>OZ035963.1:62649681-63249681 GCA_964034945.1 Chrysopilus asiliformis | reverse complement strand
TGCCATGGCTTCGACACCTGACATTATTAATTCACCAGCAGGATCTACCTAAAAAATTATATAAAGTATATATCATAAAAAAGGAAACACTTAAACTTTCATAATAAATAACATTAAATGTCGTATCGGTAATGTACAACGAATTATCAAGAGCTGCCAGATAATATTTGCTTTCTTAATTCTTAATCCAGAATATTGTACGAACCAGTAGTCGTCGTAGAAATAAAGAAAACTGTGACCGCTGACTCTTGATAACCAAAGCTTTGTAATTTTTTGTTTTTTTTTTATGAATCTTTAACAATTTTCATTTCGTGATTTTTTTTTTCATACCATTCCAGCTTTTTTCATAATGCAGGCCATCACACATTTTCCATTTGTCGAAAGATCCGGTGATTTATTCATCAGTTGCTCTACATCGGCTGTAAAAAAAATGTAAAACTGTAACATTTAAAAGATTGATATATATATATATATATATATATATATTAAATACCATCAGATGCACCAACTTCTCCTTTACAATCATTAGCGAGAGCCATAAACATTTTACGCAATTCTTCCTCGTTGCCAGCCTGGAGTTAAGTTACAAAGTTTATAATTTTGAAAATGTAATTTCCAGGGAACAAAATGCCCAATTTTTGTAAAGCCAAAAAACAATATGTACGAAAACAAAACAAAAAATAATACCAAACAACAATATGTACGAAAGGAGAACAAAATATTTTGTCGCAATTTCGCTTTCAACTTCAAGACTTTTCAACCGCGTTAAAGTAAACCCGCGTTTCACGAGACCGTGTAATTGCTGGGGTGCACCTTAGATACATAAAAATGACAGAAAAAAATCAAGACGCCGTTTTGATTTACGACGCAAAATTTTAGCCAGCTCGAAAACCTGATATGTGCATGTTATATAAGTTGCCGAAATTTCGGCGCCAGTTTTAAACTGCTGTGGTATCCAAAGCTTTATTCTAAACTAGCTTGCATACCCGTCGTTGCCGGGTTAAGTTTTTTGTCCAAGTTTTAGAATACGAAGAAAACCGAAAAGAACTTAAAAACTTTTTAATGTGTCTATGCTAGGGCTGGACCCCCGACGAACATCTATGCCAAATTTCAGGCCAATCGGTTCAGTAGTTTCCCCGCGAAAGAGTAACATAGAGGGAAAACTAAGTTTCGAAATCACTTTACCCCCTCCCCTTACTCCCCCACCCCTCGCGCTACTTTTCCGTATGCCTATGTTGGAACCAGAACTACCACAGACACTCATGCCAAATTTCAAGTCAATCGGTTCAGCCGTTTTCGCGTGAAAGAAGAACAGACAGACAGACACCAACTCATTTTTATATATTAGTATGAGTATATATGAGTATGATAAGAATGTCTGCAGTATTGCGTTTAGAACGTAAAACTAAGATATTTCTTGAGGATATTTTTCAGACAGTTTTCTTTTTAATTAAAAAAATTGTTTCACAAGGATTTACTTTACAAGTTTTTAAAAGCCTGTTTTGCACATTTTATTTTTTCTTCCCAATGATTTCAAGATTTTTTTAAAAATTTGTTACTATTAAAAACGATTATTTTTCTGAATTTTGAAAGATTTGTAAAAGTATTTTTATATATTTGAAATGATTTGTAAAGCAAAAATCGTAGTATGTAACACAAGAAATATATTGGCTATTATTTTTTGGTATACTTGGTAAGCCTTTTAGCTGCAGGCTGTCAAATTTCTTTGGTGGACAAATTCTGGTAAAACAGTTCAGTAGGCGAAATGTTTGTAAAGCCCGATTCAGACTAACGATTGCGATTACGATTGCGATTACGATCACGATTGAAGCATCTCGACTAATGAGATCAAAGCTTTCAACGATAGGGATCTGAAAGCTTTTATCCCATTGGTCGAGGAAGCTTAAACGTATTTGCAATCCTAATCGCAATCGTAATCACAATCGTAATCGCAATCGCAATCGTATTCGCAATCGTTAGTTTCAATTGCGTTTAAGCAGGAAACAAAAAATTATGATTGCTAAAATATTGGCAAATAATGATTGCCAAAAAACGTCATCCCTCTCAAATCTACCGCCTTGTAAGATCTTGCATCTACATTCCATAAGCATTCTTTTTCTCAAATTATTGATAAGGCGCAATATATCATTTTTTGAAAGTTTAGTCTCCGCCATTTTAATTTTTCTGTCTGTCAAAATCTGGTATACCAGCGATTTTTCAATTTTTGAGCGGCTTCAAAACTATGGTTTTTCTCTTATTATAAGCTGTATTAAAAATCCACAAAAATTATATTTCTATCACCTTAGCAACTGCGATCAAGACGCAAACTAAAATAACACTGATTGCCTTCATTTTTAGAGATTTTCTTTAAGAAAATTTTCAAATAGTTAACAAAATACCGGCGGATTGTTACGTTATCGAGACAAACAACACTATTGAATTATTTCTACAAAACTCAGCTGTTTTATATAGAAGAATTCATGTTGAATTTCTAAAATAGCAAAACATTTGTTTAAATAATGATTGCAATTAGAAAAATGTTTCCATCCGTCGCGACATCGTCCGCCCATCGAATTTTTACAATCTCAACGGAAATATTATTTTAGTCATGAAATTAAAATCACCATCAGTCAGATAACATACCTGTGACTACTTACCTATGACTTTTTTTTTTATTGTCAAGCGATCATCCTACCGATTATTATTTCATGAAACTGACCTACAAGCATCTTAATTACTATTCTGAGAATAAGTGGTTTTTTCCATAATATTCTCGTATGGATTTGTTGATAATAATTTATCTGGAAAACAAATAAAAATAGATAAAACAAAACGAATCATGTTGTAAATTACCAAAATTGTCACAGATTCTAACTTCGATAATTACTTTAGTGATTGTCTATAAAGTCTATAAAATAGCAATTTCATTAAATATCATGAATTTCCTGATTTTATTTTAATTTTATATTGAAATCATAACATATTAAATTACTAGGCTAGTATTTCTGGTAAAAAAAAGTTAATACACGGTTTAAAGGCAGAAGTTTTATTTATTTATTTTTTCAAAAGATTTCCAAGTGCGTAGTAATTTTAATTTAACGTAAATTCGCCTAATTTTTAATGACTGGCGAAAAATATTTAGATTACAGAAAAAATTGCTTACCAAAAAATTCTGATTTAATCCTCTAGTTACGGTGATCATATTTTTACTTTGTAGTATATAAAAGTATTGTATTTATGAAAAATTTTGACCTCCTAATTTCGCCTAAAAACATTTTTCGAGCACTCCTGAGTCGATTGGAGCAATATTACAAAAATGTCAGTTGCGTACAAGATTTCTTAAAAACTACTGGAGCTAGAGCCATTAAAGGTTACAGGGATATTTGGTTCTGGAATAGGGCCATCCTATCAACTTTTGGTTTAAAGGTAGAACCAGAAACATACGTCCGTGCGTGCGGCATGATTTTGTTTTGGCATCTAGTAGTTGTCACCGCGTCTAAAACAACGCGTCTGAGCAACGCGCAATTATACATTTACTCATATAAATGCGTAGTTTTTACCTTCACCGCGTGGGTACCGCACGCACGAACGCGTAATTGTGGTTGAGGCTTTAATCCGTCTGCCGGAAGTAACCAAAATGGCGGTTTTTTTAAACCCGCACGCTTTTTGTGATTTACTCCGAAACCAAAAATGCGCTGGAGGCAGTAATTTTTGGAGAGACTGCTAGGCAGGCGCAAATTTTTGGGTTTTAAGGTATATTTTTTGCAAAATTCCGGGACAAACCTGAGAGACTGCACCGCAGGCGAGAATTTCTGTGTTTTTAGATCTGGTTTTTGCATAATTCCGGGACAAAAGTTTAGTTTCCGATATGCCGGGATAACATGCCTAAATCGAGGACTGTTTTGGCCATTCCGGAACGTTTGGTCACCCTATACGTAGTGCATATGCTCGCCTAAAGGCTGGGTACATTTATAAGACACAGTGTTGTCTATATGGCAACACCATTTAAGAAAATTTTGGTCCTTGTAATCTGAAACTTTGTCATTATGCTAAAATATTTCTCTGTTATAATGTCGGCTTCCCGAAATAGAGCACCAGAGTATGACATATTGCTAAAAAAAAAATGCAACACATCTTCTGCAGCACCAAGATTGCACATGGAACATAATTGCACATGGAACCTTATTGCACATGGAGTATAAAATCTAGTTAATATAGACAAAAATATTCCAGATTTTGATTTACAAAACGCCAGACTTGATTTGTTAACCTAGTGGAGTTTTAATTGCGAAATAGTTAATTGGTTCTTTTAAAGGTTGAATTTCATACAAAAAACGTCAATTATCAGTCGAACAAATTAATAAAAATCTCATTTCAACCATGTTCAAAACATTGAAGAAAAAAAAATCAATTTCTTACCTGATATAACTAATAATTATCTGAATCAGATACTGTGAGAATTGCAATAAATTTTTATTATTATTACCTTTAATAAAAAAAAACATTTGCCATATTTTTTTCAAGATATCTTGAAGATATTTCACTCATAAGTCAGGTTCCAATGAAATAATCTAAAAAATGATCACGTGACAAAAATATATAAAAAAAAGTGCTTAATAGCCACAGGTAACCACTCTCTGCCTGGCTGATGTTTCATTTTATAATTTAAAGACATTTCCGCTGAGTTTGTAAAAATTAGACATACGGATGGGCGTCGGTTTTCTAATTGTGATTATTATTTAAACAAATGAATGCATTTAACTTTGAAAAAGAACAATACCTTTTGCTATAAAATGGGCGCAATGATTTTAATGGCGAACATTTTATTCGAATTAGTCGCTGCTGCTCGAATATAGGTTGTTTTTTTTTCAATTCCTATTGCTAAAATTCTTTAGTGGAAAATTCTGTATTTTTTTTTTTGAAAATGAAAGCATTTATTGTGTTTTTTGTGTGTTGTTTGGTTGGTGCTACTCAGGTAAATTATTGTTGATTTTTTAAAACCTGATTTGTTTAAAAACAAAACTAGTAAAATGTTTTTAATGTGGAAAATTGCCAACGATATTTTTCTCTGAATATTTATTTAAACATTTCGAAAAAGAAAATAAAAAATAGAAAGCTTTCCAAATAACTATAATAAAAATCCATAATACAGTAAAACATGTATAAACCGCACTGGCACGCGACCAGGAAATTTGTCCGGCTTAGACGGGTTTCCGGCTTATATCGGCTTAGATTGAACTAAATTCCGGCTTAGATTGAACTAAATTCCGGCTTAGATTGAACTAAAAATTCATATTATTTCGTTTTACGATCATGCTTGAAAAAATTTCAATTTTTAAACAACTTTTGAGAAAAAGTGATGCTTAAATTTCCGTTGAGCGGGTTCTGGCCTATCCAGATTCATTTTCTATAAAAAAAAAAAGGTCTTCAGAATCACGAGACTTTGAAAAATATCCGGCTTAGGCAGGTTTCCGGCTTACACGGGGTACGACTTATAAAGGTTTCACTGTAATCTTTTTTTTTCTTTTCCAATAGGCTTTGGACAAAGATGAAGCAAAACAAATCATGATGGCTGTCGCTAAGGAGTGCCAAGCAAAAGTTGAAGCTACTGATGGTATGAACAATTATTTTGAAAGATCGATAAATATTTCGCAGAATCAGTGGCGTAGCAAAGATTGTTTGTGTGAACCGAGGCGGATATTAAAATTTCCCATTTTAAACGCTCTCTCGATGAACATTTGGACACCTTTTTCTAGCTTTTTACAACCCTTTTGTTTAATGTCTTGTTATGGACTCAAATTCGGTTCGCCTAAAAATCGTGCACCCACTTTTTGCTACGCTACTGATTAAAAAAATTTACAAAATGTTCAAATTTTCCAGAGGACGTCGAAAAAATAATGGATTCCGGTCCTGAGATTACGCGGGCAGGAAAATGCCTCAAAGCATGCATTATGAAAAGGTTTTTATTGGTAATTTTTTTTAAATGAAATTCAAAATTTGAAATTCGAGTTGAAAAATAATTGGACACTAGCTTGCATACCCGTCGTTGCCGGGTTAAGCTTTTTGTCTAAGTTTTAGAATACGAAGAAAACCGGAAAGAACTTAAAAACTTTTTAATGGGTCTGTGTTGGGGCTGGACCAACGACGAACATCTATGCCAAATTTCAGGCCAATCGGTTCAGTAGTTTCCCCGCGAAAGAGTAACATAGCGCAAAAACTAAGTTTCGAAATCACTTTACCCCCTCCCCTTACCCCCCTACCCCTCGCGCTACTTTTCCGTATGCCTATGTTGGAACCAGAACTACCACAGACACTCATGCCAAATTTCAAGTCAATCGGTTCAGCTGTTTTTGCGTGAAAGAGGAACACACAGACAGACAGACAGACACCAACTCATTTTTATAATTAGTATGATAATAAAAGAAATTTTAGACCGATAATGAAGTTCAAATTTAATAAAAAAAAATTAATAAAAATATCTCACGTGAACAGCACATAACATTCTTATACAAAATCTACGTTCCTGGGCAAATTTATAACCCGGCGAATAAAAGTTTACATAAAAATATGATTTTTTTTTTACCAAATTTGAAAAAATCTCAATAACGGTAAAATAGGACAGATTGATTTACGGTAAAAGGCAAAAATGTAGAGAATTTTAATATCTTTAATTCTTCCTTTGTTTTTTTAACCATAAGTCCGCAAGAAACTCGGATGATTAGATTGTCCCACTCCATGATCAAATATCCATGTAAAATTTCATGGTTCTAGCTCAAGCAGGTTTTGAAAGATCTTGTACATAGACTGACTGACCAAAATTTCAGATCGATGACGACGGTTTCTTGCTACCTAGTGGTATTGAAGTTATGGCAACCGCACTTACTAGTGATCCAGAAATCTTAGAAGCAACCAGAAAAATTACGGAGAAATGCAAAAATGCTAAAGGAGAAGGAGATATGTAAGTAAATTAGTCAGACAGGATTGATTGTTTGTTTGTTTGGAATTATTTTTACGAGAAGACGGCTAACAATGCCTCATTTGTCAAAATGACAAAAAATTGTTATACATATTATAAGGCCCTACACTGTTGACCGGAAGCAGCCCCTTGCAAATGTTATAATCGCATAACAAACAAATTTTTGTTTATTATGCGATTATAACATTTGCAAAGGGTTGCTTCCTGTCAACATTGTAAGGCCTTATAATAACCCTAGACTAATTTATTAATTTTTATTCTGTTTTAATTATGTTTTCCCTTTTAGTTGCGATGCTGCGCACAACATTAATACCTGCATAACGGAAGAACTAAAAGCATTGGGATTTGATAACTAAATGGCAACGAAAAAAACAATTCACAGCAAAAATAGTCACAAATTTTTATTTTATTTATTTTTTAATTCAGTATTTTTATGTGATACCAAAGATTGTTTTATTTGTAAATAAAACTAATTAAATAAAAAGATAATTTTATTAATTTCGAATGTTTTAATCTATAAAATCAACTAGCGTAATTAATAGGGTTGCAACGAATAGTTTATTCCGCCAAGAACCGAACACCGAATATTCAACTAGATGTATTTATGCTCCATGTTTAGTCCCAATTTGTGGGATTTGTCGCATTAAAATGAAAAAAAAATATAATTTCTTCAGAGATTGTGTTAATAATACAAATATAATACAAGGCAAATTGAACACGAAAATATCTTTAATATTTGAAAAATGGCTGACCGCGAAGCGGCCATGGTCGCGTTTACAAGCAAAATAATCCAGAAAAATTGGTTGAATATTTTAATTACGCAACTTATTTGAGCATTGAAACAAAACTAATGAATTTTAATGAATTTAATTCAATATTCATCTACAAATTGCGCAACAACATTTCTTTCAAGATTTCTTGCACTTGTACAGAAATTTCAGCCCATCTTAATTAATATAATTATAGGAAATGCGGTTATTTATTATTTAACTGAAATTTTCATATTTTCTAAAATTATGTTAAGAGAAAATTTACGCATTAATTGCATAAATTGTTTAAATAGTTTGCTCGACATTAATGAAATTCTTCACAGTTTTATGCATGGTTAAACAAATGAGATTCGAACAATTTTTCGGTTTCTTTTTCTTGTTAATTGCCGCTTAATCTTCATTGCTCCGATTTTTAAGAAAGATTAACCAAATCCACTAAAACATTTGGAACTAAGATAATTTTTATGCATTAAAAGTGAAATTATGCGAAAAAAAACTTTACAAATGCAACTGAAACCGTTTAACTTTATTTGCTAAGAAATAAAAGCGATTCACGATTGTAAACATTTTTTTTATGACTCTTCTTTGAGTCGGCATATTTTTTTACCGAATTAATTTTTTTAACCGAGATGACATAATCATAAATGTGTCGCACATGTGCTGAACTAAACATAATTTCGAGGTGGATTTGTAAAACGCGCTTGTATACCATAAAATATGATCAGATCGTGGAAACATAATTTTGCGGTTTCTCATGTGCTTCTCATGGATGGTAAAAGCGGATGGCCAAACGGAATCTGTAGCAGAAAATTTGATTTAAAATTCATTTTTTCAGACATTCTGTTAATTGTTTGTAAACACAAAGAATCGTTTGTTTTGTTGCCGGGAATGTTGACCGCAAGTCAAGTGAAAAACCCAAGAACCAACCAGCTTTGACCTTAAATTTCCGTCAGCGGGTCTTATGTTAAACATTGCTCTATTCTTCATGGAATGTTCTTTTGGATTTCATGGTCAAAAGGCGGTAACTTGGCAGGTTATGAAATTTCAACCAGGTTGAACATGATATCACTTTCAGTCGGGATCAAGAGGTTTTCGAAGACACTTTTACCACCTGTAAAAATGGATGATGGTTAACTGAAGAAAATATAAAATGCATACGCCTTGACCAATAAAAGTGATCTCTTAATTTTTTATGGGCAGCGAAATGTTTTTTATGGTGTCCTAAAATTCTATACAAAAACCAAAAAAACAAAAATATCGCAATATATTTTTTTTCGTAATTCAAGCGTGTATGATTGTAGATTAAAAAAACGGTAAGCAGTTTAGGTGGTTAAGTTTGCGCTTGTTACTTTCAAGCGTATCTACTTACTTGGGCTTGAGAATACGCTTGTTGCAATTGTTTGCGCTTGTAGGCCATTAGGCTGGTGTTCGGAACCAAAAGATTTTTTTTTAAACCGCAAATAAGTTTGTCCTGTTTTTAAAATTTCAACAAGCGAAACATTTTCCAAACAATAGCCTATTGGCCTACAAGCGCAAACAATTGCAACAAGCGTATTCGCGCTAAGCATAACTACCACTTTCCTACTTAGTTTCTCTCTAACTTGACAGTTTTTTTTTCTAAAACTTCTAAAAGCAATCTGTGTGCCATTTTTTCAAAGACTTTACAGTAAAAAATTTGTTTATTATCGGGAAAAGTGGACTGAAGGATAAACAAAATCTATCGTGAGCAAAACTCCAAACAAATCTACCCTTTGCTAGAGTTGACCATAGGATCCTTATAGACTTTTTTTCATGTTGGCCAAAAGTTACCACGCCTTGTCCATTCTAATCCCATTCTTCGATACTATTAGTTCACAAAATCATACAACATTGCATAATCGACAACTAATGGTTTTCCCACCGTTTTTTTGTGCCAAATTGATACATTAACTACTTAGCTTTTGTCTTTTGCTAAACTGCTAATTTATGGCAAACATGTCCCTCTTCTCACATAATTTAAACTGTTCCCAATATGATTATCATTTCACGCTCAACCTTTTAGCAGATCCACAATAACCATCCGAATCAAAAGGTAATTATGAGCATCAGATACTCGAATTGATCGTGCAATTTGCCCAAAGCATTAAAAAGTTGAACGACATTACAATGAGAGATCATTAAAATTGTCAAAACGCACACGATCATCGACACTAAGAAAGGCTCATATATATATCGTATAATAAAAATTTAAAAATTGATTGTTTGATTGAACCGCAAGCTAAGTATAGAAAGTGATTTTTTTAATAAACGAATTTTGCTACAAACACGGATGGAAATTCTTCATCCATTGCGAATCAAGTTTGTGTCCAGGGATTTTTTCTTTCATACCGGATTTAATATTAACGAATTTATTTATGAAATTTATGACTTTGATTGCTTGATAGAATGTGTATTTAATTTATTGTATTTTTTCTAGAAAAAATTGCTAGGAAAAAATAGCTGGAGTTCCAAGTGCTTTTGGGTTTCCTATAATTCTGAGTTTTATTGAATATTTTTGGCTAAACATATTTGGAGGTGCCTATTTTTTTGGATCTTTAAGAATATGTTTTATACCCAATTTTCTGGCCAATCGTCAAATACTGTATAGAATGACAGACAAAATGTTTATTTAGAAAAATCTATTTGTATAGGAGAGGAGAAAAGAAGTGGTCCGATTGGATTTTGATGTATGGACCGGTTTTGTAAAATTATGTTCTAAACAGATTTTACCTTAATAAATTTTTCCATACGACTCACCGTTTTCGAGAAAATAGAAAAAAAGTGTACAATTTGATTGGGGGAGGGGGAAGGAGTGGTCCAAATGGATTTTGATGTATGGAACGGTTTTGTAAAATTATGTTCTAAACAGATTTTACCTTAATAAATTTTTCCATACGACTCACCGTTTTCGAGAAAATAGAAAAAAGTGTACAATTTGATCGGGGGAGGGGGAAGGAGTTGTCCAGCTGGATTTTGATGTATGGATAAGTTATGTAGAATCAAATTTCGAACACATTTTATCTCTATAAATTTTTCAATACGATGCACAGTTTTCGAGAAAACAGGAAAAAAATATTTCATTTGTATGGGAGAGTGGAAAGCAGTGGTCCGATTGGATTTTTTGTAAATGAGTCTTAGAAAATCGTAGTTTTATATCAGGTTTTCGAAAAGTAAAAAGTAAATAAATTTTTTTTTCATTTTTGGAATAAAGTTTTTGAAAAAAACACCGTTTTTTGAAAAAAAATACGGTTTTTTGACCATTTCTCGAAACCTGTGCGCTTTTGAAAAAAAAGAACATAACAAAATTAAAAGGATATCAAATTTTCGACATTTTTTGCTTTAAAGAGTTCTTTGTATATCTAACGGTTCTCAAGATATTTGAAAAAAGCCAGTTTTTTGAAAATCTCTCGAAAATAGTGCGCTTTTGAGAAAAAATGCATTTATCTAAATTTATAGGAAATAAGATTTTGTACATTTTTTGCTTTAATAGTTTATCTCTATCGGTTCACAACATATTTTAGAAGAAAAAAGTTTTTTTTTTTTTGAAAATTTCTCTGAAAATTCTTTGAAAATTTGAAAGGTTTTGAAATTTTTTTGAAAATTGCGCGCTATTTTGATAAAATGTATGTAACCAGATTCAAAGGAAATAAAATGTTCTACATTTTGTTCCTTTAGCGGTTTTTACGCATCTGTAACGGTTCTAAGATATTTGAAAAAAAATATTATTTATTAGATATTTTTTCCGAAACTAAATATTGCGAAAGAAACTGATTTTTTCATGATTTTTAGGCATTTTTATTAAAATTTTTAGGAAAAAAATATTTTGTACGTTCCCGAACCACAACTAATAGTTCAAAAATATGAAAAAATCGAATGTGAAGTATTTTGAACAGTGAAACGAAATAAAATGAAAATGAAAATGAAAGCGATTGGTGGTAATCTCATCTTATATAGTAAAAACCATTTCTGAATTGATTATAATTTATACTTGATCTCTTTATAAAACGTGGGCACGCTGTGTTATATAAGTTTTTGGCAATGAAAACATTTTAAAAGTAAAACATTGAACGAAGTACTTTTTCTTTCGAAGGGACTGCAAATACGAGTTGTTAAACCAAGAACATTTAATAAAATTGTAGATAAATCAAAATTTATCAGTAGCCATCTTTGCAAGAAAAAAAAACGTAACCTTCTCAAACCAGCAATTAGTAGAAAAAAGACATCGCCATGGAAACCCTTAAGAAAAGCATATTTCATCTGACTTTGTCACAATTTCATCTGTTATTATAGCTGAATTTATGTTGATTTACCTGAAGAATTTCTTAAAATCCCGCTGCATAAAACGTACTTGGATTATGTGAAAAAGTAACAGCGGCGAATGTTTCATAATCGCATATGCAGAAAGAGCTAAAAGTTGCCACGAGCTTTAAACGCATGGAAAAATAACAGAAATCTTGTGTATGGCAAACTCCAGACTCCATACATAATAATCGTAACATCAATTTTGAAAAGTTGTTGAACCGATCTGAAGTGATCTTAAGTGAGCTGATCTGATCTAAGACATATTACCTGAACTGGATCGATTCAGTGAACTGCGATTCTTCAGGTACACAAAACGACGGACATTCAGTGGACAGACGAACGTACAAAACTCTAGAAAAACTACTTTCCGATTTCGAGCTAATTAAACAATGTTTTTTTACTGCCTAATTTTCATCTTTTCTTAGCCGTAAAATAAAAACATATTCGTCTATTATCTGGAGGCTTCATGGATGTGTCTACGAAAATTGCTTTTTAGCGTTTAAGATTTTTTTTTTGTGTGGTTAAATCGCATAAGCAGCGGAAGAAAGAAGAAATTGTGTTTTCCATTTATTTCCATAAAAACTCCAACATGAAAAACTCTTTTTAATCAAAGTGCTCTGCTTTTGTTTCTCACATACTTTTCTCATGTACCAACAACGATCTGCCACGGGGGTGAAGAGTGCCTTCCAATTGATCGCGAGATTGCGTAAGATCTGATTTGGCCCAAAAAAATGGTAACTGCACAAAATACGCTCAATCGCGATATCCGATTGTGTGATGGAAAGGTCAAGATTTGCTGCTTGCCATTCACGTTTTTTCTTTTTTCACCCGGTGAATTTCAGTTACAGGTGAGTCAGTCATTATAACTAAAACAGGTAAAAGCAGTTTTCCCATTTGGCAGCATTTTTAATCGCTTTTATTGACTGCATTTTTGACGTAGGTGAGCGTAAAATGCAATTTCGATTCGATGCTGCAACGTAATTTGGTGCAATTTGCAGTTTTTTGCAACGCCAATATTCGAATCTTGAACCAATTTTGCCGAGATGCCATAAATTTTGTGGTTAATATTTTAATAAAATAATCAAGAGTTTTTAAAAACTCATAAAAATCAATAATTGATTGGGTGGAATGGAATGTCATGGGGGATTTTAGTTAATAGTATTTCTTAATAATTTTGATATATTCAAAGCTTTTAAAATTCTTGTAAAATGCGTAATGAGCTTTTCGTGTTTGTAGCAAAATAAATCACATATAAATATATTTGTAATATTTTAAACAATTTTTTCTGCTGAAGTCAGGGGGCTTCGCCCCCCGAACTCCCTAACCATGGGGTGCTTTGACCCCTAAACCCCCTTTTGCGTTACTCTCCAATACGAAAATCGCATTTAAATGGCATCGAAAGTCATATTTTCAATGAATTTGTTATGAAAAAATGTATACGCAACTCGGAGCGAGTCAACGATTTCACGAGTGTGAAGTTAACTGCACGAGCGAAACGAGGGTGCTTTTTGTTGCGTAATATACTATTATTTTATTTAAAAACTAGAGGTGATAGAGAAAAACATTCTTCTGGAGCGGCCCCCAATCACTTTAAAAAAAAATAACAGATCGCCACCCTTATACAGGGTTCTTAAAGTTTTTTTTTTGTATAGATTCTAATTTTATTAAAAACTGAGTTTTTAAATTTTTAAAAAGTATCTGAACAAAAAAAACTATAAATGAAAATGTTTATGAAAAAAATTTGCCGAAATTAATGTGTTTTTTTATAGACCAACAGCAATTATGTTAAAATTCGCTACCTACTTATATAACACTGACCATTAAGAACATAATTAAGTCAGTCAGCCGATTGAATTAAAATAACTCCTCATCATTTCTAGATAAATAGTTTTTAAATTAAGAAAACGGAAAGAGTTGAGTATTTATATAAGAATATAAAAGACTCCGCCCGGAGCAGTTTTTAATCTCTTTAGAAAAGTGAAAATTTAATTCTTTCATCCAACAATCTTCAACACACACACAATGGTTTCAGCAGTTTCAAATCATTGGCTCATAATAGAGTGATTTTCTATTCGGCAGTTACCATCAATTACGTCTATTTAATGGAAATGTTTTCCACCGGCCGACCAAACGGACTCACTTTCAGGTAGACCAGGTGCTATTTTTCACGTAAGGGATCTTGCAGAGGCGTATAATGAATATTTTAAAAAAAAATCTACGATGATACAACTTTTCGCCCCATTTGAAAGGAAAACTGTTTTCATTTCTTGGTAATTTGGTCAATTTGATAAAATAAAAAAAAACTTCACGAAAAATGTGTCAAAAATTCGTGCTCGTAATCGACATTATGCTGGTTTTATGTAGTTACATATTTTTATCATAGTATTACATGTTTATAAATCACTTTCATTTATAATAATATGATAAGTGCGCGGAATTGTCCCAGAAACCAGTTGTAATCTTATAGGTAACCCTACCGGACTGATCGACATCAGTATCACCTGGTTTTTATTTTATTTTTGGTGATCGTGGGACATTTTGGGGGCTGTGGGATCATTTTTGGGTTTGTGAAGAGACATTTTAAATTACTACGTGACAACGATATTCTGGCAAGTTGCTGAGATACCATAATACATTTTTTTCTTCAAATTTGTTGCATTACTGTTGCCGTTATTGTTATATTTGGTATTTGTTTATTGTTGGACAGGAAAAGTAAAAACAAAAGCAAAAATTTAACTATCACCGGTGATTATCTGTCGGTAGACGGAATTAAACAGCATCAATTCAGACGAAATTAAAACATTTCTCTTTGGTGTTTCTTGTTGAAAGTGCAGAGGGGACGGGAAGTTATAGCAACCAGGTAATACGACTACAACTCGAATTGGAGTAATACGAGTACAATCAGCCACTTATGCCATTCACGCACGTGCACTTAAAGTGAGACCTCTTAAAGATTCAAAATATACACAAGTACCACCGCCCAATTGAAATAGACACTCGTACTATGCTATGGTCATAGTTAAGCTTGATACAAGAAATGTCTGTTGGTGTTATGGTAAATGTCGTGTAAGAAAAGTCGAACAGTTATTTTATTAAAATATTGTATATTTTAGTTATGATCACCAAAGAAGATTTTTATACGAAATAAAGAAAAATTGAATTTTTACTGCTTAACCATTTTTGATTTTCGAAAAATTAGAACTTTGAAAAAAATATGATCTGTGGAAATTTGTTATTTTCTATCAGTCTTTGTAACTGACTAGAACCATTTGTTTGGACCGAAGTAGTTCAAGGAAATTTCTCCTTGTTTTTTATGCGATTGCCCAAAAAAGAAGACTTTTTGCTTTCGGTTGTAAGAACCCCTCAACGAAGAACTTTCAGTCACATTTCTTAGGATGGCACGAATGTTTTTATCCCTATTCGCCACAGGAATTCCCCTCCCCTCTGACCCCTCATCTGCTATCTCGTGAACCAGTCACCGGATTTTTATGGAGTTTCCTCCATAGGATAGAGAATTACTTCATAGAAAAGCATAGTGGCAAAAAAAATTAACTTCTACCCCCTTTTGACCAACTGTCCTGCTATATCTGAAACTAGTCAACGAATTTTAAATAAATAGAAAATATTATGAGAGTTGAAAAAACTCATTGAACAAAAGTTGAGGCCTACAAAATTCACTGAAAATATTCTCCTAAATCGCTTCATATAAGAAAGTAGAAATAATACGATAATCTTCTGTTTCTCATGTAAATCGAGATCAAAAAAGCGACAGTGTAAAGAAAATAAAACCGATCTCTCTCCTCGGCGATTCCACCTCCGTCCATTTCGATCTTGTAGATCTGGAAAAGTCTGCAAAACATGATCACCGCCGTGTTATGCACTTAACTCGATGATATCATAGCTGCATGCCCTAAAAGTTTGCCTTGAGAATTGGCCGAAACGATCGCCAACAGATCGAAAGGTAGATCCATTCACTAACATTTTCCAAATATAAAACACGCGGTCAATTCAGGTAAATCCCAATTAATCCCGCAATGCATTAGGGGGATTAGCTAAACTATCTATCGATCGATTAATTCGCCAATATTCGTGGATAGATGGATGGATGGACCATCGAAACTATCGTAGAAGTCGGAACTATGAATTCGCTTCGGAAGTGTCCCGCTGGGGAACAAAAAAACGTAACGATCGCGGAGAAAGAGTTGAAATAATTGGCGCGATCTTGTGTCGATACTGTTTCAAATTACGCCTGATCGGAAGAAAGCTTTTCTCCACCTTCTATCTAGTATCTCCAGATTAAGTGTTTTATCTGGTCAAATGGATGCATCAATAACCTTAGGATCGTGCCAACTAAGTGGTGATAGTGACACGATCTGTGATTCGCGAGCGGAGATCAGTGGAAGATCATTGTGCCAAAGTCGGGTTGCTTATGGTGTAAAACTCATCAAGTTAGAGACAGGTGTGTGAGTTGATTTTTGGTGAAGATTATTCGTGCTTTCGGTTTGTCAGTCTCGCGGCCTTACACGATCTTATAGTATTTTTAGCCAGGCTTTACAGTGGCAGTCGGTTATTACCATGTATTGGTTTATGTTATGCACGGTACGATCCGCTCCCTGGATCAAGTAAAAGGCCCGCATATAAAAGCTGTTGAAATTCGGTAGGTCGACATCATTTCAATTTGCTTATCCGAACGAGGAGGAATAAATATACCTTAACAGCTAACTAGAATTGCACGCGTCTATTTTGTTCATACGGAAGATTTGAATTTTATTTTTATTGCACGTCTGAGGAGGCGGTTAACACACGATCGGTGAACGGCGTTAACAAAAGAAGTTTACGATACGCTAAAGTGAAACTGTAGCACAATGAAATTATCGGTAAGTTGAGTGTCACATAAAGACTTTTCCATCCAAAGATGCGGTGAGAGTGAAAGTGAATTATAGTCATTCGTTGATGTCATATTAATTTTTTTTTCTTGTGTTCCGCAGGTGCTGACCCTATGTGTCCTTCTGGCGACGTCTGCGTTTGCTAAGGACTCAGCCAAGAAGAAGACCGGCGATAAAATCGCTAAGGGAAAACGAGAATCAGGACCTTCAGGAGCGTATTTGCCGCCATCGAGCTCATATTTACCACCCTCTGGGAGCAGCGGTGCAGGGGGTTCTCATGGATTGGAAGTCCCGACTGGAAGTTATTTGCCACCATCAGGAAGTGGCGTTTCTGGAGGACATGGAGGACATGATGCTAGAGTTGAAACCTACATCATTTCATCAGGAGCGACTGGCGCTGGGGGGATTGGTGGCGGTAAATCGATCGGAGGAGCTAGCTCAGGATTCGGAGGGTCGTTGGGCGGAGGAAGCAGCTACTCGAAATATAGCGGGGGATCGTCCCTAGGTGGTCATACCAGCTCATTGGGCGGATTATCTGGTGGTTCTATTGGTTCAATCGGAAGTGGACACGGAGCAAGTTCTTCCCTTGGGGGATCAGGATTATCGTACAGCTCCTTTTCGTTGGGTGGTGGACATTCTGGATCCGGCTCTAGTGGTGGTGGAGGTGGATACTCTTACGCTAGTGGTGGAAAACAGTCACTCGGTCTGGGATCCTTAGGCGGTTCGCTAGGAGGTGGACATGCGATTTCGATTGATCATTCGAGCGGAAATTCGCACGGAAGCTCTCACGGAGGTAGTGGTTTGTTGCTGGGAGGTGGCGGACATTCATCATCATTGGGTGGCGGTTATTCCTACGGCAGCGGTGGAAGTTCAGGCGGTCATGGAATCTCTATCGGACATGGACTTAGTGGATTGTCTTTGGGTGGCAGTTCCTTGGGTCACTCATCAGGAATTTCATCGTTAGGTTCCGGAGGTTCATCCTTAGGTGGAGGTTACCACTACGGAAGTGGCGGTAGTTCAATTGGTCAAGGAATATCGTCTATCGGACACGGTTTTGGTGGCGGTAGTTCTTTTGGCGGCGGGCACTCATCAGGAATTTCATCGTTAGGCGGAGGTTATCATTACGGAAGTGGCGGTAGCTCCGGCGGACATCTGATTTCAAGCTTGGGAGGTGGCTCACACGGAAGCGGTTTGTCACTTGGCGGATCCTCATTGGGAGGAGGTCTCGCGCATGGAAGCTCTTCCCTGGGTGGTAGTTCCGGTAGCAGCCATTCATATTCCATTGGACATACTTTAGGCGGAAACTCGCACGGAAGCGGATTTTCTCTTGGGGGATCTGGCTTGGGAGCTGGTCATTCATCATCACTAGGAGGTGGTTATCACTACGGAAGTGGCGGTAGTTTAGGTGGTCAAGGAATATCGTCAATCGGACATGGACTTAGTGGATTATCCTTGGGCGGAAGTTCTTTGGGTCACTCGTCAGGAAGCAGTTCATCGTTAGGCGGAGGTTATCATTACGGAAGTGGTGGAAGTTCAGGTAGAAGCCATTCGTACTCAATTGGAAATTCGTTAGGAGGCAGTTCGCACGGTTTGTCACTCGGTGGTGGACATTCTTTGGGAGGATCTCTAGGATCGCTCGGCGGCAGTTCTTTGAAGGGCGGTTACTCATACGGAAGCGGTGGTGGTGGCCACGCAGTCTCAATTGGACATGGTTTTGGAGGTGGTTCTCATGGAAGCAGCCTTTCTCTTGGCGGATCCTCGCTCGGTTCACACGGTAGCAGCTTGTCGCTTGGATCCTTGTCTGGAGGACATTCACTCGGCGGTGGGTCTTCGTTAGGCTCACATGGAAGCGGTTTGTCACTTGGTGGATCTTCGTTAGGAAGCTCCCTGGGGGGTGGATATTATTATGGTAGAGGAATCAGCGGGTCGCTTGGCGGAAGCTCGTTGGGAGGACATTCAATTGGCGGTGGATCGCTTGGAGGTGGTTCTCATGGTGGAGCCGTGCAGACCTATATTCTCGTTGAAGATGGACACGCAGCAAGTGGTGGCTCTAGCGGTGGTTTTGGACACAGTGGCGGCTCATTGGGTGGATCTATTGGTGCCGGTTCAGTCGGAGGTGGTCACGGCTACTCCTATAGTTCTTCACATTCCCTCGGTGGTGGTTCTGGACTTGGATCTTCATTCGGTCTGACCGGTGCTGGGTCTTCAGGAAGCATTTCAGGATCCTACGGGGTTCCATCCGCACACATCTCTGGATCAAGCGCGACTGGCGGTGCTGGTCTCTCATCAGGATATCAAGCTCCAAATTACGCTTCAGGACACAAAGGTCTCGGTCATTACCAATCTGGAGGGTCATATCAGTCGTTTGTGCAAAGCAAACCAATTGCCGTGACTCCAGTTTCAAACCTCCACACATCCTACTCAGCATCGTCGCTGTCTTCAGGACACTCGCAGGCTCCATTCCGACCATCTGTCTTCCTGGGCGCTACCCATGAATCGTCCAGCCACGGAATCGGTGGAGGAAGCAGTGCTGGTCCATCAGGATCGTATCTCCCGCCAGTTGTTCCAGAAAAATCCTACTTACCACCAACGACGAGTCAAATCTCGGGATCATATTTGCCACCAGTGGCACCTTCAAGTTCATATCTTCCCCCTGGTCCCGCTAACGCTTACCTGCCCCCATCATCACCACCTTCATCGTATGGCCATCACTAAATAGTTCATAGCGCGAATTTATTTATTGTATTGAAATTAATTATTTTAATTAATTGTATTTTGTAATTCTAGTTGGCTTAATTAATTAATAAATTTTTTGTTGTTTTGTAAAAAAAAAAAAAATACTTTCAATTGCAAGTTCCGGATCTGAAGATGCAAAATTTTGTTTCTCTTACCTGCATCCGCATCGCATCATAAACTGAGACGATCAAAAAGAGTTAAGTGTTTCAATTTAATTCTTATGTAAGTCAGTATAAGACGATTTTCGTGATACACAAAATTACTTTAGTTCCGGCATAGAGTCACCAGTTAGTCATGCTTTCGGCGTGAATACATTTGCAATTTTTTTTTCCGTCTAACCGTTTTGCTTTTATAAAACATTTAACTCGTGCCACAAATCATAAAATGAATGGTTATCATCGTTAATCTGGGAAATTCCATATATAGCGATTTTTATAAATTGCACTTATGCTTTTACATTCGATTTGGGTGAGGATTAAGGCATGTAGACGGTATTGTCGAAATAATTACAAGCGGCGATAACCAGGCGTGTTTTTGCGCTAAAATGTAGGCGGAGTGATGTGGGATTACCTGCTGACAATTAAATTTACACGTTTTGTTGGATATATTATGGAAAGTGCACAGTGTCAATCTGTGAGGAAAGTAAATTGATCTGGGAAATTTAATTTTGTTGTGAAAAAAAAAGAATTTGTTTTTGAAGGTTTTTTGTAAACAAAATTTATTTAGTGTGAACTTTAAAATATAGGACCAAATAGTCGAAAAAAAAACTATTGCTTGTGGTTAACCATTAAAAATGACGATGAGTACGCGCCAGATAGAATAATCTGAGAAATTTTTGCCTTCCCATATAATTCTTATGTGGTTTAGGGCAATTAGGCAGAATTACTTAATTAAGCAGGCCCCTACCTCTTTTTACGCCCCAAACTTTTCATTACTATCATTTACTAATTTCTGGAACCTTTGAGGGCATCACAGATAAACAGCTGACCCCATATGACTGAAAATTTACATGGTAATGATTAATAACTGGTAATGCTTGATATTTCAATATGCGAAATTCTTGATATTCTCGCCTCCTACCTTCTAATCTACTCGCCATCTGTCTGTCTGTCCGTTTGTCTGTCCGTCCGTTTGTTTGTCTGTCTGTCTGTCTTTCTGGCCGTGGAAACCATAACTTTCGAAAAAATTGAGCTAGAGACTTAAAGTTTTGTACAGTTACGTCTCTCGTAAATGGCTAGGCTAAATTCTTGAACGGGCAAAATTTGACTATTCCTTCCCCCCTCCCTCATACAAACGAAACAGTTGTTTGTAATTTTCTCGAAAACGGTAAGTAATATTGAAAAATTTAAAATGTTAAAATGTCTTTAGAATATAATTTTACATAACTTATCCATACATCAAAATCCAATCGAACCAGTCCTTTCTTCCTCTCCTATACAAATGATTTTTTTTTAATAAACATTTGGTCTGTCATCATATAGAGTATTTGACGATTGGCCCCCGGCAATCGTAGCTTTTCTTATGCTATAGAAACTCCATTTAGACTATAAAATTTGAAATTTTGATGTTTTTGAATTTTGTTCATTTTTAATAACATAGAGGTAAAATGGCGAAATTTTTGGTTTTACTTCTTTTATAATAATTAATTTATTTAGTCGTTTGGAGCGCTAAACAAATAAATGAGAGTAATAACCAGTGTTTCTGATACCTAACACATAAATTCTATCATTATTCCGTAATATCGTAATTTCAAATTGACAATAAATGGAGAGCTAGAATTTTTTCAATATTCTTTTCCGAAATTAAAAGGTGTTTTTACTTGGATATTCATATTGTAAGTCAAAGACTGTGTTTACATTAGGACTCACTTTGAGGCGGCACGTCATTCGTGAGCGTGAGGGACGCAGTGGGGAGGGAAATCAAAAAGAGCGAACGAAGTTTAGATTCACTTAAAATTATCTGTCGCAAACCGGTTTTTGAGTCTGGTCGTTGAAACCTGTCGTTTAGTTTTGTTGATGAAACCGGTTTATGAATCCAGATAAAGCGAACGGCAGAAAAATGACAAAAGACGTGCCGCCTCAAAGTGAATCCCAATGTAAACACAGTCAAATACACAAATTCATGCTGAAAAGGGTTAAATTGGTAATTCGTTCAATTCAACGCAATTAAAGTGATGTATGATTAATTGATTGCTACTGAAGATTATGTAAAGTTGAATTCAAAGCTCAATTGAATGATTTTTTAGACATAAAAAGAAAACATGAACACTAAACAAACTGACAAAATCGAAAAAAGCGTCATCAATGTTCGAATAAATTAATTTCGTCAATTATTCAGCACAAAATCGATTGTAAAATACAAAAACCAGGTGGTAGTTAGATTTTACATAAAACAGAAAAACATTAATTGACATTCATAGATTTTTTGCGCGGGAATTTCCATGTTTCTGAGCGAGTGAAAAACAACTAATATAATTGAACAATCGACTGGATTTTTTTTTTCATTTAAGGAAATTGCTTTATTTCCCATGCGTTGAAGTTTACAAAAAAAAAACATGTTTCAATTAATTCATGACGGATTTCTTGAATCTGAAAAAAAAGTGACTTAAGATTCATTTCGAAGTTGGGAATTATTCGTCTGATTGATTCGATGCGAAAAATGTTGATTGAAAGAAAGTGATTCACATCAATGTATCGAAATGTTGTTGCACATTAGGCACGTTTTTGCGGCAAACTTCCAAATGAATACAGCGAAAAAAAGGCGAAACAAAAAAATTTAATATCAGTTCAATTCATCGTAACACAAGAAGAAAATTATTTTTTTCCGACATTTTTCTTTCGCGTGGATTTCAGCTAACGAGGGTTGAATTGAAATGAGATGTTAAAGAGGCTAATTTCGTATTTTCGAGGTCTCTCCGGTATATGCAATTTTTTATTAGTTCAACACATAAAAATCGTTGGAAAACTATCTCTAAGGTAAAATGTGACGCCAATTCAATTGCGGTCAACGCATTATGTGAATGGCTTTTTGGGCTTTTTAAGCTTTATTTTCTTAGCATAATTTTTTATTTGTGAATTTTCGAGACCACGAATTTATGTTGCGCCGGAAAAAAAATCGGTTCATTAAATTTCGTGTGTTCTACGCGGTGTGATATCATAGCGGGTGCGTGATAATGGCGTATTGTTCCTAAAAGAGGTATTTTTTTTTATTTTGATCTTCAGCGGTGATACGTGAATATAGGCCTTGGGTTAGATAAATTGCGTAATTTTCCAACGAAAGGGAAATCATTTTAAATGAAAATTAAAGAAGTAAAATAAAGTGTTTTGTGATAACATTTAGACAAAATCATTTGAAAACGTTCAATTTTAAGATGATAAATGCGATTTCATAATATGAAAGTTTTAATTATTTAACGACCCTAATTTTAAGGAAAAAATTTAGTTGAAAAAAAGTGCCACTTTTTTGGGGATTTTTTGCGCTTTGATCAAGTTTTTGGGAGATTTTGAGTTTACAAATAGCTATTCAAAAGCATTACCTTCATTTTTATTAAGTTAATTTTTCAAATGTTTTATAGATCTAAGAAATGCAGATTTTTTACATAATTTCAAAAAAAAAAAAACAATTCACTGCGAGTAAAAACATTATTGTTTACATCAGAAATTTATTTAGCGATTTTAATTTTTACTATCTTTTTTGCTATTCTCAAAATATTTTAATTTTCCAAATTTTTTCTTTTGGAATTTACCCGAAAATAATCATAATTTTGTGATGTTGATAGATTTTTTTTATTAAATTTTTTTTAAACCAAAAAAATTTACAATTTAGTGATTGTCTTCTCATGTCGAAATTGCGTAATTCATCTGTTATTATTTCTCAGGTTCAAAGACCCAAAAACCACCTGAGTTATTACGAAGTAAGCTGCAAATCTCTTTTACAATTCACCAGGAAGTTATCAAAGTGCATCTTTTGCATTAAATTCGGCCCTTGAAGTGATGCTCCGTTTGGTATCTCGAATACAATTTCTACTTTCTCCCTTTCTTAAAAAAAAACAAACAAAAAAAACGAAGAAATGTTCGATTAAAGCAAAAGAATAATCCATTGACCAGTGTCCGCATCCATAAGTCCTGCTCAGATATTCAGTTACTCACGATGTTTTTTTCATCTTTGTTTAAATGAAATCTTCTCACTTGATCGACCACATATGTCGATGGAAAGTAAAAGTTTGGTCAAAAACTGGTCCTTTCCCAGAAGTACCTGCTCGTTGTACTTTAATTAAACTGCATCACTGAAATTCCCTCAAAACACTTTCATTTTTCCGATATCAGACCGTTGTTATAATGTTTCCATGATGATGCAGTACGGAAGGTGTAAAAATTTACTGAAAAAAAAATTTTAAGAAGCCAAAAAGATTAACAGATTTTTTTTTTTCAAATTGCGCGCCAGTCGTGATCCTTTAAAAAAATTATTTAATGGTAGAATTTCTTCAATCCACTGATCACCACAGCTACAAATCCATTTCACTATTAGTCTTGGCTTTTTATTACAATCTTTTTTAAAGTGGCTGCTGTACTACAGATAAATTATGCGTTCAATGCATCCATAAAGGTGTGGCTGATTCCCGATACCTTGTCTGATAGCCATCTATCTATATCTACTCCGGTGTGCATAAAAAGTACTCTAAGGCGATCGCAAGTAATCTGGTTTTTACTTTCATCCACCAAAACCAGATCAACTTTTATTCAGTGCTTTTTTTGCATCTATTGTGCGGTATTTATGTCTCGATTGAAATCACAATCAATGAAGTTTTCCTGTTGTGTTTTTTATATCTGGCTTTTAGAAAGAATTGGAGTGGTACAAAAGTTTGTTTCGATTTTTTTAGGTACTCTAGATGATATATCATATAGGAGTATATTAAAGTTAGTATACCGTTTGTAAGGCGTCGAAGCAATCGTTGGACAAAAAAATTAACTACAGAAGGGAGTTTGAGATGTTTTTTTGAGCTTGATTTGCTCAGCATAATTCACAAATAAAAAAGATATTGATTTCCGAATGTCCGTCCGTCTGTCTGTCCAAACATGAACACCATAACTTTCGAAAGGATTGAGCTACAGACTTCAAATTTTGTATAGTAACGTTTCTCATAAGTGGCTAAGCTAAGTTCTTGAACAGGCCATTCCTTACCCCTCACCCATACATACGAAACCGTTTTTTGCAAATTTTCTCGAAAACGGTGAGAGCCGTTAAAGATACCGAAAAACCATTAAAGAAGAAAATGTTAGAAATTTTATTTTCTTTGAATCTTGTTATATTTATTTCTCCATAATAGCGCATAGTTTTCGAAAAACTTTCAAAAAACCGAAAAAATTTCAAAAAATGTAATTTTTTGAAATATTTTGAAAACCGTTAGAGATAAGTATAAACCGTTAAAGCGAAAAATGTAGAAAATTTTATTTCCTATAAATTTATTTATATACATTTTTCCACAAAAGTGTATAGTTTTCGAGAGATTCTCAAAAAACTCAATTTTTTTCAAATATCTTGAGAACCGTTACAGATACAAAAACCCGTTAAAGCAGAAAATGCAGAAAATTTTATATTCTTTAAATTTTGTTATTCTCGTTTTTTCCCAAAAGCGTATAGGTTTCAAGAAATCCTTAGAAAACTATATTTTTTCAAACAAAAATGTACGGAGGTACCCGTTATAGCTACCGATAAGAAAGTTCCTATTTGCTCCCGCTTCCGAATCGGTCTCTGTCATGAATACAATACTTTCCTGCTATAGAAGAGGAAAGTAAAAAGGGTATCATTGGGCCACCATACATTTGCAAAAAAAAGTTTGCTCAATGTTGGCTAAGGACTCTGTTAAATTTTTTTACCATAAAATATTACGTTGCAAAAAAATACCTTTTCCAATACTGTCTAGTGTGAATGTTCGAACACCTCTAATAAATATTTGGCTGTTAATTCGTCACGGTGGCTACCTTAAGAAAATCTTGATCATCATGGCTCGTGGTTACTTCTAGCATGAATGTTTGAAATCAGGTGTACTCACCTGGTCTAACGTGCCCAAATACGAATAACGATGCAATCCGTATTGACTATAAAAATGCAGTATTGCTACATATTTCCAGATAAACGGAACAAAACCGAACGGAACTAGCAAACAGTTTAATACTACTTGTACGATTGCCACTGAACTTGGCATAGACTTTTATCATGGTTTACCAATCAATTTCTACCTGTGCAATAAAATATCATGGCAGGCCACACGACGCCATGCCGTTCTTCAATTGTTGTCACGTGAATTCAACAAGTCTCAATAATGCTTTGCTTTTGTGCCGATCAACCGGAAAAGTTTCCGCGAAACAAAAGATTTGAGCGACGAACTCGTGTTTTGGGAGTTAAATTTTTTTTACCTCTCCCAAGTAAAATTGCTGCAAATATTCTGTTAAGTCGTTAAATAGAGAAATTATTGTGATTATCAGTTGTTTAATAAAAGCAACACGGATGGGAATGCTGACTAAAAACGAAGAACAACAAAGAAAATTGTTTAATTTTGATAATTTCTCAATTTTTTTTATTGTTGCGATAATTGAAGTATAAAAATTAATAAAGTTTATTATTGGCTAGAGAAAGTCTGTAATTGAGAATTTATTGAGTTACTAGTCGAGTTTTTATTATTGTCATAATTACTGGCAAATTTGCATTAGGGTAAAGTCGGGTGATATGGCACTTTAGGTGATATGGCACCCTTTCAAATTCTCCCATTGGCAACACTAGAATCAAAATCATTCTCCAAGAACTTAGTTCAGTTTCTCCAATAAGGCCGAAGTGTGAAGACCGCGAAACAAAAGGTCTTTTCATTTTGTTTTTGTGTGACAGAACAGGAAAAAAAAGTTGAAATTTTAGACGAACTACTTTTTGTTGTTTTTTGAGTGGCTGAATTTTGGTAAGTACAGTTGGAGCAAGTTTACCGTTCACAAACCAAAACAAGCAGAATCTGATGTGTTTTCGTTTGTGTGTATGAAACAGACTTGATTGAGCGCGAGTTTTCAGTAAAATATGAAAATCATTGGCGATGTGTGAAAGGAGAAATGGCACCTTTTTTCTGAGGTGATATGGAACGGGTGCCAAACCCGAGAAAACAAAAGGCTCCAATCCTTACTTCCTCAGAAAACGTAACTAATCAAAAAAAATCAATTACGAAAGAACGAGCGATGGTAGATGAAACCACATCTGAAGAAGAAAATATTGCATTACAAGACGACTCCGATAGGTTTGAAGATTTTGAGGAAAACATTTGCACTGGATGTGGTGAAGACTATGCTAAGACCACTAAACCCGACGAGTGGGTTAAATGCATTGTTTGCCATTTGTGGTCCCATGACTCATGCACATCATTTGTCAACACTTGCAGTTCGTGTGGCAAAAAGGACTTAAAAAACAAGTAGGGTGCCATATCACCTAAGGTAGGGTGCCGTATCCCCTACACTTTTGGGGGATATGGTTTTTTCAATGAATTTATATTTTGTTAAAATTTTTACTTTTTTAGGAGTGAAATCCTACTTATTTTTTATTTTTGTTTTACTAGTTGATTTTAAGAATAAAAACGTTTTTGTTTGAATCAAAAATCTCTTTTACTTTTTGGGTTATGCCGATTTAAAAAAAAGGGTGCCATATCACCCGACTTTACCCTATGTTTTGGAACAGTTTTTAAGACAATTAGAAATATTTGTGTCAATCAATGATTTTTTAATGACTCATACTCCAAAAAATTTTATAATGTTCACATTTTTAAAATTTCCTAATATTTTCTTATTAAATAATTTTGTTTTCTTTCCCACTCACAAAAAAAATATTTGAAAACTTTTTTTTAGAAAGCTTCCATTGATGTATTACTCCACCAACGATAATGTGACAGAATATCTATGAAAAACCAATATCATATAACCATAGAACATATTTGGCATATAAATAGCATCGATTATTGTAAATTACACAATCGCTTTCCATTCATTTGCCACCCAAAATTAATAATAATTCGCACAAGTCGCTCTTTCGGTTATCTAAGATCTGATTTGATCATAAATTGTTTATAATACTTGTCTATCAAATGGAAATGAAAAAAAAAACGTAAAAATAAACTTTGAATTTTATTCATGTTTTAGAAACGTGCATCCATCCATCTTTCCATAATAAGAAAATAGCAGTGAAAAAATAAAAATCCAAAAGTCAGTTTGCACAGGCCGTAACTTTTTGTAGTTTACAACTTGGACAGGTGTAATAATAATTCGGTTTAACTTTCAACCGGCATCGATTTGGAATTGATAGTTTCATGTCAAATAGGATAGAAAACGAAATTGACAACATTTTGACGTACGTGACAGAAATGGAGACAATCGATATTTGAGCGAACTGCAGGCGTAACTACAAATGATGTTTTTGATCAATTGACATGTGGACTAAGTGTGAATCAAATAGTGTACGACGACGAGTCAAACTGGATGTGAAATCAAGCCGTGAATGCAAAAATATCCCTGAAACTCGACTCGACACGATCCGTCTCATCTCCCATTGTCGATCAGTTTGATTGATGGTCCCATCAGTGATCAATGATGCTCTGGACGATCAACATTTGTTGATTTCGAGGTGGATTCACAGCTCATTATGCTGATGTCCAAAATGAAGATCTCCAAGCATAAATCAATCTGCGCTGACTAACAGTGGCATTATTTAACTCCCCCGAGCTAAAGTTCAACCGTTTTTATGCTCATTGTCGGGCTACCATCAATCTTGAGGTCTGCTTCGTCCGGTAACATAAGTCACTCCCACTTCCCGTCCGATTAGCATAACTATTTTGGTGCCAATCGGATCAACGGGGGGTTACAAGAGTAACCGTCAAATTCCTATGATTTATTTCGGATTATAGATTTGCTTTTGAAGAAATGATTGACATTTTGTCAATTTGTGAAAATTTTTCGAAAACTATGCGCTATTATGAAAAAAATCATATAACCAAATTTAAAGGAAATAAAATTTTCTTCATTTTTTATTTTAACCGTTTTTACGTATCTCTAGCGGTTCTCGAGATATTTCAAAAAAAAAAATTATATATTTCTTCCGAAACTAAATATTGCAGAGGAAACTTTTGTGCTGATCATAACTGATATTTTCCTATTTTCTAGAAAACGAAGCATCGTATCGAAAAATTTATAAAGTCAAAATGTGTTTAAAATATTGTTTTACATAACTGTTCCATACATCAAAATCCAAACTGACAACCCCTTCCCTCGTCTTCCGCAGCAAATTTTGTCTGCCTTTATATAGTATTTCATATAAACGACCACTCCTTTCCTCCTCTCCGGGTCACAATTTTGTTTGTCTTCATATAGAGTATTTGATGATTGGCCCCTGGCAATTGTAGCTTTTCTTATGTTTATATGTATAAATGTATAGATAATGAATTTTTTGCAAATTTTACCAACATAATTTGTCAATTGAAGGTATTTAAGAGTATTAAATTGATTTGAAATTAATAAACGTTATATCCACAATATTAGATTAAAAGATTTAACGGAAATTTGAGACTTCCTGCGCCAAAAGAAATTACAAACTTTTTATTTTGCCCATAATTGATATTTGCCGATATAAAAGAACTGCATAATCGAAAATTATGTTCATGTTGGGTGCGTCACATTGAAAAAAGTCACGTAAAATTTATCGACGCAATGCAAACAGTTTGTGGAAATAGCAACATCAACCCACATGTTTAGTGAAACAGGTAAAAGTGCAAGTAGATAATATAAGAAAGATTAGGAATTCAAACCTAAAGGAGTGTAATTTAACATTAAACATCACCGGATCAGAGTTGATTTGCAATATTAATTTATATGGAATGCCAGCAATTACAGCATGTTTGTTGACAGCATTTGAGGTATTATTTTTTGTCTGAAGGTGCATTCAACTCAATCGTTCAGGTGAGTTCAACTAGATCTTACCTAATTGAGTTTAAAAGACTGGACAGAAAAAGGGGAAATTATTTATGAGTATTTTTCGACACAACCACAACATTATTTCGAAGAAAACGAGTCAATGATAATTGCAGGTATTGGAATGGAAAAACTAATTTTCATTTTTCATTCGATACAAGATCATTGCGGTCTAGCAAAGAAATCCAGTGATAACGATGGAGTGGTGCTGTGATTTTCCATTTCTCACACAAGTTTTCAATTCCTTCGAGCAACATTTGATCAAAGATTTTCACATAAAAATTGATGGATGGGAAAAGTAGTTCAATGTCGTGGTATATAAGGCCGATCATCATTAATGTGATTTTGTATTTTATAAAAAGCGCTGGAGTTGTCAATTTCATAGGAAAATTGATAGAAAAATAGTGTTTTGTTTCCTTGGTAAAATCGAGTGGTTAATTGAGTGGATTTTAACATACATTTTAAGATCTAAATTTTCTATATTTTGGATACGCTTTCGAAAGGAATAATGAAAAGATTGGTAAGTACAAAAGAAATCGCTTGTGTGGATTTTTAAAGGTTTTCTATTTAAAAGTTTTCCTTGAAGATCAATGATCTCAAATTATTCTCGAAATCGCAAAAAAAATTTCGCAAAAAAAAGAAAACTATTCAGAAATTTCCTTCAAGGTCATCTCATCTGATATGATCTTCGAAAAAAGATCACCGATCTTCAATTTAGCCAAAATTTCCTCAAAAATCCTTCACAATTTCCACCCAACAACCTATCGAACAAAATTCTCTTCATTACAATCTAAATTTTACTATTTTCGGACAATAGAAGAAAAGTACTTTGACTGGACCATTCAACATGTAAAACAAGTGATCATTTTAGTGATTTAGCACAATGTGGCGGGATGTGATAATTGACTGAAACTTTCTTTTCAATAATAAGACAGATGAATGCAGACAGATAATTAAAAAAGCCTTTCGGGGATTTCAATTGAGATAATATTTTGACGAACATTGAAAAACAAAATCTATCAATGGACTAATGGCAGGTTTTATTGAAGGTGATCAGTTTTGTGAGTGACGTGTTAAGCATAATTAAAATCACTTAAAAACGTTATGTCATTTGTGACGTGCCCTTTTCATTTAGCTATTAGCAAAGTATCTTTGGAAAATAGATTTTTGGATGTGCAAAAATCTTAATGGCTATAATTATATGGGGAAACTACATGTAATTACATAGTAGGTTTTTAATGAAAAAAGTATCTATTTCTAATTTAAAATAGCAAAAGTTTAATTGATGTTCCTGTATGTAAGTTTTTATGATTAATATTTATAAATCATTATCTGAAAAACCGAGCCATACTAGACGGTTTTAAAATTCTTGGCGATTTAAAAACCCTCCTAATGCCAACAAGACCTAAACGAATATTCCCGTAGATGGGATCTATTGCAACCGCTTTTTCGTCCCCAAAAACAATCTTGAAATTTTATCAAGATCCTTCATGCTATTTTCGAGACAAGAATTACATACAAACATGAAATCATTCCTCATTTTATACTTTAAACGATCTACTCGTAAAAACCTGAGGAAAATCGCCACAGTGGTTCGGAAGATAACAGGAGAGGGAATTCCTAGAGAAGGGGGTGGAATTGGTTTTGATGGATTGAAATTTCTCATAGTAGGGGACAAATAGATATCAACGAGTGGGTTTTACACCATGGGTTAACTATTTGCCGAGTGAATTCTCCAATTTTGTATGAAGAGTGGGAGGGAACGGTGCGATTTTGCCTGTTCAAAAAATTTCAAGTCTCTAAATCAATCCCTCCGAAATTTATGGAGAACATAGATAGATAGACACACAGATGGACAGACGGACAGACAGATAGACGGACAGACAGACAGATAGATAGACGGACAGACAGACAGATAGATAGACGGACAGACAGACAGATAGATAGACGGACGGACAGACAGACGGACGGATATGCAGAAATCAAAATCTTTTGTCATCCCAAACACCCTAGTATAGTTCAACTTCGCAATAATCGAGTGGAAAAAACACTGGAAAGGTCAAACACGGCTATTACAGGAAAAAATTTCGAAATTCGGCGAAAATCCTTTTTCTTACCAACCGATTTTCATGATTTTTTTGCTAGATGTTCAACTTAATTACCTTTTCTCCATCTGAAAACATAACAGTAGCTGCGTTCCCGATCCTACTGCGCATTACTGGACAGTACTTAGGAATACTGTGCAGTAATAGTTAATAAGTGTGTTCCCAATAAAAATTACTGCCCAGTACTGTCCAGTACTGCGCAGTAGGATCGGGAACGTAGCTAGTATAAAGTTTATCAAGTTCTCAGGGAAAAATCTGTTAAGTGAGTGTCTATAAAATACGTCACGATAATTTATGACCCGCCTCCCCCGCTCGAGACACTTTTTTCACGTTTTTGGTATGTAGTTTAGTACCGTCGTCAAACTGTCTCAAACACTCCCATCCTCTTAAAAGTTTGACATATATTATGAGGCTGTCCATAATATATGTCAGTTAATAAAATAGACCGTAAGAAATTTAAAAAAAAAACCCTTTGTGAAATAAAGAGATCACGGATTTTTTTCTGTCCAAAATTTAAATTGTATAAAACTTTTTTCCCCTAGGGTCTTCTATTATCATGCATGGATGTAGTTTAAGAAAGTTAATTTTATTACATAATTCAATTGAAGCTACCTGAACTTTGCAAAGTTTGTTATCCCAAAATTAGACACACGTGTCTCATAAATAAAAAAATATCGATTGATTCATGAGAAAATCTAAATTGTCTGCAAAGTAGAAAAAAAAAATTTCTTTTCAAAGAAACTCTAAACACGTTGACGATGTAATCCTCACATAAAATCCACATCTCATCATGCCGCAATTAACATTGTTGCTGCATCCGCTCCAGAAATGTAATCGCAATTTATCTATTTTTTTTTTCAAAGAAAATCAGAAAATAATCAAATGAATTGTTCCTAGCCTGAAGCAACAAATTGAGAAGTGCAATCATAGTTTGATTATTAAATAACCAATTTCTTATCTAGGCGCACCTGGAATTAAATTATAGTTAAAAATTCATTGCAGCACGTAAAATCAGCGTTAATTAAGTAACTCGTTTTTAATTTCAATTTTAATTTAATAAACGTAAAATTAACTCCACAAATTGAAAATTTTTCTATCGCACACTTGAGAAAATTAGCATAAAAAATTTCTTTTCTTTCTGCGTTTTTCTTACCATTTCAGGTGTTTCGTACGGCGATCGCGTGGTTTTGGATTCCAATGATTGTCGGATTGTCTAGTCCAGAGGTGATCGATATCAACAAAGTCGCACCTCGAGGTCCACATCTACCACCGCAGCATATAAACGCGATACCTCACGGTCAAGACTACGTGAATGTCAGCAAGCCATCTTACCCCCAGTTTGGAAACCCTCAGTCGACCACATACACACAGCCCGCCCAAATGGCCGCTCACGGCACCTACCAGACGATTCCAGTGTCAATCACTCGACCGCATCAGCCTCAAAACACGCAACAAACAAATTTCGTGCCAATGCCGGCGCTCCCAACGCCTGTAATTATGCAATATTTACCGCAAGGACAAGTGGCCGGTGGCGTTCAGTATTTGCAACTGATTCCAACGCGACCCTTAATTGTCCCCATCAGTCCTTATCTCGCTTCACAAATGACAGCACAAATGTCGCAACAATCTCCAACTATACTCGATCAGCCACCATCAAGACCGGCAGGACCATCTAGTTTACCTGCGGGTCCTCCAGGACACCCTAATTACTCAGCAGGTCCTCCAGGACACCCTAATTACTCAGCAGGTCCTCCAGGATCTTCTAATTACCCAACATATCCTACTTACAGTCCACCAAAGCCAGTTGGAAATTACGCCCCCGTCTATCCGTTCTTTAAGCCGAATCCTGGCTTAGAAATTATCGGCGGACCAACAGATTTAAGCCTTAATATGAGAGAGTATATCCCAGGTCCCGGGGATGGGCCCCCAATGGCAGGACGTGCCAGAGAGGTTGTTGGCTAGATTTTGTTGTTATTTAGTTTTAACTTATTAAGCAGTAGTTAGTCATCTTTTGAATTGTTTTAATATTTTCCTAATTTAAAATAAAGATAACGAAAGTTTTGTTTTTCAATTGTGTTTAAGAAAGATTTTTTTTTACAAATACACTAGTAATATAAATAAGCATAAGTCATTAACTATGTTGATAAAATTCATTCATTAAAAGCAGGTATTCAGCTTAAGATATTAAAATTGGAACCTCCAGGCTTTGTAATCTAAAACACTGAGATATTTTAACAAAACTTTTTTTTTTCTTTTCTTTATGATTTATTTATAGAAAATATACAAAATAAAGTTTAACAGTCATAAATTGATTTCGCCACACTTTTTTGCTGTGAAAATAAACGTTCGATTACGAAAATCCAGCAGTAAGTAGCACTCAATCAGAAGATTAAAGATTTCTGTTTATGGTACGTTAGTGGAAGTTTAAACATGGACCACCGGCTTCAATCTCAAATTTGAAGATCACCCAAAGTCAAGTAAGATGCTTTCAATGAGGGTATCGAATAGTGGCTGCAGTGTTGGTTGGTTAAAACTCTGGACGACCGACCTTAATTCTATGACCAATCGCGATAAAATGACCGAGAAATGAAAACAACTGAACTTTTTTCAAATTAAAATCAAAATACTTAACACCAAGGAGTAACAGCTCAAAAGATTTATTTTCATACACAAAAAGGTAGCAGCATTTGGAAAATTTCACTTAATTTGCTTCTGTTTTCTGCAGAATAATTTACAGATGGTGTAATCGCTGCTCGTCAAAAATGCTTGCAAACGATTGAAATTCGTCTAGAAATAGAGCGATTATTGAAATTTTTGGGGTTTCGTTAAACCATGAAGGTCGTCGCAATTTTTTGGCTTTGATAGTTGTTTGCCGAAATTACTTAATAAAAATCTTGACATGATAGATGGACGAGCGACGGCAAATCGATTTTCGTAGGTGGGGTTTTTTTTTCTTTAGTTTGTTTGGATAATTTAATTGTTTTTATCTTGATCTATATTTAAACTTTTTCGTAGTTATCTAAACGATATCATAATAATATGTTATATCATAAAATTGTGATGATCGAATTGCCGATTTATTATGAGAATAGCAATTTATGGATAATTTAACGTCGTGTTGGTCGGTTTAAACCGTGTCTGATATCTTAATTTGAAATTTTGTGTAATTTTAATCTAAATGGAGTTCCGTGAATTATTTTGGGGATTTACTAAAATATTTTTTTTAATTTTTGTCCGGAATTATGCAGTTTTGTGTTGCAACTCCTTAATCACTAAAAAAATTGTTCTCGAAACCCGAAAATCTTTCCTGTGTTTCTTCAGAAATTAGGACATTTTCCGTTAAAAATTGACCTGCGGCGCATTTCTTTAAATAAGTAAGATAAAATGAACCTTCTTCCCTCTTTTTCAGAATTTCAAAATTTTCACGATTAATTTCGATGCATTAAACATTTTCTTTTCTCAGATCCTTCCCCTCTCCCCCTCCCCTCCCCCCACCCTTTCCCACACCTCTCCACCAGTAATCTGTCCTGGAATCACATGAAAAAATATGGTCACTCTATCTAAGCCGAATGTTTTGCAATTCCGACAGAAACTCTTTGAAAACTCAAACGATTTTGACTAATTTTTTGTCATGTTACAAAAGTTGTGATTGTCCAGATGCTGTCCTCAAATACATTGTCTAATGAAGAATTTGGCGAAAAAAACTATTTTGTCCAATTGAAGTCATATTATCCAATTACAAACTATTTACAATAAACAGTCATTCAATTAAAAAAATCTCCCATTTTAGGATAAAATAAAAATGTTCGCAAGGCATTCCTGCATTTTTCGATTAAATTATCGATTTGTAATTTCATTTGATTCGATCTAATTAATCACAACTCATATAATCGTTTGATGCCAAAAACCTGAAAATTATTCAATCAAAATGTAATCATAGGAAAATTGATCCCCAATTAGATTATTCTGACCATAAATTCAAAGTGGATTGTGTACCGACTTTCAACCAATCGATCGATCGACCGTCATAACCGATCATCATATTTGGTGCCGTCATTATTTTCACATGGTATTAATATGTCAAACAATAATTTCACTGCTACTGTCGAATAATTTTGTCCATATAATAATAAAATCGACTACAATACATTCCACTGTCTGGATATGCTCCAAAGCCTTCTTCATGTTCGAAGAAGAAATTTTGAAGGAAAAAAACCGCTAAATCATGTAAGTCAAGTGTAAAACATTGGTAACTTGTAGTTTGTGTAAAAGAGCTAACAGTTCTTAAGGTAGGCAGTAGATGATGGGCCCCGAGCAATGGGCCAACGGGGGAAAGATGAGATCTAGTCACGATTTTTCGCGATCTCAGCGTTTTATCTTTTAATAATCCACCGCCGAATGGACCAATTTTTGCCCAGCGTTTTTGGTTCACAGGATGTCAAGTCATAGAGGTAGTAGCTTCAGGTGTTACCTGCATATTTGCTTGAATTTTATTGTAGTACTCGTAATTATAGTACAAATTGTGTAATAAATTTACCAACTTGTAACTCATATTAATAATATTGCTGGGATAACGTCTCAATCGGGTGTCAGAAGACAAGGAATTTAACGATTAAATAAGTTTTTTTTGTTGTGTTAAAAAATCATGCGTTTATATTTTCTTGGAAGAGTTTTCATGATTGTTTTTATTAAGACGTGATCGTAAATATAACATTTATTGGAATTTAAAAAAACAAGTAAAAAATTTAGACGTGAGTTGGTAAAAGTAACTAAAAACGATTGCATCAATGAGTTTTTTTACTGTTTTCATCAAATTCTCAGATGTTACCGGAGTCCAAAATAATCGTACAAAAATACTTGTCGCAAAAATCTCACCAAAAATTGGAACACAATTTCTAGTAGTTGATTTTTTTTTATAAAACTGAAAAACCGATTAGAAAAATTCTAAATTTGGTCTTAATTTTAAGCCGATTAATTGGTCGGACTCTAAAGATAAAATTTCAGAAATTGAAAAAAAAAACTTTCCAGCTGGGTTAATTTTAAAATAAATTTCAACAACCCCTAAGCCACATAAGTTTTTTATATCTTGCGAAAATCTACATCAATAATAATTTTTTAATGACAATCGAATTTAATAATCTGCAAAAACCACCGGACAATCACGATGGGCACACAAAGAAAATTTGAGTAAAGTTCATCGCTTAAATCTTTTGTTTGATTTTCACTTTCTCAATGCGAAAAAGTCATTTTTCACTTCGTTTTTGACATAATGCAGCATTGTGATGCCGACAAAACAAAACCAGGAAGTGTAAACACTAGAACAGGATCATTTAGAGCGTATACAAAACTAAATTGAATGATTTCTACGAGTCGGGGTGGCGTATGTTGCGTTATATTTCTTACGTTCTTCATTTTTTTTATGTGTGTCACAAAAAAATCATCACAAATTGATGCTGTTTTTCTGTTCACCTACTTTTTAGGCGCACTTCAGAGGTTGTGTGGCACAGAGATCTCCAGTGGATCCAAGATAAGGATCATAATTTGTCAAATTTCAGCACAGTAAATATAATTAACTGCGTGTCATTAACAGGTGTGTTATATAAAATGTTGGATTTGGATGAGGTTTTGAATAAACTTTAATCTAAGCATTTTATTCGCGTGCCGCTAAACCATTGAAAATTTATTTTGATTTCGAAATGCACGATGGATATTTCTATTTTTGGTATTGTTATGAATTAATGGATAAATTGCCATTTAATGTGTGACATGTTTGATTAGTAAATGATGACAGTTTAGAAGAATATAAGTTATTGGATTATTTGTTAAGGAAGATTTATCTAAAAGACGAATTATGTGTCTATACCGAAAATAAATAGTGAATAAATCATTCACAAGTCGGAAATGTCTTTGAATTTATTACAAAAATCGATTTTGAGATAAAAAACACTTTGAAGTTTTGTTTTAATAATTAAAACATCTTTCAAAAATTTGGGCATTTTTAATAAAATAGAAATCTAAAGCATAATTTTATAAAGTTACTAGCTTGCATACCCGTCTTTGCCGGGTTAAGTTTTTTCATTTTTTTTTTTTGTATGGTCTATGTTGGAGCTAAACTTCAGGCCAATCGGCTCGGTAGTTTCTCCGCGAAAGAGTAACATAACGCAAAAACTAAGTTTCGAAATCACTTTACCCCCTCCCCTTACTCCCCCCACCCCTCGCGCTACTTTTCCGTATGCCTATGTTGGAACCAGAATTACCACAGACACTCTTGTCAAATTTCAAGTCAGCCGTTTTCAGCCGTTTTTGCGTGAAAGAGGAACAGACAGACACCAACTCATTTTTATAATATTAGTATGGTTTAAATTATGCAATCGAATCGATAAACCCTTTTATAAAAATTTTCAAAGAAATAATATGCGGAACTAATTTTCTTCTATTTAAATAGACGTCTGTTTCTTGCTGTGCCGCCCAGTAAATGTAACTCAGGGTATTCTTTGTAAATGTTTGGCCGACCAATTTTTTAAATTTTGATAAACGATCCAAATAGGAAGAGAAGTAAATCACACATTGTTGTTTCAACAAAAGAAGGTGGTTATGAGGTAGTAAATCCATTAATAAGCTTGTGAAGATTTTAAATTTAAACTGAAGCATAAAAAATCAATTTTTTAATCAATAAAACTACTGGAGTTTTGAATTTTTTCATTTTATGTAGTCTCGTTTATGAATTTTCGTGTGATTTTATAGGTTAGATCTTTAATAACATGGATCTATTTATATTTATGTACAATATTATTAAACAGGTAACATGAGCTGGGCCTTAACCCTTTCGCCCCGACTTTCGGCTGATGAGCCTAAACAAAAATTGAGGATTGCAAATTGATAATACTCAGCTGGGAATGCAATATTCTTATTTTTGTAATGGTGGTATATAACTAGTTTTAACTTTTTTGTATAAGAAAACACATAAAATTTGAAAAATATATTTGATGATGATGTACACCTTCCAGATTTTAGATAAAAACTAACAAAACAATGGACAACCGCTAACTGTAATTCTTCATATTCATATAGGGCATTAAAACATTAAAACTAGATGTTAAACCTGCAAATTGCTTTGAAAATATCCCAGTAGTATAACGATAAAACGTTCTGCGACGTATTGTCCCAATAGGGACGAAAGGGGTAAGATATTTAGTGAATTTTACGTTACTTTTTCCTAATTTTGCTTCCAGTTTTTCTTGAATTTTTCCCCGAGCTTCCTGATTGTATGACTCAAAATATATTTTGGTACGATTCAAAGATTTCACCCCCCAATGAAACTGTGTCAAAAATCGTAAATAACAATTAATAAAAGCACAATGGCCTTCAATGTTGTTCACCTGTAGAGATTTTTCACACCTGATGACCAACAAAAGAAGGTCATTTGCCAATTAACCGAGAAATGATCAAATGGAGCGTCGTATGACGAATAGATAAGGAATTTCTTTGACAATTTTTTTTACACATTCAGTGATAGTAAAAGTCACGTTTTGGATTTTGCTTTTCCATTTCTTTTCCGCAGCAAAGAAAAATCTAGCACTCCGTCCCATGAGTGCGTCTCCATTCATGACAGTTTCATCATTTTCCGCCATCAAATGCCACAAAACTCTCGGATCGAATTGATTGGCGTATAAAACCGCCCAACAATTTCTATAGCAACATTTTGATCTTTTCTGTGCAGATCTTTAAGATTGATAGCTAAAAGTCCAACAAAATTGAAAAATTAATAAACCAAAACGTTTTTCATATTTCATATACGTTAAGTTAAGAGCCATTCACTCGTTTAAACGAGAGAAAGAATAAAATAAACGAAAAGTAACCAAAAGACGATCATTTGAGATGTTCGTAATAAGGAAAGGTGAATCGAAATACATCTCAAACGCATAGTTATAATAAACCTGATTTATCACACACATATCTAGCGTTTGTTGGGCTCATGTGAGTCTGAAATGTCCATAAAAGACGAAATGTTGCTGGATAGAATGTTGCTAAGGTGAATGTTGTGGCTACAGAAAAATGTTGCCGCACAAAAAATAGTCTTTTCTTGACTGATTCTGGTTTTCTTTCACGTTTTGAAAATCATTTCTCTGTGATATTAACAAAAATTCACTCCAAATTTACTACATTTTAACGTCTCCATTTATCTGGACCAACGACTATCTCGCTATTGATGGAGTGTTTCTTCATCATCATTATTATGACCAACTTCTGGTTCTTTTGTTTACCTTTTTGCACGTATCTACTCTGTTTAATGGCTTTGAGATGATGTTGGAAGATCGCATCGCAACATCGAACGATCGACCAGCAAAATGTTCGCCTTTTACAGGTAAATCAAATTGGTGAGCCTTCGTTATGGTGCGGTTGTGTATAGGACAGAGTATTCAATGTGCCCGATATATAAATGAAGGGGCCCCACTATCAGATTGATGTAGTTCATTGGATACTTTAGTGCAAATCAGTTAAGCGATTTTTTTCCTCTTCCTCAACGCATCAGATTTGGATTATTCGGAATTTTTTTTAAGGGAAAATTCAACAATTGTGGAAAAATCTGTTTATTAATTAAGTGCATAAGTGATTTGAAAAATTAGTGAAATTGTTTTGTGAAGGATTTTCTCACAGTTTTCATCAAACGGATTAAAAATATTCGAAAATATGGTGAGTTTATCATCAAAATATGTTTTGTGATTTTCTTTTGATTTAAAAAATGAATAAAATTCATTGGTCTGTTACGTGGTCTGCACGATATTTGAATAAAATTTAGTGGCAATCAAATTATATCATATTCGGAGCTATTTAGAGATATTTTTGTTTTATGTTACGTTAATATTCTAATTTGAATTATCTATTGTTTAATAGATTATGATTTGGAAATGCTTTTAGGTTAAGAAAAACGGTTGCATATACAAAACAATGAAATTTGATGGTTTCACAAACTTTTCCGGCTTATAGGTTTGAAGTTTTTATGTAGGTTATTGGACCAAAATTTTTAATTAAGAGTTAAAGTTTAGCTAAAGCGATTAGTTCTGTGCGGTGATTTTGTAGGAAATTTAAATTTTTAATGGAAACTTGTTTAACAAATTGTGCCGTTTAAAAAAGTCAAAAAAACGTCCTGGAAAATAGGAAAATTTTCATTATTTTGTGGTGGTTTTAGCTGCATTTTCTGACTGCGACTTTTTTTCCAAACATTTAATTTTTTTTTGGTAATTCCTACTGATTTTTTTTTTAATTATTTTTCTTAAGAACTTTTTAACAATTTGTCCATAAAATACGTTACATTTTTAGCGGGGAAGAAGGGTCTGCGATATAGTGTTAAGGCTGTACTAAACTCCATAAAAAAAATGGGAAAAATCCAGTGCAGCGTTACGTATTTTATTGACAGTACTTAAAAATTTCTTGAGTGTAGATTTCTTCCTCTTTTTACTATCCTCTTCTATAGAGGGAAAGTATTATATTCATGACGGAAACCGACTTCAGAATAGGGGCAGATAGACAATTTCTGATCAGTATGAAATCCATTTCAGGAAAAATTATGAGGACGTCCGTGCATCTGTCTGTCGATCTGTCCGTTGTACGTATCTTAAATAACTCGATAACACGTTGAGCTAGCGACTTGAAATTTTTTTGAAATAAGTTTTACAAAAATTCTAGGTTTCTATCAACTTTTGGAAAAATAATGGTAGCTATAACGGGTACCTTCCATACAGTTTTTTTGAAAAAATACAGTTTTTTGAAAATTCCTCGAAAATTATGCGCTTTTGAGAAAAAAAGACATAACAGAATTTAAAGAAAATATAATTTCCTACATTTTTTGCTTTAACAGTTTTTTTGTATCTCTCATGGTTCTTGAGAAGTTTTGAAAAATGTTTTTTTTTTGATTTTTTCAAACTTCAAATTTTCTAATAGAAAAGTTTTGTGTTGACCACAAAGGAATTAAGTTTAAAATTTTTAAAGGCCCGAAAAATTGTTGCCGTGTACAAAGGAATTAAGTTTAAAATTTTTAAAGGCCCGAAAAATTGTTTGCCGTGTACCAACAACTTGTACTTTTGTCACTAATTAAAATTTCTTCAAATTACTCATATAAGAAATCGACTTAAAAGTATTTGAAACATCGCCTCCTTTCACACAATTAACACCTTCAATCATTTAACTCATATGTTTTTTTCTCATTAATTACTGAAATTTCTAAATAAAAGTTCTTCTAACACTTTGCCCACGGGGGCATTTAATTTTCCCAATCAAATAGTCCTCAATTTCAGCCAGAAAAAAGTTTCGTGGTGCTAACGATAATTTAAAGACTTGAGAAAATTTCTCTAAAACCTTGAACTTAAGTCCAAAATAATTGAACGGACCACAAAATGTGCAAAATTTCGTACTCTGTCAATTTTATTGAACCGAAAAATTAATTTAAATTCATAATAAATTGCATAAAAAGTCAGCTTAACAAAAGAGAAATGTAAAATAATGAAATGGAAATTACTTTCTTTTAAAAATGCATTCACGCGAAATATTGTTTTAAGAAATTACCCAATTTTACCGGATTGTATTGCCCAAGTGACAGAATATACGATCGAGATAAATTTTCGGGTTAATCTGGGAAAAAACCTCATTTTTAATTTTGTTTTCTTTTAGGTATAATTTAAGATATTTTCCGTGCTGTCCAAAGGTTGTATTCAGTCCATCTTAAATACCTGTGATGTTGTTTATCTGCAGATAAAAGTAATTGCGGTAATTAACCCTCTTTGGGACGGGGGGTCATGTGTGTATCTCGCAACCCACAACTAAAAGGTCCATTTTTATCAATAAACCGAAAAAACCGAGCGTCCAAAATTAATTTCGTTGTTGTTCGAATTTTAATGTGAGTCATTTTGAAAGTAAAAATCTTTTCCACCTTTCTTCGACTTAAATATTTCTGGACAATGTGGTGGCTTTTTTTTCCAATGTGGAAAATTGTGTCTAATAGATGAGTACAAAACGATTTCACGCGTTCATTCCAATGGAAAATGACACGCAACACCTCCAAGAATGTGAAATTTTACAGGTGTCCATCATTAGCGCTCCGCTGTACGGTTATTTGCACTATGATGGAATTAGGCGGCAAATTTGAATTGGTTTCAATACAAACATATTCATGTCATTTGATCCAGATTACGTGATTTCCTCATAGAGAATGTTGTTATAGATCGGAAATTGAAAGACGAGATGAATTATGTTGGTCTGCGGTCTAATATGAATTGGTCTTGGATTGTATAGTATCGAATTCCATTCGTGCAGAACTAATGTTGCATTCAGCATAATTGATTTTTATAAAAGTTCGTATTATGAAAGAAAATTCCAATTTTATAAACTCGACCGATTAATTGACGGAGGAATGTGGATCAGCATTGGATTTTATGTATAATTTTTGTTCGAACTTTTATAAAAATCAGTTAAATAATTTTAAAAGGTTTTATTACATCAAGTGTAAGTGCATTAAATTAAATAAAAATGGATTAAAAGGTATTTTAAATATTCGCAGCCCGAAAAAATTCGGAACATTAAAAAATCAATGAAAACCCAGTAGAATATAATTAAAATTAATTGGTGAAATGCCTGAAAGTAGGCAATAGAGATTAAATTTAAAGATTAATCAAAATATTTATTTTCCAGTCTCAATAATGAGAACTTTCCCAACCTTCTCTTGGCTTAAATATCAGGAATAAAACCCATCGAGGCATTTTAAAGCTGACCGAGACTTCAAAAATGTAAGCTAAAAGAAAACAATTTCAACAACCCGAGAAGGCAAGGCCTCTGAAGCTCTAGTCTTAAAAAAATATTCAAAGTATGAGTTTGGTCCTTGAAGAAAAATTAACTATAATGTTTTTTGAGATAATTGTTTGTCCATTATTAGGGGCTCTCCAGTGCCCGTTCTAGAACTCTCAGAACCATATTTTTTTTGGGTGGAGGACCAAAATTTCAGGGGGGGGGGGGGGGTCAGCCCCTAAGCCCTCCCCCCTGACTACGGGCCTGCAATAAAACAACTTAAGTATAATCCTGCATTGTACCCTTGCAAAACGTCTTCAATTCATTATTTTCCAAAAAAAAAAAATTTTCTTTAAAATTTCACTCTTTTAATAATTTATTTAAATAAATTACCTTTAACCATCCCAAAATTATTAATTACCGAAGATAGGTGATTTGTCTATTTACACCTTAACCACACATCGTGCCCATTATCCGACCTCAACTGAGAAAAGACTATCATTTGCTTCACAGCAATAAATTTTTATCGTCCACAAAAGTCTTTAATTAACAAACCAAACATAAAAACTATCGAATTTCTTAGCCATTATCTGCAAGATGAGCCACAAATTGCATGACAAATCGCCATCAGCCACCGAGACTCGCGATCAGAATTAACACTCGATTAATCTTTTCGATCACCTGAAATCTTCATCAATAAATAAATTCACATCTTGATGAATTTGATCGGTTAAATGACCACGCGAGGGTTTAATTTGGAAAATGTACGAAAACCGCAAGTGAAGAAGTAAATTAACAAGCATTTACTAAACCGAATAATTAAATCCACCTGTTGGTTCAAGTTCGAGTACTCGAAAGATGTTTCTCACATAAAAGAAGGTTCATCGCTTAAGTCTTTTGTTTCGCTGATTGAAAATATTTGCCTTCTTTAACTCTGAATTTTTAATGGAAGTAATTTACTGGCAAATGGAAGACATTCACGCCATTATTGAAGAAGGTGGCGCCCATTGCAAGAAGACGTTCATAAATAAATGATTTTAATTAAAACAAATTTTCCTATTTTACGTATGAATAGGCGATTGAAATCTTTTTAATCAAAAATGCTGCATTGTTTGGTGACGGAAATTTCTGTGAATTTTGGTTCAATTAATTTCCAGCAATTTTAAACTTCTTAGGCGATTACAGGCAACTACTTTACCAGATCGGCGGGAAAAGTAAACAAAAAAAATATTAAAATGTATGTTTTGTTGCCTTTCCCCATTCTCTCATAAGACAGATCAAACCTTGCAGTCAGCGATTGTCAATCTAGGGAACCTTTCTCTAATCTTCTAAATCCTTTCGCTGCACGATCAAGTTAATTTAATATTTTAGTTTTTTTCTCGTTCATTTATTATGAATTGTTTACAATGCGATTTCCATTAGTTGGGATTTTAATATTGTTTGCTTCTAGATGGCTGATCTTAGGCTGATCCCGGGTGCTTTTTGACCAGTCATACAAAGTCACTTATGAATGATAAATGATGAACGGAATTTGATTAATTTAACTAATGAGCGGTCTAACGAATAGATTTTTATATCTTTATAAATTTTTCTTAATAAATGACAATGTTGATAACTTGCCAATGGAAAGCAGGTATTTTAAGTCGTGGATTTAATTTATGGGTCTTATAATTTATTTCTGATTTTTTTCGAGAAGTTATATTTAGGTTAAGTATTTTACTATTAATAATTCCGTCGTGTCGGGTATTATTCAACCGATTAAAACTAAACTTTCGGCTATTATATACGTGAATTTTCTACCAGACAGACAAAAAAAACCTCGCTGAATAGGAACCAAATACCAAAACCGAAACCAAAACCAAATTTTTGGAATTTTAGAAATTTTTGATAATTAACACTTTCGTGACATTTGCTTTTTCAACTTTTTTTTCATTTGGACATCGTGTACCACGGGTGGTACACTAGCGATTTGTTTTCTGGCGGTTGTGCGCCATCGGTGGTACACGGTGCGTGTTTTTATATTACTTCCACAAAAAAACTACCGCACTATTTACTCGCGCGGTTTTAAAAAACTGTACATGTACCACCAGTGGTACACGATGTCACGAACGAGTTAAAACCAAAACTAGAATCACATTTTTGAAATTTTTGTGACCAAAACCAGAACCAAATTTTCAAATTTCAGGAGCTAAAACCAAAAACCAGAAAAATACACCCCTGAGCCAAAACCGATCCACACTCAGAAAACTTTTGGTTTGCATATCTGTAGAAAATAGCGAAAAAAACTACTATTAGTTGCTTTTCCTATCGATATTATTATATAATAAAATTAATCGATATATTTAATTTATTACAATACCCTGAATATTTTAATCCAAATTGATTAAATTATAAAATTAGATTTGTGAATCAAAGAACTCCAATTTTATCACCCAACCATAATTTAATCCTTTCTCTTTCTCAGCGATTAAATCCTAACATCTCCTACTTTTTACATATAAATTCAATCTTTTTTTTAATTAATCGGCGATTTTGAAGACCCTTCAATCATATTTCTAGCCACAAAAAGTTGCTCCAGGAAGAATCAAAACATATTCCGCGATACCGGCGAAATGTCGTAATAAAAACGTTTCAAATTAAAGTTTGATATCTAGCGGCGGATAATGTCTAGACAATATTCAATCCAGGAATCCCATGATTTATCTGATCTAACAGCAAATAATTCACTACACATGATCTGATTTAATATCGAAAATAATATACACACACTAAGCGTTAGAGTATAAATCTAATTACATCTTCAAGATAGAAAAAAAGATGCAGAAAAAAAATCGATTTGATCATTTCACTTATTTATTACCTGGTGGTGGACAGTAGTTGAGATCAAATCGATTCATTGCAGCAATTGATTGGAAACACATGAAGACAATTCTCCGGTAATAAGATCGGGTGCGCGAGATACAGTTTCGATGTAAGTCAAATAGCCTATAAGACGCCTCGCACGATACGAAACCGCGAAGAAAGAAAGTGAATTGCGTTGTGGTGAATTCTTTTGGCCGGCAGCATTATCGGTGGTTATGAAAAATCGTTCAGCCTTTGGAACAGTTCGATTTATGTAAACTTTTTGCACTCGAGTTCTTCGTTGTTGTTTTTTTTTTCTCTCTCTGAGTGTCGATTAATTTCAAGTAGTCCAGCCAGAGATGAAACTAAAGCATCCCAAATAGGTGAAAGTGATTGACCACCTGAAACTATGCCTGAAACTTTTTAAAACTATGTATGCTGATGGGGTATTCCCTCATCTTATGACTCCACGGAATTGTGAAGGACGGACGAATGGTGTGTAATAGCATACCTGGCACTTATGCTATGTCCATTGAACACATTTTCATGGTATTTATCCACCGATTGCATATTCATAGTCACTCGATACGGGATAATTAATCGAATATGTGTAATGATGCAGCGAAAAAAATGCTCTAAAGACAGCAGCATCCGCTTAAAACAATTAATCGTGACGGATGATTGCTATTGGAGAATTCACCTGAAAAGGAGATTGGGTACATTTACCTTTTATTAATGCGTCGTATGTACAAAGGTATTCGTGAAATTCAAACAGGTGAGAGTAATGTTTTTGTCTTTGGACAAATTGAGTGCTAAGCGAAGGTATTCACTAATGATACGTACCTAAGATTCAAGAAACGGTAAGCATTGTCATAATTTCGTTATAGGTAAGAAAGAAAATCACTCGAGTTCAATAATTATTATAATCATGATATTTGCATACCTTATTTGCCGATCTTTACCTACTATTAAAAATTGTAACAAATTATTTGACTTGAGAGGATCATAAAAACGGTTATTAGAGTGTTGACTCTCCGATAGTTTCCAGTGATTTTAAATACACGTGGGAATATTTTCAATTATGAAAAGTGAAATTTCTGTTAAGATTACTTGGCGTGAAAAGCTATACTTATTTTATTTTATTTTTAAACTAGCTTGCATACCCGTCGTTGCCGGGTTAAGTTTTTTCAAATTTTTTTTTATGGTTAATGTTGGAGCTAAACTTCAAGCCAATCGGCTCGGTAGTTTCCCCGCTAAAGGGTAAAATAGAGCAAGAGCTAAGTTTCGAGATCACTTTACCTCCTCCCCTTGCTCCCCCACCTCTCGGGCTACTTTTTAATGGGTCTGTGTTGGGGCTGGACTCCCGACGAACATCTATCCCAAATTTCAGGCCAATCGGTTCAGTAGTTTCCCCGCGAAAGAGTAACACAGGAAGAGCTAAGTTTCGAAATCACTTTACCCCCTCCCCTTACTCCCCCACCTCTCGCGCTACTTTTCCGTATGCCTATGTTGGAACCAGAACTACCACAGACACTCATGCCAAATTTCAAGTCAATCGGTTCAGCTGTTTTTGCGTGAAAGAGGAACAAACGGACAGACAGACGGACAGACAGACAGACAGACAGACAGACAGACAGACAGACAGACACCAACTCATTTTTATATATTAGTATGATTTAAAGCCGTTTAAAAAAAATATTTTTTTTTCGATTTTTATGAATTTTCTTTCCCGGCGAGGCGTTTGCGGGAAATTTTTTTTTTAAATATTTTTATAGTTTCCTGTAATTTTACATGCACGTGGGGATATTTTTATATTCGATAGATATTTTGATGTAAAGATTGTGTATCTGCGATAAACAGTAAAAATGATAAAAAAAACATAACGAATATTTACATTTATTTATAGTTCTTGAAAAAATCAGAGTTATTACAATTCATTGTAAAATTCGTATATTTTAATCGATGCAGATTGTAACTTCAATTATTTTTGTTAATAATTTGTTGTTTAGGATTTTTGCATTTATTTAACTGAATGTAAAGTGTCTGCCACGAAAAATTAAGAACAGTTCCATTATCAAACTTTTTACCTGTAATAACCGTTCCGTTAATATTTTTTCCAATAAAATTCTTAGTCAATGAATTGAGTGGTAATGTTAAATTTCGAATAACATAAAAGCTTTCCCGTATTGGACATTTGACAGTAATATTAGTTTTTTCTAATAATTCCGCTACGAGGGTTTTTAGAAAAATATTCGAATAGACAGTCTCAGATAATTTGCACATATCGAGATCTTTTCCGAAACCGAGAATTTTTTTCTTGCCGGAATACACATCCAGGTCACATTTCATTATCAAATTACTAAGTGTGCGTTTAATCATTATATCAAGATCGAGAAATTGATTTTTAACAATCGAATAATTTATGAATCCATAAGAATCCAGCATTTTTCCTTCATATCCAGTAATGGTTGTGTTTACGCATAGCTGAAAATGTTCATATTTTTCATTAAATTCTGTAATTAATATTTACAAAAAAAAACTCACGTTTAATGGTGTTGCAGCATTTGTAGAATTTATGTAGAACAAATACATTTGAAGAATAATTACTACAATGATTTTAAACATTTCTGTTTGACAAATAAACAAAGCAATTGGCCAAATGTCAAATTAAAACAATCATCTACCGATCAAATTAATACTGATTTTGATCTAAGTTGCAGAATTTCTATGGATTAAGTGCCCTTTGCACCAAAACCAAAGTATTGAAGTACCAGATTTACTAGTGATTAAGTAATCTAAGTAGAACTTATATTTTAACAATTGTAGGTGCAAAAAGGCCTTATAGTCTAACTAGAGCTTAATTTTTAATAAATATTTTGTGCAAAAAAAAATTGAGAGAAATTTTTTTTAAATGTTGCTTTATTTATAAATTGAAACATTAATGTTGCTTCATTTACTTTTCATATGTGTCGTAATCTCGTGCTATTTATTTAAATGAAATAATTACCTATTTTAACGGACCGGTCAAATTGTTTTTCATATGTTATTCTTTATTGCAAGCCTGAGCTTAACGATAGTGTTTTTTACAAAAACTTTTATCTACCAATGAGCATTTATATCATCCGTGTCGCAAACGATTAACATATATTCTAGGAATATATGTCAACCGCTAAAGTTGCCGGTCCACATGAGAGTAAATACGAGAGTAACTCTCAAAAACTCTCGAGAGTTACTCGCATGAGGTTGTCCATTTGAAAGTAAATTTCCGCGAGTTTGCTATCGCGAGCTCCTCCGGTGACCAATATCTCGATTTTTTTGACATATTGCTTTGGCGAGTTGTCGACAGCGACTCACAAAATTCAAACGCCGTTCGTATCTGGCGAGTTACTCTCCGAGAGTTCAGTGGAAGCGTGTCCACTAGAGAGTAGAATCACTTTTGACAACTCGCAGAAACTAGCTCGCGAGTGTTTACGAGTTTCTGCGAGCGACTCTCAGAGACGTGTCCATTTGAGAGTAGCTGCTATCGAGAGGTTCTCGCCGGCATTTACTCTCATGTGGACCGGCACCTTAACGTCACAGTTGACACAAATTCTGCTTGTTTATGTATATCTAAATACGTTTATTTTATTTTTTTTGACCAAATTTTCTACTTTTTAGAGACTGGACATATTTATGACGATTTGCTTGATTCCGTGCATACAAAGTGCACACAGATCTCAAGAACTTCGAAAAATCAATCTGGAAGACATCGAAAATGACAATATCGCCAGTGAGCAACGATCGAATGACAAAGATACCCTGGAAGCGCAACAAACTCAACACCTGCGTCCGCCTGGCATCCATTCAGGCAACAACTTCCACATACAGAATTCAATAACAGCCGCAGAAGCGCATGGAATCTCAGGTCCAGGAGGAGTGATCTATGCCACTCCAACGACAGTTCAACCATACGACCAGTCGCACGTGGACGAACACGATGATGGCTCTTCATCACCAGCGGGTCCAGCTACGATTCAATACGTCACCGCTGGACGGCCAAATCACCTGCACCATCGACAAGAAGATGAGTACAGCGGACAGAAAGGTAATGTGAATCACAGACGCCCATTATGTTTACCTAGGCTTGGTTTGTCAAGGTCATTACTAATTTCATGCTCACTGATTTTTTTTAGCCTACACGACGCCAGCTGTGCACGAATCCACTCGGACCTATTCAGCGCCCAGTCGACCATCACTAGTAAAGCCCATAACGCCGACCGCATCTTCCTATCAACACATCCAGCATCATAATCACCCGCATCAACCTCTGCAACAACTATTCTACATTCATCCAACTGCGGGCAGAAGTCAAGATCAAGAATCCACTAATTTGCAACCATTGTCCAATGACATTCAATATGCCCATCACTCAGAAGACGAAGACATCCAATATGCTCCGCAATCGCAAGATGTTGCGGATTCGTCCGGGGAACAGCAGCAGTCAGGGCAACATGTTGATGAAGAAGAACAGCAACAAGTTTATCAACATCAGCATCAGCAACATCCAGGGGTTACAAACTATCTTCAGTACGTGCCATTGATCTCTAGGGGACCGTAAGTGTTGAAAGATTTTTACAATAAAACTATGTAAGGGTGCAAAATTTTATTTAGCCCAGGGCGCTCAAACTTGTTAATACGGCTCTGCTGTTAGACTGTGTACAAGATTTCTCAAAAACTAGATAGAGCCATGAAATTTTATAGGGAAATTTGGTCTAGGAATAGAACCATCCTTTCAACTTGTTGTGGAAATCCGTTAACCGAAAGTAATCAAAATGGCGGCTTTTTAAAAACTCCAATTTCGTTTTTCGTGATCTATTTCGAAACCACTCATTTTCCTGTAGTTTTATGTATGACAGAAGTTGAAGATAGTAAAATTTCCTACACTTTTGTCTTTCACTAGGACTAGACATCTCAAACCGGTATCGAGATATACCGTTATTTAGAAAAAATCAGTTTTTTACGATTCTCTAGAAAAATACCAGTTTTTTGCAGATTGTTTGTATGATACGGACTAATGAGATTGGCATCCCCCACAATTTAGTCTTTCACCATTATCCGTTATTTTTTACCGTTATTTTTTAGCGTTATTGAGATATTTTCATTGAAAGACGAGTGGTCTAAAAAAATAAAAAATTAAAGATATTAAAGTTCTGTAAATCGATGGTTTTTACCGTTATCGAGATATTTTAGATTTCGTAGAAAAGCTCACATTTTTTTGTAAACTGATATTTAATTCATCGGGTTACAAATTTCGCTGGAACGTAAATTGTGTATAAGAAAGTCATGTGCTGTTCACATAAGATATTTTTTAATATTTTCTCACAATTTACTAATCAAAAGCTTTCAAAAAAAAAACCTATATATTAAACCGAGGCATTTGCGTAGTGTCATTTCGAAGGATAAGCTATAAAATTTTATTAAAATACTTTATATTAAAAAGCTTTTAATAAAACATTTTTCTTGATATCTAATTATTTATGCAATTGCAGGAAAAGTGCTATTTCTCAAGTCGCGAAAAAAAGATTGACAACCAAGGAATATATCCAACTGGTTTGAGTCTTCGCTGAAATGCAAATTTGACAATGCTTTAAGCCAAGATTGAAAGCTTTTTTATTTTACTCAAAGCCATAATTTCAGATTCAAAAATGTCTCCCAACATTCTGTGATCTCTGCAGCACCCCTCAACAATTTGATCTCAGCCTCAATAGATAAATTTAAGATTGATAAATGACCGATTACACAATTTCGTTTTAAATTCGCATATCTTCGTAAGCGTTACACAAAAACACCTTTTAATAGGAATAATTTTTGATTTAATATGTTTGAACGCTCTTCCATGAATGATTATGACTTTCATTTTACTATTTTTCATCTTGATTTGATATTTTAATAAATTTACAAAAAATAAAAGGTGATTCGATCAAATCGTAGGCAGTTTTCCATTATTTGGCTCCATGGAGAGTTTATGCAGCATCCGACGTTTTTATAAATGAAAGATGAGTCTTTTGTTTGGAAATAATTAAAATTTCTTTTTCCAGAGACTTACAATCTGTGATAGATTCAGGTAGAAATCTTTTAAATTCAGTTTTGTAAACACTAGAGAATCACTTTGCTACAAAAATCCGATGTAAATATGTATCTTTTGGGAGCAGTCTTTGTACTGATTTAAGATTGCTATCATTTAGACAGCAGACTTTAGACAGTGGCCGGCAATTAAACGTGTCGGAAGTGGACGTTTTTTTTTGTCGTTTGTGTCTGATACTTTAAACCCCGGCGAAGCGATTGATTGAATGTCCTCATTAGCGAATTGATTCGTCTGTTTTTGTGGTCATCATCTAAATAGATGTCGGATCGGTGGACGTAATTCGAACATGACAGACAAGAGGAAACAATTGCTGTTGATAGGATTTCGAAATTGCTGTTATTTATTGAGATATTACCTACTATCCGCATACGTTGAAATTTTTGAAAAGGCTTCAAAATTCAATCAAAAAGTTTAATTATATCGGGTTATTCCCTTTCAACTGAAATAAATTGGCTAAAATGTCGGTGGTGGACGATATAAATTCTATGCGGTTAATTTATTTTATTTGTAGAGTTTATATGGGTTGCATCAGGAGTTACATAACGGATTAACAATTTAGATCACCGTGCGAAAATGTGTAGTGAAATTGTGGAGGCTTTAGATAAGTTGCTTCCAGTTATTATAGAAATTTCCAATGTTTTTATTACAAAATGGAAAATAGTTGAAAATTAATACACGAACTAACTGTATTTGGACTTTTGAACGAGGACAGAATACTTTCAGAAAGCAGACATTTTCAGATTTTTTAGTTTAAAAATACTGTAGAAAAAATATGGGTATTCATGAAACCAGATAAAATTACCGATTGCGTATTTCTTTTTTTTTCACTCGGTGGGTTTCAGAACGCTGTTTTCAAATAATCTGTAAAAATGCCGAGAATCAGTGAAAAATTACAATAAATTAAAATATTGGAACAAATGTCGCAAAAGAAATTCTTATTGTCAAAATTTCCGTATTGACGATTTAGTAACTCTAACCTCTGGAGCCCAATGAACGCAACGCGAACGCAACTAAAACGCAGAAACTGTCACGCAGCGCAACATTTCAGCGGCAGAGCCCAATGGCATCTCTTGAAGTAGTACAAGTGACATAATATAAAGTGGTATAAAATTGGCAAAATTACAAAAATAGATAATTTTGAAGCGATAATTTGCGTTGTTGGTCTTTATCTTTGTTATTTGTATGTTATTGCAGTAAAGCTATCAATTTTTCCTCGAACGACATTTCCCCAACCTCACTTTATGAACTGTCAACGCAGAATTCTGCGGCAAAGTTAGAAGTTTGCAAACTTTTGCGTTGTAGGTGCGTTCACTGTGCTCACTTCAAATGATTTCTATGGAACAAACTTGTAAGTGACAGTTTCTGCGTTCGCGTTGCGTTCATTGGGCTCCAGGCATAAGTGGTTGTTTGCACACCAAAATCATGGCGTAAACTGACGAGAGTAGCGTAAAAGATTTTCCATACCAATTTTGACAGTTAATTTACGAGGTGGTAAAATTACGCGGTTTACGAGACATTTCCGAGATTCTATGAATACCCATAACATAAAAATGTTATAAAATAAATTTGGATTTCCGATTAGATTTTAGTGTATGGAATAGTTATGCAAAATCATATTCTAAACAGGTTTGAGCTTTATAAATTTTTCAATAGGACTCATCGTTTCCGAGAAAATTGCAAAAACCTGTTTCGTTTGTATGCGGAAGGTATGGCCCGATTTTGCCCGTTCAAGAACTAGCCGTAGCCATTTTCGAGAGGCGTAACTGTACAAAATTTCAAGTCTCTAGCTTAATCCTTTCGAAAGTTATGGTGTTCACGGACAGATAGACGGACATACAGACGGACGAATAGACAAGAGACGGACAGACGGACAGACGGACGTACAGATGGACGTACAGACGGACAAATAGACAAACGGATAGACAGACGGACAAATAGACAGACGGATAGACAGACGGACAGACAGACGGACGGACAGACAGAGAGATGGACAGACGGACGTACAGACAGACGGATGCAAATGCGAAAATCAAAATATTTTGCTATCCCTAACACCCTGGTGTAGTTCATTTTTATGTCCTATGATTGGTTCGATAAATTACAAGCGGTATAATAAACTTCTAAATGATATATCATATAGGGTATAAAAATGAACATTCCTTGCATGCTTTCGGATCAAGTTTTGTCAAAACAAAACATATAAATATTCAATGTCCAATTACGAATAATGACTTAATATTTATTGCATAATTACGTCAACTTTTAAAACAGCTAAAATTCTAAATTTATTACAATTTCCGTTTTTAGTTAAAATAAAAACCATTTAAAAAATATCCACTTTTACTTTTCCTCACTTCAAACTCAACTCGTCTTCATCACAATTTTTGATTTGTGTAGTGAAATTTTCACCTTTTAACAACTGTTAATGAACAAATTCACCTGAAATTACCCAATAACGATCAATATTACTGAAATTTATTATCTTGTTGTTCGAATATATCGAAATCGCATGAGAATAAAATCCACAGACAACAAAAGTATCACAAATGCTGTTGAAATGCGACGACCGACGCTATGAAACTTGTTTCTCATATACCGACATACAAAAAACGTATTGCATCGAAGGTGTTTAAAAACAAAATTACAAACGAATCAATACTGTTTTTTTTTCATTTGTACGTAATTCAATCGGTTAAAATTTGATGATCGTAATGAAATTGATGTTTTATCAAAAGACATAAAAGAGAAATTTAGCAATAAAAATTTTTAACATTTTCATAATTTCTGCATCTTTTGGCGCGTGGATTTTTTTTTTCGTTCGTTTGGCTCAAAAAATCTCACAATTTGGCAATAAACATTAAATCTGTTGTCAAAATAGTTCATTTGTATTAATATTCGAATAAACACTAATTGATAAATAAATTGGATATTATTTAAACATTTATTTAACGATCATTGATTCAAAACGAAATTTTTTTTTCATACAATTGCACCCTAGGTAGAGATTCGTTGACAAAATACACCGCAAGCGAAAAAAAATGTAATTTACAATTTACAGGTATCCTTAGTCCAAGTGTGTTTTGTATATTCCAGAAATCGTTTATACTTCCCCGTATTTTAAGTATAAATTTCGGAATTTTGTGTTGTCTAACATGAATTTTGTACTAATTTCGCAAAATTAAGTGTCAAATATGAGCGGTGCCTTTGAGAATATCTTATAGCCTTAAGACAGACAGAAAAAGGTTTCCCGTTTTTCTATCCGTCTGTCTGTCCGTCCGTAAACACCACAGTTTTTGAATGGATTGAGCTAGAAACTTGAAATTTTGTATAGTTACATTCCTCGTTGCGTCCCTTCCCCCTACCCAATATAAACAAAACAATTTTTCACATTTTTTTCGAAATCGGTGAGTTGAAAAATTTATAAAGATAAAATGGGTTTTGAATATGATTTTAAACAACTGATCCATGAATCAAAATCCAGTTAGACAACTCCTTCCCCCGTCTCCCGTACAAATGGATTTTTCACGAGAAAGTATGTGACGATTTCCCATTGTAGGCAATTGTAGCTTTTCTAATGTTTTTTTAAATAAACTCAGTTTGTGGTTAAAATTAAAATTTTCGAAATGTAGAATATTTAACTAAGCATAACTGTCTTAAAGATATTTTTTCAAATTTCAAAATTTTTATCCAAATATCACCTGCATCCTTGACACATCTCGGAACAGGCCATTGACAACAAACTGTCTCCATTATGACAAAATGCCGTTGAACGACGAACACCTTGAATCGATAAAAAAAAATTACACAAAAGTATCACCTTTAAAAATCGATTCGGAGTCATTCTAGTCAACCAAAACATAATAACAGTCCAATAATCATAATACGAGTAAATATAAAAAACGAATGCAAGGCAAACGATGCACAATTGTCTGATCCGATGACCATCTGATCAACATCTTGAAAGAAACTTTCGCTTTCTTGAAGTACGAGTAAAAATCAAACCAGATCCATTGAAGCGCCTCAGAGTGAATCCATCGGGCATTCATCTACCTGGAATTTACCTTTCCACTCGTTCGCCAGCCACAAAACATGTTGTTGACTACCACTCTTTGCGAACATTATTCAACCGTATTCAAGTAACCTAATGGCGATTTCAATAAAAATTTCAATTTCTTAACGCATAAACTTCGTTATTCCGCTACTTAAGAAAAATTGGCTGATGGTAATTAAACAAAAAGTGTCGAGCACTTTTCACATAATTGCAATATGGTTTGACATAATTCCAAATATTCGTCGCAACTTGTTATCAACAATGACAGGTAAATTAGCGGAACAAGTGAAATAATGTCAGGTGTCGAATTATGTTTGTTATGCTATGCTATTGCAAGATGATACCAAAACATTTTACATATATTTTATGCGTTGCTCGCGAAACTTGATTAACTACTTTCGATATTCATCCGTTGATTGCGAGAGTGAATCTCTCATCTCTTCGTAGAGTTTATTTTTTTTTTTTTTAGAATTATGTCGATCTGTGCAGATTTTCAAGGAAGATTTCCAATTCGAATCGAATAACATGCGAATCATTAGAATTATGTAACGCATTGGTGATCGTAAATATTATGAAAATGAAAACCTGTAAATTAAAGTAACAACTTGAAATGGATTATATTTATATGGATTAACTATTCGGTTTATGGTTCATTTTCACAAAATATTATTTTATAATTTTCTGTCCACACAGAAAACTTTGCAAGTTATAGTTTGCAGGGGGAAAATTACCCCAATTTTTACAGCTTAGTTATTTAATTTTGTTAACCCTCATACTGTCCTCGGGTCATTTCTGACCCAAATTCGATTTTAATTAAAAGTATCTTCTCAACTACATGAACAATGTTTGTATGGTGTAGGCTCTGTGTACAAATTTCTTTTGATTTGTTCATATTTTAATCCATTGAAGAGCACTGTAGTCTTAATGGGTCATAAATGGGTCATAATGGGTCATTCTTGACCCACGAAGACATCATACGTTATTTTTCTTAAGGACAGTATGAGGGTTAATAGATGCGGAAATTAAATAATCCACGCGGAATTATTTTATACAATATAATGCTATTTTTGACATAGAAAACTTTTTGCATTTATTGTTTTTTCAGAATAAAAACCAAGTAGAAACTAGATTTTACACTCGAAACCAGATTTTACTGGAAAGCTAGTAAAACAGCAACCACGATAAATTACAGTAAATTTTACTGCTCTATTTCAGTAACGACGACTTCCTGTTCCTTCCAGTCAATATTGCATCATTTCCCCAGTAAAGTTCTAATACTGGAAAATTGGAACGAACAAGAATAACACTAATTTTTACTGTGATTCCGAGTAAAATTTATTGGGATTCCCGTAAAATTTTAAAAACCTTTTAAATCCCTTTTCTAACTAATTTTTATTTGTTAACTAGCCTGCATACCCGTCGTTGCCGGGTTAAGTTTTTTCAAATTTTTTTTTTTATGGTCTATGTTGGAGCTAAACTTCAGGCCAATCGGCTCGGTAGTTTCCCCGTGAAAGGGTAACAGATGAAGAGCTAAGTTTCGAGATCACTTTACCCCCTCCCCTTACTCCCCCACCTCTCGGGCTACTTTTTAATGGGTCTATGTTCGGGCTGGACCCCCGACGAACATCTATGGCAAATTTCAGGCCAATCGGTTCAGTAGTTTCCCCGCGAAAGAGTAACATAGCGCAAAAACTAAGTTTCGAATTCATTTTACCCCCTCCCCCTTACTCCCTCCATCCCTTGCGCTACTTTTCCTTATTCCTATGTTGGAACCAGAACCACCACAGATACTCATGCCAAATTTCAAGTCAATCGGTTCAGCCGTTTTTGCGTGAAATAGGAACAGACAGACAGAGAGACAGAGAGACAGACAGGCAGACACCAACTCATTTTTATATATTGGTATGATAGGTTCTTTTTGTTATGAACATTTGATTGCGCTTAAACATTTTTCCCTAAAAATTAGAAAAAAAACTGAAAAAGTGAAAAATATCTAACCTACCTATGTACATTACAAAAGTTATTTTGAAAGTAAAATCCATGTAAGTTTGTTTTTCGTTTACGTACTGTGATATAATATTCGAAGTTATATTACAATAATATTTCATAATTTCAATTAAATTGCACTTATTTGATTCTGTTATGAAAGCTGCCAAAATTATGCCATTAATAAATAATTTTTCCTAAAATCAATGAAACCTTCTCTTCAAAAATACCATAAATGAAATCGGAACATTAAAAGCGTATTAAGTTTTCATCATATGCAAAAACTAAAAATATTTGAAGGTAAATCCATGCACATTTCTTTAAAAAAAATCCGATCAAAAAGTCATCATTACTTAATAGAGAGATTAAACAGCGTTTGTTTAGCAAACAAATGTGTAATTCCTAAACAAAATAACACCTAAAATAGAAAAGAAATTACCAATCGTCAAACAAGAACGTAATCCATCAACACAATTCCACATAAACAAAATTACCGCAATTAAAAGTAAATGTTGACATATTTCCAGGTCAAATAGTCAATCTTTCGTCATGATGGTGCCAATTCCAGCTGGCTATAACCGACATCTAACAATAACACCGTCCTTAGTGACATACGCACATTCAAGTCCAGCTGCAATTACGCCGGCAACGCCGTCAGGTATCCCACGTCGTTTCATCACTCCGACTCCACTTCCACATCCAGGTGTGCAGTATCTGAACAGCAACGATATTCAAAGCCAGCAGGAAGAAGTCTCCTCTGGGCAGGACTCTCACGTTGATATCCACTCGGAAGCACAAGACATTCAATACGCAGATCCCAATCAGGTGTACAACCAACATGGAGCGGATCGATCCAAGCAATTCGCCTACGCTCCGCAACATCCTGAACAGCAGGACGAAGATGAACCCGCAGAACGAGTGCAGCAAATCACGAAATTGCAATACTTGGCCCCGCAGAAGGTCATTCCCCTCAACCATCCACAGATTCAACCGCAGTACATACCACAATTCGCCCAGCCAATTCAATATTCCCATCAGGATCAGGGAGAGGGTCCTGCCAATCCCGGTACGGTCAGTTTCTTTGGATCCTTCGAACGGCAACCGAAAAGTCTCCTGGACTCCTACGTCCCCAGCTGGGTGATCCTCATGCGACAACGTGCCCTTGGCAGCCAACAATACGCCAGTGGAACGTCTTACAGCACCATCGCTTATTCTGCCCCGCAACATGTTGCAGCAACACACTATAGTGCGGCCCACTTTAAGCGATCCGCCAAGAAGCCATGAATCAACGATGATTTTATTTAGTTTTTTTTTATTTTATTTCTAAATTGTACATAAATTTCAAACATTTTGTTTTCGTCTCGATAGTTTTTATTTCACGTTTGTCGTTATTATTATTATATTATTAATTTTATTTTGTATTATTTTTAACTTGTTTTTATTGTTAAGGTGCCAAAATAATGATGATTTTTACTTTTTTGCATTTTTAGGCTTATGTTTGAAACAGTATTCTTATGTTGTAAGTTAAGTGATTCAATTTTTGTGAAAAAAGATAAAATTATAAATAAATTATGAGAAATTATAAGAAAAATGGTTTTATTTATTTGTTGATTAATTTTAATCCGCAATATTGGGGGGAATTTTTGTGAAATTCTGTTAATATTTTATATCAAATTCCCGCTTTTGTTTTTTTTGACCTAAATTTGCTCAGTTTTTTTTCCAGACGCACCTCTAAATTTCATCATTATTATTACAAAATCTATCAAATATAAACGCACAGACAAAAATTTGAGCAAGAATTCGATTTCGACGAGAAAAATCGCATCTTCACTTATAATTTTTCATTTCTCACACATTATTTTGATTGATTATTCAGATATTGACGTATTAAGCTGTAAATATTATACAATTTTTGTTTATTTTTTCATCGATTAAATGCCCGATTATAGCCACAACAAACAGGGCACCAATCATGTATTCCGACGCGTCTCTGTCTTTCGACTTCGACGCAGCTTTTAACTCTTGACTTCGCCATATCTGCAGCTTGAAATTTCGCGGAATCGTCACTATGAATCGAAACGTGATTCTGACTGTCACTCCAGGAAATTTGAAGCTGCTGATATGGCGATGTCAAGAGTTAAAACCTGCGTCGAAGTCGAAAGACAGAGACGCGTCGGAATACATGATTGCTACCCAGATTTTCTTCGATTAATTCGCAAATATCAAATTCGAAATCGAAACATGAGACAAACAAAAAGATTTTGACCTTCAAGACTCAAAATGAAATCTAAGAAAAAAAAGACCTTTTAAAGTCAAAAACCAAAGCCCAGATTTTGGCAAGCCCAATTCTTTTCGCTCTGAAATGGCACTGACAAAACTAAACTATAATAAAGGCTTGGAGATCTTTATTATGGATAACATACACTTTAATGTTATTTACGAGTATTTTTGCACCTGTTTTGTCCCAATTTGATCGGATTCACTGCCGCCCACCTGTTGTAATTTTAATCACCTTTACGAGTTAATTGAGTTCATGCCGCACAATCGTCTCTTGCTCTCTTGACATTTGCACAGGAATTTCTAAAGTGAGCCACAATCAACTCAACAACATATCAACAGCAACAATCAACCATCGACAATCTTAACACAATCTTTACGTAATATGGATGCCACAAATCTTTAAGATTTTTCATATCGAACAAAAAAACATTGTTAGCCATTCGGAGTGCAAATTGTAGCGATTTAATATATTTTCTAACTAACGTTGAGATGTTAAAAATCGCTTTGGGTTATTTTCCTTAGATCGATTTACTATAATGTTTTTAATGATGCATGCTCGAATGAAATTTGAACATTAGACAAACAGATAGAGGAGCAGACAGACTGAAAACAGATCACGATCAATCATTTTGATCGTGATTTACCTGAAACAAGGTTGTTGGCTATATGGATAAAACAGACGTAACTAATTGGAAACACTGTTTTTTATTTCTAACGATATCACACATATGATATGAAAGTACGATACTATGAAAAGACTGCGATTTCGAATGAAATTTCGTGAAATTTTGAACATTTCTATGATTATCTATAATTTTGCAGTGGTCTCAGATTTATGATCTCCGATTTATAAAAGATTTGCTTTGAAATAGAAAACGCATCTTTATGTCTTTCTTTTGACACAATAACAGATGATTGCCAAATTAATTATTTATAGCCGTGAATTAGGAAAAGTTTAGATGGTTTTTGATGCGTCTTTTTGAGCGGTTCAAATCTCAAAGTCAGTTAAAAAGTTTGTGATTTAAAAAAAATATATTTAAGGTATTTATTGTAAAATCTATAACTGTACCAGTAACCTAATTTTAGAATGTTTTGCAGTATTTTAGAAGTGACTTTTAAGCCAGAATTTACCTTTTTTCGTTTTTCATGAAACTTTCTTTTAATTCTTTAAAAAAAATTTTTTGGTTTTTTTATCTCTTTTAACCCTCATACTGTCCTTAAGAAAAATAACGTATGATGTCTTCGTGGGTCAAGAATGACCCATTATGACCCATTTATGACCCATGAAGACTACAGTGCTCTTCAATGGATTAAAATATGAACAAATAGATTATTGTTTTCGGTATTCAAAAGAAATTTGTTCACAGAGCCTACACCATACAAACATTACTCATGTAGTTGAGAAGATACTTTTAATTAAAATCGAATTTGGGTCAGAAATGACCCGAGGACAGTATGAGGGTTAATAAACGTTTTACTTGGCCTAAAACTCCTTTCTAATTTCCCAATAATGTTTTATCATACTAATCCTATAATATAGTACGAGGAATGTCTTTCTGTCTGTCTGCACAAAGGATCTCGAAAACCCGCCTAACGGATTTAACGAGAAATTTCCCCTCGACACCCCTCGCCTGGTATCTTCGAATTGGGTGTTACGATCTTAATGAAACTTTACAGTATTACTAAGGGAGCTAAGGGCTTTCGATTTTTCCACTACAAACCTGACTTTTCCCTCCCTTCGATTCCCCTCGCCTGGTATTTTCTAAAATAAGTGAATTTCCAATCACCTTTTATGGTATTTTTTCGATGCGCCGCAGGCGATAGAAGAAGTTGCGCCGCAGGTGATTTTTTTGCAAAAAATGAAGGAAAACAGGATGAAGGTAGAAACTTAGACAAAAATTTTTGGTTTCAAGACTAAATCGAATAATGCCTAAATCCGGGACTGTTCCGACGAATGTAAGGATAACGTCAATATCCTTTTGCCCATTTTTTCTCGGGAAAAATTTGCATTAGGGGGTTTTTACGGGATTAAAGGTCCTATAAGGATGATGCGAATATCCTATTTTCGAGTAGATTAATATCAAAGGGATTTTTTATGTCGCTAATCCTGTATCTGACAATATAATTTGAAAATTCGAAACGGAAGGTCCTTTAGTGATAACAAAAGTACCCTTTCTTTCATTTTTTTCTAGAGGAAATTAGCAGAGGGGGTTTTTGGATCGGGAATTTCCAATCTCAGGAAATTAACTATAAAGATAACGTGAGTCTACTTTTTTCTCCAAAAAAAATCAGCAAAAGGAGGATTTTGAGGTCTCCGAGCATGGCTCGGTCTTCCTGGTACTATATAAAAATGAGTTGGTGTCTGTCTGTATGTTCCTCTTTCACGCAAAAACGGCTGAACCGATTGACTTGAAATTTGGCATGGGTGTCTGTGGTAGTTCTGGTTCCAACATAGGCATACGGAAAAGTAGCGCGAGGGGTGGGGGGAGTAAGGGGAGGGGTTAAAGTGATTTCGAAACTTAGTTTTTGCGCTATGTTACTTTTCGCGGGGAAACTGAAATTTGGCATAGATGTTCGTCGGGAGTCCAGCCCCAACATAGACCCATTAAAAAGTAGCCCGAGAGGTGGGCAGAGTAAGGGGACGGGGTAAAGTGATCTCGAAACTTAGTTTTCCCTCTATGTTACCCTTTCGCGGGGAAACTACTGAACCGATTGGCCGACGTGGACAGGGTCCAGGGAGGCCGAAGGCCGACCTGCGGGTAGGGGGTGAACCGCGTAGCGGTTCGGACGCAGCCCCTAATACCTTATAAATCTTTGTTTTATTTTTAAGAAAATAATTTTCTGAAGGAGTTTTTCAAATCAAAAAACTTTTTTTCCCACATTTTTTAATTTCAAATTTCTGAAAGACGTATTTTATGTCCCGCGCATTTCGTTTTTAGAAAAGAAGTTTCAAATTATACTTGGATAGCCTTTATTATGTAAAAATAGCTCCCAAGAAATTAAATAGCAATCAGCCTTTCAGCTTGTTGCTACTGTTTTCACCTTTCTAAATACTCATTTTTAATAGTTTTGTAGTTTTTTAATAGTACTCCACAATAAGCGGCTAAAAACGAAAAAAATCGAATCTAAATAAATCGAGTAAAAAAAATTCTTCAATAAATAATCTTTTGATGTTAAATCTGAATTAAAAATCTGAATTAAAAATCTGCACCAATTTGACTGCGTCTCATAAGATATCCACAATAGCTCACCTGAGTTGATTTCATCTTCCAAGTTAGAGGGACACCGGATTACGTAAACATAACACTTCAAAATCAATTTGAATGATGTCTCCGTGTGTGATTAGTTTCGCACCTATGCCAGGTAACGATTTTCCTTAGGAAATTAGGTATCAATTGTAAAAAAAACCCCATCGAGACAGCCGTGCTATGATCGTTTTGAAGTATTTTCGCGCACTACTCGGCAACCTCACAAAAATCAAATGTAGAAAACTATTTATGTCATCATTTCTATATAAAAAATCTCCATTCGAAAGTTAAAACAAGTGTAAAAAATATTTAAACTTTTTGATCAGTACGACATCCGTTCCAGGCAAAATTATGAGGATGTCGGTCTGTCTGTCTGTCTGTCTGTCTGTTCCTCTTTCACGCAAAAACGGCTGAATCGATGGGCTTGAAATTTGGCATGAGTGTCTGTGGTAGTTCTGGTTCCAACATAGACATACGGAAAAGTAGCACGAAGGGTGGGGGAGTAAGGGAAGGGGGTAAAGTAATCTCGAAACTTAGCTTTCCCTCTATGTTACTCTTTCGCGAGGAAACTACTGAGCCGATTGGCTTGAAATTTGGCATAGATATTCGTCGGTGGTCCAGCCCCAACATAGACCCATTAAAAAGTAGCCCGAGAGGGGGAAAAGTAAGGGGGGAGGGGTAAAGTGATCTCGAAACTTAGCTGTTCCTCAATGTTACCCTTTCGCGGGAAAACTACCGAGCCGATTGGACTGAAGTTTAGCTCCAACATAAACCATCAAAAAAAAAAATTTGAAAAAACGTAACCCGGCAACGACGGGTATGCAAGCTAGTAATACATTTAAACCAATTCGAAGAAAATAAAATTTCCTGCATTTTTTACTTTAACAGGTTTTAAATGGTTTTTTAATGGTTTAACGGTTTTCGAGATATTTGAAAAAATATTATTTTTTACATGTTTTAATATTATTTTAGAACAATGTTTTGTGTTGATAAAAATTGATATTTTTCATTTCCTTTCACCTTAATTGATATTTTCTCGAAAACAGAAAAAAAACTGTCTTATGATTTTTATATAGACATAATTTCTCCTATCACTGCAAACTACACCAGAAAAAGAAAATTTGCAACTAAAAATTTCAATCCAAAAAGACTGTAAATTACCACAAATAAAACAACACATGTTTTTGCAATCGAATCTCCATTCTAAAACCGCGAAATTTTTGATAATTACACATAATTTATAATCGAAGACAATCGGAAGTTTTTCTGTTAAATCTAACCATGCATTTCTTGGCACGATCAAACTTTTAACTTCAGTTGATTACAAAAAAAAAACAGTGCTTGAAATTACCAAAGTGGTTAGCGTTACGTTTTATCATCATAAGAGGATCATTAAGCTTTATATACACTTGTAGGTGAGCAACAAATGTGCGGTTCAGGTTCACCTGCAATCAACAAAATGAAGTGTAATCAATCTGAACTGAATACTAAAACTGAACCCATTCAAAGGCGTTCTTCGATATAGCGTTTCGCATCTTAAAACACTTTCTTCGTCTTGCAGTGGAAAAAAATTGTAGAAAAAGAAGAAGTAGTTTTTCTATACCGAATGATAATATCTGGGATTATCTGAGAGTTTCTGAAAAACTGAATATCATCGAATAATTGGTAATTTGATCACCAGTAGTGTGAATCATTTTAGGGGTCGTGACCGGTGCAATCAAAATTTTTTAACATCTCATGGAATGATTGACTGATGAGTTAAAACTAAAGAAATTAAGATCGTTTTAAGAAAAGATCGTGGCACTGATCTTGGTAAGATACAAAAATCTCAGGTTGATCGTGCCGATCGCTACCCAGGAAACATTTCCACTAACCTTCTATTCAGCACGACTGTAAAACCCAGAGCCGTAAATAAGCAGGTGCGGCTGCACAGGACAAAGTACCAAAGGAAGAGCTTCGAAATCGCTCTTAGCTAGGCCAAAGTTAGTCCAGAAATGGCTAAAAGACATGCTAAAATGAAGACGCATTTTTTTCCAAATGATGAAGCATCCAGAAATCTCGAAATTGTGAAACGATTTGAAATGTTTGGGGTCGATTTGAAATGTTTGAAAATTTCTTCTTGGAGGTTGCTGTAAAACATATATCTTTTCGCCTGCGGCGTATTTAAAAAAAAAGCTTTTTCAATAAAACAAATATATCCCGAAAAATTTCATCTGCGGCGCATTTCCTTTCGTAGTTATATTCAAAATTTCAGTTAAATTAATTTAAGGAAAGTAGAAAAGGACAAAAATGTAGTTACTTGTCACTTGGAACTATGTAGCTGTTAAATACAATTTTATATTGTGTTAAATCATTTTTTTACATTTTCACTTGCGGCGCATATTTATTTTTTACATCTAGCGATTTTTCCCGACAATTTTTTTTTTTTTGAGAAAAATAACACCGTTTTGTAATATTTTATCAGATCTTTAAGAAGGGCTTGTATTTATATATAATTCCGCATAAGAAATTCTTTGTGGAGGTCCCAAAAATGAAAGCCTCTACTAGGACCACCATAATTATAGATTCCTGATAATTTCAAACGATCGCACTTTGATTATCGCGATGAACCAAAGATGTTCAAATTAAATTCAGCGATCAAGTGATGCACTGTAAAAAGCAAAGATTTCTGGTCGACATCCCACGAATTTTCCACAAATTTGCCACCACCGAAATTCGCAGATCACTTCCAAGCGATCGTGTGATGATCACGATGCAGAAAAGATCTCAAACTTGCATTTCCCGTAATCTTCCATGGATGACGAAGATCTCATCTTGAAAGTAAAATTCGAGATGGTACAGAAAAGTCCTGATACCAGCCCATCTCTCACCATCTTCACCAACTTCTACTTCTTCTCCATGGAAGAAACTGCAAACAACAGTGACTCGTGGTATGGAAGAGAGTGATTTCTTTGGGTCATATAAAAGCAAATGGTCCGACTACCAGACCAGCTAGTCTACATCGTGTCACATTATCAAACAGACGGTTTTGTGGATATTAAAGTCGACAAAGACACCATCAGCCATAGCACCGCAAAGTGGATAAAGCGGATAAAACCGTATCAAGTCTATTAAGCAGAAGTGGAAGTTAGTGGCTAACGTTTTAAAAACACCTCCGATAATTTAGTAATTACAGCCGGTAGTGTGCGGATTCGAAAACTTGGCTATAATTTTTCATTGCTGTGTACTGCGTGCTGAGAGATCTTTCCGGGGTTTTGAAGATGAAATTGTGGATAATAGTGGTATGTGTCTTGTAACTCAGTAAACTACCTTAGAAATTTCTTGTTAAACGGTATCTAGTGTGGATGGTGGTTGTTTTTTCGTGGGACTTTTTTTTCTAATTTTTGTACGTTTTTCTGTAGTTATGCGTGCGGTGATAATTTCGCATTTGCAGGCGAATCGGTGAGGATATTTTTTTTGAATTTTCATATTTGCGGAGTCTGGCGGGAGATGGATTCGAGTCCAATGGAATGAATTTGGCACATATATGTTGTTGATAGCTTGGATAAAATTTACATCATATATGTGGCTTTTCAGTTATTCTTCCTATTTTTCGTCTATGCGAGTGGTGTCGATTTGGGCGACATTTAGTGAAAGTGAAAAAGACTTTTCCGCTATCCAAGCAGGAAATCGTCATTTGGCACATATTTATGTAATTTGATTTGCGATGTTTTGAATGCAACTGAGGAGATGAAGATTAGAAATGATTGGAAAATCATTGCTTAATGAAATTGTGATCAGTTCTAGGTGCAAAATTTCGATAAAAAATACTTACTTTTATTGAAATGTGTTTATGAAGTCACACAAAAATCAAATTAGTTAAATGAGGTTAAAAAATCGAAGTAAAAGAGTAAACATTCGATTTGATTTTTATTTAAAATATATCAGTTGTGACCAACACAAAATTTTCTTTTGTAATATTCAAGATACGTAAAAGAATCGTTCAAGATACGTACAAACCGTTAGAGGAAAAAATGCATGAAATTTTATTTTCTATAAATTTAGTTATAAGCATTTTTTTCATAAAAGCGAATAGTTTCCAAAAGAAAATGTAAAAACTAGTACCTAAGACGGATTTTTAAGAAGAAAATTGATTTTGTGTTCTTTAACTGAAGCATTTGTTAAGAAGATTTTAATTTGAACATAATTTCTTTTACAACTAGTCTTGTTTTATTGGGGAATCATTTTCGTATGTTTGTTTTTTAAAGATTTGTTTAGACTTCCAAAAAAACAACCCCAAAAACTTCAAATAAAATCCCAATTATTTCTAACTGACCTTTAAATTTTTAAATCGACCTCATAAATTTCTAATGGACTCCAAAAGTTTTAAATCGACTCCAAAAGTTTCAAATTGGCCCCAAAATTTTCAAATCGACTCCGAAATTTCCGAATTGACCTCAAAAATGTCAAATCAACCACCAACAATTTTTTATTTACCTTAAAAATTTCCATGGACTCCCAAAAATTTTAAATCGACTGCAAAAGTTTCAAATTGGCCCCAAAACTTTTAAATCGACTCCAAAATTTCCAAATTGACCTCAAAAATGTCAAATCAACCATCAAAAATTTTTTATTTACCTTAAAAATTTCCATGGACTCCCAAAAATTTTAAATCGACTCCAAAAGTTTCAAATTGGCCCCAAAACTTTCAAATCGACTCCAAAATTTCCAAATTGACCTCAAAAATGTCAAATCAACCACCAATAATTTTTTATTATACCCGTATGGTGAAACCAAAGGGTATATTAACTTTGCCTTACCGTTTGTAACGGCAAGATCCCGTCATCACACAAAAAAATCAATTACACCAATGTGTTTAGAATGATGAAAAAAGTTGAATTTAGCATGTCCGTCCGTCCGTCTGTCCGTCTGTCTGTCCGTCTGTCTGTCCGTCTGGACCATTACGAAAACGTTTTTTGCGAATATCTCAAAAACGGTACATGTTATCAAAAAAGTGCAAGAACAAAAGTTATTTAGAATATTATTCTACATATATCTCCCATACATCAAAATCCGATTGGAACAAGTTTTAAAAAAATCTTATTGGAAAATTTGAATTCAAATGAAATTTTGATACGCCGTTCAATTAAATCACCATACGGGTTTTCAATTATTGCCAGATTGGCAATTATAGCTTTTGTTATGTTTTTCCTTAAAAATTTCCATGGATTCCCAAAAATTTTAAATCGACTGCAAAAGTTTCAAATCAATGCCTGGGGTCAGTAGCGGCTACTTTAGTTATCCTGGGCTAGGTTAAAGTGGCTTTCGTTTTCAGAACAACTGAGTATTCCTCCAGAGGTTTTCAAAATCTCCATAAAAATATATATTTTTAGTGGTAAGGGGTAAAAATTAGAGTAAACAATCCAGGAATACCACGAATTCTTACGTAATTGTATCTGCTCGAGTTAATTCGAGCATGCGGTTAAAGATTTAACTAAGATTACAAATATATCATTTTACCTGTTTGTTAATTAACTAAAAAGTATATAATATTTATTTATTTATCCAGAAAAATGCCAAGGCTTTTGATTTTTGACTTTTGATTACAAATGAAACACTATAGATATACAAAGTCTTGTGTGCACGTAATGAGATGCAATTTTAATTGCCGATTTGTTCTCATTTGAAATTATTATCATTTTAAAAACACACAAACAATTTTTGAACGATCAAAGTTGCATGTGAAAAGTAGATTCTCAATGAAGGCAGAACTAAATGGAAACACATTTTGTTGATTAAATTTCGCAATGATTTGGTTTTAATGGAAAAAAATCTAAAAAGCACTCATAAATTAATTTGACGACAAAATGTTTGTAGATTTCAGATATTTTTGTGGATTTCAGAGATTTGACAGGCAAACAAATTCCCTAAACACAAAATTTTTTCATAAAAATTCAAAATACGAATGTAAAGTTTAATATAATCTCACAGTGATTTGCTAAATAAAAATTCATTAATGTAACAGAATTTCCTTGAAAGTGCAGAGTCCTTCTTTGATTGTTACGTCTTTAGAATTAATTTATTTAGCACTAAATTATTATGTCTTGCGTTTGCATTTTTTATGCTACACTAATGAAATAAGAGACCACTTTTAGTTCACCGCATTTGAATAAAATTTATGGGTAGCCAAATTAAGTGTCCATTATGTTACATGATTTCGACTCCCATGAGTTTAAAATCATAGTAAAGTCTGTTTTTTTTAACTTCTTTGCCGAAAGAGTAAAGCAAAATTATTATACGTTCTGTTAGTTTAGCCAAAGTGCTGTCCAAGAGATTTACAAGAAACCGCAACTTATCACAAGAAACAATGACCAAAAGTATTTCCTTGTGCAAATAAATCCACTTTTTTTTGCTCTAAATTTCAGACATTATTCAGACATTATTTAATTTGGTGTCCCTCCTTCGTTTTGGTTAAGCAAATAATGATTTATGTGTTTTTAAAACAATTTTGTTTTTTCTTAATCAAAATTTTTCTAAAAATCTTAATTTAAAAAAAATCGAAATTCAATCATTTTGGAACCTAAAAAACTATAAGAAATTATAAATATCTGAAAAAATGTAATAAATAAATCTTCTAGAGTTTTTAATTATAAATCGCCAAAAATTTCGCACTTCTCTCCCCCTACATAGGTCAAGGTTGCCTTAATTAATCTCGTGCAATAAATTCGTGCATTTCGAAAACAAACAAGCAAGCAAATGAAATTTTGCAAATTAAATTCATATGACTTTAATAAAAATACAAAAATGAAATTCTTTTATATGGAAATTTTATGGGGCAGTAATTAATTCGTTCATGTGAGGTAATTCAGGTGAATTTATCGCTCGTTTAATATAATTTCATGGTTTTGTAAGGTTTTTTTTTGTTACAAATCGCAAGACATTGCAGTTTATTATAAAAAATAAAAATACTTTGATCATATTTTGTGCTTATTTTTGTGCGATTTCCCAAAAAGAAACAGTATATGCGTTCGGTTGTAGCTATTAGCTATCAAAGAAGGATGTTCCCCTGTAACTTTTGAACGTCTTAACGGAGAACATTGAACCATTCTATGTTGGAATGCTTGCAATGGCTCTGATGTGTTTAGTCATGTTTGCAGCTGTGGTAGTTCTGGTTCCAACATAGGCATACGGAAAGTAGCGCAAGGGGTGGGGGGAGTAGTTTTTGCGCTATGTTACTCTTTCGCGGGGAAACTACTGAACCGATTGGCCTTAAATTTGGCATGAGTGTCTGTGGTAGATGTTCGTCGGGGGTCCAGCCCCAACATAGACCCATTAAAAAGTAGCCCGATTGGTGGAGGAGTAAGGGGAGGGGGTAATGTGATCTCGAAACTTAGCTCTTCCTCTATGTTACCCTTTCGCGGGGAAATTACCGAGCCGATTGGCCTTAAGTTTAGCTCCAATATAGACCATAAAAAAAACAAAAAAATTTGAAAAAACTTAACCCGGCAACGACAGGTATGCAAGCTAATAATCTATAACAGAAAAATCTGCATCAAAATCGCTAAGGTAGCCTTTGAACCAAATTGAAATGCACAGTATTACAAAAGTCGATTTTTTTTGAAAATTCTGCCTTAACTTTTTATTTTTAATATTAAAAATTTGAAAAATTTATGAAATAAATTACGAAACGTAAAAAAGATTTGTTGAAAAAGTCAATTGGAATCATTTAAAAGAATTCATCTACAAAAATCATTTGAATAAAAATTTCAAGGTTTCCTTCATAATGTAATTGAATTTTAAATTACTTACAGAAATCACCACAATTACGAGTGTAGCATTGAAATATTTTTTGTAAAAATTTAACAATTTATTTCTTACACGTAGTTAACACGAAAATTATGCGTTGATCTGATTTCGTAAGTTATGCGTGAATTACCTGGTTCAACGCCCACATTATCATTAATCCCATCACTATACAAGACGTTTATTCAACACTAAATTTAACATAATTTCTACCCATTTGGATTAATGGCTTTTATAGACGTCAAATTATTGCCAAACACTTCACCCAACAACTCATCATCGGATCTACAATAAAAAATATTAGGTGTTTGAAGGCATAAATTCCTCGTGTGAGATTTTTTTATGAAAATTTCTCTCCACTCAAAGATGAAAATGATCTCTTCAGGTAAATCACATATGAATTACAGTTTATAATACCAATACTTGAACGAATTTCGTTAATATATCTAAAAGAGCGTTTGGTCCACTTGATATTTTTTCGATTTTGAATCCATAGATTTCGTAAGATCGTGTGAGTTGCACTTAAGGTAGACACTATAGGGGCTCATGAAAACTTTTATCCATACGTGGTATACCAAATCTGTCCCAACCTCAATCTGTGGCTATTAATTACAGGTGAATAAGAAACTTTAAGCCAAACAAATGGTTTTCCCAGCACAAAAGACAAAACCGAAAAGTTTCCAAGAGGCCTTCATTTATTTTCGCTGAGACCGCTTGGGGTTTTTGGGTTCAAAATTTCGCACTGCCTAAAAGAATGCCATTTTCCGTGACTCTTTATTTAAGAAAAATAATTTGTTACTACGATTTTAACCCATTAAGTAGAATTTTATTCCAAATTTTGTAAAACCATATTTAAAATTGTTAAAAATACAATTTGCTATGTGAATCTTACTACACTTCGGTTACAACTAACACACCCAAACTCGAATTTTTTATTTAAAACCGTCCGAAAAAATTCAAATTTTGACGAATTTTCTTAAGTGAATTTATTCAGCGATAGATAAATAAAATCCCCGGGACAAATTGTGAAAAAAATTGGCAGAAAAGTTCAAGAAACAATCGCATGTGTGAACGAAGCCTAAGGTATTGGCTCTACAAAACACATGTGTCTAGCATTCGGCTTTAATGGGTTAAAATTTCTTAGAAGACTCCAATTTTCGCTGGAACAAATACTCATTTTGCAGTCTCGACAGTGTGGCGCTGCTGGAGATCACTGTCTTAAGATATGCAAAAAAAAAATAAGAAGAAATCAAGATGGGACCAACCAACTTAATTCCATCAAACTGCCAAGGCTGAAGGGTAATTGTTTGATTGTAGAGAGACCAAAAGAAAAATTAAGTGACGTCGGATCAAAATCAGATCATTTTTCAATTGAGGTCTAGGGTCCTAAAAACTGTTTTTAATTCAAATCTTAGATCGCCAAAGCCATCAGTGTTAAAGACTCAATTCTGTTTGGGGAAATCGGATTTGTTTTTTTGCTAGCACTTGGAGATTTTTGCGACCTTTCGACATTTGCAAATCTCACGGTTGTTTTGTTTACTTGTACGACAAATTGATGTGCAATGTTTCATAATTTCCGTTGCGATCGTTTGCAAATATGTTACACGATCAACTGAAGAGAATTGATTTTTAATTGCGCAATGGAAATATTTTAGGGTTTTTACGAATTGATATTTTGTGTACGAATGTTTATTTGCAAGTCAATTTTGACCTGATTTGATATAGAAATTTGACAAATGCCAATTGATTTTTAAGCAAGAATCAAAACAAGTAAAACAAAATTAATTTGAAAAAAAAACACAAAACTTTTTTCGATTTTGTTCCTTGACTATACCATCTCCGACCTTTTTGGACAGCTTCATATGAGGACACCCAAGTAACAATTTGAGGTTACATTCCGGTTATGAAACGTATTTGACGTTTCAGAAACCCATATTTAGAAGCTGGTTTCAAAATAACCGTTTTTGGCGGGTTTATTCGGAAACCATATAAAGTGTAACCTAAATTGAAGGTTTTTTTGTAACCACGGTTACAAATTGTTTCTTGGGGAACTAGTTTTTTAGGCCCTTTCTTTTTTTGATAAAATCATATCATACTAATGTATAAAAATGAGTTAGTGTCTGTCTGTCTGTCTGTCTGTTCCTCTTTCACGCAAAAACGACTGAACCGATTGACTTGAAATTTGGCATTAGTGTCTGTGGTAGTTCTGGTTCCAACATAGGCATACGGAAAAGTAGCGCGAGGGGTGGGGGGAGTAAGGGGAGGGGGTAAAGTGATTTCGAAACTTAGTTTTTGCGCTATGTTACTCTTTCGCGAGGAAAATACCGAGCCGATTGGCCTGAAGTTTAGCTCCAAGATAGACCATAAAAAAAATCGGAAAAACTTGACCCGGCAACGACGGGTATGCAAAAACCCTTAAATAACTCGAGAACGTGTTGAGCTAGTGACTTGAATTTTTTTGTAAAACAGTTTTACAAAAATCGTGGTTTTCTCTCACGGCAGCCCTAACGGGTACCTCCCATACAATTCTTTTGAAAAAATACCGTTTTTTGAAAATTTCTCGAAACCTATGCGGTTTTAGGAAGTAAGGATTAAACAAAATTTAAAGGACATAAAATTTTCTACATTTCCAGCTTTAGCGGTTTTTTGTATTTCTAATCCCAAGGCGCACAGAAGGTCGTAAAGTGGTCGTCGCAATCATACCGTCTCGAAACTAAAGTCGCGACGACCACTTTACGACCTTTTGTGCTCCTTGGGAATAGTTCTCAAGATATTTAAAAAAGTTTAAGTTTTTTGAAAATATCTTGAAAACTATGCGCTTTTATGAAAAATTATATATAAACAAATATATAGAAAATCAAATTTCCTACATTTTTTCTTTTAATGGTTTTTACGTATCTTTAACGGTTATCAAGATATTTGAAAAAGTATTTTTTTTAATTATTTTTTCCCGAAACTAAATATTACAGGGGAAAATTTTGTGTTGATCACAACAGATATTTTTTTTTTGTTTTAAATCCTGACGAAACAAAGCCTCAAAATTAAAAAAAATACTGCAAATTTGAAAAAAATACTATGACATATTCTGTGCCAAAAATTTACTATTTTTTTTACAAAATTAATCTTTTGTGGTTTACAGTCAAATATCATTAAAAAAATTCTGTGACCATTTTCACAACTTTTTGCAAAGATTCCACAAAAATGATTCACTTGAAATCAGCAACAATGTTTTCAATTAAATTCTTGGTATTATAAATTGCAATTCGCAACAAATTTTATTATGATTGCCGTAATTAATCCACATTTCGGACAAATCATTAAAAACCTCTCATATCAAAACGTTGTTCAAATATAAAACTATGGCAACATACGAATACGAAAACCGAGTAAATTGTTACCGAAACGATTTCAAGTATTTCCATAATTTATGAATTATTCAACAAAAATGGCAACAGACACTTTTTGTAGTCAAACAAACATTCGCAAGAAACGTTAAATGGCCGCATTTAGAATTCAATCGATCTCAGGCAATTAAAACATAGATTTTCTCAGTGGATGCAATCGAATGGATTTTTTATTTGTGTGTGTTTTTGTGGAACGCAGCATAAAATTGCATATTTCTCACTTCGGTAAAAGGACAGAGGAGACGATACTGTCGTCAATATCGCAATTTGCTTAAAACTCTTACTTAACAGACGTTTTTTATATGTTTTTGACCATTTACTGGTGCAACATTTGCATATAGACGGCGGCGGCCATGTGACTTGGGAAATTGTTAATTAGTTTCATGCAATTTAATTGTTAACCATTTGCTCGGTACTACCTACCTGTGAAGTTGTAAGAAGATAAACTACCGTCTTGTAAATTCAACCTGCTTTGAATCATGCATACATAATACACCCTATCAATTTCGCTGTGAAACTGTTTGTGTGATCCGAATATGACAATCAATGATGTGCCGCCACATTCAATGCCAATCGGTCGCAGTGTTTTCCAGACAGACAAAACAGCATCGCGCTCGAATCAACCGAAAGATACAAAATGACAGCAAAATGAATGTGAAAATCCAAGAGGTTTTTAATTTTCTATCCGATCCGATGGGGAAATGAAAGAAAGTCAATGCATTCACGTAAAAGACATAAAACCGTTGATTTTATTTTTATTTTATTTAAGGTCTTTGTCTTATGTTACTCACTTGTTGAAAAATGATACGAAGCTGCGCTCAGTAAAGTTGGCAAAGTTTTTTTTAAAACCACTTCCGTTTTTATTGTTTTACTGGAAACGAAGCAGAAACAGAAACTGGAAAATGCAGACTGGATTGACGTTGACTCCATCTATTTATCTTGAAGATATTCACAGAAAAAAAGAAAAAACTCGGTGTCTCTTTTCATTTCTAAAGACGACTTTCTTCAAAATCACGAGGCATTCGGTCTTTTGGTGATCGGCAGCAGTTGAAATTTAAAAGTCTTAAAGCGTACACAATGAGACATAAAGTTCCGATCTGAGCACCAGACACAGTGGTAAAATAATGAAATTGTGTAATCTTTTATGGGATTTATTTAATCAGAATAGTAAAATATTTTCCGGTTTGTTACAACAGCTGAAACAAAATATTTAAAAAAATATGAGGCTGTTGCGATTTTTCAGCTGTTAATCAATTGGATTGGGTCGAAATTTTTGCGGTTATGTCCGTGTGTCTGATTTGGTAATTGTGAAAATTTAGTCTGATAAAATTTTAGTGACCACTCATAAAATTCTTCAAATTAGCTTAAATCTATTATATAATAGGCTGCTGTGTCTGTCTGTCTGTATGTTCGTTTAAAACTCAGGAACCATTGAACTGATTTGGATGAAACTTTCAGGGCAGCACTCAGAGAAATGTCCAGGTCAACTTTTTGTCAGGTTAACTCTGACCTTACAGAGGTTTCTGTAAGCCAGCTAGCGGTCAGAGTTAACCTATCTAAGGTCAACTCGTGCAGCTCCCAATGCCCTACTTCACCTGCTGGTGGCTTAATTTCAGAATTTCTCCGACCACAGGTCAACTCAGTTTTACTTGCCCACATGCAGGCGAACGCGCGCCTGCCCGAGGCCAATTACGCCGTATGTAGGTCGTCGAGTTAGCCTCCATTTTTCTGAGTATACTAGGATCAAGGAGCGAGTTTTAAACCCTGGGTTAACCAGAGGTCTCCTATACCGTTTAACCATTAACCACCACTTCGAAAATGTGTCGGAATTGCGGAATGTGAGCAAAAACCGGCCCGCGAAGCGGTCAGGGGCGAAACCACTATTGAAAAAAAAAGGAAATGAAACAAAATTAAAAATATCTGATGATAATAGCACATGACTTTCTTATACAAAATCTACATTTCTGCAAAATTTACATTATAACCCGATGAATAAAATATAACTTAATATAAAAACAAAAATATTGCAGAAGAACATTTTTTGTTTACCACAACTGATATTTTTATACCCGTATGGTGAAGCCAAAGGGTATATTAACTTTGCCTTACCGTTTGTAACGTCAAGATCCCGTCATCACACACAAAAATGAATTACACCAGTGTGTTTAGAATGATCCCAAGCAACCAGATAAGGCATAATGCCTTAGATTAGGGCGTGGTGTCTTAAAATTGGTCGTTTTTTAAGACACCACGCCCTAATCTAAGGCATTATGCCTTATCTGGTTGCTTGGGATAAAAAAAAGTTGAATTCAGCATGTCCGTCCGTCTGTCCGTCTGTCCGTCCGTCTGTGCGTCCGTCTGTGGCGCGGATTGCGGGCGCACGGATTGAGCTAGAAACTTGAAATTTTACGCAGATTCGTTTTTCGTAAAATGCGAGGCTAAGTTCGTTAATATATAAAAAAAGAACCATTAGGGGGGGGGGGGTACCCGCCATACGAACGAAAACGTTTTTTGCAAATATCTCGAAAACGGTGCATCTTATCAAAAAAGTCCAAGAACAAAAGTTATTTAGGATATGATTCTACATAAAACTCCCAGACATCAAAAACCGATTGGAAAAAAAATTTAAAAATCTTATTGGAAATTTTGACTTGAAAGTGGAATTTTGGTACAAGTGTTCGAATTTTGATACGAATATCACCATACGGGTCTCCAATGATTGCCAGATTGGCAATTATAGCTTTTGTTATGTTTTTAAATTTCATTGGCATCCAAAAAATTCCATGTTAATTTGAATTTGCGCTGCATTTAAATTCACTTTCAAAGATGCTAATTAACTACTAACCGAACATTATCAAAATTCATAGGAGTTTTAATCGTTTTGCTAATTTCAGCATATTTAATTCAATTTTCAAAGTTTAATCTACTTTACTCACGTGCATTTTTGCACTTCAATCATGAATTTTTTTTTTCGTGATTTTCGTTTCACGATTGAAGACCAATATTAGCATAGTGAGTTTTTTTTTCTGTGCTTCTTACCATGCTTTGATATATAATTTACCTGACTTTCCTAGACAGGTAATCAAATTGTACCAAATTAGGGTAACGCAGCATGGTAGAGCATGAAAACGGTAAATTACAAGATTTCTATCCGTTTCACGTGAACTCCAAGTGCACGCTAACCACAAAAACTTGAATTGATACCAAAAACAAAAACGCAAATTAAATTCTGCACTTCCGGTCTGGTTGACCGATCCGAAGTTTGCCAAACCTCAATGATTTTTCTTACCTCGTACATGTATGTAACATAATTACCATCGCTTATGGTCAAACAATTGTAATAAAGCTCGCGAATGCCATTCATCGATACACCTGTGCACGCATCACAGGTAAAAGAAGATCTCAACCTATGCAATCTTTTCGATCGTCAAGTGAATCGGGTTATAGAGATTTTCTTTAATTCTCCTGTATCTAATTTTGACAAGAGATTCAGATTTATCTTGATTTCCATCTGTTGTAGCCAGTAGGTAGTAGTTAACAGATTTGCTGTTACCACAATTTCAAGCGTTTGGCTTAAAGGTAGATCGTGTGATCTGAAGATGGAGGAAATGAAGATAATGGGAAGTGATGTCTTGTAATCCATTGTCACATCTGGTGGAAGTGGGCTGGCAATTGTCGTGTTTCAATTAAGTTGCGTAACAATTTTTTCTCGTTTGTAATTGGAATTTGGCACAAGCGAAATGTGTAATTACAGCTTACAGATTTTTAGTTAATTATGTCAATAAATTATAGCTGTAGTGACTTAATTAGTGTTTGTATCACCCTTTCATCGGAAAATTTTTTTTTTTGTTTCAAAAGTTGTGTTTTTTGATTGAGGGTTTTGTAAAATCAGGGTTTAAAGTTTAGGTTTGTCGCTGCCAATTAGCGTCAAAATTAAAATCATAGGTTTTACGTAGGCGACTTGGGTACAACATTTTTGCACACATTTTTTAGCCTTTAATCCAGTGGTTCCCAACCTTTTTAGTAGTCGGCAATCCCTTGAATCTTAAATTACGTTTTCGTACCCCTTGAAGTGTTTTTCAACAAATTGTACCCGTAATGATCAGTTTGCTGCTGCTCACAATATATTTTGAATATTCTCCTTTTTGCGAGTTCTGGATTTATTAAACCGTAATTTCATTTCATAGTAGTATTCACGGTAAAAGTAAGGGGGTAACCATAGGTAAACGGTAAAAGTAAGCTAACCAGAAGGTTGATTTGATAAAGAAAAATGCTTGCTTTTCTGACATTTTAATCCAAAAATTTTAATCCAACTCTCATACTATTAGATGAATCTTCCCGCTGGAGAATTTCTCCCCTACCATTTTCAGCATATATCCGTATAAGAGAAAAATGCTACAGAAAACTAGAATGTCGGAAAAATCGATAGACGGCAGTTGAAAGGTTTTCCACCCATAATTTTTTGGGGTGTTAAAAGTTTGTTTTGTGATTTTGTCAGCGTATTCGTTGTTCCTTTTGCTTCGTTAATTTCAAATATCCTTAAAAAACGTATACGTATTAAAACGTATTAAAACGTAGTAAAACGTATTAAAACGTTTCGTTTTTATTAATGTTTTTATAGTATAGGCCTACGAACTTGAGTGATTTTTCAGGTATTTTCAATATTTTTTAAATTTTAACTCCACTTTAAATTTTAGGTGACGACAACCTTATGCGTACAGGTTGTCATCTCAAAATCAGTGGTCAAAAACCCACCAAAAAAAGCAACAGCAGCGACCATTAAACCAACAAAAACACCAAAATCAGCCGTTGAAGAATTCACAGCGTTACCCCAATCGGATGTTGACTTTATCAAGGAACTCGATAAACAATTCAAACTTCATGGCGACAAAATAAAATTCAAAGTCGAAAGGGATAACACGACCACGAATAAAAATTCCAAAAGAACAATCGATGGCAGTTTGGGGTAAGATTTTAATTGTGAAAGTTTTTTCTAATTCGATAAGAAACTCTATCTCTGAATATTTTTAGATATGGATATGGAAATCAAGCAGCGGACGATTACGGATTTCAGTTTTCAAAACCAAGGTACATGATCTATCCATATTCTCAACATGACATTCCGCCACCACCTGGAGAAGCTCATCAGCCAAACCCGCAGTACGGGCCACCCGAAGCTCACGTTAGGGATTACGCCGTGCAAATTCAACCATCTCAGGCTTTCGAGATCAAGGAAACGAGGCAAGGTTATGAGGATTATGAAGGTGAAAATCAACAGCAATACGTTCCACAGTATGTCCACCAGACCTACCTTCCAGTTCAACATCAGCAACAAGAAGTTGCTCCGCAATACGTGGAGCCGGTTATTGTTCTGAGGATTCCGGGTCCTGCGAAATATGCTGCACATTTACAGGCATTGTTACAGCAATACCTGGAAATAAGAGCGGCTCAATATTTGCGAGCTATTCAGGAATCAGAAGCTCAACAACAACACCCTGGACCACAATATCTTCCCGTCTACCAGCAACAAGCGCAACATCAACAAGTAGAAGAAGACACTGGTGATCACCAGCAACAACAACAACACGTTATCTATCAACCAATCGAGCAGGTGTACGCTTCGGTTCATTACAATCCAGAGGAACACTCACAGCAGCACTACCAGCAGCAGTACCAGACCAGCGGCTCCGAAGAGTCCGAAGAACCCCAAACCCATCAAGCGCATCACCAGCAGCAAATTGTCTACGAGCAGCAGGAAGATCATGCGAGTCACAGCAATTACCAGCATCAAGGATCCGCGGGTTACTCCTACCGCAGCAGACCGATTTACGTTCCCGACGTCCAGCAGCCACAGGACGCTTACGGACCTCCAGTGAGTCAGCAATACGCTTCAGATAGCACAAATCTGCCGATCAGTGAGAACTATCCCAGTCACAAGCACACCAAGGTCGTCTTCACTGGCAAGGAAACTTCGGACCACTCAACTTCGTATCCCCTGCCACCACTGCCCACTCCCCCGAAGCACTATCATCACTACCAGCACGAGGAATCCGCCTACCAGCGTCTAGACCAGACTGACAACTACGCCACCGAGGAGTCAGTTATTAACATCACGCAAAGACCACGAGGTCCCTATAATTATCACGCGCACACCGCGCGATCTGCCATTAAGGGGTCGAAGAGGAACGCCCCTCTCACCACCATCACCCCCGAGGAACGTTACAAGAAGTTGGATAAGTTGGTCACCAGAATAAAGAAGAAGACGTCGATTCAACCAAGTTTGAATAGCAAAAATGTTTAATTTTTAGTCCTTAATAATTAATTTAGACGTACCTTTTAATGCCGTATTATTATTTTATTTAATGCTAGTAATTTGCAGTCAAAAAATATTTTATTTTGTATTTTTTTTAAATATTTATGTAACAAGAAATTACAGTGAAAGCTCACTCTGCGGACAATTCCCTTAAGCGGAAACTTTTCCTTTGTGACCAAATTTGTGATTTCCATGTTAAAAGTGTTCCGATAAAAGGACACGTCTCACAACCGGACAAAAATCTTAGTCCCATGAGTGTCCGCTTATCGGAGCTTTCACTGTAATGTTTAATTTTCCATTTGGAGAAACTTTGAATCTTAAAGTTTTAAAAGAAGCTTTTCCGTTCGTTTTAAAACAGATACTTTTGCTCGCGACTGAAAACTTTTCGATGCGGAAATTTTTATATAGAAAGCTTAAACTGAAAAAATTTTTGGGAAAAAAATCCAAAATTATAAAATAATGCGACACAGTTCTAAATTGTTTTTTTTCGATTTTTTTTACTGTGATTATAAATACCTTACTTTCTTATAAAAAAAATTAAAAAATGTGCCAAATTTTCAATCAAAATTTTCATCATAATTTTTTATTCGTCAAAATAAAAAACCGTAGAAATAATTTGAAAATATGAAAAGCTTTTGCTCGCGGGTAAAAGCTTTTCTACACAAAAGCTTTTCATCACGAAAGCTTTTTTATTGACTGTTCTTATTAGCATTATTAGTATTATTTTTCATTCTCTACTGCTTAAGTGATCCTCTGTATATGTTTTTAGCATTTAAAAACCCTCTGCTCCATATTCATGATTATTATTATAAACCATAATAACAAATATTAATTTAAAACTAATTAATCGAATTATGTAATGTGCAATAATAGTGAATTTTTGAATTCCAATTGAGATGAAATCTTATTTTCAATGTGAAGATGTTACCTATTTTAATTTTTATTTTATTTTATTATTTGAATAATAAACGTATTGAACAAATTATTGAATGATTTTAAGGTCATTTATTAATTAGTTAGGAAAACAATGTTAGAATGTTTTTGCTGAAGGCTTTAAGGTGAGTTTTTTAAGAACTTCGAGGAATGAAGACAATTTCCGTGTCATGTGGGTTATATTTAATTTATTGGAATAAGATAAGATTGCCTTTTCCGCCAAAAATTAACTTAATTACACGAAAAAATTCCTTTGGCAAACATTTACAGATGATTTTTTTCAAGATAATTATAATTTTACATAATAAACCGGAAATATTAACGCAATTAGCCAAATATTTTCTTAATTATATCGAATAATCCTTTTGGCATTCTAATAAATTAGAAAAAAAAATTGCAACCAGTTAAACAAAACAGTTTGAATGCAAAGTTCAAGTTTGTTAGAAAAGCCGGTAAAAATTACATTGAAAAAATCACATTTCTTTTATTAGTTCGTTAAATTTTACTCCAAGTTTAGTTTAGCTTAAAATTTAGTACTAAATTTTTTCCTGTAAAGTTTTACACCTGGTCACATTTCTTTCTAAGTTTGAATATTCGGCATGTCAAACAATTCGCTTTTTCTCCAGACGCCCAAACGAAAAATTGTTAACCATCAACCATAATCACGTTGAAAGTACGTTGAAAGCATACATCATTATGCTGGGATCAGACATGGCTACTTTTATTGCGCAGGATCACATGCTGCAATGTCTGAAGCCCATTGCAACCCTGAAAACTGCTTTTGAAACAGCCGCAGTTTTTTGAAAATGCTGCACAGCAAAAAAAAAGCAGAATTCTCTAAATTTCTGTCTTTTACCATAAATCGATATCTTTTATCGTTATCGAAATATTTCAAAAAAAAAGAATTCACATTTTTGTGAAAAAGTGTGACAAAGGCTGAGCCAAAATTGTTAAAATCAGCGTAACATATTTTATGAACAGCCTACAGCATAAAATGTTTTCTTTTATGAAAAATTAAAATAAAAATCTTTTGATTTTTTTTTACTAAATCTAGGATGCATTTTTTTTAGTAAAAATTTTTCATAAAACGTTTTCAACATTTTGTAAAATTTATATATGTATGTGTGGCTTACTTAATTCAAATTGCCTACTCACCTCAAATTAAAGAACCAATTATGACGGCCACCGAATAACCACCAAAGCGATTTCAATTAACAATGGAAACAAAATATTATCATTGAAAAACAGCTAATGGCGCTCAGTTTCCATGAAAACCATTTACTAACTAAATTGCTTTTTCCATGACAGTGAATTCGAAGGTGAATGTGAAAATGTGGCAGTGCATCGATCTCCAATGAAAGTGATAAATTGAAAAAAATGCTAGTGTAAAAATGCACACTGCACATAATGCCAGTCAAGTGGAAAATAAATTTTTGGCGCCCGATTTTGTGTACCTGAACTAAATATCAATTTTACATTCATTTCCATTCAAATATCATGAATCAATGGCGGATTTTTTTTAAATGTGAAATTTTCTTTATAAATTTTCAAATAATAGTGTTTTTTAATTCAAAAATTCACCCTCAATGTAAAAAACAATCTTCCATTTTTATAGTGTGGGTGGCTACAAATTCTTACATCTTTTTTTCATTCGGATTGGAATGCGAAATATTTTTGCTTTCCTATCTAATGGATTGCAGAGCTTTTCCTCAACATAGTTTTACTAATTTTCCTAGGAAACACAAACTATGTGGCTATCAAAATATCAAGTGAAAAGTGGATCGAATAACATAGAAATAATTTTGCTAGGAAATCCATGCGAGTAGAATTTTTTCCCATTGCTTCCGTTTCATTTTGCGTTGGTTTGCATCTGGAAAATGTAAAGAAATTTAATTATGATCGTTTTTCATACGTCGTCGGTTTGCATAAAATTATGTAAAACAGTCAACGACGAAAATTTATGCAATCAAAGAAATGTGATATCAATTACCGCATATTTCTATATGAAAACAAAATGAATCTTTCAATATTTGATATTTTTCTTAAATTTCTTTAAATTTATTTTTATGGAAAAAAGGAAAATAGTTTTTAAAAAATTATTAAAAACATAACAAAAGCTATAATTGCCAATCTGGCAATCATTGGAGACCCGTATGGTGATATTCGTATCAAAATTCGAACAGTTGTACCATAATTCCACTTTGAAGTCAAAATTTCCAATATGATTTTTTAAAATTTATTCCAATCGGATTTTGATGTATGGAAGTTTTATGTAGAATCATATCCTAAATAACTTTTGTTCTTGGACTTTTTTGATGAGATGCACCGTTTTTGCGATATTTACAAAAAACATTTTCGTTCGTATGGGGGGTACCCCCCCTAATGGTCCATTTTTGCCCATTAACAAACTTACCTCAATCCGTGCGCCCGCAATCCGCGCCACAGACGGACGGACAGACAGACGGACAGACAGACGGACAGACAGACGGACAGACGGACGGACATGCAAAATTCAATTATTTTTATCATTCTAAACACACTGGTGTAATTCATTTTTGTGTGTGATGACGGTGTTTTTTTTAAAAGCCAAAAACCGTTTAAAAAAACCGATCATTCTTTTTTGTATGGAAAAATAATTTTAAACCAATTTTCGTGCAACTGGTTTGTTAGAAACACTTCTTTTTAGCCACTCTAGACCAAATACAATATTATATTGTGCCATTTATGGTCTCTTAATGGATTATATGGCATTGCACGTCTTTTGTTCGTATTATAGTGTATTTGTTGTGTCTAAGACCTTACCTACCCAATTTGAACAAAACGGTTTTTCGGTGTTTTAATAACCGGTTTTTTTGACCCGGTTAAACCGGCCCGGTTTAAACCGAAGTATTAAAAACCGGTTTAACCGAAAACCGGTTTTTTTTCAAAATTTTGACATCCCTAGTTTGTGGGTCTGTCTGGGTCAAATCTGGCAATCTAATTTTGATCCACTTCCACTCATCCGATCGGCTTAAAATTTCGCACACATACGTGAGTCCGATGACAATTCACTACTTCGTCCTTATAAGGATAACAAAAGGTCCTGTAAGGATGACAAGGTTATTTTTTCTGTAAGGATAATAAGGAAAAATCTTATTTGGGGGTTTTGGGGGTGTTTGGGGTCGCTGAAGCAGATTCTAACGTTAAGAAGTCTATAAGGATAATGGAAAGTCCTGTAAGGAAAACGTGATTATATTTTTCCGCTATTTTTTCGGAGAAAATTTCATCCGGAGGTTTTTGGAGTCGATTAATCCGGTTCTGGAAAAGTCCATAAAAGTCCGTAAGAATATCTCAAAAGCAAGGATATACAGTAATCCCTCCAACTGCGCGGTTTCTAACTGCGCGGTTTCGCAACTGCGCGGTTAAGTTTTTAATACCAAAATTTCTAACTGCGCGGTAAAAATTTCACAGCTGCGCGGTTTTTTTTATAATTTTCGTTTAAAAAAACATGTTCCTAACCCCAAAATTTCATACAAAGTAGGGTTCACAGTGCGCGGTTTCGGTTTGCGCGTCCTTTTTGTGGAACGTATCTACCGCGCAGTTGGAGGGATTACTGTATATTCGTTGACTAAAAAGTAAAAACAGGAATATCACAAACCAAATGACTAAAAAGGATAAAATAAAATAAAAAATTAAAAAAAAAGTTTTTATTTAAGAAAAATGTACTAAAAAGGAAAAAAACAATTTTTTTGTAGCTGTGTATCAAAAATAAAAGCGAGATAAAAGCGAGATAAAAGCAAAAAAAATAAATATTTAAAGAAAAAACAAATAATAAATGAAGGAAAGATTCAATTTCCGAGCAGAATTATTTTTTTTATTTAAAAAAAGAGGAAAAAATATTCAAATTATCTTAAATTTCACCCCCAGGGAGAGTTTGAAAAAAAAATTTCCAGGTGAAACTTTCTCGCATATTATTAAAAGGCAGTTTTTAAACAGTAAAATCACATTCCGGACTCCGCAGCACTATCTCTTTTGACACATTCTTGGAAACAAATTAAATAAAAACTTCTGCCAATAAAATGTCAAATTTAAACTCGGGTGGACTCAATTAAATAGTGATCAAATTAGAGTAATACTCATTTGTAATTACTTATGCTAAAAACACGCCCAATCAATCACTAAAATTGAAATCGTGCATTTTAACTACATTAGCTTGATTTTATACCCCAAATGATGAAACCAATAGGGTATTATGTAGTTTTAAGGGCTTATTAAATGAATAAAATTAAAAATTTTAGTGGAAATTTACAAGATTTTAGGAGCACATACGACTGTATTAAGCCAAAATCGATTCGGTAATCTTAATAACAGTGCTATTATCTTAAAAACAGCTTGAAATTTGTCCTGATTTTCTTGAACATGATTCTATGGCTCGAAAATCGCTTTGAAGTAAACTCGGTTTTTCCCAAAAATGACTAGACTATCTCAGAAATAGTCCAATTAACCCAAAGACGGTTTAACCTGAAACGGAAAATGACTCTATCGAGAGGAGCTATCGAGAGCAGCTCTATTACCTCAAATATGGTTTTAAATTCCTGAAAACGGTTCAATATTTTCCGAGATAAATTAATGGGCTAGAAAATGGCTACAATTAATAGAAAATGGCTCTATAATCTCGTAAATGGCATATTTATCTCGAAAACGGTCACCGCAATTAAAAAATTAACATAATGGATACCAATTGCCTGCAAATGGCAATTTGCATAATTTTCCCGCACATCAAATTCCAATTAAAATACCCTTAAGCGAAATTACGATTCAGTGGGTTTTAGAATAGATTTTCGAAATTGCATTCTGGTTTATGATTTTCCTAGTATTTCGAATTATCCTACCACACATCATACAGAGTATTTAATTATTTCCTATTATCAATTTCTTTTGTAGTTTTTACCTAATTAGAAGTCCGGTCAATTACCGTCAACACAAATAGTTTAATTAAAACTCTGTTTTAATTTTGCTGCTTGTTTGCCAATATTTTCAGCACATTGGCATTTGCCAAAGGCAATTTATGTATGGAACAAAAAAAAATACCAGGCAATTTTTAAATTATGTTGCATGCATCTGAAAAAATAGCACGCGATTCGAATAATCCTCAACCGTAACCGCCATAGTGCGTGCCTTGTGGATAAAAAAAAGTTTTGTTTTTTTCTGATTTTTAGCACTTGTTTTGTTATCTTTTAAAGGCGTTTTGAATACATTCAGACCGCACACATTTTTCACTATCAGATACTGAAGATTTTTCCAATTTTCCTTTTCTTTTGTTGATAGTTTTTCATATCACCGAAGAAAAAAAAAACTGCACTACGGAGCAGCATAGATAATATTGTTATGCACTCACGTAAAATCGTATGTCATGGTTTCGTGACTTCTGTGATGAAAGTGTTGTTGCCCGCAGGTAGGCGCAGGGGGGAGGGGGCTCGAACTTGGCGGTTAAATAAATAAAATTTCAAATCTCTTGTCATGTTTTTGAATAATTTCTCATGTCTTCCTTCGAGGGGACTTTTTAAAACTCCAAGATTAGTACGGCTGCTGCTGGCCAATGGCTTCTGGTGAGTTGGGGCTGGGGGTAACATATTTGGATACCACCCAATCGAACTGCACATTTTTCTAATGGTAGCAAGTGTAAAAAAAATGTTTTATTTGTAATTTTTCACATGGAGTTGCATTGGAAAAGCCTGGTGTTTGTGTGGAGGTGGCTGGACTTTGGAGAAAATTTGAATTGCAGTGGAAAATTAAAACAAGAGAACTTCTGATTGTTATAAAAGCCAACCGATGGCCATGATTTTCAAGCAATTCATGTTTGGCAGCTGTTGTGAAATGTACATCAAGTTCAAATTCGTGGCTTTTATTTTTATTGTAAGTGAATTCATTTTTATGGACTTTTTTTTAATATTATTGAGTGGAAGAAGTTTAAACGTTACTAAAAATCTTATGGATTAAGATACGAGCCAAAATTATTGGATTACTTATTCTATGGATTAAAAGCTCTTCAATTTGGGAATAAAAATGAGGATCCTGTGAAGTGAAATTCTGTGATATACAATTTCATCACTAGTAAAAAAAAGTTTTAATTGAAAACAGAGTTTTAAATCCTTAAAAATCCGGCTTGTTTATTGTAGTATAGTAAGCTGTTTGTAACGCGTAAAACTAATCGTTTGATAACAAATGTGAATTATACGCCAGTGTGCTAAAAGTAAAAAAAAAACCTACAATTGGAATTTATTAGTCTTGATTGTCGATAAATTCTCATAACTCAAAAGGAAGTAAACTACAGCGAGTTGATCTAAATTAAATTTTGATCTAAAAGCCAGTCTTTAACACATTGACTGCCATAGCCAGTATGGCTATGGCTTGATAGCCAGTGAAAATTGGCACTATGATTCATGAGCGGCCAAGGCTATCATTTTCGATAGCTGGGTCTATACAATCTACATGCATACATACATACATTCATACATACGTACATTCTACATACGTCTACATGTATTGACATATCCCTTATATTTTTGCAAAATTGGTCTGGCAGTCAACGTGTTAAAACAATTTTTTTTAAAGGATCAGAAAATTTCTTTTGAATTTCCTCAAAATTATTATAGACATTTTTTTAAACATTTAGACCGACAAACTTGTACACAAAAAATTAACAGAGAAGCACCGTCAAGAACAATTAAAGACACAAAATATTATAAATCTCTCCCTTCTCAATATATGCAGTTTTTTCATACCACATTCTATAATTAGACCTGTTTTAAACCACAAAAAATTGCTCCCAAATTCTGCAAGGAGCCTATCTCTGTTTCTGAGTATTCAATCGATTTTTCTACTTTAAGAAAATGTCTGAAAATCTTACCCTATCTTGTTAAACTGCGTCTGATGACGTCCGCCAGCTTCTCAACAACTCTTGGCAGTACGGGGAGCTCCATACGAGCCCTTAGAGATGATAGGGAGCCTTAGAGGCGGGTCCTTAGACTAGTGTTAAAAATATACGAGTATGAAAAAAAAACGTTCTGTGAAAAAATCGGTTTTGGTAAGAAAATAAAATTACGAAAAAAAATATATTATTGGTAGAGACGCCAAAAAAAAACTAAAAAAATTATAGATGAATACAACGGGATTCAAACCTCTAATTCGTAAACATGATCAAAAATTTTGAAGGTTTTTTTAATTGATCAAAATTGGATCTTGAATTACTTTGACCCATTTCGATCCTCTGTTCGTAAAATCGAACAGTAACTTTGAGCAACTTTGAGTCTTATATGGGATTAATTTCAATGGAGTTCCAACAATTTTTCATAGCGTCTCAGTTGACCCCTATAAAATGAGTCTCTAGAGCAGGCATCATCAGCTAGTGGCTCGGCTGGCTCATCACACAGATTGGATTTAACAGCGTAGCCACTATAATCGACCTTTTATTGTGTGCTGTAATGCTTGTGTGTGCGGCTTCGGATCGCAGGAATAAGACGAATCGTGCTTTGAGTTGGAATCGGGGCATTTTTAGCATGACGCATTTGATTTTAAATCAGTTCGTGTCAAGCCATTGCCGTGGAAGGTTGTGTTTCATTGAACTGTATTTTTATTTGTAGTGGGTATAAATTTCCATTGTAAAGGTAGCAACAGTTACTTTGATGGCTCCTGCTCTAGAGTAAAATCATCATAGATTTTGGGGACACGGAAGTCTACGATAGTGTAACCGCAGTAAAAAATTCTATACAAAAAATCGCTAAAAAAAGATGAGGGAGAAGGGGGGAGGAGGGATGGGGGATGGAGGAACAGAGTTTAAAATGGAGAAAATGTATGTTCAACAAAATGTATAAAAGACGGTCCCAGATTTATTCAAATTGGTTCAATCCTTTACAAAAATCAGTACCAAATGAAGACTCGCCTATTTTCACTTTATAGTTCAGCTTATCAGAAATGTTTTTGAAATATGTTTTGCGAATACAACCAATTTTATTATATTATTTTTTATTTTTACTGATTTTAATTTATTTCAAACATATTTTTTAAATAGCTTTTCCCCCTGCTCACAATATCGAGCAATGTTCGGAATAGACGACGACCAGCTGCTGATGGGCAAGTTAAGGACACAGAAGCACCATTTACAGATCAGATAGCACTTGCAACAAGTTTCGAGCCAGGACAGTTAATTTCCGCTCATTATGCCGTCAATCAAGAGCCAGGTAAGTTAGTAGAAAGTTGGCAAACCAAAAATTTGTAAATTAAGATTCTTTGGGTACTTTTGCAAGCTATTAGATATTTTCTAAAAGGGTAAACTTCTCAGTTGCAGGTAACTATCGACATGGCAATCTTGTAGTAAATTTAATCCAACATCCTGACGATGAGGAAAATCGGGAAACCCGTCCAATGTACTACACTGCGGACGATGGGCTTTCAGAATCAAAGACGGCAGAAGAATATGTCTCTAAAGCACTGCAAATCCATGGATCTGCTGGTGAATCTCCCACCAATCCTCAGACGATTCTCGTACCAAAATCTACAATCGCCAAGTACGAAGTATATGAGGAACAAACCGAACCGCCAGAACCAATTATGGCTAAAGATTCAGTCACGCGATCAAGTTTTGATCGTTATGAATACGATGCCTCTTCCAATAGTTTTCACCGACAACAACCTCAGGTGTTTAATGAATTAACAACGGAACGCTACGCTACTGTACGACCTCAATACGAAGCGAAACCAAGCACTCTTCAGCAGTTGCGGGTGCACACCTACAGTGAACCAAATGAAAAAATCCAGACTGCACCCAGCACTTTAGCAAAGGAGGATATCTTAAAACACATCGAAGAGTCGGTCATAAAATACATGAAAATGCTGGAATCAGAGGGAAAGTTGCAACCGTCCACTACTACCCAAAGACCGGTGGTTTACTACAGGATTCAGGAAGTCATGGAACCTAAGAAAACCACCTCCAACGTCAGGATCAGCAATAATGCCCAATCAGAGATTGATTTCAAGTCACAAATTCAGAAGCCAACAGTTATTCAAACCGTGAAGGCGGCCTCCAAGGAACCAGATTTCGGCAGTGAAAGTCCTCTGCAGGAAGTTATGGATAATCTCCATCAAAATATTGAATTCATCTACAAAACCAGAACGCGATCCCCGAAAATCACGCCAACTCAGAACAATTTCGAGCACGTGACGGCCTTGAGAAATATCCAGGAATTGGAGCAACAGCATCCAACACAGGAGCAAAGGTCAACCAAACCGAAGTTGTATTTCAACACAAACACCTATCAGGATATCAACTCCTTGCTGTACAAACCTGAAAAGGGAGTCATTCGTCCTAATCAGCCGGAAGCAGAGTTTCTGCGTGCTGAACATCGAGGAGTTCCTTCTACTAAACTGGAATCAAGTCCTTCAAGTTCCTTTATTTCGATCACAGATCATCTCAAGAAGGGTCTGAGCGACGGATATCCTGCAGCGAATCCCTACCGCTATGTTTTCAATGACCAGCAGTCAGGCTCCAGTTCAAGAATTCCTGAGTCAAACTTACAAGCGCAATCCTCAAGTTGGCAGCCATACGTACCCGGAAGACAAAATGTCCTTCATCAGGATCCTCTCAACTACGACAGCTACAGTCCCAAATTCAACAACAACCCTGAGGGGGAAGGATATCAACATAACTACAAACCACCCGAGGGTTTATCCAGTTTCACATCAAATCGATTAGTCAAGCGAGGAAAGCGGGGTGGACACAAAACCACTACAACAGTGAAACCGAAGCGAGGAGTTCCAACTTCCTCCGGCAGGAAGAAGAAGGATCCAAACACATCCCTCCGACCACCTCCGTTTCACGCCAAGGACTAAACTTTTGCAATATTTTCGAAATACAACAAAAAAGAAACACATTTGAGCTGAAGAGATTTATTTATGTATGTGATCCAGCCGTTAAGTTATTTTAACTTTTGTTTCTTGTAAATTTAATTTCTTTATTGGTTCTTACTACGAATATTCTATTTTCAATTTTTTTTTATACATTTATACAAAATAGGTTAATGTATTTTTCTGTCACAAATTTTTATAACTGTTATTTATTTTTTTATACTTAAATATTAATTTAAGTTTCATTGTTACTGTGGGTGAAAAAAAAACGCTAATCAGTTAATTTTATTGATTAACCTTAAAATCCTAATGTAATCATGAAATAAATGTTTAAAAAAATATTTTTGTTATTCTTTAATTTCTAAGGGGTCATTTACATTTGCATTTTTTGCTAGATTTTTTCTCGAAATTCCAGAAATTCGAATTTATTCCGCGGCGTTTTCGTATGGAAAATATCCAATACTTCTGGGATTTAAAATTGTAAAAAAAGTATGTATATTATGTCACAGACTAAAATAAAATTACCAGGAGTAAATGGCCCCTAAAGCATCTTATAAGACACCCTTTTTTAAGGGAATCGCGTACTCTTCGCTTGGAAGATTCGCCCTTTGATCTTTCAGAAGAATGTTCTTCCAAAGTTTCATTGGATTAATTCCGATCAACTAACACAAGAGCTACATGCCTTGATTCTATTTTTTAAGAGTGCGAGCTTAGCAATTATGTTGCCTTGTAAAATATTTATGTTCGGAATACAAATTTGTTTGTAGTTGGCAGGCACAAATGGCAAAAGGGCTCCATTTTTTTGAAAATCTTTCAAAAACTATGCACTTTTGTAGAAAAACGCATATAATCAAATTTATACGGAATAAAATTTTCTACACTTTTGTTTTAACGGCTTTTATGTATTTCTAACGGTTCTCAACATATTTAAAAAAAATAGTTTTCTGAAAATTTCTCGGGAACTGTTACTGCAACTGTTTCTGTAAAGAAAACTAAAATTTCCTGCATTTTTTCTTTTAACAGTTTTTACGTATCTTTAACGGTTCTCGAGATAGTTGAAAAATATTAATTTTTAAATATTTTTTCCGCAACTAAATATGGCAGAGGAAAGTTTTATGTTGATCACAACTGATATTTTTCTAAAAAGTTTGCTATTCTATAAAACGCTAATTTTTTTTTGTTTTTTTTTTATTAGTAAAAGCTTGTAAAACTTGCATTTGAAGCTTTGATTGCCACCCTTTAATTTTACGATTTGTTGCCTATTTACAGGCTTTTTACTATAACTTTAAAAAAATGGACAAGTGAAAATGATTGTTTAAGGCAAAATGACCGAGTTCCAACATGCCTGCTATGAAATTGCTAAAAAAAACTACTTCGGTTTATTTTCATTGAATGAACGAAATTTAATTATGATTAATTTATAAGTAAAAAAGAATATCAGTTGTGATCAACACAAAACTTTCCTCTGCAATATTTAGTTTCGAAAAAAATATGTAAAAAATAATATTTTTTCAAATATCATCAGAACCGTTAGAGATGCAAAAAACCGTTAATGCAAAAATTATAGAAAATTTAATATCCTTTAAAATTTGTTATATAATTTTTTCCAAAAATCTCATAAGTTTGGAGAAATCTTCGAAAAAAAAGAAATACCCGTTATAGCTAGCGAAAATTACGTTTCCAGAAAACTACGTTTACAGAAAACTACGATTTTTGTAAAGCTTATTTACAAAAAAATTCAAAAACCCCACCTTTAGGTGACACCGTTGACAAATCTTATGACAGCTAGAAGTTAAGCCTAAAGGTGCGGTCCACATGAGAGTAAATGCCGGCGAGAACCTCTCGATAGCAGCTACTCGCAAATGGACACGTCTCTGAGAGTCGCTCGCAGAAACTCGCAAAAACTCGCGGGCTAGTTTCTGCGAGCTGTCAAAAGGATTCTACTCTCTAGTCGACAGGCCTCCACTGAACTCTCGGAGAGTAGCTCGCCAGATACGAACAGCGTTTGAATTTCGCTAGTAGCTCTCGAGAACGCTAGAAGCTAGAAGCTCGATTTCGCTAGTAGCGATAAAAAAATCGCCAAAATTAACTCTCAAATGGACAACCTCCTGTGAGTGACTCTCGAGAGTTTTTGAGAGTTACTCGCGTATTTACTCTCATGTTAAAGTCCTGAATAATAAATTAATAAGTTATTATATTTTATTAAATTGTTTCAAATACTTGAAATATTAAAATCAGGAATTTATTAAATATATTTACGTAATTCGATAATATTATTCCGTAAACAAATTAAGACCAGTTGATATAATATTAACCTAATATATTTTACGTAAAACCCACAAATACCGTATTTTTGAGTATAAATTACTGAATGTTTCATTAAACCGGAAGACAATTTAATCTCGTTTTAAGAAAATTTCTATCAAAAAGTGGATTGTCCAGATTAAAAGCCACATTAAATGGATGAAAAATTATTTAACTGGCCTTCAATTGCATAAAATCAAATGAGCTAAGAAAATCACTTAATACTAGATTAAGATCTTTAAGATGCTATAAACCACTTTCCCCTGGTTCACTTTTCTTCGACTTTAATAAAATTTCACGCAAAATTTGAAAATAATTGAATGAATTTTTTTAAAGATTTTATTCAAACCAAAAGTTTGAGTACAATCTTTAAAATATTGCAGGTTGAAGTGCAAAAATCTATTTTGAATTGCTTAATTCGATCGTCTTCATTCGCATTAAAAAATCATGCACGAAATACTTGCATTTTACCAAAAGATTTCTGAAAAACATGTTTTAATGCAAATGATTTTCCGCATTTTCATTTAAAAGTGAACCGCAACGATCAATCCATGACTAGACTTATGTGAAATTTCAAACTATTTCGCATGTTTCAAACGGTTTTTACACTTTCTTAAGTTTTGCTGCTGATTATGAAGACATAAGAAAAATACATCACTCTGGACTGCATCTTGATTTTCGCTATTTTCATTAGTTTACCTCATTTGGCGTCACTCAATTTGCATTTTGTTGAGTTTTTATGACATTTGAAAATGAAAATTGGTAGATAAATTAAGATGGATTGTGGAGAAATGAATAAAAGTGAAAAATATTTTTTTTCTGCTGAAATTCGCTGGCAATCAATTGAAGCAGATAACAAGCATATAAGAATTAATTAACGAAGAAATACCTATAAATCGTGTTATACAAGTTAATTATAAATGTTTATTATAATGTGCTCGAAAAATTATAAGACTGCCTTGAGATTCTCCGTTTTTTTATCAATATCACAAAAAAAATCAATCTCAATTCATGAAAAAAATCTTATTCTTCTATTATAAGTAAATTGTTAGTTAGCTTTAAAAGCCAAACAGTATCCTGATTTTTTCGAATTTTAAATTTCTTGCCAATCGGTTTTAGCAGTTTGACGTGCAGGCATTTTCCAAATATGTTTTCTTACCATCACAACACTTTTCTACTTCTATTCAACAGTAGAAAAGTGAAAACAGTTGTCTGTTTCTATTGTTGGGAAAATGTTCAAATTCAGAAGTAAAATTCACACGCAATTAAAGTTTTGCAAAAAGGAAAATTCGATCAATTGTCGGTAGACCATAAAAACCATTTTCTTTCAACGCCAATTGATAAAAAAAATTCCTTCGTAATGAGTTATCTTAATTGAATTACATATAATAAAAGTTTCGTAATATTGCACAAATAAATTATGATTAATTGAAATAGTTTAGTATATTTTGAAAGTAATAATTGATTTGTATTCGAAACTAATAAATAAAAAACATAACCTTTTCAATAAATAAAGAAAAAATGTTTTTCAAGGTTGTTTCTTTTAACAAATTAGAAATTCGATATACATCGATTTAAACTCTCGAGAGTTACTCGCAGGATGTTGTCCATTTGAGAGTTAATTTCGGCGATTAATCTCCTCCGGTGACCAATATCTTGATTTTTTTGACATCTTGCTTTGGCGAGTTCTCGAGAGCGACTCGCAAAATTCAAACGACGTTCGTATCTGGCGAGTTACTCTCCGAGAGTTCAGTGGAGGCGTGTCCACTAGAGAGCAGAATCACTTTTGACAGCTCGCAGAAACTAGCTCGCGAGTTTTTGCGAGCGACTTTCAGAGACGTGTCCATTTGCGAGTAGCTGCTATCGAGAGGTTCTCGCCGGCATTTACTCTCATGTGAACCGGCACCTTAAGATTTACTATATTTTTTCTCTGAGTGTAGGTATATCCAATTATTCTCGGAAATAAATTCTTCTATAGGAAAATTACCACATATTTTGTTGACTTTTATATTTAGTAAATATGTATATACAAGATTAATTTGAAATTACTGCCGTGAGAAAATTTTGAATTCTCGTACACATTGCAATACAACCATAAACGACTTACTTTCTTCCCAAACAGTCTGAAACAAGGAATTAAATATATCTGGGTATAGTATTGTAATAATGCTAAACCAAAAATCATTGTTAATCAATATTCTCGTAAAAATTGTGGAAATGTGTAAATACAGTCTGATCTCGGTAATATGGACTGGACACCCTATAATGTTGAAATTCAGTTTCCAATAATATGAACAGGTAAAAGTCTTCAGTTGAGGTTCTATAATGTGTATGCTCTAGAGTTCCAGTGATATCCAGTAATATTTTTTTGGTTGATCTTATTATCAACCCCACTATTTTTTACAACAAACGCCAAGAATTGCAGCTTTTTTTATGCGAAAAAAATTTTTTTCTTGTTTTTTCTCTGATCGCGCTGAAACTTGGAATGTAGGGGTTTTGACCTATGTGAACTTGGCTTGCGAAGTGCGGAAACTCGAAATAAAATTTACATGAAAAAATTGTACTCAAATTGTACTAAATTGTACTGCATTTTAAAAAAATTTTACTCGAAAGGATTCGACAGAAATTAAAAATTGAAAAAAGACCAGCCGGCAGTGTTTTCGGAAGAAATTTTTTTTGATGCAGAATAATTGTACTAAAATTGTACTAAATTGTACCGCAAAGAAAAAAAAGTGTACTAGTACAGTTTTCTCAAAAATCGAAAAAAAAAATATTTTTTGGTTTCGGAAGAAATTTTTTTTCGTAGAATAATTGTACTAAAATTGTACTAAATTGTACCACAAAGGAAAAAAATTGTACTCGTTCAGGTTCCTCGGAAATTGAAAAAAATCGAAAAAAAAACGATTTTTCGCGAGAAATCGACAGTCTTGTTTCGGAAGGAAAAAATGTTTCTGCAGAATAATTGTACTAAAATTGTACTAAATTGTACCGTAAAGAAAAAAAAGTGTACTAGTACAGTTTTCTCAAAAATCGAAAAAAAAAGTATTTTTTGGGTTTCGGAAGAAATTTTTTTTCGTAGAATAATTGTACTAAAATTGTACTAAATTGTACCACAAAGGAAAAAAAATGTACTCGTTCAAGTTCCTCGGATTTTTTCTTTGCGGTACAATTTAGTACAATTTTAGTACAATTATTCTGCAGAAACATTTTTTCCTTCCGAAACAAGACTATCGATTTCTCGCGAAAAATCATTTTTTTCGATTTTTTTCAATTTTCGAGGAACCTGAACGAGTACAATTTTTTTCCTTTGTGGTACAATTTAGTACAATTTTAGTACAATTATTCTACGAAAAAAAATTTCTTCCGAAACCAAACAATATTTTTTTTTTCGATTTTTGATAAAACTGTACTAGTACAATTTTTTTTCTTTGCGGTACAATTTAGTACAATTTTAGTACAATTATTCTGCATCAAAAAAAATTTCTTCCGAAAACACTGCCGGCTGGTCTTTTTTCAATTTTTAATTTCTGTCGAATCCTTTCGAGTACAATTTTTTTAAAATGCACTACAATTTAGTACCATTTTAGTACAATTTTTTAATGTAAATTTTATTTCGAGTTTCCGCACTTCGCAAGCCAAGTTCACATAGGTGGGGTTTTGGGGGACGAGAAATCGAAATCCGTTGTCCATCTACTTTAGATAGAAATAAAAGCAACTACTTTAGATTTGTATGTGAGAGGGGTGAATAAGTGGTCCAACTGGGTTTTGATTTATGGATGAGTTATGTAAAATCCTATTCTGAACACATTTTACCTTTATAATTTTTCCAATATGACTTACCGTTTTCGAGAAAATTGCAAAAAACTTTTTCATTTGTATGGTGGAGGGGAAAAGGATGGTACAATTTTATCCGTTCAAGAACTTAGCCTAGCCATCTACGAGAAATGTAACTGTAAAAAATTTCAAGTCTCTAGCTCAATCCTTTCGAAAGTTGTTCACGGACAGACAAATGGACGGACATGCGGAAATCAAAATCTTTTGCCATCCCTAACGCCCTGGTGTAGTTCATTTTTGTGTCCGATGATTGGTTCGATGCCTAACAAACGGTATGCTAAATCTAATGTACGTCTATATGATTTTCATATATAGTAAAAAACTGAAAAGTTTTAAAAAATTGAAAATTTTAGAACCAACAATCCAAAATAGTTTTATATTTTTAAAAAATATATGATGAACCTGATTTATACAAAGTCTCTATAATAGGTTTACATTTCCTTATTATTCCAGTTGGCATCAGTTTTCCATAAAAAATCCTCGCAAAAAACTTTCAATAAAAACTCAACCAGCCGCTTTTTCACATTTTATGACAGCAAATAATTTCAAGTGCAAGCGACGTGTTTGGCATTTTTCAAGCAACTTCTGCAGTCTTAATAAAAGGCGTAAAAGTTGATTTTTCTCATTTCGAAGTAACGTAGATTTTTTTTTTTAACAAATGATTACTAGCAATTATACCAAAAGCCATTGATCTCCTGGCTAGCTCCTTCACTGTTGGCGATGTAAGATTTAAGAGCAGTTGGCACGACGAAAACCTAATCATCTTTCACTTTGAATTCAAATAGAAGATGAACGTTGGATGTAATATTGCTGCGATTTAATTGACATCAGTTACATTGGCCTTGGAAAGAAAACCGCATCCAGTCCAGTTGAGAAATGGCTAAGACATCTATGAAAATTATACTAAATTATCAGTGAACCACCATAATAAGAAAATGATTTAGCAGTCAAGCATTTATTTGGATAAAAACAACACGTGGTAATGAGGAAATTTCAAACTGTTTTGCAGAGAAAAAGATTAATAACAGATTTTGTTTTTCTAAAAGTGTGAAAGTCGGATTTGAACTCAATAGTATTTATCTTGGCTGTATAAAAGATGGTAATCCGAGATTATCCGTTTTAAACTGTGGAGCTATGACAATCCACGAGTGTACAGACGGTTGCGTAATTTAGAGTGCTTCAAATGTGTTTATTTTTTACTTGGAATAAAGTTCCGGTGTGCCAATGGCTTTATTAAAATGATTGAAAAGGGATTCTGGTCTACTTCCATGTAACAAGCATGAAAATTGTAACAATAACCGTAATATCAGACACCTGCATGGCATGTGGGAAAAACCTTTCTCTATGATTTAGGTTTTCACTTATGCAATTGCATGGTAATACTATTTTCCTACTTTTCAATTTTCCCATTGTCTACAGTCGATTTATGGTTTAACATAATTTTAAACTGGCTTTGGCCAGAAATAGAAATCAGAAATCTTTCGATGAGAGAAACATGATCTAATAGTACTACAAAGACGTAAAATTTACCATAATTGAGTAAAAGTCAACAATATTTGATGAGATTATTCTGCTACATCACCATATTTGGGAGGAAGTGCAGAATTAACCGCAAATGAAAATATTGACAATAGTTTAGGAATTGAATTGCATAAAAACATAAATAAATAGTGCAATAGTTGACAGTATGATGATTTTGAGGAAATTCGATTTTTAAGCCTCCATGGTAAAGTAAAGAAAAATCCAAATTATTTGAAGTCAAAGTATTTTTGATCAAATTTAACGATGCAATGGAAATACAAAACACGAATACATCGGCACGCGACCGGGATCTATAGCCGAAAACCGCTTGTTCTATGCCGAAAACCGCTTGTTCTATGCCGAAAACCACTTGTTCTATGCCGAAAACCGCTTTAGAAAAAGAAAACTAAATATCACTCTTCTTTCACACTCATATTGGTAAAGGACACTGAAATTACTTTGTGCGGTAATGTGACAACGGTATTAAACCCCATACAAAACATAAGAAAAGCTACAGTTGCCAGGGGCCAAATGTCGAATAATCTATATGAGAACAAAAAAAAAATTTGTTTAAAAAAAATCCATTTGTATAGAAGCCGGGGAACGGTGTGGTCCGATTGGATTTCAATATATGGAACGGTTATGTAAAATGATATTCTAAACTTTTTCGTTTGAATTTGGGGAAAGGGGACGCAGTAATAAATGGTCCAATCTGGCCCGTTCAAGAACTTAGCCTTGCAATTTACGAGAATTGAAAGCTCAACCCTTTCGAAACTTATGGTGTTCACGAACGGGCAAATAGACGAATATGCGACGAAAATTGAGGCGTTAAAAGTTAGAGTGGACCAACCCACATGTCGAAATCGTGAATTTTTTTTTGTTTGAATCACTATTGCGAGTGAGTTTTTAGATAAAAATGTTTGGATGCACAAAAGAACATTTCAACATTGAGTAATAAAGTCCACAGAAATTTTTTTTTTCCAAAAATTTACAGTCAGTAATAGTACAAAAGTGGAAAAGCTTCAAAAACTCGATTATGTGACTTGGTCCACTCTAGCTTTTAACACCTCAATTAGCGTGATGTATTTTTGGGACAGCTCCATAGTTATTATTACAGAACTACTTTGAGGCTACGCATTGATTTCTACTGAATTTAAACGACTCTTTAAACCTGCAAAAAGAATAAGCTTTAAACAATCTTAAAATCCTTTCTTTGTTTTCTTTTTTCTTTGAATAGTTTAAATTTTCTTATATTGGACAAAAAAAAACAGAAAATAGAAAAAAAATCGCTGGACCAAAAAACATTTTAAGAAAATAAAGGAAATATTTAAATGCACTTGTCTGTTTGCACAAAATTCATTATTAAAGAAAATCTACTACACCGGGACCGTAATATAAGCAAGATAAGATCTAATAGAGATAAACCCCATCAAATGCAAAATCCATGCAAACGGTTTCAAGTGAATTCCCTCCACCTAGACGTCTATCAACTACGATTTGATTATGTCTCAAATCGTACTAAAATTTCTCATCTATTCGTAATGATATCTCCTCACCTTGTTTCTACCTTGCACTTGTGCAGATTTACCTGAACTTAAATCAGAGAAATGGTCTGCGGCGTTATAAACTAGAATATCCACATGTTTATTGCATTTTGGGGTTTTTAAATTGACTAGCACAGATGGGGGGTGCATCAAGTGGGGTACTTTTGTATAAAACAATACTGGAATCCTCTGTAGATCATCATTCAGTTAGCGTGGCTTCCAAAGTAACGAATAACCAGAGAATTTACGGTGCTTCAGAAATTTTCAATTAGAAAGTTTTTAAATTTATTAAAATGTTTAAAATAATTGTAAGAATCTTTAATTATTTGCTATAATATTTAATGTGATTTTAATGCAAACAAGAATATTTGTTAATGAGGTTTTATGTTAAAATTATTGTGATAAGTGCCCAATTTGGATATAAGACTTTCTGCTTGGATTAAAACTTTTTTGAGAATCGGTTGGGATTTTCAAGTGCATTGACTTTATTTAAAATTATAACATTTTACTGGAAAATACGTAAAATACGAAAATTAATGGACAAAACGGAATTGGAGAATTTCCCATATGACATGATTTAATAATTTTAAAAATATTAATTTCGATATTCCACAAGAAAATATATTTTTATTGCGTACACTGAGGATTTGTTTTGTGGAGAAACGATGTAAATTCGTGTTGAAAACATAATGAAAGTTATGATTACCAAGCAATCGTAAAACAACCTATATGGCGTGATTCTAAACTTTTAAATAGATTCAATTTCATTATAACATATCGATTGAAATTTTTTTTTTAATTCAAATTTTAGAAAAATCAGTGCTAGAGAGTGATTGTTCCTGTTTGAATCGAAAATCACGTCTTTTGTTAAAGTTTTTTTTTCTAAATTATAGATAAAAATTTAAAAAAAAATAATATGTTGAATAAAATTTTACAGATTTTCTTCACGATATTCACTGTATGTTTAGCGGGAATAATAGATCATCACCACCATCAACATCATGATTTTGGTAAGGGGGAGCACCACGAGGAATACAGCGCCCATTTGCAGAATCACCATAGCGAACCAGAATCCTCAGAAACCGATATCCACCATGAAGTCGACCACAAACACGCTACCTCTCACCAAAGTTTCAAAATCCATCACTTCCATCCAGTTCCGGTCTATATTAAAAAGGAAGATCATCACTATATTAAAAACCCTGTTGAATTAGGCGGAACCAAACTAAAATTGAAGGTCTTGCATCCGGAAACGGAACATCATCACGGCCATGGTTTGGTGTTAGAGAATCACCACGAAATGCACCATCATGACCACGGAGAGTTTAACCATTATCATCACGAATAAACAATTTAATGAGTGCTAAATTATTTGTAATGGAAATGATTTGACAGGACAATTTTAAAACATCCACCGCCCACCATCTATCTATTAAATCATTCAAAACCAAATTTCACGTATAAAAAAAATCATCGATTTAAAATAATTCTCACAGTCATCATCACACATCAATTATTATTTTCATTCCAGTATTTAAACTTTTTCTATTACTTGTGTTGTGTTTTAGCTGTAAATTAGCAATTCATCGATTTGTTACTTGTTGTGAAACTTTAAAATAAATCAGTTTAAGATAATTAAATTACTTGGTTTTAATTAATTTCCTAGTCTTTTATATATTTTCTAAAACAATTTTTTAAATTCTAATAACTCATAACTTTTAGGTAAGGGTTTAATGGTGATTTTTTTGATACATTTGTTTAGTACACACACGTAAAATTTATCTTCTTTCAATCAAGTACACGGGATTTTTCTAATTTTTTTTATAATTTCTTCATGCTGGAAAATCGGTTTGGAGATTTTAGAAAAGTCTTCCACTAAATGGGCCGAGTAGATAAAATCTAGCAAATGCATTTACTAAGAATTTATCAGGTTTTAGTGCAAAATTTATATATAATTTTATACTAAAATTTGCTAATCTGCTAGTAAAAGTATTTTCTAAATTTTATTCAATCGTTTCAATTTCTTTTGTGACTAAACCCCATGATTTTGGTTTCAACACATTCTAAATTAACTTTTTGAAAGAATTTAAAATGGGCGAACTGCTCTGTACTTTAATATAAGACTTCTTAGTTTTTTTAGTCTCCATAAATCGAAATCAAAAATGTTATACTAACTAAACCAAAGTTTAACGAACATTTAATAAAATTGTTTAAATCACGTTTTAGAAAATTCAAATTGAGGGAATCGTACTAAAATCCATTTTTAGATTTTAACAATCCCTTTGAATCTACCCATTATGGAAATCTTTTTTTATTTTGCAATTTTTTTTAAAAACATTTATGGAAATCACTTTTGCTAATTGTCTTTATATTAAGATTATCATTAAATATATTTTAGTAAATAATTTTAACGAAAAAGTTGAATTTCAAATATATTTTGTGAAATTTTGCTCCACGAATATTAAGAATTGCCTGAAAAAAATATTTTTTAATTTGTTTCGGGTTAATGAGAAAGATAATAGATTTCAAAAAACAAAGTTAAACAAATTTTGATAAAAAAAATTAAAGTTTTTTTTCTAAATTTTTCCAAAATTTCCATGCGGCAATACGGAGCAGCCATTTGAACGTACCCAGTCAGAATTAAACTGACTCGATTACCTTGGTGTCTTTTCGTTTTCTAATTAGAGATCTTTTTGTGCTTAGGGATAAATTCATAGTGTGATTAGATAATTTATTGAGTTGGCAGAATGTTGGACTACTTCTAGATGATCCTTAGCCAGTGGAGAATCGATTCCGAGCAAGGCAAAGACGAACCAAAACTCATCGAGGGCGGTGCGACAAAGAAGGCCAAATCAGAACCCAATAAGACGTAAAAGGAACGGCAGACCAGCAAGAAAATGAATGCAATTGAAAAGTCAAATTTGACAGATGCCCCAGGAGCATCACAGCCTGGGAAAATATCCAAGAGAAAATCGAAGAATCGCAAGCAAAACCAACAAAACCACCACCCGCAACAGTCTTCGAACGCAAACCACCACCAGATCGATGGGAAACTGGCCATAAATGGCGATAGTTGTCTCACCGATATGGGGGAGAAGTTAGACGAATGTTTGCATATTAGGGAGAATGGCAGCTCCACTGAACATCAAAACCATTTAGCCAGATGTGACTACGACGAAGAGCGGGGACACGATGCGAAGAACAACGGTGAAAGGTCAATGACGAGTGCAGGAGAACTTGAACCCCTTTTGCCCCAGCCAAAGAATCGTCATAGCCCCCCAGGCAGCAAAAATAGCCCCAATGTGGCCTCTTTTAAACAGAAAGGCTCTCACAAGACAGACACCAGCAATTCCTGTTCCGAAAATCACCACCTCGACCAGGAAGGTAACCAAAACTGCGTAACAAATGGAAAGGCGGATCACGAGGAGCTAATCAAATCGCCACCCCAAGTCAAAAGGAAACCCAAGGGTGGAAAATTGGTGGCGTCAGAGGAAAGCGCATCCCAATCTGCTACTGCCAACTCAAAGTCAACCAAGTGTAGTGCTAGTATGTCTAATGTAAATAGCAACGTAATTATTAACAGTATTAAAAGAGAACCAGAATCAATACAGCGCCCCAGGGCTCCCAAAACCAGACAGAGATGTCTCCAATGTGACTGGCGTGAAGTTAGCCTTGACTAGTTAGCCCTAAGTTTTTTAGTTCAGTTAATTCCAATGTTCGCCGCTTCGTTCTGCGCGCCGCAGCAAGTGACCAAAATGAAAAATACTACAAATCGGAACTAAAAAAGTTATTGATAAGTAGGGGCCGGATTATATGCATGCAAATATGGGGAAAAAAAGTCAAAAATATGCACGAAAATCGCAAAAACAGACAAAAAAAAATGCAACTTCGAAATATAAAATATAAGTGATATTATTTCAATTCAAAAGTCATTATATGTATTTTGTTTACATACCAAAGTGATAAAATTATTAATTTTTTTTATTCTTTTGATAAAAGTGTACTACAGTATATTGTTCTAAGTTTTCCATCGTGAAATTATGGCGCCTATCATCGAAAATCAGTATGTATGACGAAAAAGAGCGTTTTTACGTAATGTAGATTCATTCGGAATATTCTGATTTTTACAATACTTTTGTAGGAAATGTTTGAAGATGGAATTGTTAAACGGAATATTGCTTGAAAGGAATGCTTCACAGAGTTCTACACAAAATTGGTATTTTTGAATTCCTTTACATGTGGATGCAGTCCTTTTGTAGGCCTTCACGTAATGTGATTGAAATATGTAAAAAATCTTGAAAAATGTCGAAATATGCAAATATGCATTCGCATATAACCCGGTCCCTATTGATAAGTATACAGCCGCAGAACGAAACATAGTACAAACTTAATTTTTTACTATGTTTTAGCCCTTCTCCTGCCGGTTAATTCCCTGGGTTCCGTATATTGCTCGGCGCCGCACGAGCTAAGATTTTTGCAAAAGTTTGAACCCTCGAAAATAATCGATATTTAAAAGGGCTCAAAATAATTTTTCCCGAAAATGGGAAAACTTGTCACCTCATTTTTTTTTTTGTTTTAGCTCTTCTTGTGCCCTTTCTTTTGCCGGGTTTCGCAAGTAGCTCAGACCCGTACGAGTTGAGAATTTGGGAAAAGTGTTGGCCATGTGAAAAAAAAACGGAAAATTATAAGAAATTTTCAAAGCCACTTTTCTCGAAAATGGAAAATTTTCCCACCTCAATTTTTTTTTATATGTTTTAGCCCTCCTCATGCCCTTTCTTTTGCCGGGTTTCGCAAGTAGCTCAGACCAGTACGAGCTGAGAATTTTAGAAAAGTGTTGACCACGTGAAAAAAACGGAACACTTTCCTTAAATTCTCAGCTTGTACGGGTCTGAGCTACTTGCGAAACCCAACAAAAGAAAGGGCATGAGGAGACCTAAAACATTAAAAAAAGTTGGTTTGGGAAAATTTCCCATTTTCGAGAAAAGTGGCTTTGAAATTTTCTTGTAATTTTCCGTTTTTTTTTTCACGTGGCCAACACTTTTCTAAAATTCTCAGCTCGTACGGGTCTGAGCTACTTGCGAAACCCGGCAAAAGAAAGGGGATGAGGAGGCCTAAAACATATAAAAAAATTGAGGTGGGAAAATTTTCCATTTCCGAGAAAAATCGTTTTGAGCCCTTTTAAATTTTCATTACCTTCAAGGTTCAAACTTTTGCCCATATCTCAGCTCGTGAGGGGCCGATCCATTTACGAAACCTAGGGAATTAACCGACAGGAGAAAGGCTAAAACATAGTAAAAAATTAAGTTTGTACTATGTTGCGATCTACGGCTGCATACTTATCCCTAACCTCTGGAGCCCAATGAACGCAACGCGAACGCAACTCCAACGCTGTGAACTGTCACGCAGCGCAACATTTCAGCGGCAGAGCCCAATGCCATCTCGTGAAGTAGTACAAGTGACATAATATAAAGTGGTATAAAGTTGGCAAAATTACAAAAATGGATCATTTTGAAGCGATAATTTGCTTTATTGGTCTTTATCTTTGTTATTTGCACTAAGGCTATCAATTTTTCCTCGAACGACATTTCCCCAACCTCACTGTATGAACTCTGAACGCAGAATTCTGCGGCAAAGTTAGAAGTTTGCAAACTTTTGCGTTGTAGTTGTGTTCACTGCGTTCACTGTGCTCACTTCAAATGATTTCTATTGAACAAACTTATAAGTGACAGTTTCTGCCTTCGCGTTGCGTTCATTGGGCTCCAGGCATTATACTATGTTCACACCGACGCAAAATTACGTAATTTTGAACGAAATCTTGCTCGAAATCACGAGATTTCTAGTACATTAACCTGTTTTCAAAATCACTAAAAGTATGCAATTTCCAAAAAATTACGAACGAAATCAAGCAAAAACAATGTATACAACCCTGTATCACTTATTCAGCTCTCTTCAACACATCAGTTTTGACATTTGTGCAGCATTGGAGAAACGGAAATATAAGAAAAAGAAGCCGTGTTCCGCACGCGAAGAGGATATATTAGTAAACCTGTGGTCTGAAAAAATAAACAACCTACGCGGGGCAAAAAAAATGGACCTGTTTTTGATGCGATTAGATATGAAATGGAAAATAATTGTTTATTTTCATTACAGATAATTTCCATTTTTTGAGTCTCTCTCGAGTTGCTGATTGAAGTGGTCGAGATTGGTTCCGGTCGGAGGAACCGCCATCTTTGAGTGTCTTTAGAGTGCAGACTTGTGTGTTCCAGGGGGGCTCGGGTGTCGGTCGTGATCCCGACTGTAAAAGCCAGAATAAACGTGTCGCCATTTTCATGGCGCACGTGTAATAATTTTATAAAACCTACTCGCTGCACCATTCATGTGCAGTGAGAGAAGATTCACACTGGACTCTTGGCCATATAGTAGTAACTCGGCCATCTCAACTTAAACTCCAAAAAAAAAAAAAAAAAAAAATTTCCATTTTCGTCTAAAGTGTCTAATTCTGTTTGCACATATTTCATCGATGTTTTGAAATGTATTTTTCATCATATTACTAAAATTCATAGTAATCCTACACGAACTTCCTCGACCCATTTTTGAACTAACGTAGTTGAAATGTCAAACAAAATTACCTTAACCTCTGTGTGAACACTTTGGTTTAATATCTAAATCATTTCGCAAAATTACGTGATTTTGCGTCGATGCGAACATAGTATAAGTTTTCAGGTTCCGATTCGTAAAGGAGCCTCCACACGTTCAATGTTACTTGACAAGTATTATTGATTGAAAATTTTGGTCAAGTAACATTGATGGAAATTGCCTGCAAACGTAACATTGAAGAGCATCCAAACGATCAATGTTACTTAAAACATGAGTAATTCAAGTAAAATTGTCAAGTAAGATTGAACGTGTGGAGGCGCCTTAAGATTTTTCATTTTGGTCGGTTGCGGCAGCGCGCAGAACGTAGCGGCGAACATTGGAATTAACTGACAGCAGCGACATGGGAACTAAAAAACTTAGGACTCACTATTTAGGACTCATTTCACGGCAGTCAAATAATAAAAATATTTCATGTACAGTAGATGCAAGTAATTCAATTGATTTGGTTGTGGGGGTGGAGCTGAGGGCGGCAGTGTTGGAGAGGGTGGAAGAAAATCTTACTAATATTTTGAGTTGTCCTCAGAGTGACTCCAGCGGCAATATGGATAAAGATAGCAGAGCAAATGTTCAAAACAAAATCGAAGGTGACGGCTGCAATGATGCTAATCAGGGTGTTAAAAATGATGGTGGCACTATTGCAATAGATCATAGCTCATTAGAAAATAATATTGATAACAAAATTAGCGAACAATCAACTGAAATTGCGGCCAATGTAGTTTTAGACCCAACGAATACTGTTATAGAATACAAGGAATATGAATCGGAATTGCAAATGCAGGTAAATTCACTAAATTATTTTATTTTATTATTCATCGCAATGACTAGGCAAAAAAGACCCACGAAATGTTTAACATTAAGGACGTTTATTTCTTCTGACAAAGTAGCGGATGTATGGAAAAAAGCTGTCAAACACTTGGAGCTTAATGGCAAATACCACTTTTTCATTTCTTTTTAAAAAAAATTATATTTTTTTCCGAAAAAAATGCATAATTTGGGAATTTTAGCACTGATAGAATGATTGGAAATACTCGGGATGAAATCGCATATTTCAAAACTTCGTTTATATTAAAAAGTTTGGGGCAAAAATTATGCAAAAGAATCCGAAATGAGCTCCCTTAGCACTATAAGACTTCTTCTCGATTGGACATAAATTTCGCCTATTTTCATACCCCGCCTATTAGATTGTAGCGCATCGAATCAATCAACGAACATAAAGATGTGTCTTTCTGTCTGTCTTCTGTTCTGTTTGTCATCTATGACTCAAGAATGACTGAACCGATTTGGACGAAACTGGGTGTTTTTTTTATATTTTCAACCAGAGTTTCAGTTCAGGGTTAAAATTTCAGTTTCACTTTTGGATGACAAAAGATTTGGATTTCCGCATATCCGTCCGTATGTCTGTCTGTCCGTGAACACCATAACTTTCGAAAGGATTGAGCTAGAGACTAGAAATTTGTTACAGTTGAATTCAAAACAAGAATGCCAAGTCTAAGTTCTCGAACGGACAAAATCGAACCATTCTTTCCCCCGTACAATCGAACTAGTTTTTTTTTACAATTTTCTCGAAAACGGTGAGTCGTATTGAAAAATTTATAAAGGTGAAATGTGTTTAGAATAGAATTTTACATAATTTATCTATACATCAAAATCCAATTGGACTACTTCTCTCCTCTGTGTGATTTGGAAATACTTTAAGTATTTTTTTGTTTTCAGGACATAATGCGATTAATTCAGACGGAACTCTCGGAACCATATTCAATATACACATACCGATATTTCATCTACAATTGGCCAAAGCTCTGTTTCCTAGCAGCCCACGATGACGAATATATTGGGGCGATCGTTTGTAAGTTGGATATGCATATGAACGTAAAACGTGGCTACATTGCAATGCTGGCGGTCAAGAAGGAATATCGAAAAATGAAGATCGGGACGAATCTAGTTGAGAAGGCAATTGAGGTGATTTTACTAATAGAACTTAGTTTTCTTTTTCTGAATAAAAATAATAAAATGTAAATTACAGGCCATGCGATCGGACGGTGCTGATGAAGTGGTCCTCGAAACCGAAATGAAGAACATACCCGCCCTCCGTCTCTATGAGAATTTAGGATTCGTACGAGATAAACGATTATTTCGATATTATTTAAATGGCGTCGATGCGTTGCGGCTCAAATTGTGGTTTAGATGAAATTTTATTTAATCAAAATCTTATTGATAAACAAAAACAAAATCATTTGAAAAGTGAAATGATAACAAAAAATCAAAAAAATACAATTATTCAAACTATTAGAAAAAAAATGCACTGAAAATATCGGAAAATTCAAAATTTTTGTAAAATATTTTAAATTATTTGCATTTTAATTACTGGAAACAATAAAATTGGAATGAAATTTCTTGTAACAGAAGATTTGCAGATGAAATTCCATTTGGAAACAACGATTTTTTAAAATTTGTGGACATTTCTCAATCACCGAATTGAAATCCAGGTCAAAAAATTATTTTTAAAACAAGAAAATTATGTAACTGGCGATTGTGAGAAATTTCTCAATTATTGTAGATTCTCGTGTATTTTGTGAAACCATTTTTTTATTATAATTTCAAATCGGATAATCGTGCACACCACACACACACACACATTAGATAAACGTTCGTTCTATTTGCAATTTACAATTGATAGGTTAATGAGATAATATTATATTATGTAATTGTTGTTTTTTCAAAAAAAAAAAAAGATATCCTAAAACTCCTCTTCGGCGTCCTCTCTCATCGTCTTTTCTATTGATTTCGTAAGGAATGAATAATTTCCTTTTTTTAGATCTGTCAAATTTTCATAAGTGATAATTAAACAAAATAATAAAATATAAAAAACAGAAAATAAATAAGAAAAGTATTTGAAGTGTGTATTCTAAATTATTGTCCAGTCATTTTAAATATCTAGGAACTCTTTTTAAAAACATTTTTCCCGTTTCTAAATATTTCCTGCAACACAGGAAAAACTTCCCTCCGTTTTGCTGATTTTCGTAGTCCTTTTGTTTCCAAAACATTTCGTGGAAAATCAAATTTTCCATTAAAAAAAAACTTGGATTGAACTTTTTTATACATATGTAAATCCTTTCTTTTAGGAAACAATAAAATAAAAATTATAATTATGTATAACATTATTTCGAACGTAAGAATAATAAAACTTAGCATTATTTATATTTAATTAATATAAAAATAATAAATGAAAAATAACAAGAAATTATTTAAAAAAAAATTGAATAAATCACACACCTATTAAACTAACAAGAAAAACTAAAATTGATAAAAAAAAAGAAGTCTGTTGTGAAAATTTTTGTCTCAGATTTTTCTAAAAAAAAAACTAGTAATTGAAACTTGACACTAAAAAATACATGGAAAGAAAATATTTGTTTGTCGTTCTTCTTTTTTTAAAAGCCTGTTATTTCTGGGTCCCGACGAGTTATCAATTTTGGCGAAAAAATAATAGGCTCTATTCCAGAATCCGATACGAATGATTCGGATCGTAAACTCAATGTTGTTGTTAGTGTTTTATACCAACAACAACATTGAGTTTACGATCCGAATCATTCGTATCGTATTCTGTGATAGGGCCTAATTAAAATCACCATCATAGGGTAGACGAACCTATACGCAACCATTCTTTCTTCCGCTCTCCCCAAAGATTGCCGCTCTTCAAAACTAATTGCATATTTTGAACCAGGGGTCATCAGCTAGTGGCCCGGCTGGCTCATCACACAGATTGGCTTTAACAGCGTAGCCACTATAATCGACCTTTTATTATGTGCTGTAATGCTTGTGTGTTGCGGCTTCGGATCGTGTCAAGCCATTGCCGTGGAAGGTTGTGTTTCATTGAACTGTATTTTAATTTGTAGTGGTTATAAATTTTGATTGTAAAGGGAGCGACAGTTTACTTTGATGACCCCTGTTTGAACTAAAAGAACCATGCAAGAAATAGCGTTTTTCGTGCCCCTGGGTTAACTTTTGAACCCGTGTAGTATTCACTTTGGTTGAGGACTTTTTGGAAAGGGCACAGGCTCTAGTTTCATCCATATATGGCTTCAAAAACCACCGAATCGCAGGGGGATGGTGAGGGGTTAACTAACTTTCTTGTGATTTTTCACAGAAATCATGGAGAAAGTTAGTTCCCCCTGCAATCCGGTGGCTCTTGACGCCATATAAGGATGAAACTACAGACTTTCCAAAAAGTCCTGTACCAAAGTGAAAACTACACTGATTAAAAAATTTGTTTAGGGGGGCAAAATCGTGCACCGTTCTTTACCCCTTTTGAATTTGACCGAAAGTCAAATAATAGGATAAGCTATCCTTTTTCCATCCCCTGTCAAACTGATATTTTTTACAATAAAATGTTAATCCAATATTGAGAAAGAACCTTGATAAGCGGCAGGTGTTTTTTTTATCGGCGGATATTCGATTTTAATGGGAAATTGGAATTCTAAACTTTTTGTTCGGATAATTCTTCCGAATTATCACATGGGGAAGAGAATTGGGATGCAAAACTGGAAACTGGAGGACATCGACGCGTGACCGGGACCTCTGACGAGAGGCAGGCCAAGACCGGAAACCGGTTGTAGTGCCGCGAGAGAGAGAGAATTCTTTCAATATGTATTTTCTTTCGATATCGGACAAAAAGCAAAAAAACTTTATTTTCTACGGGTATGGGAGGAAACAGTGGTCCAATTTGATTCAGATGTATGGAAGAGTTGTGTAAAATTAAATTCAAAACTTTTCGCATTTTCCGTTTTCCAATCTGACGCAACGTTTTCAAGAAAACCTAAAAAAAACAATTTTGTTTGTATGGAGAATGCTGGGGCCTTATCAGGGAACTCGAATCGAAAATGAAATGCACGGAATTGTTTGAAGCGGTATCAGCTAACTCGAATTCGATCAAATATTTGTCATTCATTTTCGGAAATTTGCTCGAACACTTTTCAGTTGCCGTAAATGAAACTCGAAAGGGAAATTTAAGTCATTTCAATGTTTTTTTATGTAAGAATTTATTTTTCTTACAAAACATATTTAAATTGCTTGGAAAGTCTATAAAAAATAAGGAAAAGTTGCCTCTAACATATAATATTTAGTTACTTACGATTTTAAACGAAATGAATTGAATTTTCTTACTATTCTTGGATATAAAACGCTGTCATCACTTCCGTCACTTTTATCTGGCACTAATTTCACATTCACCACTTTTATCCGGTTCTTATTTCAACTTTTTTAAACTACCGGCATTAATTTCACAAAAAAGGAAACGCAAAAAAACTAACAGTAAATTATTTACAACTATTCAATAATGACACTAAAAATAAACACGAAATATCCAAGTCACCAGCAAGTTGCTCGTTTTCGATAATTTATGGCAGTACATTTTACTCGAAACGAAAGTGTTACATGATGCCAATGAAATCCGTTTTCGAGTGCTGTGTTCGAGTCGATTTGATTTTCGATTCGAGATACATGATAAAGCCTCTGAATTAAGCAATTTTGCTCATCAACAAACTTAAGCCCATATCAGAAATCAGCAGCGCTTTCGGGGCAGCGGGCAGCAAAAGTTTCCCATTGGCTAAGAGCAAAATTATGACGTACTAAAAGCAGCAAAAATTCTCGCTGCTTTTTTAGCGCTATTTCTATTTTTACTGACGCTGCCCGAGCAGTAAATTTTCCATATACTTCGAATATACGCTATACGCCGTCAGAACGCTACTGCCTTCATTAATTTTATCTAAATCATCAATTACTGTAGACATTTTATAAACGAATAGATAAATTGACAAAATTTCACGAGAAAATCAAACAAATGAGAACTGTCAAACTGATTTTACTCCGGATTCGTGCTGCTCCATTCCGTGATGGAAGTCAGCAAAACCAATTTTACTGCCAAGGCAGTTTTGCTGCCGCATCGAATGCTGCTTCATTCTGATATGCGTTTAGTCTTAATTTTTTTAGTAACACTCACATGACAATTTTTGATTCCTAGCTCGAACACTGCGCCCGTTAAAAAGCAGTTATTTTACTAGCCATTTAGCACGTTTCAATATGAATAAATTAAATTTCTAGTAGACGCGTTTGCTAAATTTTGTACACTCGGGCCAATATAAAAATTTCCATGTTTTCCTCAACAGCTCTTTCAATATCTCGAGAAGTAAATTTGTTAAAACTGTGCTTCGGCATTACAGGCAATTTGCCTAAGCTCCTGGGATAAAATATTTAAAAAAAATGTCTTTAGTAGTTGTACTTTTCTTCCGGAAATCGGCCCTTACAAAAGTACCTAAAAAAATCAACATAACTGATACAACCATCATACAAGGAATCTTACTTTATTTCGAATCATAATTACTAAATAACACAAGAAAATTCTATCAGTTTGAATTTAAAAAAAAAAATCCTAACATCGTTGGTCGCCTGGACTATCATCTCCTCCGTCCCTTACCCGCAACAGCAGCGGAATTCTCACGAATTTGCTTCATATCCGTCCTCGCCTTCGCGCGAATTCCCTGCACTTGACTTTTGCTCCCGGGATTTTTAAAATCGATTTGATCATACCTCGAATCCTCGTCGTTTTCCTTATCGAATAGTTCACTCACTTCCACCATTCTTGGCTTAAAAAACATATTCGGTCGGACGATGGTCTTTTCCGGAGTCCTGAAAAGGTTAAGGAGCCCCCAAGGATTATCCCGTTTTTCATCGTCTGCCATTTGTGTACTCTCAACTTCCGATTCAAGAATCCACGCCGCATTTCGCACTTCAATGCGGAACCGTTCGCATTCTTCTAGGCTAATGTTTTTGCTAATGTTTAGGACCTGCTCGAGGGGATTCACGATGTACATGGCTGAGTGGTCGGGCTTTGTAATCGATTTGCCCAAATTCAAGGAAATCGCTTTGTTCTTGAAGTCGAATTGTGAGTAGAATTCGAAGAAATGCAACAGCAGGTCATTGACGTTGGTTTCATTCTTTGATTGGAAAGAAATGTCCTTCAAGGATCGTAAGAAAGTGCAATTGATCCCATCTTCAGTCAATCGAATGTCGTCGTTTTTTGCGGATTTGGTCAGGAGATCGATAGGTGGCAGGACAGGATTTTTCAATTGCTGAAGGAAGAAAATGACTAGGCAGGTCAAAGAGAAGTTTGATATCCATCGGCCAGGCGAGGGATTTGTCAGGCCGCAGGTCTGCGCCCAGCGACGAAGGCAGAAGGTGAGAGGGCGGACGCGAGCATCCAATTGGCCGAACATGTAGAGAAGTTCCGACATGTAAACTCCCGTCCTGTAGGGGAAAAGTATTTTATTCGAAAATTCAGAAAAATTAATGCAAAACTAACAGATTTCCCATTGAAAGATCAACTTCCAAATTCAGATGGTCGTGATGGAATTTTATAATCGGCACACGCGCCTGCAGAATCCTTCGAACGTGGGAAACACCAGGCAGGAACAAATGCAAGACATCACTGATGGTTTCCATTTGCCGCTGAATCTGCGATCGACCGTTGATGAGGTTTTCCTTCGTGTGAAAAACCAACCTTGAACCGTTGATCATTCGCTTTTCCCGATCGAATCTCAGTACCAAATCGAGATCGCAGCCCAATTTTCCAAACCCGTTTACGGTGGACCCAAATGGTCTGGCATTTGCGTAAGGAAACATCCCGGAAATGCAAGTCTCCAATTGTCGAGCGGACAGAAATCTCAACCGGATCCCCAAATCAGTCAAACAAGTCGCTCGATGGAGGATTGTTATTTGATCCTCAATGTTGGTAGCACTCTGCAAAAGCTCATTGAGCTCACTGTCCAGTAGAGCTTTAGTTCCATCGACTGATTGCAGGACGTTCTCGGTATCTGCCGGATCGTGCGACGTTTTCGGCTTCAATTTCTTCGGGCTTCCCGCTCTAAACCACAGAAAAGGCGACTGCACTGGAATTCCCGATAAATCCTCATTGTAGGTTGCAGTTTCGATTGCTTCAATGGCAGCTTCTTCATCTTCGAATTCTAGCAGAATGTAGTGGAGCTCCCCGTGCTGAATTGTATAGTGATGGGCGTTTTTCACTTCGCCAAATTGCGAACAATACGAGTGCAATTCGGGGAAGGATTTCTCGGAATTCACTTGCACAACGATACTACGATTAGCTTCCAATCTGCGGATGTTGGTCAACTCATCAAATGTAAGCTGACGCGCTGAAATTAATTCAAAATTTAAATGTTTTCCAAGGATCTCAAAATTTCGATTACTGTCGACTTCTGCAAAGTTTTTACTGAACGACCTCGCGAATTTCCACTGTTTTTGGCATTTAAGAATATTTGGCGATGTCAACCTTGCAAATCGAGGCCAAGAATAACAAAATTTCTGCATATTTTTCACACCAAAAGAAAATACCCGAAAATATATCCACCTCAAAAGTGAGGTTTGGTTATATAGAATTGCTGTCATCGAGTTTTCAAGTGAAGTTGCAGCCTTCATAGGCCGAATCAAAAAACGAGAAATATGGGAAAACTATTTTTTGCTATCTATAAATTCTATTAATTATTTTCTTTTAGTTTTTTTCTCCACAAATGAGATTTTTTCGCAAAGTTCGAAAAAACGATTTAAAATTGTCATAACGCAGCGAATTTGTTAAGTATTCGGCTGTGTGAAGACAGCACTTTTTTTCCATACTCACCTCGGTTTTAGTCTTTGCTATGACATCTAGCAAATTCACCGCGGATACTTTATTATACTTTTTTTGTAACAATATGTTTGAATTTTTAAATATTTCACCTGAAATTACTTAAAAAAGTCTAAATTATATAAAAAATTGTAACTTTATTTCAAATAAATTAACAAAGAACAAAAAACACTTTTTATTTGTATATGTTTGACATTCAAAAAAAATTTAATATCTCTCGATTGGCAATTTTTCTCGGAAATCGATGAAACGTTGTATTTTTTTAAGAAATAACTTTTTTGGACGTACAAAAAAGAATTGTAATGATTTTCAAATATAGTTCCCATGCTGCCATTATGTAAGGACTTTTAAAATTCCCCTCTTGACAACTCCTTGACACCTAAAGAAATTCCCGCCAAAATGAAAATTAATTAAATTTGCAATATTCCAAATTTTGAAAGCAGGAAAATGCTTCGTTTTTATGCGTACCTATTTTGCAGGTATTTTGCCGTAAAACAGGTAAAAGATCTGTGAAGAAAACGGCCTGGGAACGACGAAAATCAGCGAAAATCTGACGGTGGCCACAGAAGGGAAAATTTATTTTTTAATTTTCCTGTTTTCTTCCTATTTAATGGAAAAAATTACACAGCAATTGGCATTTTCAAAGCGATTTTGCATTTTCTAACCAAATCCCACAATTTGAAATAAAAATCTTTCAAAAAACTATAAAAACTTATTGAATGAAATCCAGTTTACATTCGAGGTCCATTTGCTTGTTTTCCCCTGTGAAAATTTTTTCGATTTTTTTAACAACATTTTTTGATTTTCCAAACAACTTTAGCTAGAGATCTGAAATTTTGCACAAATGCAAGTAACGTAAAGAGAAAGAATTGGTAAAAAAATGGGGAAAATCGGATAACTCCTTCCCCCCTTCCCGCTGAAAATTTAAGTTTTTGGCGATTTTCTCGAAAACGGTTCGGTTTATCAAAAAAGTTGCAAACATAAAAGTGTTTACAATGTAATTTCACATAATTCGGCCATACACCAAAATTCAATCTGACCACTCTTTCCCCCTTTTTTACATTTTTCAATTAAATTTCTGCCACTACGGGTTAGTTTTCGGTTCATAACACGAAAACTGTTTGAAATACCACCTTTCTGTCTTTAAAGAAGTTGTAGAGAATTATATTTAGTATCTAACAGTAAAAATTTTCATTAAAAAAAAGTAACCAAAAAAGGAGTTTTCTCGAATTTACCGAATCTTTTCCTCGTCCTGAAAAAAATTGTATGAAATTTTTTTCTCGCGATCCATTTTTTGAAAATTTCAGACAATTTCTCTACATTTTGCTATAAAGAGTGTGCATCTACGATAAACAGGTCAAAAGATATGAATTTTTGAAAAAAATGATTTCAGGCAAATCTGCAATGGAAAAATTCTCCGAAGAAAATCGAAAATCTTTGAGCGACATAAAACATCATAAATGTCGGTCGGTTGAATTTATTATATATGCATGAATTATGTAAAATTGTATTCTAAACACTTTTTTCTTTGAAACTTTTTTGATGTGGTAAACCGTTTTCGAGAAAATCGCCAAAAACTTCAATTTTCAGCGGGAAGGGGGGAAGGAGTTATCCGATTTTCCCCATTTTTTTTACCAATTCTTTCTCTTTATGTTACTTGCATTTGTGCAAAATTTCAGATCTCTAGCTAAAGTTGTTTGGAAAATCAAAAAATTTTGTTAAAAAAATCGAAGAAATTTTCACAGGGGAAAACAAGGAAATGGACCTCGAATGTAAACTCGATTTCATTCAATAAATTTTTATAGTTTTTTGAAAGATTTTTAGTTCAAATTGTGGGATTTGATTAGAAAATGCAAAATCGCTTTGAAAATGCCAATTTCTATGTAATTTTATCCATTAAATGGGAAGAAAACAGGAAAATTAAAAAATAAATTTTCCCTTCTGTGGCCACCGTGAGATTTTCGCTGATTTTCGTCGTTCCCAGGCCGTTTTCTTCACAGATCTTTTACCTGTTTTACGGCAAAATACCTGCAAAATAAATACGCATAAAAACGAAGCATTTTCCTCCACTTAAAATTTGGAATATTGCAAATTTTATTTATTTTCATTTTGGCGGGAATTTCTTTAGGTGTCAAGAGGGGAATTTCTAATCTCACAAGCATAATGGCAGCATGGGAACTATATTTGAAAATGTTTTTGGATAAGAAAATGTTTTGCAATTAATTTTCTAGTAACACGGTTTTATTTTGTAGGATTTTTGTGGAAGTTGCACAATTTTTACCAATTCTTAATTTTTGCGAGACACGCATTTGTGTAAAATTGCAGAATTTTAACTTTATTCCATTGGGATTATTTTATTGGAAATCAGCTTGTTTACTTCATAATAGCAACTGTGACTCCTATGTGGTACCAATAAGGCTGAAAGTTGTTCAAAGTTCGTCAAAATTGCTGGTCTAAAAATTCTAAATTCGCACGATTTGATGGATAACAGCGCCATCTATTGAGTTTTATTTTATTTTATTTTCTAATTCCGTGTTTCGAACCGGTTTTTAGCCAAAACTCAATCCGGAATTTTCATTTAAATTCTTTGGAATAATTGATCAAGGCGGGGAAGTATTATAAATATTTTCTAATTCTTTGATTTGAGGAAATTCAATTTTCGTGTTTTGTGAATATTTCATTTCAGGTGCATTTTAGAAGACAACATCTAGGACCAAACTTGTAGCAAATTAACAGGACTACAAAACCTTCATGGAAGATTTTTGCGTCAAACTAGCCGTCTAGGAAATATTAGCGCGAACAGTCAAATTTTTATTCGTTTTCACATAAACGAAAAAAATTAATTAAAGCCAGCTAATGGCAATAATTTAGAAATGAAGGTAAATGGAGAATTTTTTAGTATCAATTGGTCACGATTGACTCTAAATTAAATCCCAAACAGTAGTATTGGGTAAATGTTGGACTATTAAACAATTTTAAGGATTTTTTTGATTTTCTCGAGCAAATTTTTGTGATTTTCCGAGCGAATAAAAAGCAGATGGACACCGAATGTAGACTTCAATGAAATCAAGTAAACATTCGATGTCCATTTGCTTGCCTTTCCCTGTGAAGATTTTTTCGATTTTTTTAACGAATTTTTTTTATTTTCCAAATGACTTTAGCTAGAGATCTGAAATTTTGCACAAATGCAAGTAACGTAAAAAGAAAGAATTGGTAAAAAAATGGGGAAAATCGGATAACTCCTTCCCCCCTTCCCGCTGAAAATTGAAGTTTTTGGCGATTTTCTCGAAAACGGTTTACCACATCAAAAAAGTTTCAAAGAAAAAAGTGTTTAGAATACAATTTTACATAATTCATGCATATATAATAAATTCAACCGACCGACATTTATGATGTTTTATGTCGCTCAAAGATTTTCGATTTTCTTCGGAGAATTTTTCCATTGCAGATTTGCCTGAAATCATTTTTTTCAAAAATTCATATCTTTTGACCTGTTTATCGTAGATGCACACTCTTTATAGCAAAATGTAGAGAAATTGTCTGAAATTTTCAAAAAATGGATCGCGAGAAAAAAATTTCATACAATTTTTTTCAGGACGAGGAAAAGATTCGGTAAATTCGAGAAAACTCCTCTTTTGGTTACTTTTTTTTAATGAAAATTTTCACTGTTAGATACTAAATATAATTCTCTACAACTTCTTTAAAGACATAGAGGTGGTATTTCAAACTGTTTTCGTGTTATGAACCGAAAACTAACCCGTAGTGGCAGAAATTTAATTGAAAAATTAAAAAAGGAAAGAAAGAGTGGTCAGATTGAATTTTGATGTATGGCCGAATTATGTAAAATTGTATTCTAAACACGTTTCTTTTTGAAACTTTTTTGATGTGGTAAACCGTTTTCGAGAAAATCGCCAAAAACTTAAATTTTCAGCGGGAAGGGGGGAAGGAGTTATCCGATTTTCCCCATTTTTTTACCAATTCTTTCTCTTTACGTTACTTGCATTTGTGCAAAATTTCAGATCTCTAGCTAAAGTCGTTTGGAAAATCAAAAAATGTTGTTAAAAAAATCGAAAAAATTTTCACAGGGGAAAACAAGCAAATGGACTTGGAATGTAAACTTGATTTCATTCAATAAGTTTTTATAGTTTTTCGAAAGATTTTTATTTCAAATTGTGGGATTTGGTTAGAAAATGCAAAATCGCTTTGAAAATGCCAATTGCTGTGTAATTTTTTCCATTAAATAGGAAGAAAACAGGAAAATTAAAAAATAAATTTTCCCTTCTGTGGCCACCGTCAGATTTTCGCTGATTTTCGTCGTTCCCAGGCCGTTTTCTTCACAGATCTTTTACCTGTTTTACGGCAAAATACCTGCAAAATAGGTACGCATAAAAACGAAGCATTTTCCTGCTTTCAAAATTTGGAATATTGCAAATTTAATTAATTTTCATTTTGGCGGGAATTTCTTTAGGTGTCAAGGAGTTGTCAAGAGGGGAATTTTAAAAGTCCCTACATAATGGCAGCATGGGAACTATAATTGAAAATCATTACAATTCTTTTTTGTACGTCCAAAAAATTTATTTTTTAAAAAAATACATCGTTTTATCGATTTCCGAGTAAAATTGTCAATCGCAAGATTTTTCACTCTTAATAAAATGTGCGCTGGCACCTTTAGCGGTCAATTTCTCTTGACCGGAAGCGAATTTTTTCGGTCTGAAAACGGTTTTGGAAAGGGGGGACACTTGCCTCGAATGGCCTTTCTCCGATTTCCGAGAAAAACTGCCAATCGGGAGATATTAAACTTAAACTTTAAACTTAAATAAACCTAAACTTTTATATTAAACTTTTTTTGAATGTCATTTTTTTGAATGTTTTTTGTTCTTTGTTAATTTATTTGAAATAAAGTTACAATTTTTTATATAATTTAGACTTTTTTATATAATTTAGACTTTTTTAAGTAATTTCAGGTGAAATAGTTAAAAATTCAAACATATTGTTACAAAAAAAGTATAATAAGTATCCGTGGTGAATTTGCTAGATGGCATAGCAAAGACTCAAACCGAGGGGAGTATGGAAAATAAGTGCTGCCTTCACACAGCCGCGAATTTGTTAAATATTCGTATTTAGTTTGCAATTAAACTGTTTCGCTTACACCCTAAACAAAGTATAGACAATCCAAGTAATTTTATTAGTGCAAAATTACTTTGACAAATAATTTTATTTAAACTGAAAGTACTTGGAATATATCTCAATTATAGGCTCTCTATTTAATACCAACTAAAACAGACCGCCCAAACGGCACCTTAAATGTAACTATCAGTAAACGTCACATGTTTTGAGGTTAGTTTTATGGTTAGTCGACTTTGGAAGTAGTAAAAATTCTTGAAAACCACGAAAATGGACAACTCAGAAAAGGACATTTGGAAAGATTCGCGGTTTTCGCATTTGGTAAGCGATCCGCGCTTCAAGCAACTTCCGAAATCTCAGCGGAAAGTTAAAATTGACAAACGTTTCGAGTCTATGTTTAGTGATGACAAATTCAAAGTAAAATACACGACAGATAAATACGGCAGGAAGTTGAATAAAACGTCCACGGAGGATTTAAAGAAGTATTACGAGATTAATTCCTCCGATGAAGAGGCCGAGGAACAAGAGCGCAAGGACGAAGAGCAGGAAATTGCGAAAGACGAAGTTCCCGGTGTGAATGACGAGTTGGAAGCTTCTGAGGGGTTACCTTCGAATATTTTGAAGAAATTGAATGAATCTGGTGTGGATTATGCTAGAGGGGAAGGAAGACTACTTACTGATAGTTCGTCAGATGAAGAGTCCAGCGAGGATGAGGATGAATTGTATATTGAACATGTTTGGGGTGAATTGGACAATGATGCGCCCCGGACAGAGGAGTCGACTCGACGATTGGCTGCTTGTAACATGGATTGGGATAGAATACGAGCTTCAGATATTATGGTTTTGTGCAATTCGTTTTTACCTCCAGGTGAGAGTAGAAATTGCTTGAATTTCTTTAAATTTTGCTAAATTGTCAATCATTTTTTTTAAGGTGGATCAATTTTGAGCATTAAAATCTACGCTTCCGATTTCGGCAAGGAGCGAATGGCCGAGGAGGATGTTCACGGACCCACAGAACTAAAATCGGATAACATGAAAAAGGAGCAAAATTCAGACGATGAAAAGTCTGGCGATGAATTGATGGAGGACCAGGACAGCGACGCAGAGGAAGGTGACGATTATCAGACCGAAAAACTCCGTCAGTACCAGCTAAATCGATTGAAATATTATTATGCTGTAATTGAATGCGATACTGTGGCCACGGCTGATAAATTGTATAAGGAATGCGATGGGTTGGAGTATGAAAGCACTGCCACGAAGTTGGATCTGAGATTTATCCCGGAGGACACGAAGTTCGATGACGATGAACCCAGCGATGTGTGCACAGAAGTCCCAGATCTGGGGAAGTATAAACCCAGGCTTTTTACAACGACTGCCCTGCAACAGGCGAAAGTCGAGTTGACTTGGGATGAGACAAACTTGGAACGCAGGGAGATAAGCGATAAACTTTGTTCCGGGAAGATTGACGAAGTCGCCGATGCTGATATCAGGAAGTTTGTAGCCTACAGTAGTGAAGAGGAGGTCGAAGATGGGGTAAAAAATGAATCCAAGGACGAGGAAAGTGAAGACGATGTGGAAAAGCCAAAGGAGTCGATCAATAAATACAAAGCGCTGCTGGCAGAAATCGACAAAAAAGAGGAGGACAATAAGAAATCCAAATACGAAATGGAAATGTCGTGGACGATAAATGCGAAAGACAAGAAAAAGGAGAAATTGGATCAGAAACAAAATCCGAACGTGAATCCATTTGAGAAAATTCTGGACAAGAAACGAGAGAAGAACAAAAAACGCAAGGAGGAACGGAAAAAGAAAGTCAAAGGGAATACAGGCGAGGACGATTACAGTTCGGATGATATTCCTGACGGAATTGATCTCGACGATCCATATTTCGCTGAGGAATTCACCAACAATGAATTTGCGCCATCGAAGAAGTCCTCAAAGAAAGATAAAAAGAAATCCAAGAGCAACAAAATCGATTCTGACGCGGAAAACGATTCAGAGGAGGAAGGAAGTAAATCCAAACAACTTGAACTTCTCCTAGACGACGGCGAAGACGACAAACAGCATTTTAGCTTGAAAAAAATTCAAGACGCCGAAAGCGAAACAAAATCCAAGAAACGTCGCAAGAAGTTGAAGAAATCTCGACACGAAATCGAGGCGGCGAAATCGAATATGGAAGACGATTTCGCGGTAAATGTTAAAGACGACCGTTTTAAGAATTTGTATAATTCACATCTGTTCAACATTGATCCAACGGATTCGCATTTCAAGAAGACAAAAGGAATGGAGGCGCTTATTCAGGAGAAATTGAAGCGAAGGACGACAGAAGGATCTGATAGAAAGTCTGTCATTGCAGATGAAGGACAGGGTAGTGGAGAGAGTCCAATGAAACGACCGAAGAAGAGCGTGGAAAATAGTTTGCTGATTAAGAGTTTGAAGCGGAAAATTAAAAATAATATTAATAGATAGTTTTTAATGTTGTTTATTTAGAAAAAAAATCTCTTAAAAATATTAAAGTTGTCGTTTTCTTCCATGCTGATGAGGGCAAGGCTCTGTTTCTTCGATTAGATTTCTGTAGGATTCGGCGATTTTTTCGTTTACTTGGCAAACCGTTCCACCACCACGCGCTGATTGCGTTGCCTATAAAGGAAACGTGTAAAATTTTAATTTAATTTGGATGATTTTTTAAGAGATTTGTAATGTTGAAAAGAATTGTTTTGCTCACTAGATTTTTTTCCCCCGATTTTTAAAAACTAGTACATCTTTTGGTCAAATTTGACCAGATAAGAAAATTAAATCCGTTCGACCGGATTTTTGACCGAAAAAAATTATGATTTGACGGACATTACCCCCTCCTATATACTCAAAATTCATTCTGCCTTCACCTCGAGTTGCCTCTAGTCAATTGTAATATTTCTCGTGTTTTCTTTTTGTTTTTAAACAATTTGTCTTGAGTGTTCTTTTTGTGTTTACACCTCAATTTCTTTAGAATTAGTTTTTACAATGGAATTTTATTTTTATTTTTTTTAAACCTTTTGGAGAACGAGATTTTTTTAAATATTTTAAAAACTTGCTCTATTTAATTTTTAGTTTATATTTGACATTAGTTTATATTCAAATTCTAAGAATTGGTTTTCATGTTTCTAAATGAACTTTAATCTTTAAAAAATCAATTCAAAGCTATTCACACTTTCTATTTGGCGAAAAATTTCATTCATAAACTTACCGCTCGATTAATATCTCCTACGCAAATCCAATTGCCAGACTTCTTATCGGCGACACTCCATTTTGAGTGATCTCCTGTTGTTTTGAACTCAAAATTTATTGCATTTGTTGGTGATGTTATTTTTTCAACGTTAAGAACACTGAAAAATGTAATTTTAGTTTGAAAAAATCGGCTTTAATAAAAATTTGAAAAAAATCGGCTTAAATAAGAATTTTGGGTTATTGGTCTAATTCGACAAAGTCGCAGATATTCCAGGCTCAAATGGTTGATTGCCAATGTTGAAAATGAAGTAATGTTTTTTTTTAAATGTTAAATTTGCAGGAAAGAATCGAAAATTAAATTGACTCGCATCATGTAACACTTTCGTTTCGAGTAAAATGTACTGCCATAAATTATCGAAAACGAGCAACTTGCTGGTGACTTGGATATTTCGTGTTTATTTTTAGTGTCATTATTGAATAGTTGTAAATAATTTACTGTTAGTTTTTTTGCGTTTCCTTTTTTGTGAAATAAATGCCGGCAATTTAAAAAAAGTTGAAATAAGAACCGGATAAAAGTGGTGAATGTGAAATTAGTGCCAGATAAAAGTGACGGAAGTGATGACAGCGTTTTCTATCCAAGAATAGTAAGAAAATTTAAAATCGTAAATAACTAAATATGTTAGAGGCAACTTTTGCTTATTTTTTATAGACTTTCTAAGCAATTTAAATATGTTTTGTAAGAAAAATAAATTCTTACATAAAAAAACATTGAAATTACTTAAATTTCCCTTTCGAGTTTCATTTCCGGCAACTGAAAAGTGTTCGAGTAAATTTCCGTAAATGAATGACAAATATTTGATCGAATTCGAGTTAGTTAAACATTTCCGTGTATTTAATTTTCTATCCGAGTCCCTAAATTTAATAATAAGGTCCCTGAATTTTTTCAATCAAAACTAAATTCAAAAAATCTTAATTTTCATAAAAAGTGCGTGTAAAAAACCTCATAGTATCATGAAAATTAAAAAGTGATACTTACTGATTTTTATGACTACAATCTGTTGGCAGAAGTCCCTCCCCATGTCTCCATGTTTCCACTAACAAATTTACATCCAGCACAGGTGCCACCCAGTCCTCATACAAATCCTTTCCAAATCTAGGACTCTTGGCGAACGATTTGAATTTCGTTCCATTCAACGAAGTCAAGTCCTCCAAATTCCAAAATGGTGCCTCCCGGATCCAAATTTCATTGGTTGCCCTTCGGATATTTGGGTAAGAATGATAAAAGTATTCGGGAGCCCTTGCAGCATAAATGTAGGGTTCATTGTATATCAATTGCTTGCCGGCGATATCAAGTTGCGTTGAGTCCAAAGAAATACACAAGAAACTCTGTCCATAGTGCTTTCCCGTCTCGGGATAAGCATATGAATTTGGGGAAGGATACTTGGGAACGGAATGGATTAGCCAAAAGCCAGATTCAAGATCTCCAGCTAACATTCCTTTTGTGTGGCCATGGTCGAGTAAAACGTGTCCTTCGGGACTTTCGTCGTTGTAGGCGACGAAAAATACTTCCGTTTCGTTTAGAATTGCGTTGTATGTCTGCCCTGGAAAGCTTCCGTCCTCATTGATTGTCCTTTGGGACAATTTCCATCCCTCGTTTTCTGTTTTCGAAGATATATACAAATATTCCAGTCCATCGGCGGGATTTTCTGGATACCCTCGCGGTTCCCGTTCTTCGTGTATTTTTTTTGGTAACTTGTACAGATAATACCTGAAATTGCACTCGATTTTGTCAGATTTTCTCTGCGATTAAAAGATAAACAGGTGAACCACCTACCAATCAACCGGCTCGCCATTCTCATCACGGCACATCACACTCGCCGCGAACGAACGACCAAAAATGGCCATAAAAATAAAAATCCAAACACTCCACATATTTATTTATCGACCTTGATTTCAGATTAATTTTAATCTACCTTCAACTAAAACTTGATTCGAACTGAAGTCAATTTGCTACGAGATCCAGCTTAAGTACGAATCACAAAATCGATTCTATTATTTATATTCGATCTCACGTTTTTTCTTTGAATTTTATTAAATCATCTTTCATTCAATGGTCTTGAACTTGATACGAATTAAACTTTGCTTTCGGCATCAGATAAAGTTTTGTTAATTATATATTTATTTTTTAAATCAACATTTCTTATCGTTTTTCATTGTTTTTGGAATGTGAGATCTTTTCAAGTGCAATTTTTAGTGATTAAAAGACCATCCGTCATTAACTGATAGACTATGTGTCGCAATAAAATTAATAATACTTGTTTTATCTCGTAATTAATTAGTTTTTTTAATATGTTTCCGATTGTGCTTAAATTATTACAGATTTTGGTTGTACGGCTTGTTGGAATTTTTTATAGTCAGTAAAGTTAGTCATCACAAGCTAAGTTTAGGCGTGTGAGCCTTACTTATTTTTATTTTGAGATGTGGAAGAAAACTTTAGTTATACCAAACAAACTTATGGCGTATTCGAGTGGCCTGTTATTTTTGCTCAAAAATTACTCGATTTAAATTTTTAATCAAATAGAACATTTTAACACATTCTTTTAACGAAATTGTATTGAATAAAGTAGACACTCTTCGACCCCAGAATAGAGCATGCTTTTAATCTGTGGATCGAATTCGCCATTAGGCTGCCAGAACCAAGTTTGCTTTGCTCTAAAAAGTACAAAAAATTACTTTCAGTCCTCAGAACAATAAAAATCCGGTGTTCACTGTAAAAGTTTTCCTGACACATCTGAAAAGATCTAAATCTGCTTCAGGAGATGAATGTGGACTTGGAAATTTTTTGGGCTCTCACAGGCGAACACTTTTTCTGAGTGTACTTATTTTTTTCTTCTATGTATCCGCTTTGAACATTAATGCCCGTAATGAGTTGAAATAAAGTGCATCAAATGTTTTCCATTAGATATTGTTTACGTGCCACGAAAAAATTCTGCCTGTGGCGCATTTATCATTTTTTTTGACATACCAAAATTAATTAAGTTCTTAGTCTCATCATACTAAAGGGTGGTTAAATTTTAAGGGCCGATGTTGAATGTGAATCACACCTAAACGTCAAGTTTTTTTCTGCATTTCATTTGACATTTCTAAATTTCAGACTAACTCAATTTGAACCATGGAAAGATACACAATCGAGCAACGCGTTAAAGTTATTCAGGCTTATTATGAAAATGGGCGTTCAAATCAAAATGCATATCGTGCACTTCGTGATTTTTTCGGTCAATTTAATCGTCCAAATGTGCGTACAATCGGAAAAATCGTGCAAAAATTTGAGCAAACCGGGTCTGTAGGAGATGTGAAAACACCAGTGCATGCTCGTACAGCTCGTACTGCAGAAAATATTGCTGCTGTTCGCGATAGTGTGGCTGAAGAGCCGTCCACCTCAACTCGTCGTCGTGCCCAACAATTGCACCTCCCACGCTCGTTGTTGATGAACATTATGCATAAAGACTTGCATTTACACGCTAACAAGGTGCAATTGACTCAAGAACTAAAGCCTCTTGACCATTTCAAGCGTCGTCAATGGTCAGAATGGTGGCAAGAAATGGCAACAGTGGATGATCAATTTTCGAAGAAAATCATCTTCAGTGATGAGGCACATTTTCATAATAAGCCTGAATAACTTTAACGCGTTGCTCGATTGTGTATCTTTCCATGGTTCAAATTGAGTTAGTCTGAAATTGAGAAATGTCAAATGAAATGCAGAAAAAAACTTGACGTTTAGGTGTGGTTCACATTCAACATCGGCCCTTAAAATTTAACCACCCTTTAATATATAAAAATGAGTTGGTGTCTGTCTGTCTGTCTGTCTGTCTTTTCCTTTCTCACGCAAAGACGACTGAACCGATTGACTTGAAATTTGGCATGTAGTTCTGGTTCCAACATAGGCATACGGAAAAGTAGCCCGAGTGATGGGGGGAGTAAGGGGAGGGGAAAAAGTCATCTCGAAACTTAGTTTTCCCTCTATGTTACTCTTTCGCGGGGAAACTACTGAACCTATTGGCCTGAAATTTGGCATAGATGTTCGTCGGGGGTCCAGCCCCAACATAGACCCATTAAAAAGTAGCCCGAGAGGTGGGGGAGTAAGGGGAGTGGGTAAAGTGGTCTCGAAACTTAGCTCTTCCTCTATGTTACCCTTTCGCGGGAAACTACCGAGCCGATTGGCCTAAAGTTTAGCTCCAACATAGACCATAAAAAATTTTTGAAAAAACTTAACCCGGCAACGACGGGTATGCAAGCTAGTGCTAAATAAAATTAATTCCTAGTCTGTGGTATATTCGTTATATAGAATAGAGGTTTCGATATATGGAGGTTTCACTGTATTTCTTTTTTATGAAAAATAATTCATCACCTTATTTTGGACAATGAGCAACTTTTGAAATTTTTTATACATTTCAGAAACATTCTTTTCAATCCCGAGATATATGAGTTTAAAGTCCGGTGGAGTATAATTCAAAATTTTAATCATTAGCCAAAAATTTCTAAAAATAATCACTAAACTATTCTTCAAGTATATCTATTGCTATTTTTCCAGTATATCTATTGCTGCTACGAAGAGCACTTCACGTTTCATGAGCTGGGCAATAACTTCTTAAGTGCCACTTGAACCAATTAGAGATAGTAACCTAAGTTTTACTTGTATATTTAAAAAATATGAAAAAAACTTGATTAGTTTGAGATACCGTATTCAAGTTTTACGCGTAATACACGGAGTTTTTTAAAACTACATGTAATTTATTAAAAGTATTTTTTAAACAAACGCAAAGCCGTAAGATCTCGATTTTTATACCCGTATGGTGAAACCAAAGGGTATATTAGATTTGCCTTACCGTTTGTAACGCCAAGATCCCCTCATCACACACAAAAATGAATTACACCAGTGTGTTTCGAATGATAAAAATAATTAATTTTTGCATGTCCGTCTGTCCGTCCGTCTGTCTGTCCGTCTGTCCGTCTGTTCGTCTGTCTGTCTGTGGTCTGTCCGTCAGCTAGAGACTTGAAATTTTGCGCAGATCTGTTTTTCGTAAAATGCGAGGCTAAGTTCGTTAATGGGCAAAAATGGACCATTAGGGGGGGTACCCCCCATACGAACGAAAACGGTTTTTGTGAATATCTCAAAAACGGTGCATCTTATCAAAAAAGTCCAAGAACAAAAGTTATTTAGGATATGATTCTACATAAAACTCCCATACATCAAAATCCGATTGGAATAAATTTTAAAAATTCTTATTGGAAAGTTTGACTTCAAAGTGGAATTTTGGTGCAACTGTTCGAATTTTGATACGAATATCACCATACGGGTCTCCAATGATTGCCAGATTGGCAATTATAGCTTTTGTTATGTTTTTGCTATTAAAATGTCTTTTGGAAACAGACACTTCAGGAAACCTTTTTTTTCTACTCTTCTTTTAAACACATTGTACCCCTTTCCACACCCTCCAGACATTATATGAATTTTTTGGCTTAATATATTTAAATTTGAGATCCACTTTGCATGCCCTTTCTTTTGATACCCAATATCACATCTTTTACGGGGTTTTTGTTTCTTGGATTCAAGAAAATGGCCGCCATTTTGTTTCTGATTTTTGCACTTTTTGGCAATATTGTTTTTCAAGAAAGAAGACAAGAATTTTGGTACATATTTTTTTCAAAGATTGGTTAAGTTCTTAAATCCCGTTAGTTTTCTCAAACATAGAAAACACAGTCTTTTTTGTGTCCGACGATTGGTTTAATGCGTTACGAAGGGTACACTAAATCTAATATGCTAGCATATGATTCTCATATAGAGTATAAAAACAGGAAAGGAACAAAAACGTTTCTATAAATTGCCAAACCCACCCGAAAAGTTTTCAATGTTTTCATAAAAAAAAGTTTTTAGGAAATTTGAAAAAAATCACTGTGAAAACACTAAAAAAAACAAAAAGTGCCCCTGGATTAACTTTTGAACCCGTGTAGTTTTCACTTTGGTTGAGGACTTTTTGGAAAGGGCACAAGCTCTAGTTTCATCCATATATGGCGTCAAGAGACACAGGATTGCAGGGGGATGATGAGGGTTTAACGAACTTTCTCCATAATTTCTGTGAAAAATCACGAGAAAGTTCGTTAACCCCTCACCATCCTCCTGAAATCCGGTGGCTTTTGAAGCCATATATGGATGAAACTAGAGCTTGTGCCCTTTCCAAAAAGTCCTCAACCAAAGTGAAAACTACAGGGGTTCAAAACTTAGTTTAGGGGGGCAAAATCGTGCCTCGTTCTTTCAGCAATTACGTCAAAGAACACTATGTATAAAATAAAACACCATTCGATAATTTTCGTAATAATTTTTATTAAGATTTAATTTTTTTTTAATAAAAACGTTCTGTATTCGATAATAAAATTTTTTTTAAATTTGTTTTTATTTTAAATTTATTTCGAATATTTATATTAATTATGTATAATGTAAAAAATTTCTTTGATTTTGTATATAAATTAGTTAAAAAACAAATATAAAAAATATTAAATAACACAAAAAATGTATGATATTTTCAAGAAAGATAGGAGTTTAAACAATATAAAAGTTTTTTTTAGAAAATGAAGAAATTTTTGATAGCATTTACGACTTCAGTTCAGTCTCATAGACATAAAATTTATTAATTGAACGAAATGAGTGTTAATAATAGAAGTTTTTAATTATAAAAAAAACTGTTAATGGCTTTATTTAATCTGAGAATTTGTATTTTGGTCGTTGATTTTCTTTCATACAATATCGAACCGTTTAAAAACTTTACACCACAACAAACGTCTATCAGGATTCCACTGATCTAATTAAATTCTTTTTTTTTGTATTCCTTTAATTTTTTTCATTTGAATATACATCTAATCACATTCTAAGTTAATAAAATTTTTAAATTATTAAACAAAAAGAATATTTTATAAAATTAATTGAAATTTTTTTTAAATACAAAAGATTAAAGTGGCTTCTTTTCCATTTGGTACTCTCTTTTTTTCTACAATATAACAAATTAATATTTCTGGGATTCTATCAACAAAATAATAAAAATAAAACAATAAACAACCAACTAGCATTTTTGGTGTGTGGAACGTATCTGCCACTAAAAGTGTTTGTAATATCGTGGCAAATACGTTCCATATACAAAACAATGCTAGTAGGAAAAATTAAAATAAAAAATCTATATTTATTAAAAGAAATCATATAATGGTTTACGTATGATGCGCCTTTGATTTGAGTTATTACAGAGGAGAAAAACTGGTTTTTTTTTATTGTTAATTTAACACTGTTTTATAAATGTTTATAGTCATACTTAACTATTAGGTAGGTATCTAAGTAAATTCTAAATCTAAATAATTTATAAATAATAGTAACGTCACCTAAATTCTGCGATAAATATTCATATTAACACAACAAAATCAAATCTACTGTCTGCGGACAGTCCGCTCGCGACTCTCCTCTCTATGCAAACTATGGCGAGGGGGTGAAGTGTTGCCACCGCCGAGTCTCGCCTTTCGAGACCGTTTAAACTTGGCCATATCTTCCCCGAAAACGTCACCCGTTCGTAGGGCCGATATCAGGTCATCAAACTCTCCCTTGTTGTCACCCTTCGAACTGCTGGTGTCGCCATTCGCGTTACCATTCGCAGACTTCAATCCAAGGTTCTTTGCCACGGAGTTCATGAGGCCTTCCTTGTTCTTTCGTTCGATTGTGCGCTTCTTCAGCTCGGCCTCCTGTTTGGCACGTTTTTCGTCTTCCTCCTGCCGCTTGCGGAAGTTCTCGTTGTCCTGTCTGGCCTCCGTGAATGCCGTTAGGAAAGCATCGAAGATGCCGAAGAACTCGTCCGGCTGCACCACTGATCCGTCTTCCCCGAACAATCGTACCGCTCGGTCAAACCGCGTTTTCATATCCTGGAACTGATCTTCGAGCTCGGCGAATCGGACTGACGCCTGTGCGTGAAACTCCCTCATTACTGGCAAGAAACGATCACCTGGCTGTGGAGGTCCAGCGCTGCGGTGGAATTCAATCTCACGCGAGACCTCGGTAAGGCCAGTACGCAACATTTGAATGTCTTTGTCCATTTCGCCAAGCGATACTTTGGAAGCCTCCCGAACGTGCGGTAAATCCTCGTCCATCTTCAACAGATCCTTGAATTTCTTCTCGATCACCTGGACGAGGTAGTGAAGAAGGGTGGTTCCCTTCAGAGAACTCGATTTTGTGTCGGCCAAGCGGTTTAGGGATGCCAAACGGAATCCTGATGCGTTACCACGTGCTCCGCGGTTCATGTAGTTTCCTGTAATGAAATTTCACAGTTGATTTATAAAAATTGTTAGTTTGAAATCGATTTCTAAAAAGTTCACCTAAAGCTAGAACCAATTCCAGTAGTTTCCGTAGTCTTCGCGATCGCGCTACTTCTCTTGACGCTTCCATAACACTAGCGATTCTTGGCGAAAGATCGTTAATTGTGATCATGAATCGTTTTTTATAGTGCAGACTTTTTAGTCGTTGTTCGTAGTGTGGAATTCTACGAAAGAAAGTAAAACAATTACAGGTTTTCCAAAAATATGAATGAAATCCTACTTCAGATCAACTTCTGAACAAAAAAGAAATCAGAAGTGGGATAGTTTTTGTTATGAAAACACAATCCACATATCCCACATCGGATTCTCTGATCAGAAGTGATTTGTTTTTTCTTATTTAATATTATTAAACTTCAGAGGTTTTGTTAAATAAAATTTCTGAATATTCGAAAGGGTACTCACTTGGAAATCTCGTACAAAAATCGATCGGCTCTGGCCAATGAATCGATGTCTTCGCTGTGCTCATCTAAAAGTGCGCGTTCTTCAGCGGATGGTGTGAATTTGAGTAGTTGTTCAACCATATCGATTGGCAGTTGTTCATTTGAATCCATAGACAGTATTGCCCTGAAAAATAAATCATTTTGATTAACATTTTCGGTGAAATTTAGGGGGATTTAGTTTTTCGTGAAATTTTTTTTGAATAATTAAAAAAAAACCTTTGGTTTTCATTAAAAACCTGCGATTTATTAAAACTTCCTTTAAAACAACTTACTTTGAAATCTCCTCATCAGACATTTTCAATTTGCTCAATAGAATTGTGCAATTCTGTGCTCTTCGTCCATCGATTACTGAAAGGATTTTGGTTCGGGCCTTACCCATCATTCTAAGATCCTCAATTGATCCATCGTTCTGAAAATAATTCCATTAAAACTCTCAAACTTTGTAAAATTTTATGAAAACTCTCACAGATACTCCATTCTTTTGGTATGCTGAGAAAAGCTTATCGATGCTCTCCAATTCCATGGTGTTATACCACTTGCTGTCGTCCAACTCACTCCAGACGGTTCCCTGGACTTTGGCGTCGGGAAGTTTCGACCAATTGAAGCTCTTCAGGGGATTGGCCGGCTGGGGAACATTTTTCTTCGGTGCTTCGGGCTTTGGTGCAGGGGGAGCTAAAAAACCGCAATTATTCTAAAGGTTCTATCAGAAATTTGAAGAAAAAAATGTACTTGGAGTCATTGCCATTGGCGGTGGCGGAGCACCAGGACAAGGAGGTGGGGGTGGGGGCATGACGAGTGGTGGCGGCGGAGGTGCTGCCTTTGGTGGAGGTGGAGCGGCTGGTGGTGAGACTTGTCCATTGCATCCTTGAAGACCGGCGACTTTTTGGTCATCGGGTATGCTTCCTTCTGTGACCAGGCGTTCCAAGCGATTCCTCTCTTGTTGTTCCGTCATGAGACGATGCTGCAGATCCTCGGTCTTCATTTCCGCGTTAAGAGCGCGTTGCACGGCTTGAGAATGATTGGCGCTTTCCTTCTCCAATCGCTCTCTCATTCGAGCCAGACTAGTTTCCAGATCCTCTTTCTCCTGCATTCGCATGTCTAATTCCTGTTCTTTCTTTGCAAGCTTCGCCTGCACCTCGAGATTTTCACGTTCAAGCTCCTCAGAGCGGGTCCTTGCTGCCGTTAGTTCTTCCTCTTTGACCAGAAGTTTTACGATTTTGTTGACTTCGATTTGGAGTGGTGCGACGTCGGGATCCTGGATTCTCTCCTGTTTCTCCTGATCGGAAGTGTCCGAATCGATGCCGCTTCGGGGTCGTTCTTCGGTCTGCAAAACGATTTGCTGGACAACGCGATCGAACATTAACCAGTGTTGCGTGCATTGTCCGGTATCTGGAAAATTTGGAACGTTAATCCTGTTGTAGAAACAGTGGAAACCCAGGAAAACTTACATGGAAGAAGTAGCATGTGCTGGAGAAGTGAAAGTAAATGAGGATAAGCAGATGAGTGACTTAGCTTCCTTCGGAGTAATTCAAACATTCCCGTTGCACTCTTTGTGTCCACGTGTTCGTGATTGAATTTTCGCGCCAATTCCTTTTCGTCTTCGTTCCGGACCATTTCAAAGAAATCCTGGGGAGAATTTTTACCATTATCTCGAATTCAATTGTAAGATTTGATTTCTAAACCCACCAAATGGCGATCCAAAGTTTCATTTTCGTGTTTTCTCAGTTTATCGATGACTGGCTGAATGCCCAACATTAGAAATTCGTATCGGAGATGCAGTCTAAATTCTAAATTCTCTTGCCCGGGGCCGTAGTTCAGGACAGCATTTATAAATGACATGATTGCGGTTTTGAGATTCACATCGTCCTTGTAAGCACCTGTCGATCTGTCCAAATCGTTAATTATTCCCTGAAAATTATTTAAAAATTAAAGCTATAAATTAGCTAAAAATGTTGGGGTGCCCTGTAAGAATTTTCTTTAAATGCCTTTTGAATCTTAATTCGGTCGCAAATTTCGGATCTTTTTTACAAATCCGATTTTCACTAGCCACAAAAACTTGAGATCAGTCACATTGCGGATCTGGGATTTCTCACTTCTCGCCCTGTTTTTTAGCGAAATATCTCTAATTTGTTAAATTTTGTACCTGAAATCGTGTCCTCTCCGCCGCAAACTCCTGAAAACGTAGCATCGCCGTGAGGACTTTTTTATGGCCACCAGGAACTAAGCAAACGGCACCAAGAATTTCCAGAGCCGCTACTTTTGTTTTTATGTTGTCAGCCGCTAAAGATCGTGCTATTGTATCTATTCCAGTTGGATGAGCTAAAACATGTGCACGTCCAGTCTAAAAATGAAAATAATCAATTATTTTGGTCAAAATATTGTAACAGAAAAAAAAATCGGGTGTCACGCAATTTTTTTTTCATGAAAAGGTTTGCTCATAAGCGAGTTTCTTTGTAAAAATTTCTATTAAGCGAGTTTACTTAACAGAAAAAAAAACTTTTCTTACCGAATTATTCATCAAAGCCTTGATACATCCAATCAGACTGGTGTGTAATGGACTGTTGGCAACACGGATATCTAAATTCTGTAAAAGTTCTAAGAGTGCTGGTAACCCTTGCAATTCGATGAAACGCAGGACGAAGCTATGAGCGGATGTCCTGAGGGCAGTCTTGAGCGCATCGAGAAAGGACGTATTGGACTCGATTCGGGAGCTATACTCATGGCACGGAGATTCCTCGGGATTTGTCTGCAGTTGGACGAGTATGTCCTTAAGACGTTCGATGTAGTGTTCCGCTGTGGGTGGCACGGTGGTTACGGCTTGATTGCCATCGGTCCCATCCAAAGGACTCTTTCGGGAGCAGTAGATTTGCCATTTCTTTTGCGGTGGCAAACTGAGCATGGCCGCCTTATTTGGCGCTGTAAGATCGAGTTCTTCCACGAGTTCGGCGAATTTCGCGTCCAATTCGTCGACTGCTGGCATGGGTTGGGTTGGGGTGAGCGTTTGCAACGTGAACGCACCCTCGACAACGCAGATCTCCGGCGGTTCGTCATCCTGGAAGGAATACATTTTTTTTTGTTAAAAAAATGCTTGAAAATTTAAGGATTTTTCAAAAAACGAGGTTTTTTTTTTGGAAAAATAAGAAATTTTAATAATAAAATTATCGCGAAAAATAATGTGGGAACTAGAATAGTACCTTGTGGGACACCAAAATTTAGAGTTATTTCGGATCAGTCTATATATAAAATACATCACACAAATACGTGGGAAAAGAGAAGGGTGGGATCGATCTAAAATCTTATAACAAAACTTGCGAAAAACTATCATAAAACTTCTAGTAGAAAAACTTCCATGAAGCTTCTAGAAGAAGTACCACATGTACTGGAAATTAATTTTATTTCAAGGAAATTGCTTCAAAATTCATTTACAAAAACAAAGCCTAGAGAAACTTCTATTCATTTTTAAACCACATTTGTTTTTTTAAATTCTCATTCAATTTAGAAGTAATTGAAAATCCTACCGGAAATTGCAAAAGACCAAGTAGACAGCTTAAACAAAAATCGATCTATTTCGTAACATCGATCACTAAACCAGCAAATAAAGAAGATCGTTCCAATTTCGATGAATTTCAAGTGAAAACATGTACACTTCCTATTTCTGCTGAGGAGGCAAATCTACCATAATTTCGATCGACTTCAATTCGTTTTCTAAGATTTTCAATTTCGATTCCATGGCCAGATAGTCTCTCATCCCAATTTCTTCATCTTATTTTCATTTCCATCTTGAATTCAATTCGAATGATGATCAGAAGCGCATCATCATCATCGAATGGACATCTTGATTGGACAGAAATCACAAATCACTCGAAATACTTACTTTCCGCTGATGTCGATCATTAGAATGTGCTCAATCTTATTTTAATGCACTTTCACATCATATTGCCTTACTTGGCGTTTTTGACCACCGATGAGATCGTCATTTGGCACAGGTAAGACTACTACCTGCCTCCTATTCAAGGTGCCAACCCGAAAGTGATCACCGATCTTGAATTTGAATATTCTTCATATCTCGCAAAATCTTTTCAATCTTAAAAAAAAAAAATCCTGTGATGTCTTCAAAATCGAACCACGCAGTGGTCAATCAATTTTTAAAATGAAAGACGATCTTCAGGCCAGGCAAATGATCGATCAAAGGTCTCGCAGTGTTTCTTGACAGAACGGCAAACGCAACAAAATATCCACAGCTATCTATTGATTCGTTCTTGATCTTTGCTCAAATGATGGGAAATCTTGTGTCACTTTTGTTTAAAGCGCGTGAATTTCGCATTCACGCGGATCAGTTTTTGTGATATTCTCGTTGATTGATGATCGGCTTTTTTGATTTCCATGTAAGAAATTCTGTAGCGGAATTTTACGATCGTTTGTTTTGTTCATAAATATTTATCAAAGAAATATGAATATCAATCCAGATGATCCGTCAATCAGTGGCTTCCGTATTCCAAACAAAAATATTTGATCGGACTGATGTCTGGAGTGCAATTTAACATATTTGAGGGTAAACAGAAACTGCGACAATCATTTCCATTTTCGGTGATAAGATCTGTGAAAGTTAATTGGGTTTTTGCTTGGAATGGTAGCCAATTTACTGTGATTGTCAAGTCAATATTATAACCGCGTTTTAATTGTGGATCTTTTTTGGATTTAATTAATTTTCTGGTGTTTAGCTTACAGCAACAAGAAAAAACGGTTTCGATTTGGTATTTTTTAAGATTTTAATCAAAATTCCTGGTCACAATTCCTCAAAATTCTTTGCTACATTGGGCTGCTACCCGGCGAGAAACAAACTCACGTCTTCTGGTTTCATAGGTTTAACCACAGAGATCCTGTGACCCACAATAAGGGGCCTTTTCGGTTTAATTTTTCAACATTTGTTTACAAAATTTCATTTTAGAAATATTTCGATTTTTTAGTTTAAAATTTAAACCAAAATTATCAATTTAAACTTTTTAGGATTAAATTTTCAGCTAAGTTGGTTTAAAATGGCGCATTTAAATTCTAAAAAGTTGGAAAACTCAACCTAAATGTTTAAAACCATCGAAAATTCGTTTTTTTTAACTCCGAATGTATTAAAAGCTGTATTAAAATGTATTAAAAGCTTGCATTGAGCTTATTAAAAGCTTGCATTGAGCTTATTAAAAGCTTGCATTGAGCTTATTAAAAGCTTGCATTGAGCTTTTGATATATTATTGCAGTGTTTTGAGCCCTTTTAGGTAGATCGCCTGGTTTTCCAATAAAAAGGACCAAAAAAGTTGAGTATTTACAATGATTTAAAAAAAATTGATCATTTTCTGCATATTAATTTCTATATTTAACATTTAAAGAGATCGCTCTAAATTCTTGATAGTGTGTTAGCGACAAACAAACTTCAATCATCAATAAAATAATTTTTAAATTATGGATCTGATAAATTTCATGTATCCAATTTTAGCATAATACCGCCCGATAAAATCATCGTTGAAACGAGGTTCATAAATAATAACAAAGTGGTTATTTTTCCGGGTGTAAAACATTTTATTGCTTCAACCTTGACATTTTTTTTATCTTGTTTAGGAGATTTAAAAAAATGTGACAACTCTACAAGAGCCGCGAATGCAACATGATCGCCTGAAGAAAAATTTATTTCTCATAGTTCGAAATCGAAAGCGAACTCACTCTCGAATAGCCAAAGGCATAGCCGAGCCGGCGTATTTTATTTTTATGAAACAATGAGTTACTTATTCATTCGCGATGACATTGAAAATTAATTTCATGAATCTTAATATGAAATTTCCAACAGAATAATAGCAATAAAAACAGACGAAAGTGTCAAAATGTCGGCGAAATGATGGCAATAAAAAGTGACGAGTGACACAAATTCGAATATTTTTACCTTTGAGGTAAATACAAGAAGTGATTCATCTGATTTTTTTATTGCAATTTAAAAAAAAAATAAATGTTTTTTATCCAAAGTTTTAGGTTTTTAAAAATTTAAGTTCAAAATTCAAAAAAAATACAATAAAATGGTGTAAAATGTACCAAAGCAACACAAGAGGTCATAAAGTGGGCGTTGCGGCCATAAAGTCAAGGAATTAGTGCGGCCGATGGTTCACTAAAAACGTCTTGCTAATTTTCCTCTTTTCATACCCCCCTCCCCCTCCCTCCCCCTCCTCCTCTCTCGTCACACCTTTTTTGTATGAGATTTAGTAAACCACCACTCTCTTCTCCTTAAAGCGTGACGTATTTTTTGTAAATCCTTTTAGGGCATGGCAACCACTTTACGACTTGTACTAGTTGGGAGCATACTTGAAATTCTTTGGCAACATAAAATTGCTGATTCCAGTGTGTCATCCCCCTTATAAATCCCAACTCATCTCCACACCAGTGGAAGAAATTCTTCTTAATCCAGGTAACTTCTTCGACTTATCTGAAAGGTCATTTCACGACATTAACTCGGCAAAAATGTCTGATGCGATACTCAAATGATATTATTAACCTATCCGCCAAGTAAACATCGATTAAGGTACGCCACGGAGAGAATTCAAAACACATTCATTTAGGAATTTGCAGAAAATTGTACTAGAAAACGTTTTCAACGTTTGTTTTCTGTCTGGAAAACAATTTTTGCTTTTGCAAAGTCAGGTAAAAGTTGTGCAATATTTTTTTTTTTTCAAACTGGTGTCAAATGATGCACTCCTAGGTTGTGTTTTTTTCTTATTATTTCTTACTGCAAAACAAGATGAGATTGCAGCCTCGATTTATTTATGGCGATTAAATGTTTCCAACACCTGCGATCACGTTAATGGCTTTTTCATGCATCCGCATTTTAGGGAGTGCTAACCGAATTCGTTTTTGATGGAAATTTTGTCGCGTTCGGGTCACAGAATAACGTTTTTTATTTGAATTTCGTGAACTTGTATCGGTGAATTAACGGAAACAGGTCATGCAAGGGTTAAACATAAACACTCCAATGATCAGAGATGCTGTTGAGACAGCAAATGAAGCGTCTAAAGAGATTATTGAACATTTTTGTGATTTTTACTTGTGTGTAAATTGTTTTCGCGTGAAAATTGTGGTTTTATGATTTTTTTAAAATTAAATTCCTCATAAATTAAATTTTATTTTTTAATTAGGAGCCGAGGTGTGTATAAAATACATCACACATTTAAGGGTGGAAGGGATCAATTTGCGTTAATAAATTTCATAGAAAACATCAATGAAAAAGCGGACGAGGGGTGAAGGGTAAAAGGGGTAGGGGGCAACCTAGGATAATCAAAAACTCGAGTAACATTGGACTTGTGAAATTTTTGAATTTCTAATTTCGGATAAAAATGGAATTCGAATAATCAAGACTGTGATAATTTTTTTAAGAAAAACATTTTTTTTGAGTAAAAAATACTAGAACAGGCGAAGCTAAGATTAAGCTCAAAAAATAAAAGGCCGAGTCATAGCAGTGACGTGCAGTGCCAAAATCCTTGGGGTGCGAAGAATTTATGTACAGTAATCCCTCCCACTGCGCGGTTTCTAACTGCGCTGTTTCGCAACTGCGCGGTTAAGTTTTTAATACCAAAATTTCGAACTGCGCGGTAAACATTTCGCAGTACACGGTTTTTTTTTTTTATAATTTTCGTTTAAAAAACATGTTCCTAACCCCAAAATTTCATACAGAGTAGGGTTCACAGTGCGCGGTTTCGGTTTGCGCGCTCTTTTTGTGGAACGTATCTACCGCGCAGTTGGAGGGATTAAGGTAGAACCTGAATCGTACATCGATGCGTCCGTCACGTTGACAGTTCGAGTAAAATCAACGGGCTGCTATGAGTACTCCCCTAATACAGTAGAATCCCGATAATTCGTACCCCGATAATTCGTATATCCCGCTAGTTCGTATGCGTTTGCTGGTCCCTTGAAAAAAATCCCGATAATTCGTACCCCAATAATTCGTATATCCCGCTAATTCGTATGAATTTGCTGGTCCCTTGAAATACGAATTATCGGGATTCTACTGTAATATGTTTTCCGATGCGGCAACCGCATAGAGTAGGTCGACTTTCTACTTTTACATGCGGCAACGCACGAAAATGTAATTTCGCAAAAAAGTTTGAAAGTAATTGTTTCGACGATAAACTAATAGAATAAGTGCAAAACAATGAATTTAACTCCAGATTCGTTGCCGTACCCAACTGTCACCGCATCGAACTGTCAACCGAACGGACGCATGACGGACGCATCGACGTACGATTCAGGTTCTAGCTTTACTGTACTTTACATCGATCACAAATCGAAGCTAGATTGTTTCGTTCTGGTTGAGTCAGAATTAATCTCCGAAATTTTCAAATTTATTTTGGCGACCTCTGATCTAAACACTTTTTAGGGCAGAAAATTTAGGTTCTATAATAGAAAATTAAATAAAATTATTGTGAGAAGTCAAAAAAGGTATTCAAATTATTGTCGATAAAATTTGTGGACCGAAAGTGTGCGCGGAAGGCCGAAGGAGGGGGCGGGGTGTTGGTTTAAACTCTACCTTTTCAAAGAATTCGTGAGAATCCGTGAGAATAATTGAGAATCAGTGAGAATCCGTGAGAATCCGTGAGAATCCGTGAGAATACGTGAGAATACGGGAGAATCCGTGAGAATCCGTGAGAATCGGTGAGAATCCGTGGGAATGCGTGAGAATCTGTGAGAAAATGATGAACATTTTTAAGTCTGAAATATTTCTACTTTCCAGTCTTCATTTACTTTTTCAACATTTCCTGCGCAATTTCCTAAACCGATTGAATGCTCAAAACCTGTGCTTTAGCTAATTTTAGGTACCACTTGCAAAAAGAAAATCGCTGCAACGATTTAATATTGACAAATCGACACAAATTGCCACAAAAGTAAGCACAGCCAACCGCCAACAACACTCGCAACAATTCCAGTGGAAACACATGCAATAATCAACAAAAGCCAACAAAGGTAAATCACAGCAAATCCCCTTACTCGGATATATAAGGTTTTACTAAGCAATCGGATGCCGCCGTCGACCGGTGGAATTCACACGCTTTCTTACCAAATTGCACCTGAAATAGAAAAAGCCAATTCGAAATAGACCGTCGCCGGTGCATACAAGGTAGACAAAAACAGGTAAATGCGCGCGGGGTGGCCCGGTCAACGTGAGGTGTGCGAAATCTGTGAGGTGGCGAAATGTGTAGCAATGGGTGCATAATTAAAACTGTTTTGCTTATCATTTGCAATTAGTCAAGAGTGCAGGTAAATTTGTCCCTGGAAAACAATCCTATTATGATTACAGGCGATCCGGTTTCGGAAGGTCACTGAAACTTTAGGAATATTCGCGTAATTTGATTATAGCCGATAGATATTTACTGGGACGTTTTGGTATTTTTTTTTTTTGAGTGAAATACACTTTAGGAACAATCGATCGACATAGCAATGTGGATTGCGTGATTTGGTTTTTTACCTAAGCTAATTGCTTTCTTCCAAATGTGTCGTTTTTTATACCAGGAATAATCTTGGACGCGGATTAGATTGTTTTCGAGGTCTTATATTACACTTCTGAATGAAATTCTTTACAATTTGTTTTTATTTTTTCGATTTTCCTTTCTCAAATTCTACACCATAAATGCTTAATTCGGATTTGACTTAAATGGCATTCTTATAAATCCCCATTCAATGTTGAGGAAGACTTACAATGATTTCTTTGATAAAATTACAAAACGGTTTTATATTCATTCGATGGATTTTCCATAGAAGCAAACAATGTTTTATAAAAAAAAAATTCTTTCTTAAAGGCCTATCACACCTAAGATAATTTGAAATTAACACCCCGATTGCGAGTGTCGTGTGGTTTTCGACAAGAGTCGTTTTAGGTGTTGTTGTTAGTGTTTTTCTACCAACAACAACACGTAAAACGACTCTTGTCGAAAACGACACGACACTCGCAATCGGGGTGTAAAATTGAAAAGAAATATAAATATACTTATTAGAAGAGAGCGACACTAGAAGAGAGCGACAGACCAAATTCAGTTTAAAATTCATGAAATTTCTCGAATTTAAGACCAAATGCATTAAAAATTTACGTTCTTAAGTTTTGCGACCAAACTTTGACTTTAATTTCTGTGCCAAAAAAAGGGCACAGAAATTAAACGTCTTTTTTGACTCGTGTAATAATTTGTAAACAATAAAACAGAAATAGTTTGATAAAAAGTTCAAATTTAAAAGGGTGGTGGTGGGTCCGTTTTTTTTTGTGAATTTTATGATTTTAGCAATAAAAAGTTACTTTCCATTTCCAACACATCTTCTTCGATATCTTAAAAATGCCGTCACTTCACTTTATTAAAATTTACAAAACGTTTCTGCATTTAAACACTATATTAAGTGTGAAGTTATATCACCCTAAAGAAGCGAAAGTAAATTCCCAACACCTAATCCAATGAAATATCTGCAAAACTCTATTGTTATTTTAATATCAATATGCATTTTTGTATAATTTTCAAATAACATCTTTATTTTAAAACACGCTTTTTGCACATTTTAAGAAAGCATGTTTGAATAAACAAAATCTTTTATTCTGTAGAATTAACTCCAAGACGATAATTTCACTTTCTTCGTATTAGCTAGCGATTAATCGCGACGATAGATTCGGAACCACAGTCACCCAATAAAAAAGTCGTAAAGACTATCATTTTAAGTGATCAGCAGTGAAAGACATAAAAGAGAATCTTGAAAAAAAAAATCACGCCAACAACCGTGTATTATTTTTTAAATGGCTATTAGGAAAACTATTTTTCGCTGTTTTACGATCGTCGCGTACTCGTTGTTCACCAAAATAGCCTACATCTTAATTTCAAAGGTGAATATTCTTCGAAAATGAATATCAATCTATGCATCTATTTGTCTGTAAATTTTGCTGTTGTTTATCTTCAAGATTTCTGTTCATTACATCTTCTTCAACTGGCACCGCAAAATTCTCCAGGTGGCATGCTTTTGTTAACATAAAAAGATGTTCAAATGTTGACCTTAGCCGACTAGATGTATAAATTTTATGCTTAAGATCAACATTAAATTGAATATATTTTTCATAAAATTTCGCCGAAATGACGCAGCCGGCAGCAATATCTCTTAAAATGCTTAATTTTGACCGGCCTTAGGGTGTATCAAAATTTTATGCGCGAGCAGTTTTATGGCAGTGTTTAATACGATGGAATGTGGAAGGAAGGATGAAAATATAAGTCAGTATATTTTTATTATAAACTAGCTTGCATACCCGTCGTTGCCGGGTTAAGTTTTTTCAATTTTTTTTATGGTCTATGTTGGAGCTAAACTTTAGGCCAATCGGCTCGGTAGATTCCCCGCGAAAGGGTAACATAGAGGAAGAGCTAAGTTTTGAGATCACTTTACCCCCTCCCCTTAGTCCCCCTCCCCTCTGGGTCTACTTTTTAATGGGTCTATGTTGGGGCGGGACCCCCGACGAACATCTATGCCAAATTTCAGGCCAATCGTTGCAGTAGTTTCCCCGCGAAAGAGTAACATAGCGCAAAAACTAAGTTTCGAAATCACTTTACCCCCCCCCCCCCCCCCTCGCGCTACTTTTCCGTATGCCTATGTTGGAACCAGAACTGCCACAGACACTCATGCCAAATCTCAAGTCAATCGGTTCAGCCGTTTTTGCGTGAAAGAGGAACAGACAGACAGACACCAACTCATTTTTATATATTAGTATGATGACAGTTTAATAGATTCATTAATCGCAAATCATGGTTTCTCTTGTATTTACTCAGCTAAGCTGCGTCTGAAGATGGGCGCTGAATTTCTAACTAAGAACAGACTGCTGCCTTTTTTTTGTATTTATATCAAACAGAAGATAGAGTCTTACCCCACCAAGTCAGGTACGTGGAAGCTGGAAAAGCCGGCTCTGATGGCGGTGGGATAGCTTCCATGCCCGAAACAGGCTTCTTAAGGTGGTTCAGAGCAAGCATGCCTGACCTATTAGGAGGAATTTTGTTATCCACAAAAATAATACAACAATTTGTTATATTTTTTATCACCTGTAAGTGTGAACGTACACGCTTCTTCTCGTCGCGGCGACTTTTAGTCCTCAAAATGCCTTTCCGACGTACACGCTTCTTTACTTTTTAGTAAGAAAAACTGGTGTACAACAAGCGATCGCTCATGTGTGTGTGGTTCTCATATATGCGTTGTATTTCCAGCTCATTCCGTTACTAGCTAGCACCGAGGCAACATCAATTGCCAAAATAGAAACTGCCAACAATAGAAGAATAGGGACTGGTAATTTGTTATTTACCTACCTACCTGAATAATAAAACTACCTGCAATTGGTATTTCACTATTTGCATTCAATTTTTGTTTATTTGGGATATGTTTACGAGTCGGTGGCTAAGCACCGACTGACTCAATGAAATTACGCACACATGCATGCTGACGTGCTACACGAGCGATTTCGTTTGTGTGCGTAAAAGAAGACGAGAAGAACACTTTTCCAGTGGCAACTTTTCTCCTCTTGCCGCACTCGTTTCTTTCCTACAATTTGGTGAGGCTGAGGTATCCTCAAGACTGAAAGTTGCTTCGTGTACGTCCTCGCTAAGCCGAGAAATTCCAAAAGATATTTTTTTTTTACTTTCTAAAAAAACTTTTGTCTTGCTGTTCAGCAGGATTCGAAAAATTAGAAAATCCCCCGCCTCCCCTCTGACAAATCTCTTTGCTACTACTTTGTTAGAAATAAAAAAAAATTTTATTAAAAATTAAAAAAATATATTTTATAACAAAAATCCTTTTCAAAAAAAAAATAAATAGTTTTATGGCAAAAATCCTTATAGAAAATTAATTTGCGTTTTTTCACAACATCTCGCTATTAATGCCCTACAATAAAAAAGTGAAAAGTTTCCCTGACTTTTGATATTTTGCCGACATTAATCGTGAAATGACTAACCGCATTTTGCAAAGGAGAAAGTAGAAGTCAAATAATCAATGATGCTGGTAGAATTAACGATCTTATCATTGTCAAAATTGTTGGAGAAGACAACTTGAATTCAAATTGATTTTTGTATGTTTTTCACTTAAACTGTGAGGTGGATCAGATGGTTGGCATCAGCCGTTGTACACCTGGCAAATTGAATGAAGCTAAAGGTAGATGTTAGCCTCAATGTTCAAAGGTGCAAATTTAGTATCGGCGGACAGTCGAATTAAATCGAATCATATAATTTGTTGTTATTTTAGTTGAGTCACTTTAACCAATATTAATATTTACAGACTGTTTCGCAGACTGTAATTTATAAAAAAAAGAATAAAAACATATCTTTCAAAGGTAATGCGAAGTTGGATCGAACTTCATATAGAAATATCTGTAAATGATGGTAGTCAAGATTCATCGGTTGTTAAAGGAAACTGCTAATTAATAAATTCCAGAAATTCTTTTAGTTTCTTATTTTTTGTAATAAGGAAATAATTTTCAGCACATTCAAAAAATTATTTCTATTATATAAAAAAGCAAAGATGGTTTAAAGTCATGCTTCTTTTGCACAAACAATATATTAACACTCTAACTGCCACGACAGTTTTAAACCTTTTTCGAATATTTAGTTGTCAGTCAAAAAGGCACTAAGAAAAAAAAAGTTGCAGTTGCAGCGAACACTTTAATAATTTTCATTGTGGCCGTTGTGTACAATTAGGTGTCAGGTCTTTTTGACTGACGTGGCAGTTAGAGTGTTAATAAGCTAAGTTTTACTATTTAAAAAAAATCCTTACTTTTGGTCAGTCTTTTTGTCAGTTACACCCAGGGCCGCGGCTAGACAAAGTAGCCTTGCCACAAAATGAATATATTTCAGTTTGAAAGATGAAAACTTTCGCCTGCGGCGCATTTTTCTGAATACTTTTACATTCTTTTGAAATGCTTTTGCCTGCGACCCATTATTTTTAAGAATACGGTGCACTACTTGTTGAAAATTTTTACAACAATAAGTATTTTGTATCTGTGTTAGTTTTTTATGAGCAGATATTTTCTTCTAAACGTTTTTTTTGGAAAATTTAAGGCATATTGCGAAAGCCCCGGATTGCCAGGGGTGTAGTACGTCATAAAGTGGTCATCACGCCTTAAATTTGTACTAATTTTGTTGACTTTGCAGTCGTAGCGTCCACTTTTTGTTTGGTATAGAGAAGAACAGATAATTTCCAAAATTCCTATTTAAATTTTTTTTTGAATTCCAAAAAATTTAAAAATTTAATGTCTGACAATTTCTGATTTTTTGACAATTACTGTATCTTTAGTGAAATAATAAAGTTTAGAATTCAAAGGAAATTTTTTTTTCGTTATGACGTGCACTCTGGGAATAGCAACAGCAGAAGAAGTTACTATTTTTAATCTCTGATCAAATTTAAAACTTTGTTTATCCCATCTCTACATAAGTCTTTGCAAAAAAAATAAACTTTTCCTGATAATTTCCACCAATATATTAAATCTTTCACCTATCACGCATTAAGGAAGCAAATATTTATTATTTGTGCAACATTGTCTCAACGACAAAATTGCATTTCTCGTGAAAAATCAACATTTTAGCGCAATATGGTAAAAATTCTTGACGGTTCAGGTAAATAAAAATCGAGATAAGAAAAGGTGTGCGACCGACATTAGTTAATTTCCACTGTCATAAATTTTCTTGTTTTTAGGGGAAAAAACACTCAAAAAGATGATAATATGTTGGCAAACTCAACGGTTGGCAAATTACACGAAATCTCAGGTGAACCTCAATTTGGAACCTCTAAGAAATTGTAGGTGCCACCAGTGTGGGATGTGGTTTTTCTTAATCCGCGCGGATCAATTGCGGGCTGGAAGATCATTAATCGATTAACTGTGGAGTTACTAAAAGTCTTGCATGCTTTTTTATAGGACTTTACTTTTTTCGTTAATTTCATTCAATCACGCTAGACTTTGAATCGACAAAAAAAATGGATTCACGTAAGAGCGATTTATCCACGCTACGGTCGGATTCCGCTCGGATGGATCATTGACATGGTCTGTCAACCATGTCACATGTCCACAAATGACACACTATTTGCAGTTAATTCTATTTGATTTGAAAAATTTCAGACTGCGAAAAAAAATCCGATAGTTGACTCACCTGAAAGCATCCACACCAGCCCCGCTTTCCCCTAAATGCGGGCATCTTTTTCTGCTGAGCGCGATAGAAACGATGCAGAGGTGTTTCTTTGGGGTAGTTATTAGGGTTCCCACCTGCACCGAAGTTGTGTCCAATTATATTATTGTTGGCGTAGTTCCCGTCGATTTTGCACGACAGATTCTTTCCACCAGCGCCGGCGCCACAGCCCCCACCATCCGGAGACGCTGAAGAATGGTGTCGAAGGGTGAGGCTGTTCCAGCAGTTCAATTCCGGCAGACGCGATCGCAGCGCCGCCAAATTCAAACCTGAGAACGAACCGTTCTCGGTGGTGAGATTTTCTGGATTCTCGGTGTGGTCCTGTTCGGTTGATGAAGAGGTGCAGTTAATCGGGCAACTCGGAAAGGACTGAAAATAGAAAAAAAGTATTTTTTAATATTGTTTTATTATTTTCGAAAATAATACTTCACTCATCGAGTGTAGAAAAAGCACTTATCGAGTGAAGATATGAAAAATTTCGCTCTCTTTAGACGTTTTCGAGGATATTGTGGTCATGTATTGCAATGGAAGAGTCATTTATCGAAAGCGCAGCCATTTGTACCACTAGGTGTTTTAAATCTTTTGAAATTTTAATCCCAAACTTTAAGAAAAAAAATCTGAAAGAGAATCTGGTGGGTGGCGCAAGAGGGAGGAAAGAGGGGGGTAGAAAGATGAGTGAGAAAGGAGAACAGAAAAATTCTTTCCTCGTTTTTCTCGAGGAAATGCAGAAAAGAGCAAGAGGAACGTGAGGAAAAAAGCAATTTGCTAACGAAAAAGTCTTAAATTTTCTAGTCGTTTAAAAAATTAGAAAAAAATTTTTAATTTTGAAGAGCTTGCAAGGATTTTTCATGGGCGCCCAAAATTTCAAATTTGGCACTCTTATTAATTAGTGCGGTTATTGGAATTGCAAATTATTAGAACCAATGTAGAAAACGATCGTCTTTCACAATCAATTATAGGTTTTTTTTCTTGTCTAAACTAAACACACATTTCGCAGCAATCTGATTGTGTAAATTTTTTTAATTACACAAAATTATATTTGTTTTGATTATGTGTTAACATAGAAATGCAGCCATGTTTTACATTTCCCCAAAACATTATTAACAAAAATTTATTGCAAAAATTTATGTTTTGCCCCAGTTTGCTTATAATTCACAATTGGCGATTTGATCAAATCAATGAAATGAAATCGCCTTCACCTATAAAGAGGCTTGGTTTAACGAAACCAAACAAAATCAGAGAAGAAATGTGCAAAAATCAAAAGGAAATAATGTTTTTTCTTCGCCAAATCGATGTTTACAAGAATTTATTTAGGTGAACAACTTGTCTTCTGAGTTTTGCTTCGTGTTGCAGTCACAGAGTCTGATTTTTTTTTGTCAATGACTTTTGCTAGCCGCTAAACAAACTTTGAAATACTTTTCCATCGACTCGATCAAAAATGATTTGACAGTGAAACTTGTTATTTTTCCAATCAACTTAAGTATGCGATATTTTTTCCTCGAAGCTTGGAATTGCCGTGGACAGGTGGAAGTGCTTGAGGTAATTTTTCTTGTGTTGGCAAGTTGAATGTCACATTTTCCTCTTTAGTTATTACTTTAGACGAGGGTGACAATGGCATTGGTACAGAAGCAGTAAGTTTTTAACCAAAATCAATCATATTCGCAGGATATGGAAAAATTTTGACAATTTTTAGATTTTTTTTTACGAAATACTGGCTTGTATACTCGTTGTTGCTGGGTTAAAATTCTTTAAAGCATAAGTTTTATTGCATAAATTTTAGAAATACGAAAAATACCCTGAAAAAAGCTACAATTTTGTCAGATACTTTATATGATGACAGACAAAATGTTTATTTAAAACATGTTAATTTGTGTAGAAAAGGGGAAAAGGAGTGGTCCGATTGGATTTTGATGTATGAAGCGGTTATGTAAAATTATATTCTAAACACATTTCATCATTATAAATAAATTTTACGATACGATGCACAGTTTTTGAGAAAACCGGAAAAAAGTATTGTGGGGGGGGGGGGGGGGGGGGGGGGCAATAGTCAGATTAGAGTTTAAAGTATCAATTAGTTATGTAAAATCCTATTTTAAACACATTTCGCCTTTATGAATTTTTCAATACGACCTACCGTTTTCGAGAAAGTTATAAAAAAAACTGGTTTGGTTATATGTATTCAGAAAAATGGAGGCTAACTCGACGACCTACATACGGCGTAATTGGCCTCGGGCAGGCGCGCGTTCGCCTGCATGAGGAAAGTAAAACTTGTGTTGACCTGTGACCGGAGAAATTCTGAAATTAAGCCACCAGCAGGTGAAGTAGGGCCTTGGGAGCTGCACGAGTTGACCTTAGATAGGCATTTTGAGGATGTAATGTCATGTAATGGAAACCTCTGTCAGCCAGCTAGCCGTCAGAGTTAACCTGACAAAAAGTAGACCTGGACATTTTTCTGAGTGTGGGGGACGGAGGAAGGAATGGTCCGAGTTTGCCCGTTTAAGAACTTAACATTTCTATTTACGAAAAACGCAACTGTAATTTCCATCCTTTCGAAAGTTATGGTGTTCACGAACAGACAGACATACAGACAGACGGACAGGCAGATAGATGGACATACAGATAGATGGACATACAGATAGACGGAGATACAGAAGGACAGACAGACGAAGAGACGGAAACGCGAAAATCAAAATCTTTTGTCATCGAAAACACCATTAGTGTAGTTCATTTTTGTGCGTTACAAATGGTATACTAAATCCCATATACTTCTATATGACATATCATATAGAGTATAATAATTACCCGAGCAACGTCGGGTACTGCAAGCTAGGGTTTTGATCAATTCATATTCACGATCAATTTTAACGTTTACTTTACTTGAACGCAGCAGCGACTTTAAATAAGCTGTATTTCATTGGTTTACGAAACCTTCATTTTTCGAGCATGATAGAGTTTTTCTTGAATTTTCCGCTCGAGTGATTCAACTTAACACCCACTCAACGTTTTTTCTTCCAAAAGTATCAAAAAAATTATAATTTCACTGCAATAATGAGGCAATCAAGATAAGTTCCAATTTCTTGATTTATAGTTGAGGAAATTGTCACCTAATTACATATTTTTCAACCCGCATATAAAACTGTAAAATTGTTCGGAATAAGTTACAACAAAACTACATTTTGCAATTATTTAGGCGGGAGTTGCAAATCTTTAAGCATATGTAAATTTTTTATAGAACTTGGGTGCCCTTCTTTGAAAATCGTTAAAAGCAGTAAACGTTTTGTTGTAAAAACCGCATTGTTGAACAAAATCCTATTTAAATTACAAGAAATATTAAGGCTGTTTCCACGCTAAGCAACCAGCAGATAATTTTCTTCTTCGATTACTAAAAAATAAAATCTTTTAGAAAAAAACAGTGAAATTCATGTAATTCCAAGACAACATGAAAACCTTTTTAAGTGGTCGATTAATTAATTAATTGATATCGAAATTAATTACATTTACAAAACTTTGTACGGCACCTTCCTGGATTGCAACGTTTTTTTTGCCTCAACGGTGCCATACATTCTACCACAATTTCCATCCCGCTAAGAAAATGCAAGACAATGCCATCAAGTCGCCTGCAACAATATCTTTTAGATGGATTGCAATTTGAATTTTTTACCACGGCCGAGTGCAGATTTATGCGCCAACAAAATAAAACTTAGGTAGATACCAAGCCAGCAGGTAAATCGCAACTAGGCCTCGGAAATCGTCACGTCGTGAGTGGCGGATAGGTGGCTGGTGGTCGGCCTTGTCTCAGCATAAATTGTAGCAGCATTTTTGCATAAATAAATATGCGTTCAACGGACCAACGCGACGCGACAGGCAAGCTAGCCAGTGTCTTAATTAGAAGAATGTTTGTTAAAAGTTTTTAACTTATGCTAACTATGTTGCCTGAGGGCGATTACAAAGTTCTGTTTGTTTAATATAAGAGGAGTCACGAGCATAAAACGATGTCTTCTATAAAATCTCCTCATTTGCTCCAGTTTTAAATTTAACAAAATGAATCTAAAGCAATAGTGCTCTTATATAGTAAGCACCTGAAAATATCTCAACACCTTTACAGGAGATCAATTTCAAGTTGGCAGATAGAAAAATGAATGAATGGACGGTTGGTAACCTAAGATCACCACTGGCTGGTTGGCCATTATAAGATGAATGTGGCGAATGCGCTTTAAATGGTGCTAAGGTTGAATTTTTTTTAATGGACCTGCTATGCTAATGAAATCTACTAAAGAGAAGACGTTTTATGGAGTGCTTTATACGTTTTGCACTTTTGCTGAAATTGAAGAATTATTGCCATGCCTTACGAAAAGCTGATTCAATTTGATGACCAGTAGAAGGCATTCGTATGTAGGTTGGGGTTAATAAATTCCTATTATCACCACCGGATGTCTATTTATATCAATTTTTGGCAAAATTTGGCTAATAAAGGTGATGATATTCACGAAAAATGCGGTTAACGTACGATTGATTTCGGTCATAAAAAAAAATGTTGAATACTGATTGATGATGGATAGAAGTTGCGACATATTGCAAGAGATCAATGAACCAATTGTGATTATTTCGATATATGCAAAATGAAATATGATATTTGGGATGTTTATAGCTCTGACTCAAGCTTACTAAAAGTTCTGGGTCATAAATTGAATTTTTAAACTACTTTAATTTCCAAAAAAGGTCACAAAAATTGTGTGGAAAGAGGATATTAGGCACCGTTCCCACTGAAGAAAATTCGTATTGTATTCATGACAGAAACCGACTCGAGAAAGGGGACAGATAGAAAATTTCTGAAACGAATTTCAAGTTTCCGGCAAATTTATTAGGATGTCCGTCCGTCCGCCTGTCCATCCGTCTGTCGATCCGTCTGTCGATCCCCGTCTGTCTGTCTGTCCGTCTTTCTGTCGGTCTGTCGGTCTGTCAGTTTGTCGGTCTCTCGGTCTGTCAGTTTGTCGGTCTGTCTGTCGATCTGTCTGTCGGTCTGTCTGTCGGTATATCTGGCTGTCGGTCTGTCTGTCTGTATGTCCGTTTGTCCATGAATACCATAGCTTACGAAAGGATTGAGTTAGAGACTTGAAATGTGCGTTTCTAATAAATAGGAAAAATAAGTTCCTGAACTTAAAAACGAAAGACTCCTTCCCCCTTTCCCAAACAAAGGAATTTTTCCCCCTCTCCCAAACAAAGAAATTTTTCCCCCTCTCCCAAACAAATGAACATTTTGCTTGTCCTCATATAAAATATTTGACAAATTATAGCTTTTCTTATGTTGGTTTTATCGTAGTCGGGTTTTAACACGTTCGTGACATCGTGTACCACCAGTGGTACATGCATAGTGCAATCGATTTTTGAATATTCCCGACTGTCGGGAATATTCAAAAATCGATTGCACTATGCATGTACCACTGGTGGTACACGATGTCACGAACGTGTTCTTAAAAATATTTTTTATGTTTCAATATTTATGTCTGTATAGCACTTTCTCAAAAAACTTCAAGTTTTTTCTTTTCTGAAAAGCCAATAAATTTTCCTTTTTGAAAACTTAAAGTTCCAGAGCAATACTGACCACATTTTAAAACCAGCAACGGTGAAAGATCATCAATATTCACCTATCAAGGTATTTTCCAAATAAGATTTCAATTCGAGTGTCAATTAAACCACTTCATAAAATCATGTAAAATGTCGTTTAACATTACAAGCACGACAGAAAATGATCACCTGAAAAATTTCTGTTCACTTTCGCTTTTCAATTGAACACTTTTGATATCCAACTTTTATTGCTTTATGATTTTATTAATAGTGTATCATTTCAGTTTCATTACAACCAAATATCAGTCCGCCTGCTGTAATAGTGCAAGAAATTACGCTTAAGCCCAGGTTTAGGCTCCCCAGCAGGTGATCTCAGGTGACAGTTGAGACGTTTTTTTCTCTGTATCTTTGCTGGATGATGGTTATGACTTAACGTGAATTAATTGCGTGCGAACATTTATTGATTGTAAACAAACTACACCTGACTTTTTACCCGTGCTTGTCTTTCGTATTCATTTTGTCATTTTTGCTTATCAAAGGGGGTTTTGCAGAGAAATTTAATAATTGACGGCTTTTGTTATGTCAAAAAGCAAAAGGTAGAGTCTTTTATTCCATCGACACCTTTTCCGAGTCATCTCACCTGACGTTCCAACTGTGAAGTAATTTTATTTTTTACCTGATGCTCTGCCTATAGGTCATAGTTTCATATCAGCACTCAAATTGATATTTTATTAAAAGGCTTTAGTGATTTTTTGTATGCACTAAAGAGTCGGGGACAAAATTTTTGGTATTTGCTTAAAAGCGTCCAATGATCTTTTGCGCTAAGTAAATAGTAAAGATGTTTACGTAATCTTCAATGTGAGATAATTCAGTTTTTTTTCTGTTACCTAAAATTTCAATTCACCTGCCCAGGTTTGCGCATGATCGGTAGTTTCAGTTAAATTGAAATTGAAAGTTTACCTTCGCTGGAATGTTGTGACTTGGCTTTTGGCGAATTCCCTCCAAAGGTGATTGACTGTTAGTTTAATAAACGATAATCGTTGACCGTTGATTTACCGGTAAGCCACTAATTATAAATGGGCAAAACCACGATTTTTTTCTACGGATAGATCGGCTGGTAATTGCGAGTATAATTTTTGTGGTTTTTTTATGCAAAATTTTTTGTTAATTTAACAACAATCGGCAAGTGATGGCATTTCATTTATTCTCAGAGAGTTATGATGGCGGATTATGCGGGTTCCTACAATATTAATTGATTGTGAAAAAATTCATGCCGGAAAAATAGAAACATTCGGCATTTTACGTTTATGTAATCTATGTATGGATATGTTTTTGCATAATTTTCTGATTTGAAGCACTTAACTTTTACTATCGATTTGTAATTTTTTACAACCTTTCCAAAATTTTAATCGTTTTTATCGTTAATTAAAGATTTTTCCTCAAATTTTTCATCAAGTTTCTAAAAATTTCATGATAATTGGTCTGCATTGCTGCATTAACTGCATACCCGCCGCAAGGCATAATTTGTTGCGCTTCAAATGGCAATTATGGAGACATCTCAATTTCTTGGTTTTTCCATTTCACTTGATTGACTCAAACTTCAATTTACTAACTGTTATTTATTACTGCACTAGAAAAAAATTACGACGTGTTTTAAATTACCACCTGACAATCAATTCTGTTTATTTCTATCTGCTGCTTACGTTCTTTGCTGCAGTTTCATTGCGTGTGCATTTGCACACCTTGTGGTGGTGTAAAGTGCACTAATTTTGCACCTCGTTTTTGTCTTGTCTTTGATTTCTAAAGAAAAAACACTTTATTCCAATTCGATAGAAAAGTGTGTAAAATTTTATCTGTGCGACGTGTGCACTTGATCTTTTATATTGGACGCTAATTTATATCAGAATTTCTTATACTTTTTATTGCATTTTTTTGCGATACTGTAATTTTTGTGAATTTTAAAACCTGAATTGAAAAACTCCGCTATTACTTTGAACTTGTTTGCTAGTTGCAGGCTGTTATTAAATTTTATAAATTACCGGCTTTGCATGTTTTTTTTTTGAATTTAGATTCTGATCGCACGTACTTAAAACATGACCAATTTTGCATTCTGATGGTTTATGAGCAGGGATTGGCTCTTTTATTGTTACGACAGTGATTAGAATTTTTTGTAACAAATTTTCCCTGGTTGTTTTTATGAAACTGGTCAAATGTTTGATGCAAAAATTATGTCTAATAAAATACTTGGGAGCATTACCCTGTTTGGCTGTTGTTTACATAATTTGTATGCTAAATTGAGATCTTTATCTTTATTACCTATAATTTGGCATTTTATGCTTGTTGCAAAGGAATTTCTATTGGGAAGTAGAAGAAAAATTATATATATATGTATTTAAAGAATAAAACTGAGTAATTTTTATAGAGTCCGTATAAAAAAAGTAGTTTCTGAAATCAAATAAAACTATTTTTTCACACAGATTTTTTTACAAGGTTTTATTTAAATTTTTAGTTGATTTGTTTGTTAGTTTGGGTCAAATCTTGTCACTTAATTTTTGCATTTTGAATATAAAAAATACTTAAGAAATTTCAGGGTTTTTTAGAATTTTTTTTTTTTTGATATGAATTTTACAGTTTTTACTAAAATTGTTTTTTTTTTTTTAAATACATGAAAGTTTTTTGTTTTTGGAAAGATCGCTGGAGCTACAAATTTGTCTGATATGGTGGTTGAACTCAGCGTTGGAGGCGGTGGGGGGCCTGCAAGTTTTGAGGGGTTTTAAAGATCGATTGCCTGATAAAACATAACAAAAGCTATAATTGCCAATCTGGCAATCATTGGAGACCCGTATGGTGATATTCGTATCAAAATTCGAACAGTTGTACCAAAATTCCACTTTGAAGTCAAACTTTCCAATAAGATTTTTTAAAATTTATTCCAATCGGATTTTGATGTATGGGAGTTTTATGTAGAATCATATCCTAAATAACTTTTGTTCTTGCACTTTTTTGATAAGATGCACCGTTTTTGAGATATTCACAAAAACCGTTTTCGTTCGTATGGGGGGTACCCCCCCTAATGGTCCATTCTTGCCCATTAACGAACTTAGCCTCGAATTTTACGAAAAACGGATCTGCGCAAAATTTCAAGTATCTAGCTCAATCCGTGCGCCCGCAATCCGCGTCACAGACAGACAGACAGACGGACAGACGGACAGACGGACAGACGGACGGACGGAGATGCAGAGATTAATTATTTTTATCATTCTAAACACACTGGTGTAATTCATTTTTATGTGTGATGACGGGATCTTGGCGTTACAAACGGTAAGGCAAAGTTAATATACCCTTTGGTTTCACCATACGGGTATAAAAAGACCTTAAATTTTCAGTCAGATTGCTTTGTTGACACTCTAAAAAAATCGCACAGATTAGTATTCACTGATCCGATCATTTAAAAAAATCTACCCAGAATTTTTCATGCTGAATTTTTATATTTGTTTCAAAACACTTTTCTAGTAATTTTTGTTTACAAATGTTTTTTATATCAATTTTTTGGAAACTTTTTAGCACAATTTTTTTTTCCACGGCCTGTTCTTATGAATTGCAACATTTGTAAGGGTTTGTGCTCAACAGCAGAGTTCATAATAAAAGTCATAACAGTCCTAACTTTTGCATTTGCAACTGCAATAAAAAAACCTTACAATTGTTGCGCTCCATTTAAAACTGCAGATGCGGACAGAAAAGAAGAAAGAAATATTACAAAATCTTATTTGAGGAGGCCGTGTACCATCTTGCGATGTGGTCTCATATTTTTTTTACAAAATAGAGGAAACCTTTCTATTATTGCTATAAAAGAACCGAAATTAAAGTCGGTCGATGGTGCTAAATTCTTTAAAATAAAACTTCTCTACACCGATTTATTGAATTCTTTTTAATTCCGCAGAAGCATTTGTAGATGGAAAATAAAGTAAAATCACACCTTCCATTAATTTATAGAAACATCTTTTGATTATTGGTCATTAAATGTTAGCACGACGAAATAGGGTTATGAGATCGATTCGATTTACAGATAGAAATCAATCTTAATCAAAAATTGTGGTTTAATATTAATGACCGAATGAATGGACGAGAAACATGGTAAGTATTTGAGGGCAATTTGACTTGGCTTTGGAACTATTACTAGACTTACACCTTAATTGTAAACTTTCACTGTGAAATACTTTAGAAATTGAACATCGAATGGACGGACATGACAAATATTTCAATTCAATTCAATTCAGGTGTGGTGCGGTTGAAATTCTTCCAACTCGCGAATTTACACTCCTCCATCGATGGATACTCACTCAAATTAACCTTGAATCTAAGATTACGTTTGAAAAATTACTTCAGATACGCTATCGGTTTTGTCTGAAAAATCAATAAGTCCAGCAAAATTACCTGCTATTTAAAATGTAATTTTGGTATTAATTGACCAAAGTTAGTACAACCTCGGCCAGGGTAGGTTCATAACATTAAATCTTGGGACAATGGCAGCTCACAGCATGCGGTAACTATACACCAATTTCGATTCAAGCAAAGTCCAGCCATCCACCTTACCTGGGAACCATCAACCACCTTCGTAAGCTTTAAGCGGATTCTGTAAATGTGAGTAACAAAAAAAAACCAAACCAAATATGCATGGCGGCAGTTGTCCGGTCACTTGTTCGCAAATCCGCAATGAGTTCACAATTTTTGCCCTGGATATCCGCATCGATAAAGTACCGAAAATACAACCTGATTGGAATTGGCGAAAGCAGCGTTACGTTATGCTCTTTTTATGCTTTTTATGTTGCTTCGACTAAAACTCTAATTACCTGAACATTTCAATAATGCTACAGTTTACTTAATGTTCAACACCAAAAAGTATTTTATTTTACTATCGAATTTCAACGTCTCGCCATGGGTGTCTTTAAAGTAATGGCGATTGAAATTTTTCTATATTTTTTATTATAATGAATAGACATTTTTTTCCTATTTTGCAGCACAGCTGTTAGGTTTTTTGATCAAATCATGTTGAATGCATTTCAGCAACTTAATTTTGTGTAGGTACCGCATTGATAAATTCAATTGGGGCGACCTTTCAACAAGATTTCTAATCCGGGGAGAGGGAAGGGGGAGATAGTGAATGGGACCGAAATATTCGTCCACAGACATTTTCTTAGCCTTGTTACATATAAGAAAGGTATTAAAATCACTAAAAAATCTAAATCAAAAGATTTTTAGGGCTTCAAAAGATCTCCACGAGTTCAGATGATCTTCAGAGGTTCAAAAGATCTTCAGGAGTTAAGAAAAGAGTATCTGGAGTATAGGAGTGGGATAAGAAATCGCCTTAGAGAATCAAGAGATAAGAGAAGGGAAAATTCGGAAGGGCATTGGGGTGATATTGATTTCAGTGGGGAGAAGTGGAGCACCTTTCCAGTAGCGCAAATCGTACCGAATTTGCTTTAACTCGTGAGGAGGGGGCAGACAATGTGGTAAAATGGAAGGTATAGGGATCAATTTTAGTGGGCAAAAACTTTTCTTAAGGAACCATCTACCTAATGATCAAATCTCAGTAAAATTGCTTCAACTATCTAGGAAATAGCAGGGGAGGGGGCAAGAAGGAAGGAGAACATTGGGTTAACGCGTAGCCGGAAAAACATATGAAAACTGCTTATCCTTACGTCATGTCTTAAACAATTTCTTCTTTCAATTTCAAAACTGCTGTTGATTTCTGAAATTAAATGTCGCGCCGTGCTGGGGAAGCGAAAATGAAATTCCAATAAAAATAAATCCATTAAATGCCAAATTAATTGCACGCAAAAGAAGTTGTTCCAGTTCGAGTCTAATAAGAGAAAATCGATTTTATTTGGACCATCTTCGAGACCTGATGCTGTGTGAACGCAGGTAACAACGTGTGAATTGATGATGATCGAAAAATTTTACAACAAAATTCTCCTCGCTAGATTGTGTCATTTTAGAGAGACTCCAACTGCGATTTGATCATTCAACTTGCGATCAATTTGTGTTTTTTTTTTCTTTTCTCCATGTGTGCATTAAACGATAATTTGGATAACCTTATTTTTTTAAGTGTTTTTTTTAAAGAAATCCAATATTTTGTGGCTGAAAAAAATTAAAATTGAATATTTATTGCATCAGGATACGTGAAAATTGCTTATTTCAACACTGTGTCAAATTTCTTTATTTTAAAGTTGAACTCAACTAAAATATTTATCAATTTTCTATGCAATTTATTGAAAAATAGGAACTTTTGTATCGTTCCGAAAGATTCAAATTGGATATTAAAGATTTTATTACATAAAATCCTTGTGGATCTTCAATTTCTTTTGATTTTTTTTTAAAAGTCAATATCTATTGTTTCAAATGGCAAAGATAAAAATAGATACTGTTGATTTTCAACCAAGTTGAATAGGAATTTCGCTGACTTTTCACTCCATTCCGAACTTAGTTACATAATATTCGATCTAATTGCAGAGATCACCAAAAGACGCCAAGATCTTTGTATCTAATTGAAAAATTGCATAAAATCCAACTTCAAGTGAACGTGGCTATTCATGCAGACAAAAGTTTTGCATCCGATGTTTGGGAATTCAACTTTTCATTTCTTGGAATTTTCAAATGCAATCTCATTTGAACTCAACTTCTGGCCCCTTGGCAACTTCTAGTTTAGTTTTTCTTACCTGTTGTTACTGAATTCTGCTGCTGTTACACCTTTCTGTATGCCTCTTATCCGCAAGTATTCTCGAATGCTTATTGGAGAGCAAAAATGTCAATTAAATAAGGCGGGCGCGTACAGCACAACCCAAAGGTAATCAACAATTTACCACTTAATAGATACTCGAGCTCAATGCTAATTAATTAGCGGTTAGCTTCCGTGTTGCTATAATTTTTTTCTCCATACCTGACCGATTACGGTATGTACAAGAAATTCTTACGCCATCCAATTTGATAAGTTTTTGGGCTAACAAAGTTATCATTGGCAATAAATAAGATGCCCAAAAAGATAAATAGGATTGTCTTATGTCGAGTTTCGCGATTTTTTTTGTGGTCGCTAAATCGAATTAGCGGACAAATTTCGAGCAAAAAGAGTCTGCTAACTCGATTTAGCGGTCGCTAATAGTTTCGTGAAACTCGGCATTAGAGTTTTAAATTTTTGGATGGAAGGTCTACCAACTGTATGCTAATGATATGGAAGTGATAAACACTTCCATAAATATTGGTGTACAGTTGCTAGAATTTTTTTGTGGTCACAACTGGGCAAAAGAAAAAATAAATAAATGTGCGCCGCAGGCAATTAGCTAAATTGCTAATCCTTTAAACCTTCCATAACTAACTGGAACTGAAATTGTTGAAATACAAATAAAAATAAATGCACAAATGTTTGAGACATATAAGTCCAAAGTGAAAATTTGTTGAAAAAATGTGCCGCAGGTGAAAAATATATATAATTTACAGCGGAGGTAGAGCATGTTTTGCATAAAATGGTAATCGTTTTTTTAGTGTTTAGTAAATTTTAATACTAAACTAGCTTGCATACTCGTCGTTGCCGGGTTACGTTTTTTCAATTTTTTTTTTGATGGTCTATGTTGGAGCTAAACTTCAGGCCAATCGGTTCAGTAGTTTCCCCGCGAAAGAGTAACATAGCGCAAAAACTAAGTTTCGAAATCACTTTACCCCCTCCCCTTACTCCCCCCACCCCTCCCGCTACTTTTCCGTATGCGTATGTTGGAACCAGAACTACCACAGACATTCATGCCAAATTTCAAGTCAATCGGTTCAGCCGTTTTTGCGTGAAAGAGGAACAGACAGACAGACAGACACCAACTCATTTTTATACCCGTATGGTGAAACCAAAGGGTATATTAACTTTGCCTTACCGTTTGTAACGCCAAGATCCCGTCATCGCACAAAAAATGAATTACACCAGTGTGTTTAGAATGTTAAAAAAAAACTGAATCTTGCATGTCCATCCGTCTGTCTCTCCGTATGTCCGTCTGTCTGTCTGTCTGTGGCGCGGATTGCGGGCGCACGGATTGAGCTAGAGACTTGTAATTTTGCACAGATCCGTTTTTCGTAAAATGCGAGGCTAAGTTCGTTCATGGGAAAAAAATGGACCATTAGGGGGGTACCCCCCCCATACGAACGAAAACGATTTTTGCGAATATCTCAAAAACGATGTATCTTATCAAAAAAGTCCAAGAACAAAAGTTATTTAGGATATGATTCTACATAAAACTCCCATACATCAAAATCCGATTGGAATAAATTTTAAAAAATCTTTTTGGAAAGTTTGACTTCAAAGTGGAATTTTGGTATAACTGTTCGAATTTTGATACGAATATCACCATACGGGTCTACAAAGATTGCCAGATTGGCAATTATAGCTTTTGTTATGTTTATATATTAGTATGATTGAATAATCCGGTACTAAAGATTCGTTTTCGGGACTCCGAAACAACATATCTGAATCCGGGACTGTTCTGACTTATCCAGTACTTATGATCAACCTTGGGTTAAGTAACACAAGAGGTCGTAAAGTGGTTCTAAATTCGCACCAATTCCTAAATTTTCTGGTCGCGGCGTCCACCTTGTGACCTACTGTCTTAAATTTGAAAATTAGAGAAAAAACCCGAATAATAACATCATTTGGTCATGTGATATCATTTGGCCATGGGATAGAAAAAAATATCCTGTAAATGTGGACCTGAAAATGTTATGATTATAGTCAGTATGACGTTAGAAACGATTTCCAGTATATGTATTTCTAAATCTTTCAGAAGCAAAATGTTCCTTGGCGTTGGTGGGTTGCTTGGCAATTTAACATATTTATAGAACAAAAATTTTGCGCAAATAAAATAGGTTATCTAAAAAATTTGTGCATGGATAAATAAAAAGCTTTTCTTCGAAAAATGAGGAGTAATTTATAGTTCAGCTGTAGGTATTCGATGGTAATTGAGTCACTGAAAACGGAATTAAGAATAAATTCTTTTAACTAAAATCATCAACAAATTGTGAGTCAAAAAACATAACAAAAGCTATAATTACCAATCTGGCAATCATTAGAGACCCGTATGGTGATATTCGTATCGAAATTCGAACAGTTATACCAAAATTCCACTTGAAGTCCAACTTTCCAATAAGATTTTTTAAAACTTATTCCAATCGGATTTTGATGTATGGGAGTTTTATGTAGAATCATATCCTAGATAACTTTTGTTCTTGGACTTTTTTGATAAGATGCACCGTTTTTGAGATATTCGCAAAAAACGATTTCGTTCGTATGGGGGGTACCCCCCCTAATGGTCCATTTTTGCCCATGAACGAACTTAGCCTCGCATTTTACGAAAACGGAACTGCGCAAAATTTTAAGTCTCTAGCTCAATCCGTGCGACCGCAATCCGCGCCACAGACAGACGGACAGACGGACGGACGGACAGACGGACCGACGGACATGCAAAAATTAATTATTTTTATCATTCTAAACACACTGGTGTAATAATTTTTGTGTGTGATGAAGGGATCTTGGCGTTACAAACGGTAAGGCAAAGTTAGTATACCCTTTGGTGTCACCATACGGGTATAAAAATCTAAGTGCTGTCGAATATTAGTAAAAATCCAGCAAACATCACAAAAAAAGGGTAAAGCATAAAAGTCGCTAAACTTCCTCATTTCGAGTACCAAAACGGAATATCGTTATCTCATATTTTCCACTTAGAATCCCAAATGGAATTCCTAAAATACCCCTTCTTACACCCCCAAATGCCCATTAAGTTAACAAAACCAAAGCAAAAATACCACAATCTCAACGTCAACATTTATTAATGTAGATAAAATCCACTTTTATCTTGGCCATAATTTGATTGTCAGCCACAAGTACCAATTAGAGCACAAATGAGATCTATTAGAATGTGCAGCATATCGGTTCGTGATGTTGGGAGCCCTTATATGTCACCGCAATTAGAAAATACGGTAGCAGAAAATATTTTCAAGTCACTGCTGCCATGCATTTGAAATTCACTAGAAATATGTATTAGCGAATGGTACAAGATCTTTGCATGACATTAAATTCTATATCCATGCCAGCGCATAAAACTTAAAACACAACCAGGAAATTGAAGTAATTTACATTATTTGACATGAATTTATGCGTGAAAAGCAGTTCATATAAAAAGAAAAACTCTGATCGTGTATCGCACCGAACTCAATTAGGTAGGTATTATGTTAAGAAAATTCTTTTAATTTTTATGTGGAAAGTGAGTGAAGGAGGTTATGTTGATTTTTTTATTGCGTACCGTAAATTGAAAATATTGTGAGGGGAAAAAATAGTTTGCTTCCTTAGAAAGGTAAAAATTGCATGACGAAAAAAAAATTGTTAAAAATAATGCTACAAAAACACAACTTTTAAAATGGAAAAAAAATCTGATGTGAACAGCTCATGAGTTTTTTATAGAAAATCTACTTTTTTTATCCAAAACCTTCGAAACATGCACATAGTTACGACTTGCAAGATCTGCCATCTTTACAGAAAACCAAATTCTTGATTTCCGTCACATTTTTTAGAAAGGGATGGGGAGGGGATGGAAGGGAGTTTGAACTGGTAAAGTTTTACTAGCAAATGCGCTCCAAAAAAGCTCGCTTAATAACGTAAGTAAATTGCAATAAAAAACTGCGCCGGTGATCAAACCACGTTTCCCTCTTATTGTGAAAAAAAAACAGAAAAATACCCAAGACTTGATCATTTGAATTTTCTAAAAAAAACTTGACATTTAATCGTTCTTCCGCATTGACTTGACCATTTCTAGTGTTTAAAAAACTTGTCAGTTAAATAAATTTCAGTACCTACTAAAGGTTACCTTCATGCACCCTCACCGCACATTCACTGCTATCTACTCGGAAATCACCAATCGTGTGTAAATCTCAATCGTAATCCTTATAAAAGGTAAGTCAAGTCGAGGCTATTAATCACCTGAGAACGAGATTTCTATGATAAATTGCCTCTCGTTTCGCGTGCGAATGGATGATCGATTAGTAAAATCAATAAAGTCGATGCGATCTAATGCTGCATAAATAAATTCTACACTAATCTGCCTAAATTATGTTAAACAAAAACTTAACACATATTCGCAGACAAGTTCGTTATATCCGGACGCCTGATTTCGATCGTTGAATTTCAATTAAGATGCAACAAAATATGTTAAAAATATCACGTCGTGGATATTTCAAGATCACAAAAATTCACACGATTTTGTTTCGCGTGAGCGGAAATCGTTTTACTATTTTTTTTTCACCAGCGAAACGCGAATTCGAACGCGACTAACACCAATTTCGAGGGTGTTTCGGCGGCGTTATCTGGCAGATATCTGAACCGATCTGGGCCGCGGATTATTGAATTTCAGCAGCTGTTTCCCAGGTGATAATCGCACGGTATGCTAATTATACGTAAGTTTGCCGTGTGTAAATAGAGAATATTATCAAGTTTTCTGCGAGATAAAGCGTTTTTTTTTTGCATTTGTAGTCATTTTTAGCGTGTCAACACCTTGACTGATATCACAAACAATGAATCAGTCAGGTGTGAGTTGATAACACATCAGAATCTCATTTTACCTGGAGCTCAATTTCGAATTTTGCTCAACAGAAGCTTTTTTTCTGATATTTTGCAGGCGTTTTTCGATTTAATTTATTTCTAGGTTCTCAATGTGTTTTTCACATCTGTGAAATTAGATTTATAGATTAGATAACATATTTTGCGAACTAAATACGTGTTTACTGAAGTTTTCATGAAATCATTTGCGTTGGAGTAAATAGAAAAATACCAAAATATTCAATTTCGTTGTAATCCGGGGTCGTTAAAGTAGTCGATACCGCCCCTGAGTTCCATTTGAATTTTTTTTTTGGGTAAAATTTTAGCCTAGGGTTCACTGGAAGTCATATTTCATTCACTCTTCACTCGAGAAAATTTTCACCCGCGGCGCAATTCTTTGATTTTGTATCTCCAGTACTAAAGGAAGTCATATAAATTCGAAGCCTTGTTGCCAACGAAAAAAAAACAAAAGATTTCCCAGCAAAGAAAATTCATGCTTTCCACAACGATGGATACAATATCTTTTTTAAAAATTTGCCTGTGGCGCATTTCTCATCGGTGTCATTTTCACTCAGATATAAAGTGACCAACGTCGTATAATTGCACTCAGAAAAATGGAGGCTAACTCGACGACCTACATACGGCGTAATTGGCCTCGGGCAGGCGCGCGTTCGCCTGCATGTGGGCTAGTAAAACTGAGTTGACCTGTGGTCGGAGAAATTCTGAAATTAAGCCACCAGCAGGTGAAGTAGGGCATTGGGAGCTGCACGAGTTGACCTTAGATAGGTTAACTCTGACCGCTAGCTGGCTTACAGACACCTCTGTAAGGTCAGAGTTAACCTGACAAAAAGTTGACCTGGACATTTTTCTGAGTGTGTAATTGTAAAAATATAAAAAAACGCGCCCCAAGTGAAATTTGTTATATATTTATACGTGCCTTAGGTTTAAATTTGTTAAAAAAGTGTGACGAAGACCAAATTGTTTGAGATATAAGCGCCCTAGGAATAAAACTCGTTTAAAAACTGCACCGCAGGCGAAATACATATGATTTACAGCAACTCCCAACCGAAGTAGAGTACGTTTTGCATATTTAGTGATTGCCCAGGCCCAAAAAGCCGAAAATTGGCTTGACTTATTCTATGAACAACCCTTTTTGCTACATAATACTCTAAATTTTTGTTTTTCTCTGAAAATTTTTTTCACTGTTTTTACTTTCTTCTCATTATTTAAAAAATCTGTAACTACCAGCCATTGGCATAACGAAATCGCAGCAAAATAAATGTTCTTCAAACCATAAAACGATCTTCCAATTAATTTCCAATACTTCGACTCCGTCTTTTCTCTAATTGCGTAGGCGAATATCACCACAAAGATTTAGTGATCATTGGGAAAAATCATTATTAGCCAAAGAACTAGTCTATAATCTAACTTATTACAACCAGTAATATAAATTAACTACCATTCAATTGCGGCTACTTAAATTTGCAATCGCGTTTTATTACGAAAATCTATTTTTTTAAAAGAAGTTTACTGAACTACGTTTACATTCAAATTGGATGAATTGAGTCTGGCCTTGAGGTCTTTAGTTAAAGATTTTAGAAATGGTCCAAGACATTAATTTGTTTCCTATTTGCCATTCAAGTAATAAAATTTAAATAGACTTCACTTTTATGATTTTCCACCTATGGAAAGAGCTTAAAGTCGTATTTCTTATGGTCGTATTTCTTATAATTAATATTGAATTGATGCCGCTTAATGTATTTACATTTTATGGGTTTTGGCTAATGCTACTGTCGTGTAACGATTTTTTTTTTGGGAAATTACAGTCATTTTATGTAAGTTAAAATTCAACACAGATTACAGAAAATTTTGATGGTGTTATCTAAAAATTTGAAAGCAAGTTTTGTTGGACAAACTTGGTCAGACATTTTGATCTCTTAATTAGTTGATTTGACAAATTTATTATGAATGGAATTTCTTTAAAATTTGTCAATTTTAGTCCACATTTACGCTTTTTAGAGTTTTAGTATCAAACGTGTCTAAATTTTTATGCAAAATTCTTAATCCGATTATTTAAAATGGAAAATTCGGTACCTCTGAGGTCTTCAAACCATCAAACCACAAACCAAAAATCAGTTCAACATTAATGGACGTAATTTCATATTTGTTAATTTGTTTTTTTTTTGTAGTCAAATGGTAGTTTTTTTTTGTACTCGGATTTGTACATATTTTCACATTTATTTCAGGCTATTATATAATTGGAGGCTTCACTGTCCAACTCTTTCCCGTCTCCGTCAGCAAACGATATCCTTTTTGAATCAGCCTTCGGCCTCGGATTTTACGACACTGCGGCCTTGCCTTGTAACTATAACTCAAAATCACTTCAGAGCATTTTAATCCAGTAAAATTAGGATTAGGATTTAGGATTGGGAAAGGTGTTAAAGTTAGAACAGGAGTTTAAATTAGAATTACAGTGGATCAACAATTTTTGTGATGAACGGTATCTACAATGGGTTTTGGTCGAGATTTTCCAAGGGGGCGGTCCACGTGCCAGATCAGCACTGCAACAAAGGAATTATGGGGTGGCTTAAATGCAAACCTTACTAAGAGCCTCTTAAATCTGGAAGGGAATCCCCTTCGTCTAACGACTTGAATTCTTACTAGGCACTCCTCTCCTGAAGGATCGCGCCTTCAAGATGAGGCTGGTGGATAATCCACAATGCAGGGGCTGCGGAGAAGAGCAGGAAACGGTGGAGCATTTCTTGTGTCACTGTCCAGCCTTAACCCATACTCGCGTCAAATGCTTCGGCCATCCCTTTCTAGAGGAACTCCATGAGGCAGGAACTCAGGGCTGGGAGCCGATTCGGAACTATATAGCACTGGCGGGATGGCTAAACAACCGTACTTGAGCTCAATCTGCTCCAGTGAGGGACATCGGAGGTGTACAATGGGCCCAACTTGAGGCCTACGTGCGTGGGGTTCCCTTGTGAGCCCCCCTCCTATCAAACCAACCACCAACCAACCAAGGAGGCGACTTGCAGAATAATGCAAACCGGATCAAAATCAAAATGGTTCAAAATGGTTTTAACAGAAAGTAGCAGGAAAGGGGGTATAAAGTGTAAAGGTAAGGGAAAATTGTGATGTCGCCACTAGCTGATGCTGAGAAATCACTCTGACATTTGCCACAAATCGGATAAGTGGTTTTCGAGTTATAAACGAACAAATAGAGAGACAGAAAGGTACACAACGCGTCGATAATCAAAGACTCAAAAATTTTTCTCGAAAAAAATTGGAAAAAGGATATTCGCGTTATCCTTACAAGACCTAAATGAATTTTGACACACTTGAAACCTAGTTCAATCGGTGTCGCGTCCCCGAAAACCCAAAGATTATACATTTCATCAAAATCGGTCGAGCCGTTTTTCAAATAAAGGGAGTGTGCCTGAGAGGCATATGTCGTGCTTTTATGTGGTAAAAATAGCTCGTGCCGTTTAGGGTTAAGCTCGAATAAAAAGAACCAGGTCAGGGTTACGAATTTAAACCGATTTTAAATGTGTGTATTTTTACGAGTTTTATATAATTTTTTTATGTTCCTATATGAAAAGTATAAATCTTAAATTACATCTGAATAAAATTATCTCCAGTTTTTTACTTAAAAAAATTGTTCAGTGGACTCGAAAGATTTACGATTTCTCGTAAAGTCAATAAAAAGGAAAAGTTCAGGTCAAGAGTTATGATTTTTTTCATGATATTACTGTACCAAAATCTTAACAAATTGATGTTAATCATAGCTAAGACACAGGAAACACATAATAAAAATAGATCCACTCAAAAATTCCATATCGAAATTATCAACTAATAAATTCTGGCATAAATCTTAGAGGACTTTCTTTTTCAAAACAAATCGTAAAACCAGTTCCATTAACGATCAAAAGAATACCTTTTTAACAAAAATCACTTAATTCCCATTTGCATAGATTTTGAAAATGAAACTCACTTTTTTTTCGTCTCGGAAACATCATTCGGCATTAATTTGCCATTAATTAGCAGAAATCGACAAAGAAAACGTAAACCCTTTCGGCAAACGGCCCAAAAATGAAGACGGAAAATCGTAATTTGAAAAATGATGAAGACCTCGTCCGTAAAACACCTACAACATAACCTCGATTGATTAACAACAAAACAACAAAAACAATTTAAAAAAATGCATGTCTTAATATTTTGATTCGATCAGATGTTTCTAATTTTTTTTATAAGACCATCCGGTATGATCGTTAAATTTTATTGCCACTACCAACCGTCGCGTCGACTGATCAGATTTCTCACTTTCGATCGAGAAAATTCACTGATCGTAATAATTTTAATAAAATTTTATGTTTTTCAAGTGAATAAATAAACTGAGATTAACATGAAAAAAAAAAAAACAATTCATTAGGTGATCGTAAAAATACCACCGATTTGGAAACTTTATTCTTTTTTACACTTTCCAGTTAATTGAAATCATATCTCGGTTGATCGCGATTAAAGTGGTGATCTTTTAGATAGATATTCATATGTGCTCATCTGGCAATTGTGAGGCGTGCAATTTTTATTGGGTAATATGAAGATGGCCACAATTTGATCAACATCACGTTGTATTATTTGATAGTTTCGTGGTAAATTGAATTAAACCGCGGTAAAAATATGCGTTCAGTATTCATTCAGGAGGATCGAATTACGTGAAGAATTCTGTAGAAATTACGCAAGATCGTATTAATTTTCTAATAACAGTGTGAATAATGCATATCGATCAATTTTTCGATCTTTATGCGAACTTTAATTCAATTCTTTAGTAATTTGTTCAATACCCTATCGGATGAAATCATGCAAAGAAATTGTTTGGAAGCCACTGTTCGTAAAAAGATGAGCTGCAAATGAATGCAATTAACAAAACTTTAATTAAAATTTTTAAACAAAAATTACCATACATCAAAATTTTATCGGGATATTGTCGCGGGTTAGCCTACGTCTCCCTATATTCCTTGGCATATGGAGTTTACGTGGCTCTTCGCCTTACGTCTTTCCCTCACAATTAAGTCGAAATCCTCTCAGAAGGTCTGCCGATAAAAAAGAGGGTATGGTAGAATTCAGCGAGCTGCGAAAAAAACTTCAGGAAGAGAGGACTTTTCTATCAGTGAAAACACAATGAAAATACCATCAAAATCGGAGAAGATAGTGGGAGGGGGGTTCAAAAGGATCAGGGGAGCGGTGGATTCTTTTGGTTGAATAATTTTCTTGAGGAAGGATTTATTTAATGGTGAAACACTGATCCCAATTCCTTCAGCCGTTCAAAATATATCAGAAGAGGGGGTAAGAGGGAAGGGAATTTTTTAATGTCCTCTGTAGCTGATCTGTGGGAAATCCTTACAATGCCGCAATCCAGTTGTCGCATGGTTTACAAGGCCTGCAAAGCTGAAGATGCGGTAGGTTAGGGTTAGGTTGAGAAGACCGCGGGTGGTCAGGTGTTGGCAGAGCGCTTCACCTGGAGGTCTACAGGCCTATTGTGAGGTCCGGTAAGGGAGAAGAATTTCTATTCTTTACTAACCCTGAATTTGAGGCGACAACAGACGGTCCTTGATTGGAAACTTACACAAAATTTACACATTTTCACACAAATTTCGAACATTACCAAAAAAAAATTGGGCTCAGATTTGGGCTCAGATTTGGGTTCAGATTTGGGCTCAGATTTGGGCTCAGATTTGGGCTCAGATTTGGGCTCAGATTTGGGCTCAAATTTGGGCTCAAATTTGGGCTCAGATTTGGGCTCAGATTTGGGCTCAGACTTGGGCTCAGATTTGGGCTCAGATTTGGGCTCAGATTTGGGCTCAGATTTGGGCTCAGATTTGGGCTCAGATTTGGGCTCAGATTTGGGCTCAGATTTGGGCTCAGATTTGGGCTGTCGAACCATTAGAAAAATATTTAAAAAAAAACAATTGGTACTACATCTTATAGGGTATTCATTAGCTTCTTGGCAAATTGTAACTGTTTATATGTTTTTTTTATTATTATTTAAACATTTCGAAAAAAAAGTCGGAGTAAAAAAAAGGGAACACGTAATAAGAAACGGATTGCGATTAAACTGAGGCAAATGGGCCATAACTAATTTCTGTATCGAATCGATCTTATTCATTCCAATAAAGTGTTGTAGTAATACCAACAATATTTTAGCACAAATGGAAATAAAAACATGCCTTCGATGTAGATTATAAAGCCAAATATGGTTCATGTTTTCTTTATTTTTATAGAAAAACTAGAGTTTAGTTTAATTTAAAACTCCTCGTTGCAAGACAGGTGCAAAGGTCGATAGAAATTATGAATGAATGGATGAAAAAATGAATGAAGGATGTTGAGGTTTTCGCAAAATTTTGCCCTCGAGCGATGCACTTGATTTGATGTTTTTTTATTCGTATTAGAAATTAAGAAGTAATTTTAATTGCTTCAAATTAGTTTTAATAAAGATTTTGAGAAAGGGGGCGTGATGAACTTTAAGAGCCTGTTCACATTGGTTGAAATAGTGCGCCTAATTCTGACAGAAAGTGGCAACATTAAGGCAAGGTGAGGAAGTGGGACTGCCCTATCAGCCCTATCAGCAGTCCCACTTCCTCACCTTGCCTTAATGTTGCCAGTTTCTATCAGAATTAGGCGGACTATTTCAACCAATGTGAACAGGCTCTAAAAATGGAAAATTCTGATTTATTTCAATGAATTAAAACCCTGAAAACCCTGATTTAAATGGTTTGTTGATAGGAAAACATTTTTGTTTTCAACATATCCAAAAACAATAATTTTCCTATTTAAATATGCTTGTTGGCTAGAAAGCTAGAAATATGTCCTTTATATCTACCGATTTTTCTAGGTCACAAAAAAATATGAAATCCAGTTTTAATATTCACCGATTTAACCGATAAAATGCCAATTACCTCTCACATCTCCAAAAAAACTGGGTCTCATTAAAAAATACCAACAAATAGAAAACTGATCTAAAAACCGTTTAATAACTAGTTATCGATTTGTTTCAATCAAGACGGACTTGTCATGAAATTGATATACGAATTAACTCACTTGATGATACTTTCCATTCTAAATCGTACACCTCAAACTTTCAATAGGTACCAATTGCCACCTACTTCTTATTTTAAATTAACCGTCGCCAAACTGGAAAAAAACTCTCATCACCGGGAAAAAAAATCTGCAGATCCACAACAAAAAGAACGCAAGTATCTATCGATATGTTCCCAATAATAATGAAATAATCACCTGAAGGCATTCATCATCATCGCAGGTATCAGAAAAATTAAAAAAAAAAACTGCCCACAAATGGCAGAACTTTTACTCATCCCGAAAAAGCGAAATCGAAACCAAAAACCTCTGAACGAATAAATTTTCCGGAAAAAATTCTATTTAGAAAGTGAATAAAAGTGAATTTACACATCGTACCAACATATGTGGGTCTAACTAAAATATCTATCATCCTCAAACTGGTCAAACATGTTGCGTTTTTTAATGATTATTTTCGGTGATTTAATCCTATTTTGGGAACACATGCGAACAGCACAAACTCTAATAGTGAAAAAAAAAATTGTGCCGATTTATGAATAATTATGTGGACGTTTTAACATTTAGTTGTAGCCATCAAATAAACATAAGATGCTGAGTAGTAGCCATTCATTCATTCAAGAAATTCATCTGCCTTATTGAGTTGTGTTTACGTTTTTCTGGGGCTCTATGTTGAAGCAGAAAAAAATCACCTTGAAGGCATATATCGGTTTGGCTGCGACATGCAGACCTGCATGAAGAAAACGCCAAGTCTTGTGTGGAGGAAACATTTCAATTTTTGATTTTTAGCCAGATTCCGAGTCCGAGTCAGAGTCCGACCAATAAAGTGAAATTGGCATCTCGACTTAAACGAATATTAATGACGATCCAATCTAAACGTATCGAATTTGATTTAATCGACGATGGCATTACAGGTACAGGTACAGGTAAGAAGAAGTTGGAAGCAGAATAGAAAGAAAGTTTCGCGCTAAGAAGTGACCGATATTAATTCTTCAAAAAATCTTTCAAGTGCCATAAAAATTCATCAAAATATGGGGCGGGCGATGGTCATTCTTGAAAACTGGACAAAAGTCTATTACACTGTGGTGTGTTACAACTACATCTCAGGTGTATTCCGATTTAAATACCTCTACGAGATCCAATCGATGGATGATTGTGCAAAGTCAGATAATCAGAACGTATCGAATTAATGTGGAAAATTGGATTCATCTCATCTGGAAAATGATTTGATTACCTTGCAATTCGACATTGTACCAAAAGAAATGAAATTTCCTACGCTATTGATATTTAATCTCTGATAATAGTGCACCATCAGGTATGCATAGGGTAACCAGATTTTTTTTTTGAATCCGGGACAGATGTTTTGAGGAAAATTTCTAATGCCTCAAAATTGATCAAATCTTACTCTCCATTCTTTTTCAAAAATAAATTTTTCTGTTGCTTTTTGTGATTACAGCAAAAGTCGCGCAGCACAGAAAATTTAAGGTCACTCATAATCAAAAATTTTATAATAAAATGCGCCTCGGGAGAATTTTCTTTTGATAAAAACACGCTGCAAACAGACATCTTGCACAAATTTCCGCCACCGGCAAAAATTCAAGAAAATTCGGATTTCTGACTAAAAGTTGAATAATCCGGGACAAAAATTTGGTTTCCAGAACAAAAATCCGGGATGCAGGAACAACGTGTCTAAACTCGGGGTTGTCTCGGCCAATTTAGGATGTATGGTTACCCTAGGTATACAACAATTTCTTGGTATATGGAAACGAAAGAGAATTCATTTCATTTTCCGCATATTTCCCTACGCGAGAGTACTTAAAGTGAAAGGATTTTCACTTTACGCGCGGAGGTTTACCGTTATTAATACTTTTCCAATCAGATAACTTCGTTAATGAGAAAGTAATATAAAACTAATAAGTATTGATGATTGGTTCAAATTATTTGTTGTCCAATTGGAATGCCATTTAGTGCATAAATAGATATCGATCGGGATTAAAAATGCGGGAAATTGTTGGAAAAATTATTACTGTAAAAGAAGATGAAACGGTTCGATGTCGAAAGGTATAATCTTTACAAGTTTTATGTGGAAATCTTCAATGTTTTTATTGGCGGCTTGCAGCGGATATACATAAATTTAGTAGCAATTAACTAAACAAGTTTATTATGTTGTGAAAATCTTTATTAACACTTAAAATGTTTATTAATATTAATATCAATAGTACGAGACTTTGGATGAAAATGCAGTTATAGATACTATTAAGTGGTTGTTTTTTAGAAGGAGTTTTTTTTAAAACCATTCTAGATAATTTGAACTAATTGTGCAAAAAAAATGTCAATGTGATAGTCAACATACTTTCTAAACCATTTGTATTGAAATATTTCAAATTTTTTGGTTGTAATTTTATGTATAGCAGTCGTTGTTACTTCAAAATCCGTCAAACATACTCCTGTGGCTTTAAAATACCTACACCCTTTGCTTCATGATCATCATCGTAGAAAAATTTAAGAGAAAACAACTTAAATTTTTAGTCAATTTTGACTGTCTAGCCATATTTTTAAAATAGCAAAGGAAGCGTCGCAGTGCCTAGGCTTTCTGGGACGCTGCAAAAAATATTTCACACGAATCGACGTGCTCAGCATCTACAAGACCTACATTCGATCGAGACTTGAGTACAATTCGCACATTTGGGCCGGAGCCCTAATAACTGTCCTGCAACTGCTGGACCGAATTCAAAAACGTGCAATCCGACTGATTGGAGACAAGTCTTTGACAGATTTATTATCGTCTCTCGAGTATCGTCGCTCTGTTGGGGTACTCAGCATATCCTATAGATATTTCCATGGGAAATGTTACACCGAAATTTCCCAACTTATTCCTCCACGGTATGTTTTCCCTATACCCTCTCGTGCAGCTTAACGCGTACACGACTTCTCCTTTGAACCTCCCTGTTTTCGTACAGTAAAGTTTAGGGGTTCCTTTATTCCGCGAACAACAAGACTTTGGAACGATTTACCATCTGATGTGTTCCCCCCAGACTATAACCCGCAGAAGTTCAAGGAGAACATAAACCGACATCTCCTTTTGTGCTTCCTACCATCCTGACCTGTGCTTCGGTATTAAAGGTCCTTCCCCTAAGCGCTGGCTGGAACTATAAAAAAAGTCAATTTTGACTGTTTTTGTAATTGTAGTTAACTATTTTAGTTATACAGTAGAATCCCGATAATTCGTACCCCGATAATTCGTATATCCCGCTAATTCGTATGAATTTGGTGGTCCCTTGAAAAAATCCCGGTTAATTCATACCCCGCTAATTCGAAAATCCCGATACTTCGTATTTTTACGTCGGTCCCTTGAAATACGAATTATCGGGATTCTACTGTAGTTCCAATTCCCGATTATAAAATAGTTAGATCCACTATTTCTTTCTCTGCCCGTAGTAAAACTGTCTATTTTTTATTTGAGATAAAATACATTGGAAATTAAACACTAAAAAATATACAAAAAGTCTGCGATCATTGGTTTTTATGTATCTTAAATAGGAAATCCCTCAATCATCAATCGAAACAAATTTTTGAAAAGATTTTTTTAAGGTAGGTTAAAATTTTCATAAATTATACCATGTTTTTATTAAAATATGTATACATCATACCACATCATAAATTCCAACATCACAACAGAATGTTTCCCATTCTCCACTTACCTGTAAAAAAAAAAAAATAACATTAAATTAATAACAATATTTTTCAGGTAGCATAAATGACATTATGATCAATTAAATGAAATCGGAATTTAAATTTAAACTGTACCCCATGTCAAAATAAACCACAAACATTTCAAACATACATTTTTAATGCCATTTTACTGCCTAATAAATTATAAACAATAAAATTAGAAAATTCAAGACCGTGACATTTTAGCAATAATTTTATTTTGACGTGTTATGAAAAAACTTCATCCGGGTTCTTCGCTTAAGTCTTTTGTTTTGTATCGCTTGCATATAACACAATGGACAATAATTCAGTTCTGTTATTACAAAATTCGTATTTATGCTAGGCATCTTAAATGAATATTGAATAAAAATAATCCAAAAACAATAATAAAATTTTAGTAATATCAGTTGTTGAAAAGGATTTTATTAGACGAAAAAGTGTTACGATTGAAATGGGAATTTACAGCAGTATTCAAAGAAAACACATGAATATGACGTGACCAGAACACCCAAAAAAATCATGTCTACCTGTGGTTAATATTATTCTGAAAAACCGGGAAAGGTGTACGAAGAGGGATCTACTTGCGGTTAAATGGGCTCGTATCTAAAACTGTCGAAATGCATGTACGGCAAGACGGACTGAATACAAAATTACATATTGGACCACATTCGGTTCCCGCAACAAATTTCAAATTGTCAAAATGTTTACACAGAATTAGAGAAGAGACATTTCGATAATTGTTGCCGGTGAAAAACACCTTCCATCGATTTGCTATTCTAGTCAAATGCAGTTAAGTGTACCACTTTTTTGACACTCATTTTGTTGTGATTTTCTTCGGGTATTTTTGCGGTCGGCTCTGCTGCTGGTTCGAATTCGTCGACAATAGAAACGCACTTAACCCTATTGTTGCCGTCGTCTATGCTGCATTTTTAATATTTTCCGCATAAATACACGAGTTATTGTACTTTTGCGATAAGCGATCGCGATTCGCCTCGAAATGAGGAGAAATAACTGATGAATATTTTCTATGTTTACATTACACCTTGACGAGTTATGCTTGTTGTTGATTTGTTGAAGTATTGTTTGGTTGATTGTTTATGCGTGGTTTTATGATCTCTTGTTAATCAGCAGCAGTTGATTGCAGAGTACGATTGTAAAGGTTAGTCGAATTATGGTGATTAGTTCGGCAATTTTGAAATGCTTTGTTTTATTATTGTATGAAAATGAAGCGAATACTTGATAGACCATAAAATTAGCATATAAATAATAACAAGCTGTATCTTAACACTGAATAAGTTGAAAGCTTTGGCATTGACTGTGTTGATTTTTTGCCGCTATAGAAGTTCTAGACATCTTTTAATGAATTTTTTTCTTGCTAATACACAATTAAACCCAGGTTTTCGAGATAAAGTTAAACAAATTCTACTATTTTCAGGTACTAAACGTTTCTATTACCTCCAAATGGTGGGATACAAATCTAGTCACTGGTTATAGAGAAATTGGTCATAGTGTAATGTGGGTAAACTTACCGAGGATTCACTGGAGCCGAAAGTAAAAACAGTATAAAAATCGATCCGGTATAGTTTAGGAGATAGCAAGAGAGGGGATTCACACAAAGGTAAGAAAAGTGGGAGAGGGAGTTTTTCAAAATATCTTACATTAAAAAAATCCGAAAAATGTGAAGGTATTTTGAAAATCAGACAAAAACTGTTTTCAAATTATTATTTCATTGTTTTTTGCAATTTGGGATATTCTGAAATAATTTCTCAATTTTTCCACATGAATTCATAACAATTCTTAAATCAATTAAATACCAATGAAATTTTTAACACTTTCGATTGAACACAAGTTGACCCTGATTCTTTATGAATTAATAAACAACCTGAATAAAAAAACCGTTCGCATAAAATTTACACAAGTGCGCGTCTCGCATTCGTAAAACTCCATTAATCGAACATTTATTGAATTTTATTTAATAAAAAATGTGCGATTTATTAAACTCTAACGGCCAATTTATTCACTAGGAGTTAAATCGCCTTAACTCCCTTAACTCACCTTTAACATGGAAAATAAGGTTAGCTAACTCCCTTAACTCACTAACTCGGCTTAACTCCTAGTGAATAAATTAGGGGTAAATGAGTTTATAATGACACCACGATCAGTCGAAGTAAAATTTTCATTTGTGGTTCGGTTTTCTTTGCTGGTTGGACAAATGTTTAACCCGTTGACCCAATTTTTTTTTGCGTTTAATACAATATTTTGGTAACCCGCTTACCTGAACATGTTTTGGTACACTGGGTACAGACAAAATTAACAAGTTTTCTTCCATCAGGTTCTTCTTCTACACACTTTTAAGAAGGTACAATTTAATTAATTTACTTAAAAAGTAATTAGCAACCCAATCGATTCTCATTTCAATAAATCACAAATTAATAAAGGTGAGAAATCTTGCGTTAAAGAAAACTTCTCACAACATTATAAGAAGTGGCGTCTAAATAGTTTTTTTTTTGAAACGATTGTCAGTTGAAATTATGGAAGCTTTTTTCATAGAAAAAAAAATGTAGTGAAATACCTGAGCACAGTTGTAGACATTCACCTGGTTTTTAATGAATTTTTCAAATATCAAGTGTACGAACGTTGTGTGGTGCAAGTATCAGGTACCGCTCAACTAACTATAGTGCACTAGTAGCACCACACCCTTCTTCCCTCCTCTTGCGAGTGAGAATATTTAATAATAGTGTAAACAATTTTGCACTGAACCCAAGACTTATCCGCTTGGGATCTCTGGCGATTTTCAGGCAACGGAAAGTCAACAGCTGGAACCAGTTTTCCCTCCATACCCGTTGTTGCTGGCGAGACGTTTCCACATCATTTCACCTTTTTGCTAGATGCACGGTTAATGGCAATATATATGGCAGAGAATGTGGCAAATTGCCGAGATTTTATTATTTTTTAAAGAGTTGAAAATGTCTTAAATTAAGATATTCATTCGCTTTAGTAGAACATTTAATTATAATGCATTTTGTGTGGCTTAAAATTTTAATAAATTCTTAAAGAATAGAAATATATTATATTTTGTTTAAATACTGTATCTTGAGAATATTTTGATTTTGAGAATCGTTAGAGATTTTTTCTAGAAGCGCATAGGTTTCGATAAATTCTCAAAAAACGGTATTTTTTCCAAAAATAAAAAAGGTATGAGGGGTACCCGTTATAGGTTCCGTTACTTTTCCAAAAGTTGATAGAAAACTACGATTTTGGTAAAATTTATTCACAAAAAATTTCAAGTCGCTAGGTCAACGTTTTCTCGAAAGGTTTGGTGTTAAGTTATGGTGTTCACGGACAGACAGACAGATGGACAGATAGACAAACGGACAGATAGACAAACGGACATCCAGATAGACAGATAGACAGACAGACAGATAGACAGACAGACAGAGAGACAGACAGACAGATAGACAGACAGACAGATAGACAGACAGACAGACAGACAAACGGACATCCAGATAGACAGATAGACAGACAGACAGACAGACAGACAGACAGACAGAGGAAAAAGAATTATGAGGAAGAAGTTTTAAATTTCCCGCGGATCCATCTTTCAATAAAAATTTATATTAAAACACAGTCTTAATTGAACCACTCTTGCCACCCTTCTCAATACAAATGAAAAATATTTGTGCAATTTCCGTAAAAACAGTTTAGTGTATCAAACAATTTGTTATAACAAAAATTGTTTAAAATGCTATTCTTAATTGTTACTTCTTGGGTTTGGTATTAACTCTTAATTATATAAGAAATGTATAATCTCACCGTTAGATGGATTAAGCTATATTTTGCAGATATCTTCCAATTCATAGTATTATTTTACTTTTCAATCCTGTATTCTTTATTGTTGAAGAGTAAACATTTTGATGGCAATGAGATATTTTAGTTTGAAACCAAGCCAATGGCATTCAGCAAATCAGAGACATTTTTAAACGGGAAACATGCAATTTTCCACCAATTTTTTAAGAAACGATTACTAAAACCAAAAGTTCATTTTTGTATTTTTTGTTTTACAAATTCCACGTTTGTCACATATCAAACACTTTTTGTGGCGGTAATTTGAATTACGACTACTCGTAAATCTTATCATGATTTTTTAATCATCGCCATGAACATGTTCGATGGTTGTTTTCTTTTCTCATGGAAATTTTATATCTTTTAATCATCATCTGGAATTGACTTCGTGCATCAAGTATTTCTCTTTTTATTTTTCGAAAGAAAATCACCAACAAAAGTAACAAAATTGGAGGCGATGAAAGAATAACCCCACTCCCTTCGATTGAGGCGTATATTCTGATATTGCCAGTGAGTGCTAACATAGTTTACAATTTATTTTGGGTATTTTTCGTTGTTGTTTTGGGGTATATTTTTATCGCGATTAACCTAGTTGCACAATACCTACCTGAAAAGCGAAAATACCTGACTTTTCCCCAGATATGTGATCTTACACGTTTTACATATTCCGGTGTTCTTTATTTTGTTTTGGTTTATTCCTTTTGGAGGCGCACATTAAACTCTCCGGTCTCTGAAATATTTTTAATTTTTTTGTGGAAATTGCTAACCTTTACATGGACCTTTGGACACATCAGAGTAAGTTATCAGAGCCACGAAGATGTGGGGTTTTTTCATATAATTTCTCTCAGGCCTGCCCAGGCTACCCAAGGTTGCAAGGTTTTTGTCTTTTACAATTTTTACCCAAAAAAAACCGCAGAAGAATTTTCTTTTGAATATTTTTTTGGGGGCTGAATATGACTAAGTTTTTGTCTTGACTATCGTACAATTACAGATGATAAAATTCTGTCCTCTAGTATTGCTCGGGGGGTAATTTTATTGTTTGAGAGATAAACTTGAAGAAACATGCGGTGCAGTCAAATTATTTCCAAGCACGCAAATTTAATTGGAATTAATTTATTATTTTGTTCTCTTGAATATTTTAATTATGTTGCACAACATGAATTACTAACTGGCTGTCGGTATGGATATGAAAATTTTCCACATGAAGCAGAAAATTTACTGTCGCAATTGCGTTGTTTGTGATTCACATGTAATGACAAAACTTTTTAATAGAGATTTTAAGAATTGTAATTGTCTCATTTTGATGAAATTATAGTTCAAAATGATTTTTTTTCCAGTGATTCACGATTTTATTTTCATAAATTTTCTACGTCTTTTAACCAAACGAATGAATTTTGCAAGTTTGTTGGTTTATATGTGCAATCTTCATGACTTCAGACAAAGTTTTGTAAATCAATTACAGGATTTTTTTTGCAATTTCTGTTAAATACAATAAATTTGTTATGCTTGACAGTAAAATTTGTGATGTGAACAGCATATGACTTTTTTATACTGAAAATAGTGGCGTAGTTAGAAGTTTTAGCCACCTTTCGCCGAGATTTGTGGGTCACTGAAAATAAAAATCTGATCTTCTCTCAAACAATTAAAAAGATCGAACCTTAAACATAAAAAATTGTAAGAGCTTTGCTCTCTGCGAATAATTTTGCAATTTTAAGGTGCCGCTCCACATGAGAGTAAATCCGCGAGTAACTCTCAAAAACTCTCGAGAGTTACTTGCAGGAGGTTGTCCATTTGAGAGTTAATTTCGGCGATTAATCTCCTCCGGTGACCAATATCTTGATTTTTTTGACATCTTGATTTGGCGAGTTCTCGAGAGCGACTCGCAAAATTCAAACGCCGTTCGTATCTGGCGAGTTACTCTCCGCGAGTTCAGTGGAGGCGTGTCCACTAGAGATTAGAATCACTTTTGACAGCTCGCAGAAACTAGCTCGCGAGTTTTTGAGAGTTTCTGCGAGCGACTCTCAGAAACGTGTCCATTTGTGAGTAGCTGCTATCGAGAGGTTCTCGCCGGCATTTACTCTCATGTGGAGCGGCACTCTAAAACCCCTAAAATTCTCCACGTAGAAGCTTTTTGCAGGAAAAACAACTGAAATTTTCACATCGAGCATTTATTTAATGGAAATTATTCATATAAAAGTAAAAATTGCTTCAAAAGTTTTTCAAAAATGACTAATATTTGAAACAACCTTTTTTTTTGACGCAAAATTATACACGAATATCTGAAATTAATTTTTTTTTCGTCATCGATATTTCAAACAAAACCAGCAGATAACGCCGCTTACATAACCACAAATAAAACCCTCCTCACAATCAGTATGAAGAACAAGGAAATTGTAAATTACTTCAATTAATAACTTAGTAATCTCCCAAGGAAAAAAAACCAAACGGTGATTTGATAAAAAAAAATCTGATTATGAATCCTATTACCACTTGAAATGTTGCATAATACATTCACACATGACAGTTGAATATCTGTCCATCATATCACGGGTGGTTGAACCGCGGTCGCTCAGCATGCTGTAACTGTTGTAACTGATCAGCGTAAAATACCGATCTATGATGGACTTCATGTCATCCAAGAAACAAAAAAAAACGATCTTTAAACAAAACATAAAAACATACGCGATCGCATAACAAACACATATGGATGTGGTGATCGTGCAATTGATCTTGTCAATAGTTGTGTCAGAGTTCAAAGTCTTCCGAAATAACTTCTTTCATTTTCCTTTCTCTGGATTCCTTACAGACTGTGACGCTGTCTGAAAAAAAAACTCTCCATACTTTTCACCTTTCATTTCCTACTCCTTCCACCTGATTGACGATCACTAAACAACACGCTGGTGACCAAAATATTACCTAATGCCGCCGCATTTAACGCAAGTATGAAAAGAATGACCAATTTTAATGTGATGTGAGTAGCCGAAGGTACCAACTTTAAATAGCAGTAAATCAAATGTAATTTCAGGAAATATGCGATCGCGCAAGCGATTTTCACAGGTGGTAATTGAGGAAAATTCGCGATCAACACGCATGATCGCAATTGAATGACGCCGCTACGATGATCTAATTTAGTTGCGATCGATAGCACTAGTGATCGCTAAGTGAGTAAATTAGGTAAGAGATCCACGCGTCTTCAACGGGTAATAAATCTCGAGTGCAGGTAACTAAAATATCGGGTAACCAACAACGAACGATGAGAAATAGGTGCATCGAAGGAGATCTATGTCGCATCGCGTGATCACTGTGCCTTCATAAGGGGGAACTGCGATCGTGTTTTTCTTCTCCCATTGCAAAATCAGCTGGAATAAAAGCTTTGATTAATTCGGTTTTTTTGTAAGAGTTATAATTTTTTCCCCGAAATGATCGTAATTTGGGGTAAATTGATGGGAAGATACAGGGAAAAAGTAACCAAAGTGCTAGTTTTGTATGTGAAATATGTATGTAAGACTAGGAAGTGGATTTCTTCCGACCTATTGAGCTCGCGGAAAATGAAAGTTTAAATAATTTTTGTTTTTTTTCTCCAAATGGTGCTGATTAAATATTTGAGAAGGCTTTTTGTTTTGCTAGTTTTCGTGACAATGCCGATAATTTCGATGGGAAATAACCGGAATGCTGTTTAAATGGTGCTTCTCGGTTGATACTTAAATTAAGAAGTTTTGAGGTCGTCAGAGTTCTTTAGAATATTAGAAAAAATTAGAAAATTATTGTTGTTAATTTTAGGAAGGAAGCGGTTTTTGTGAGAAATGCTTATTATTTTTAATATCGTTGGTTTTAATTGGGCCGATTTTTAAAATTAATACGTTAAAAATATTTTGTCGAAATTTTTTTCTTGTGAATTATGAAAAAACGTGTAGTAATTTTGATTTATTTAAAGAAAAAAAAACTTCGAAACCTTTCGCAATTTCCTCCAAAATGGCTTACGGTGTAATTAAGCCCGCTTTATCGCGTAAAAACAGTACCGAAATATTGTAAGAGACGGAAAGGTCCAAGAAATGAAGAAGAAATGACTTTATTGCTCAAAAGAAATCCTTGGGAACGATTTGTCTTGCAGAGAAAGCCGATTCCAAATTATTGTGAAGGATTTTTTTGATGGCAGAGAAGGGGGTTTTTTGATGTCAGAGAAGAGCGTTTTTTGATGGCAGAGAAGGGGGTTTTTTGATGGCAGAGAAGGGGGTTTTTTGATGGCAGAGAAGGGAGTTGTTTGATATCAAGAAAAATGTCTTTTTGGGGCTTTTTGATGGCAGAGAAGATGGCTTTTTGATGGCAGAAAATGGGGTTTTCGAGGGCAAGGAAGGGAGAGGCCTGTCATTTTCTTGAGAAACTGCATGTCTGATGGTGAAAATCTAATCAAAATATCGTTAGAGGTTATTGAAAAATAAAAGGAAGGATCACAGGGGAAATCACCGGAAAATTAGGGTAAGCGAATAGCCCAAAAATCTACCCGTGATACCAAAGGAAGTTCACCCTCGAATTCGGTGAAAATCCCTTGCGAACATATTAGATATATTAGACTAGGAAAATTTATTAATAGAGATTAGGAAAATTTCAATATTTTTGAATGAATAAAAAATCAACAAAAAATTTAAAAAAAATAAAAAATCCTCAAAATTTTGCTCAAAAATCTCTAGGGGTGACTACAGTTTCAAGCAAAGTAAACCTTACTTTTTTTTAATTTTTTCAATAAATTCTACTAAAGCTGTGCAAATAGCAATAAGCATAAATAAGCCGCAGGCGAAAAAGAAAGTAATTTACAGCAAACTGCAGTTGGAGTCGGGTTAGTCTTGCATATTTAGTGATTGTTTTTTAGAGTTTAAGACATTATAACACGAATTTGAATGATCTGGGAAAAAAATTTAGTGTCCACGACGCCGGAATATCCTACCGGAACACGAGATCGTCCCGGCTAGTCTGGAATATACGATACGGACCCAATTTTTAGGAAAAATTTAAGAGTTTTTTTGGAGGGACCGAACGTTTTAGACCACTCCGCAGTTTGGTGTTTTGCAACCACTATTAGAACCCTACTTTAAACCAATTCAAATTCAATAATTTTTGCCTGTTTTTTTCAACAAAAACAACTTTGAAAATTTAGCCAAACTACTACTTTTCCTGGTTAAAATCAACCTTTGGTTGACCCAAAGTTTCTTGAAACAACAAACAATAATATTTAACTTTTCAATTTCCACTTTCCATTTTAATGAAGAAAATCATATACCCCATAGTTTTCATCAAATTTGGAATTTTCATTTCAAATTCGCACATCATTGAAGCAAGAAGTAACATTTAAATAGCCACAATCAATTGCGTTTTCCAAACTGAGAATGCTAATTATCTCTCGACGCACGATAATTTTATATAATTCAATTATAATTGGAAAAAAAACTTACACCAGGCTATGAGAAGAAAGTAAAAATCAAATAAATAACTGGCCTTAATACAATAACTCGTTAGTGTCGCTTCCAAAGAAAAACTCCGGCAATCCATCATTAGATTTTTTCCGTGAGTTTTTTTTTTTCTTTATTTGGCTTGAAACTAAATAAGAAAAACCGCAGATCGAAGATGCAGCTGCAACACGAGGAATATCTGCCAAAGATGTCAATTTGATGATCATTTGTTGGATGTAAAAGTTTCACAACAAAAATTGATCTATGAGGAATAAATCTTCGCTTTTGAGCACAAAAATTATTAACTTTTTGAATAATTGCTGAGTTTTTCGAATCAGTGAAGAAGAATTCTCCATAAGTTTCTTTAAAATACGATTCAAATGAAGATCACTTGAAACGTGGTTGAAGATCGTCATGATGCACTTTGAATTTTCAGTTAGTTATGCAACAAATGTGTCTCCTTAAACGGTTTTGTTTCATCAACTGTACTGTACTGTGCATAACACCTGGAACAACCAGTTCAACGACGACTTTTCATTTTCACACCTTTCCGAGAGGCTAGATAGTCAGGTTAGTTAGCCGATCTCACTTAATTGATCATCGCCTATCTAACAGATAGTGACAAAGTATGTATCTACAAACAAACAAGAAGCCAAAAAGTAAGTCAGTCTTACAGGTTGAACGTTTTGCTTCCTCAATAAAACGCGATCACTTTGGATATCATTTGTCAACAAATATGTTTATAAAGATGTCGGTTGGTATTTCGTAATAATCCTGCAGGTAGAGGCGATCAACTGCAGTTGATCTGCAGCACAGCGGGATGTTCAACGGTTTAGATCAGATACAGATACATGTTACAAGTTACAAATTACTCGAATAGATACAGGAACATACCTTTTAACTACGCGAACAACCCAAATCAAATATGGAAATCTTGTATTATTTATTTCTATTAGCATGTGAATAACTCTAAAATTAGTTATAGATCCATTTATTCACCTGCGAATTTATATCCATAGCGAGATTTGTTTTCGACTAATCGATCAGATCGTGATCAAGACAGACAGGAAGAGGAAGAATTTATTCCGTAGACAGACATTACCTAGCGGTGATCATTTGTGTCGTCATATTTTCATATTAAATTTTATTAAATTTGATCGATTTGATTTAAATTGTTTGCCAATTAAGTTTTATTGCTGTAATATCTCTTTAAATCCAATTTAACTCGCATTACAGGTGATATAATTGATTGCTATTTGAGATAAGTAGACTATAACCATATATTTCTTCATTTTATTTCTCATTTCTGTGAATTTCGCACATAAAGCAGAATATACAATATATAAATGACTAACTACTTCCCTAAATCGTTAAGTGATTTTTTATGAAATTTTAACCAATTCTTATATCTGAAACAGTTTTAATACAGCCTGAATTTTAAAATGTAAAACGCTTCCGACAATTTCTGAACAGCCGCTACAAGAAATTTCTTTAAATTATTTCTGTAAAATTCTGATCAACAGAATCAACAGAAAATCAACAGAAAATCAACAGAAAACTTTGCTCTAACATATTCTGATCAACAGAAAACTTTGCTCTAGCATATTCTGATCAACAGAAAACTTTGCTCTAAGATATTTAGTTTTGTAAAAAATATGTAGTATAATATTTTTCCAAATCTCTTGAGAACCGTTAAAGATATGTAAAAAGCGTTAAAGAAAAAACTGTAGAAAATTTTATTTCCTACTAGCTTGCATACCCGTCGTTGCCGGGTTAAGTTTTTTCAAATTTTTTTTTTATGGTTTATGTTGGAGCTAAACTTCAAGCCAATCGGTTCAGTAGTTTCCCCGCGAAAGAGTAACATAGCGCAAAAACTAAGTTTCGAGATGACTTTACCCCCTCCCCTTACTCCCCCCACCCCTCGGGCTACTTTTTAATGGGCTACTATGTTGGGGCTGGACCCTCGACGAACATCTATCCCAAATTTCAAGTCAATCGGTTCAGCCATTTTTGCGTGGAAAAGGAACAGACAGACAGACAGACACCAACTCATTTTTATATATTAGTATGATAAATTTGGTAGAATGCATTTTTTGCACAAAACAATATCAGTTTTGATCAACAAAACTTCATAAAACAATATCAGTTGTGATAAACACAAAACAATCCTCCCCAATATTTCAAGTTTCGAAAAACATATGTAAAAAACAAAATTTTTCGAAATTACTCAAGATCCAAAAAAAAAACCGTTGAAGCAAAAAATGTAAGAAATTTTATTTCCTTTAAATCTGGTTTAATACACTTTCTCTGAAAACGCATAGTTTTCATAAAATTTTTCAAAAAACTGTATCTTTTTAAAAAAAATTATTGGTGGTACCCGTTATATTTAACGTTACTTTTCTAAAAGTTTTTTTATTGGCTACGCAAAGGATACTAAAAATGTTTACCCAAAGATCCTGAGAGATTTTTTTTTGGAAAATATTTTGAGACCCAAATTTTGAGCTCCACAATTAAACGGAAAAATATTTAAGAAATGTTTGTGTTTTCTTATTTCTTTAAAAAAAGTTTTGAATTTCCTTGACTGCAATTCGAAAAACATTTCCACCCTTATAACTTCAACAGATCTGGCCACTTACCACATTGAGTTTCTCCATTAAAATATTAAAATTCGCTTTGGTGCACATCTTAGAAGTTTTCCAAAATGCGTCTATCCAGCAAAAAATTTCATCCAAACACACAAAAAAAAATTTTTTTTTACAATTTCTTTAGCAATTTTCCTCAAGCTCTGCACAAAACTTTAATATTGGTCACCATTGATAGAAGTAAGGAATTTCACAAATTTCTACACAACTGATCACATGTTTGGGATGCATTTAGCCATCGAGTATGCGAATTTTCACAAAAATCAACCAACAACCATAAAAACCCAAAAGATGTTCTGGTAAATTTCAAATTAACTATTTTTTCCTTCACTGTTCTGTTTTTTTTCTTTTTTTTTGTATTACTTAAAAATCCAAGAAGTTGATTAATTCGCGAACAACGCGAAAACACGGTGGACACCAGCAAAGACCGACTTTTTGTTTACCTCGGGAGTGACGCGTTCAACGTGCTTCGCGATCATCGGGCGATTGAAAGACTCGATCGTAATGCACAGGTGTCTACCTTCGATTCGGTTTGTCGGACAGCGGAGAGTCTTGGTAGGTTCCAAAGATACTACCTTCGAAGTTGGAGTTGATGTTGAGAGCACCTACAGTCAACTTCTCAGCCCCTCATAATCGTTAGGTGGTTTTTAGCACGTGCAGAGTGGATAATTTCTTGAGAGTCGTCTCAATATGGTAAGACGAGGAACTCGCAAACCACCAGCAACATAAATCTTCAATGTTTCTCGCGTTTTGCAAGTGAAACTTTTAAGTCTTGAATAACATTCGCTCAGAGTGGATTTTCTGCAATTTTGATTTCATTCCCATGTGATAAGAGATTGAGGTGCATTTTGGAAGTTTTAAGGCAGATTTCCAGTGATGTTTTTTGAATTGCTTTATTCATTTATTTCACACTAGCTTGCATACCCGTCGTTGCCGGGTTAAGTTTTTTCAATTTTTTTTTGATGGTCTATGTTGGAGCTAAACTTCAGGCCAATCGGCTCGGTAGTTTCCCCGCGAAAGGGTAACATAGAGGAAGAGCTAAGTTTCGAGATGACTTTACCCCCTCTCCTTATTCCCCCCACCTCTCGGGCTACTTTTAAATAGATCTATGTTGGGGCTGGACTCCCGACAAACATCTGTGCCAAATTTCAGGCCAATCGGTTGAGTAGTTTCCCCGCAAAAGTGTAACATATCGCAAAAACTAAGTTTCGAAATCACTTTACCCCCTCCCCTTACTCCCCCCACCCCTCACGCTACTTTTCCGTATGCCTATGTTGGAATCAGAACTACCACAGACACTCATGCCAAATTTCAAGTCAATCGGTTCAGTCGGTTTTGCGTGAAAGAGGAACAGACAGACAGACAGACAGACACCAACTCATTTTTATATATTAGTATGATATGATTTTTATGTTGCTAGCATGTTTTGTGAATATACACTAAATTTATAGACTGCAAATCCAAATTTTAATTAAATTTTAAGTACTTCAGTAAAGATAATCCATTTTTTCTATCAAAATATTCACATTTTAACAGGGAACTAAATTTTTCCTCTGTCTTCTAAAGCACTGTCACCCAAATTTTTTATGGTGGGTGCCGATATATGTGCCATGAATTTTTTTAGTATGGGATCTACTAAAACATAAGAAAAACTGCATTTGCCAAGGGCAATCGGCAAATACTCTACATGTTAAAAAAATCCATTTTTATGGGGAAGGGAAGAAGGAATGTTATTTAAAATCATATTTTATACACATTTTTTTTTTAAATCATATTAAAAACACACACGATTCACCGTTTTTGAGAAAATTGCAAACAACTCTTTTATTTGTATGCGGAGAGGGGGGAATGAATCCCGAGAATAAATCCCAGGAATGAAGACTTTGTCTTTGTAAGGATAATTGAAGGTCCTGTAAGAATAACGTGATTACCCTTTTCCTCACTTTTCCGAAGAATGGAAAATGAGGGTTTTTGGGGTCGCTAAATTCGATTCTGGCATTAAAAAGTCTGTAAGAACAACGGAATGTCCTGTAAGAATAACGTGATTACCCTCTCCCTCGGGTTTCCGGAAAATGGGGGTTTTTGGGGTTTCAGTTGTATCAAATAAATTGAATACCGCACAGTTTCAGTTGTATCAAATAAATTGAATACCGCACAATTTTCTTAATTTTTGAACACAATCGACCTCACCTGAATTTTCAAAACAAATCCACCACAATTAACGTGAAAGCTACTAATTTATTGCAATCACATATCGACCGCAAATGAAGCAAATTTTTAATGAAATACAAAACCACTAAATCAATTTGGTAATCGGTTTAATGAACGGAATTCGCACTTAAAATTTGAAACTTACCAAAGAATTTCTTATTATATCATAAGAAACTCTAATGAATGTTGAAGAGATGTTTTGTAAGCTGAAATTACTGTTAATTACAGCATTTGAAATTATGTTACACATTATGTTAGATATGTAATCCATATATGCAAATTCTTAGATGTTTTTTCATTGGACGCTTTAATTAGGAATATTTGAAGCGTGGAGGAATTTTTCTCTCTATAGATTTCTATTCGGAAAACAATAGAACGGAACGGTCTTCTATCACTTGCCGAAGGTATAAATTCATCACAGGTGGTTTTTTTGTGAGTCTTGAGCATAAATATACTTTTTTTTTATTTTGAAATTATGAGTTGGACTTTGAATGATGTCTTCTTCTCGCGAGGAATTTTTTTTCCAAACAATGAACGATTAGTTTGCTTTGATTCTATATGCGATTCCCCATTGAATTTTGAAAAAAAAAAAAACGTTTTCCATTTGATCTTTTCGTTAAAAGTATGTACAAGTGAATTATGCTGTGGGTTACCTAGGACGCCGTCAGTTGAGCAAACTTTAGATCAAGGTTGGACAATTGTTTGTTTATTTGTCTTACATTTTAATGTTGAATAGATATCGGTGGCCTTTACTGTAAATATATTACGTTAATGAATTAAATTTACCCATTTATATTCTGTTTTCAAAACAAAGATTGCATTTTTACTCAGAACATATTTTTAAACAATGGATTTCGTATGATCAAATCTGTGAGATATTCTTTTAAAAATTTTGAATGTATCTTGACTGAGTGGTTTTTCGAATAAAATTATAACTTAAAAGTAAGGTAAAATAAAGGGTTTAATAAAAAAAATCATATGTGAAAAATTTCTCTAAAAATTCAATAAAAAAAAAGTGAAAACTGCCTTCGAAATTTTTTTTAACGAAAAAACAGGACGCAAAAAATAAGAAAAAGTTGTACGAAGAACTGCTAAGAAAAACATAACAAAAACTACAATTGCCAGTTGCTAAATCATCAAATACTCTATATGAGGACAAACAAAATTTTTATAAATAAAATTAGACGGACTGGTGCCGTACAAGGCCTTGTCAAGGCAAAGCGGCGCCTAAGGCAAATTCTAGATTTTGCGCTCCCTCTCCCATTTCAAAAAACGGATAAAACGCATTTTTGTGTATGCTTTTAAATTTTGAAACATAACAAAAGCTATAATTGCCAATCTGGCAATCATTGGAGACCCGTATGGTGATATTCGTATCAAAATTCGAACAGTTGTACCAAAATTCCACTTTGAAGTCAAACTTTCCAATAAGATTTTTTAAAATTTATTCCAATCGGATTTTGATGTATGAGAGTTTTATGTAGAATCATATCCTAAATAACTTTTGTTCTTGAACTTTTTTGATAAGATGCACCGTTTTCGAGATATTCACAAAAACCGTTTTCGTTCGTATGGGGGGTACCCCCCCTAATGGTCCATTTTTGCCCATTAACGAACTTAGCCTCGCATTTTACGAAAAACGAATCTGCGCAAAATTTCAAGTCTCTAGCTCAATCCGTGCGCCCGCAATCCGCGCCACAGACAGACAGACAGACGGACAGACAGACAGACAGACAGACAGACGGACAGACAGACGGACAGACGGACGGACATGCAGAAATTAATTATTTTTATCATTCTAAACACACTGGTGTAATTCATTTTTGTGTGTGATGACGGGATCTTGGCGTTACAAACGGTAAGGCAAAGTTAATATACCCTTTGGTTTCACCATACGGGTATAAAAACCGACCACAGAGAAAAGGTTCCTCTCTATTTACGTCTGTGATAATCATACTAATACAGTAGAATCCCGATAATTCGTACCCCGGTAATTCGTATATCCCGCTAATTCGTATGAATTTGCTGGTCCCTTGAAATACGAATTATCGGGATTCTACTGTATATAAAAATGAGTTGGTGTCTGTCTGTCTGTCTGTTCCTCTTTCACGCAAAAACGGCTGAACCGATTGACTTGAAATTTCGCATGAGTGTCTGTGGTAGTTCTGGTTCCAACATAGGCATACGGACTAGTAGCGTGAGGGGTGGTGGGAGTAAGGGGAGGGGGTAAAGTGATCTCGAAACTTAGCTCTTGCTCTATTTTACCCTTTCGCGGTGAAACTACCGAGCCGATTGGCCTGAACTTTAGCTCCAACATAGACCACAAAAAAAAAAAAAATGAAAAAACTTGACGCGGCAACGACGGGTATGCAAACTAGTCTAGCTATAAAAAAAGTGTCTTGGTTTTTCAGTATGGAACAAAATTGTAGTTGAACCAGTTTTGGTACAAAATAGGAGCAAAATCATGTGTAAAAATATAAATGAATGAGCAAAAAACGCGAAAAATTTTTAAAATTTAATTTAAAAACTTAAAAAAATTCTCTTATAAAAATCACTAAAAATGGAACTGTCAAACCCATCGCAAAAGAAATCAACAAAAAGTTCGCACGTTTCATTAAGACAAACTACATCTCTGTGGCATCCAACTGAATATTAGGTGAGGCTGTACAGACAACAGGAAGGTGAGGCAATTTTTTTTTCACTACAAATTCGAAAAGTTCAGTTAAACAAGTATGAATCTAAATATGAACCTTGTTCGTGATATTTCTAACGTCAAATTCCTCTTGCCGTTTGTACCGATATTGGATCGTGAAGATGGCGAAGAAAAGTGCATCAAAATCGCTTCGTTTTGACTCATTCTTAAACAAATTGAGCGCAAAATGCTAAATAAATAAACATAAGGCCCCGAATAGGAAATTGTGTTGATGTCGTGATTCCGCCGGTAGATAAATTCAAACTCGCCTATTAAATGCCATTAGTAACCTCCTCAATTTAGTATTTCATTAAATGATATTAAATTGTATAAATAAGAGATTAAATCCCACCACCACTTTACGGAGAAAAGCTCTACGATTTGCGGGGAGTGTATTCTTTTCCCTATCTCTTCGGTATTCCTAATAATAATTTGATCGAATTTTATGATTGCGGATTAAAGCGGAAAGTATTTTGCTCTCCATCGATCCATGCTTTTAGAGTGGATCATAAAATATTGGCCAACATATATGTTTGTATCAAATATCAAACTATCAGGTAAAAGTGGTTTCTTATTGGTTTTTTTTTCTTCGATAGTTTTTCCATCTTAAAGATCACCTGTACAGATAGCCTCTGTGTCGATCCGTATATTACGATCTAATAAGACGGACGGCAATTTGGACCGCGGTTAAGAGCCCCCGATTCATTTTCTAATTATCGGTTTAAACGCCTACTTCAATGTTTCATACGATTTATTATTATTTTTTTATTACCATCGCATTGGTATGAAATTGTGCCATTGACCTTATCATTTTCCTTAATAGGATTTTAATTTTTTTCTCATATTTATACCTCAATTTCGATCGCAATTAATACAAATAATAAACATTTTTTCGCAATAGAAAAATAGAATTACGCTAAATTAAAGCCCTTAAGGTGTGTTTTATAATTGGGTAGTTGAGATTTTGAACATTAGGCGGACAATAACTTTGGTTTTTCCCATTCTGACAATTTTTTTGGGCATTTTCAGACAGAATTTGTGTTGATTGTTCTTTCAATTTTGACAGAGAATTCCGGTTAGAGCTTTAGTAACAAAAAGTCATTTTTAAGCGTAGTTTCGGAAAATTCGAAGAAAACCCTAAGTTTCCGTTTACAATTGCGATTTTTTCTCGAATTAATACACGAATTTTATTCAGAACTAAGGGCTGCCCCCTGAACCGCTTCGTGGTTCATCCCCCACCCACAGCCTCCCCCAGCTCCTCGGCCTTCGGCCTCGAAACGCGCAAAAACTAAGTTTCGAAATCACTTTACCCCCTCCCCTTACTCCCTCCACCCCTCGCGCTACTTTTGCGTCTGCCTATGTTGGAACCAGAACTACCACAGACACACATGCCAAATTTCAAGTCAATCGGTTCAGCCGTTTTCAGCCGTTTTTGCGTGAAAGAGGAACAGACAGACAGACAGACAGACAGACAGACAGACAGACAGACAGACAAACAGACAGACAGACACCAACTCATTTTTTTTTATAAATATTAGTATGATATGATTTGTTACGCCAATTTGAATCATCTATGGCAGAATAAAAATACTTAGCAAAAGTTTTTAAAATTTGAAAATACACTAAATTTTTAATGGGGAATTACTGATTTCGTCGCAGTATTTCATATTATTCGCATTTTCCAAAAATTTCTACCTGATACTGACATTTTACTGTTTCACCCTATTAAATTTGTGACTGTTTAGCCCCAGTAAAGGCCATTCACGTTTAGAATTCATTTAATCGTTAAAGGTATTTGCCTTTTTACTGCGCCCTCAGTAAAATCTGGTTTACAGTGCGCTATGTGTACCAAAAGAACACTCTGTTTTGGAATTAAATAAAAAAACTCTGTATTTGAATCCTAAAATGCCAATATTTCTCCCAAAAATTTTTTTTTCTTTTCTTTACGAAAATATTTTAAATATTCATGAAAAAAAGTTTTTAAACCGCTTGAACCACCAAAGGTGGCAATGAAAATATCCATCTAATTGCCAAAATTGCAAAATCACTTCCAAAATTTGTAGATTTTTAAACACTACAATAAATAAAACGTCAAATAATCAAGTGACACCATCTTAAATCGAAATTGTGAAGATGTAACACTCACGACCGTCACTAATCACGCCAATAATTCATCGACTTTACAAACGCGTCGAAGGTGATATCTTAGCAAAGTCACAATTTCCACTTTTCCTTTCTATGAAAAAAAAAAATTTCTAACACCGTTTCGATGGTGTGCTGAGTAAAAGAGTTTTAGTAAAATTATTTAATAAAAAAAATGTCAACATTATCAAAAATTCAAAAAATAAATTCCTAAAATATTTTTCATTTTCGTAGAAAAACGAGTTTTCTCAATTTCATCGATCGATCGATTGAATTAATCCACACATGATTGATCAAATCACCTACGAATACGCATGAAAATTCAATGGAATGCGTTTTTCTCCGTTTCCCCACAAATAATAATCTCCAAAAATACTTGGCTGAACTCCAAGATTTTTCGAAGATTAATTGAGATCTGGTTGTTGCACAGCATCCGATGATTCGCTGCATTTAATTTTCAATTAATTCTCGGATTCCAGGGAAATTGCATCAACATCTTTGTAAACATAAACATCATCATCAATGTATAAGCATAATGGCATTTATGCTCAACTTGATAGCAACACAAAAGACTTTGGCTTGAATTTCGGGGGAGAAATTTCACTCACGAAATACCATCGAGATTTCGAGAAGGTGAATCTTTTGCAGGTGAAATCGATGTAGCTAGAAAATTTGTTTTCTGGCCAATTAATGTGTTGCAGTGTGGAACTGGATTGCATCGTGAAATGATGCTAAATGCGATTTATGAGCATCCGATGTCAGTGTGACACCCACCTAAAGTGGGTGTTGCTCCTCTTGGACACAAAAATGAATTTCTTAAGTGATTTTTTTTCTGAATGTGGTTTTACTTCTTTCACTCGAAAAAAAAACACAGAGAGAGAGAATTATGGAAATGTGAAATTTACGATGTGGTTTTTGGTATTTTTATATGTTTTGGAAAAGGTCGACATGCAGGTGCATTATGCCATCAATCAATGTTGGCCAATATCACGGCATACAAACGTATTAATTCTCGGTGATTTGAATTTCCTGACCTGTTTCTTATAAAGTTTTTACGTGCGTGGTCAAAATTTTGATTGATTGCATCTATTAAAATACCTTTAAATGGCTATAAAAATGAAATATTTTCATTCGTTATACTAAAGTGTATATTTTAGGATAAATACCATGAAAAGGGTTTTTTTATGACTTCGTTAAAAATCGTAATAAATTTTTTACGACCTTAAATATCTCAAATGAGATTATTTCGAGTAATTTTCTTGAAATAAACACCAAAAAAAAATAAGAGAGTGGGGAGGGAGGGGGAGGAGGGAGGGGAGCAGGGAAGGGTGGAGGGAGGGGAGGAGGGAGGGGGAGAGAAAATTTAGCATGACGTATTTTATCTACTCGAAGAAAACTTTTTGTTGTTATTTAGAGAACGCGTTGAGCTAGCGACTTGAAAAAGGACAGATGACCTCATGATTTTGCTAGAAACGGCACCGTTCTCGAGTCGGTATCCATCATGAATACAAAACTTTCCCTCAAAGAAAATACAGCGAAAAAAAATTCCAGAAAACTTTCCACAAAACAGGAGAATTCCACGAAAAATCCTGTTCTTACTCATGGATTTTAATCAATTTTCTTTTGTGATATATCAAATTAAGGTCCCTAAAACTAGGGTAACAATATTCACCGGATTTGTCAAGACATTCCCAAAATCCGGCATGATGGCCCGGCGTTTTGGGAACTAAACTTTTGGTCCGGATTGTTCAATTTAAGGCTGGAATTTATTGAACACTGAAGAAACGGCCACTAAATATGCAAAACGAATTTTTGAAAATAATATTTTTTAGCCTGCGGCGTATTTTTTCAACTTTTTTTTGTAATCTTGGGGGCAATTGTTTTGACAATTTTCGGCTGCGGCACATACTGATTTTACTAGCTTTGTTGCTTGCATATGTCAATCAGTTGACACAATTTCAAAACTTGTAAGAAATTAATTTCAAATCATCACACATTTATTCTGATGACATTCAGTTAATTAAATTCTTATCAGGCGTTGCGCTAACGCTTAATTAATAGAATTCTGAAATGAAAGCCTACAACAGCCCACCAGTAAATCCCATCAGTATCATCAAAATGTTACAGATTTGGGCAAAAAGGTCAGCATATCGTGAAGGAAAGTGTCAAACAACGACCATTAGGGAGTTTTTTTTACCGCCTCCTTGGCGGAGCCTATCCGAAGCTTCATAATTAATCAATTATATACTGCTGTCCTCTTGTGGTCACTCACTAGAGTGCCTTTTAATTAGTGAAATTAAAAAATTATGGGCATCTTGAGGCACTTACCGAAAGTTTATGCTACTGTCGATGGTATGTTTAGCATCGATGAACTGAAAAGGCGTCCATTGACTATCAATAAATCCAAAAATTCAGCCCACAAAATCCAACGAATTCTGAAATTTAAAAGGGAAAATGCAAAACTATTTAAAAATATCGTTAGTAAATTTATTGGGGGCTATGTATTTAAACTGAAAGAGAGATAAATTATTGGCACACACGTGAAAACAGGTGGCGATTCGATTGTGGCACTCCAAGTCTGTTATAAACTCTACATCTTAAATGCTAATGAATGAATTTTCCTGCTGGCTGAAAGTATGAAACCTACGCACTTGACTTCGAGCTCATTAAAAAAAATAAAAGTCTAAATGAAAAATGTATTTTAAGTCTGCGAAGTGAATAGCTTTGAAGCAATGGGTTATGTCACTTATGAATTACTTACATGGTCTTATACTCGTGGATTATGCCAATGGGATTAATTTTGCTCGAATGGGATTTGTTTGGACACAAGGAAGTCATTTAAGGTTGGAGATTTAGAAAAGCGAAATCAGACAGGAAAATTTAAAGCACAATTTGTGGTCAATTCATATGGAAATTTCGCTGTCCCGTTGAAGGTTCAAATATGTAGTAGTTTTGAAAGTGAATAAAAATATAACAAAAAACTACTAGGAATTTTGGCATGAAGAACGTATTTGAAATTTCGTCATTAGAAGCTTAAAGAGATTCAAAAGCAGTACAAAAGACTTCCAATGTGTAAAAAAAAAACGCAAAAATGTCAGCATTTCGTGAAGAAAAGTGTTTTGGAACTTCTGTTCTAAAATGAATACAAGAAAAATTAATGCCAATCGGGCGGATGACTAAAAATCAACGTAAAATGTTTTTTGTTGTAATATTTTTACTTTGTTTTTGGTATAATTACATTCAAATAAAAACCTTATTATTAATATTAGGTTTTGTGCGGTGAAAATTAGTTCAGAACTTTTACCTGAATTTTCACTTTTTTTTACTAGAAAATAACAACAAAAACAAATACGCCGCAGGCTAAAAATTCGAGCTAAAGTACCGTTCGCGAAAATGTTTCCAATGAAATGCACCGCAGGTGAATATTTGCAAGTATTAACGAGCAAGAATAACATCTATCGACCCCCAATCGAACTTAACCGAGTTCCAATTGAAAAAAAATTTAAAAGAAATTAAAAATTAATTGTCCCGGTGCCCGGGAACCTCAACTTTTGTCCCGGAATTATGAGTATAGTGTTGTACTTTCTTAATCACTAGAAAATGATTTTTAGCCTCAACGAAAAAAATAACACCTGCGGCGCATTTCATTAAATAATTTCCAATACTGGGACGTTTGTCCAAAATCATTGCGTGCGGCGCAATTTTTGCTCTAAACACCCATGACAATTTTTGATTTGCTATAAAAACTATAACAATTTAATTTTGATTAACAATACCTAACATTAAAAAAATTTAACAGTTTTTTTTTAATTTTCAGGGATATCTTAATCAAAATTAAACCTGAGCTGTGTTTCGGCATTAAAGGATCTTCCCCTAAGCTCTGGCTGGAACTATATAAAAAAAACAAATATCTGGATGATGAAAATTTAATAGCATCAAAATTCTGCCTACAAAGACCAACAAATGCAGATTTCTCAACCTAAATTGGATCTAAAAATTATGGGACGACATAACTCTGCCCTCCAACCGTAAGTAATTCAAGATTATTCAATCGAAAGTTGTGGTTTTCGTTGCAATCGCCTTCAATCCGGTGCACTTTAATGAATGGCGTCAAATATTTTGCAATTTTCAAATATGCAGACAGCGGAGCATAAAAGAGCGCATTATGTTCATTCATTCGATAAACAGGCAGCTAAAATGTTGATGCCCGGCACTCGGTGGTCGTAGATTAGATATCACTTCTTAAGACGTTGATTGTTGCAGAGCATAAACTAAACGTTTGCCCATTTTAAGCGTAAAATAAAACGAATGGCGGTTTAATCCCGAATTTATGCTTTTAGTTGATAGCTTTGAGGTCTTAAATCGGACGTCTTATATGCAGTTGAACTGGAAAATTTTATTTGTCATTACAATGTGCGGCTGTGTTGGACACGATCTTTGCGGTTTGATCGAAGTGAAATATTTCAAAGTGTACACGACAATAAAAGTTGATATGAAGCCATAGGTTAGGTTGACCTAACCTAAAAATCTACGGGAGCTGGTGGTATTTGCCGCAAAATGGCAATGGTGTGTCGCTTTGGAATTTTTCTTAGGTGTGCACCGATTTTTCTTTTTAAAGATTTTCCATATTTGAACAAAATTTTAAATAACCCAACTGTAAATATTCTTGAATCGTGAATGGAAATTGAACATACATATTGCGATTTATTTGATTTTCCTATATTCTACTTATTTTTGTTCTTCGAATCTTAAAAAAAATTAAATTCAGACTGTGTGAATTTTGCAAAAGTGATAAGACTTTCAAATAGATTGAGATTTTCTATCAATTTTTCTATCAACTTTTGGAAAAGTAACGGTACCTATAACGGTCACCTTCCATAATTTCTTTTTTCTTTTTTTTTTGGAAAATTTCTAGAAAAAATACGATTTTTTGAAAACTTCTCGGAATCTATGCGTTTTTGGGAAAAAATGAATATAACCAAGGGTTCAAGGGAAATGAAATTTCCTGAATTTTTCCGTTTAACAATTTTTACGTATCTTTAACGGTTCTCAAGATATTCGAAAAGATATTTTTTTGCAAATTTTTTCCGAAACTAAATATTGCAGAGGAAAATTTTGTGTTGATAATAACTGATATTTTTCCTCATTTCCTCATTTCCAAATCACACAACGCTCACAATTAAATATTTTTGCATATGTTCAAAAATGTCTTCATTAAAAAGGTTTGTCTATACCAGTGGTTCCCAAACTCTTTTGGCCCACGGACCCCTTTTCATAGTCAAAACTTGCCCACGGACCCCTTTTTATACCCGTATGGTGAAACCAAAGGGTATACTAACTTTGCCTTACCGTTTGTCATCGCACACAAAAATGAATTACACCAGTGTGTTTAGAATGATAAAAATATTTAATTTTTGCATGTCCGTCCGTCCGTCCGTCTGTCTGTCCGTCTGTCTGTCTGTGGCGCGGATTGTGGGCGCACGGATTGAGCTACAGACTTGAAATTTTGCGCAGATTCGTTTTTCGTAAAATGCGAGACTGAGTTCATTAATGGGCAAAAATGGACAATGAGGGGGGGTACCCCCCATACGAACGAAACCGATTTTTGCAAATATCTCAAAAACGGTGCATCTTATCACAAAAGTCCAAGAACAAAAGTTTTTTAGGATATGATTCTACATAAAACTCCCATACATCAAAATCCGATTGGAATAAATTTTAAAAAATCTTATTGAAAAGTTTTACTTCAAAGAGGAATTTTCATACAATTGTTCGAATTTTAATACGAATATCACCATACGGGTCTCCAATGATTGCCAGATTGGCAATTATAGCTTTTGTTATGTTCATAGTCAAAACTTGCCCACGGACCCTTTCACCCAGGGTCTACATAAATGTTTAATAGAAAAATTACAAATTTAACTTTGATGTCTTGAATGGTAAATGGTGACGTAAAAATAAAATATAAATTAAACATTTTGTTGAAGAAGTATTGATTGAAATTATAACTTTTGTTTTAAAATACAAAAAAAAATAATGACTTGGATGAACCTGATGGGATGTTATGAGTGTATTTATGTTCGGCTCAATGTTTGTGAGTAGCAACCGCAAATCCCCACGAGTACTAATTTCTAGTCGGTTTCTTTTTTTTGTGATGAGGCTCATAACGGCACTGAATCTACATACGTTCTACCAAATAGGAAGACGGAAAAGCAATCAACAGCTTCTGTTATTTATTTTAACTTCCATATTAATAAAAAATGTGTCACAATTTTTTTTATTTTATATTAAACCTTGCGCGGACCCCCTGACGTTGTTCAGGGACCCCCAAATCAATTTTAATTTTACACGGACCTTCTGGATGATCCCGGGGACCCCTGGGGGTCCGTAGGGACCACTTTGGGAACCACTGGTCTATACCAATGATAATAGAAATATTATTTAGGGATGATGTGGACAAGTAAAACATCGCGGTATAAATGACTTTTTAATTTGTTTACCCTTGAAACAACTTCGCTGCCCCCATTTAACCATACACCACAGAGCAGTGGAAACTTCTCCCACGGGTAATCATCACAGAAGACCAACAACACTCAACAAAAATAAAAAAGGGTTGAAGGAACGCGTTTTCCAATTTCCTAAAATGAAATTCATCATTTTTGCCGTACACAAGAGAATATCTTCACCCTTAGAAACCGAAACGCGAGCACAACTGATGGTGAATATCAAAAACATCGAAAGATTTAAGAAATTTCGAGTTTCATATGTCATAAATCACACATATTTTCATATGCCTTGTCAACCGAATTACAGCATATATTTTATTTGGATAATAATTTCCAAATTAAATCAACATACAAACATTTTAAGAAATCGCATCATAACACATAAAAAGTATTCAATTCCAGTGAGAAATCTAATATACAAATTAAATGTCGTTTGCTTTCTGAGACGTCAACAAATTATGCTTTGCTTGAAATGCTGAAAACGTTGATCAAATTCAATCAACCCACGTCAAAAAATTGCAAAAACACCCGAAAAATGTTTTCGAAAAGGATTAATTAAAATGTTAACGTCAACATTCGAACCTACAGTCAGTAGAGAAATTATATGGTCTTTGGGGAAGAAAGTTGGCGTTTGTCATGGTTAAAATGATCCAAACTTGAAAATTGTCTTAAAAATGAAGCTCAAAATGCCGGAAGCTACTTAAAAGTCCGTATCCGTTCGAAATGTTTGCAACTGTCCTCGAATTATTTGCTTTGTAAACAAATAATTTGCAAATTATTCGATCATTTAGTTTGAGTTGAAGGTGCTAGTGGACGGTAATTAGGAAAGGCAATCGTGAACAGATTTAAAATTTGTGTTGAAAACTTCACAAATTAATTGAAAAACACTTTCATTGTTGAATAAAATTAGCTGGAATTTTCGGGAACCCGAGAGGGGGCGAGAGGGGGTGTGACGTTAATCTTCTTTGACAACTACAAGGCTGTTAATTAAAGAATAAATATGGTTTTAGCACCCAAATATGTTCGTTTGCAGCTATTTTTTTCTCAAAAATTGTCTGCCTGCAGTTTATTTTTCTCCAAGCAATTTTCGCCTGCGGCACATTTAGGCAAGATTTTCATTTACGCTTAAATTCACAAAAAAAAACTTACCGAAAGAAAGACTCACCGAAATCTAATTTCACCGGAAAGGAAAACTCACTGAGAAGAAAATTTACTCACTGAGAAGAAAATTTACTCACTGAGAAGAAAATTTATAAACTTTTAAGCTACATTAACAAAAATTTCATTGTTTGTCGTTTACTGCCACCTTCGGCCATTTCCGTTTGCTCCCAAAGTCAAACACGTCTAAAATGTGTTATTTACAACTGTTTCGCCGGCAATCACATTAATTCTCGTAATTGTTTACTACAAAAACAAGACACAAAGCTAAGCGAAATGAAGAAGAAAGCAACCATCATCACCCATCGCCAGGTTTTAGCAAATTTACCTGGACGGATGATCGCGGAGTACACAAAACTCGCTAATTAATATTCAGGGCAATCGCGATGAGTTCTGGTGATGCGATCGTGATAAGCGGTCAACGTAAATCCATCGACTCGAATGTATGTCGATCGCACCTGAGCACGAAAACGGCACAAATCCATGGTGGAGAGCGCACGAAGGCGTGGGCGGAAGGATCACTTCATGGATCATCATCACCCACACCCATTCACCCCGGACTTTGCTACTTTTATGCTAGCGCGGCGAGCATAGATTTTCCCAATTTACGCGATCGTATGCTACGCGCCTAGATCTGCACGTGCTTAGGGTTGATAATTAGCGGAATTTACTCGAATGCGGGTTTCTTTTCTTTCTACCATACGCTGTCTATGGAGAGCTTAACTGTCAAATTATTCTAAAAACGTAAGAATTGGGTTAATGGAATATACACAAGAAATACCGATGATACGCTGGTTAGGCCAGAAAGGGTCAAGGTCGGAGAAAGTTGCTCACGTACTATAATTGTGTGGGTGAAAAGGTAGAAAAAGGTAACAATGTTTATGCTTAGAAATTTTTTTAGTGTATTTTTTACGATTCTTATCTGGCGCAGTAAACTGAATTTCCGGAATTGTTTTTGTACGTGATAAGAATTTATGAAATTTCGAAAACAAAAAATAGTTTGATCCAGAGGTGTGTGAGTAAATGTAAAAAAAACTGGTAGGTTAATTTTAAATTTGGAAAATTTATAGTTTGTTAAAATTATATTTTCTGTAACGGATTTAATTTTTTCTGATGATTTTGTTCCTCCTCTCCGTCCTCCGATATCCCTCCTAACACTTTTTAGGGGCTAAAAGCCTGACGTATTTCATGAACATACCTTTAAAATGTATTAATCACTAGAAAATCGTAACTAAATATGCAACACGTACTCGAATTTGTTAATTTTTTTTTAAATATTTTTCTTTTGGTGGTTTTTTTTTAGAACAGCATTATTTATCACAAACAAAATATATCTCTCTCTCTCTCTCTTTCTCTCTCTTTCTCTCTTTCTCTCTCTCTCTCTCTCTCTCTCTTTCTCTCTTTCTTTCTCTCTCTCTCTCTCGGCTCTACAACCGGTTTCCGGCCTTGGCCTGCTGCAATGTCTCTCGCCAGAGGTCCCGGTCACGTGCCGATGTCCTCCAGTTTTGCATCCCAATCACAGAACTATATAACATAGAACAACTGTCACCATACAAAGCTCTGCTGAAAAATGGTCCCAAAAGTATTTCCCTCTTTATCGTACTTGAACGCATCCACTGAACTGTATAAGGTCGCGAAATTCAAATTTAGTTTGCCGCGAAATTCAAATTTCACAAGTTTGAGATTAACTTTAGGCGCAAACAAATAACTTTAGGCGCCAACACCATTTCGAAAGTCTATTTTCCTTTGACAGCTCACGGTTTAAACGAGAGGACTATATTTATTTTCATACGTTTATCTTGCTCTTACTTGACTCGTTTTGATTCACTGAACTGTATTGAAATGGGACCATTTGAGACAGCAAATCGAGCGATCTAGTATATCTATGATCCCAATTCTCTTCGCGTCCTGGTCAACGCCGTCTTGCCATCTGAGGTTGGGTCTTCGTCGTCGTTTTGTTGTTAATATCCTACCGCAGAAGACTTTCCAAAATATGTTGGCAATAATTATGATATGATGGCTGCATCAAAAATTAATTATTTCCGTGTTTTAGGCATTTTTAAGACCATTTTGACACTTTAAGTTTTAGCTTTGAAATACATGTTTCTCAAAAAATCAATCCTATTTAGCTCAGTTTAATTTGTGAGCAAATATCCCCAAAATGTCATTGATTTGGACGTCGTCATTTTGTTGACTTAATATCATTTTACCATAAAAAATACGACAAAACAATATTCTGTCGTCATTCATAAAACACCATTCTATTCTGATGCAACAAATCTATTAAATCTTTTCACTTTCTCAGAAATTCGCTAATAATCAATAATTTTCTTATGCCGATTGTCCAAACGGTTGAATTCGAAAAAAAAATCAAGTTCAGTAGCCCCTGTTTCTCATGTATTGCAAATTCATCAACAAATCACTGACCATCAGGTTTTCCGCACCCGCAGATGAAAACATTCGAAATTGTAAACATTTTAATAGGGTTTTGGAAAACATTTCTATTTGCACTGTCAATTCGACAGAAAGTCATTGTGTAGGTACGCAACTAACAAGACACGCTCAGAGCGTTTTAAACAAAAAAAAATTAAAAAAAAAACTCTTGTTCGCTTTATACCAAAATTAACAAATTTTCATGTTTTGTGAACTTTCTTATAAAATGCAAATTGGTCGCAAATCTTCTTTGCTTTTGTTTTTTTGGCAGTTCGTCGGCGACAAGTTTCGAATTTCATCTTCAAAGCTTTTTCTGCCATTTTTGGTAGAAATTCAAACAAAATATTCGTGTATGATGTTTTAATAGATCTTTGCCATGTGGCCAAGCGATATTTTAGGAGTTTTTTTTCTTTTTCACCTTTCTTAGTAAATGTTTTCGCTGTTGGGTGGGTTGGCAGATGATTTGTGGATCGACCTTAAACTTGAATCTTTTTGCCGAGTTTGAAGCTCAATTGAAAATTTTTGATCGGTTCAACAAATTAGTTCTTCATTGCTAAATGTGGCAACGCTCTTTCCGCGAGGGGAGAGAGGGTCCGAAAATCCAAAATTAGCATTTGCTTTAGACCAAAAAACCATTATCTCTAAAAAATGCTTTATTTTTTCACCAGTAATCTCGCTTGTTCGGTCCCAAGATTAACTCATTTAATATAATTAATCCATTTTATGTGTGTAATAAACGGAATTTCTCCGTTGCATTCCCTTGACCGATTTAAGCCGAATAGACAGGAAAACAGAAACCAATAGGATAAATCGAGGAAACTAGAAAGAAAGAATGCCAACCTTGAATTGACCGATATCCTAAAACCCTCTCCTTATTGCCAATAAGATCACTTAAATGTTTCATCCAAATCGGTTCAGTAGTTCTCGAGTTTTAAGAGAACACACAGACAGACAGACCTGCAAGCATATTATAATAGATTAGATATTAACCAGAAAACTGACAAAAAAATCTTTCATTACAATACCGTTCCATTGATCGGCGCAATACTAAAATCAAAATTCCTAACAAGACACAAAACTATCGACTTAACTAACAAAAACGTCAATCTTTTTTTCTACAGTCTTTGACACTGGTATTCGTGACCTTTTTCTGCTTGTTGGGGCCTATCGGACACTAGGGCCCAATTTTTAATGAAGATTTCAATTTTTTCCAACCTTCGCTGCTACTTGATCGAAAAGCGAATCTTTTGAATGATGACCTTTGGACATCGGCATCGCAAAAAATGCCGCGAAAATTTCTTCAAGACAGAAAAAAATCTCCTATTATTGTGGGAGAAAGATGAATTCATTCGATTGAAAGAGAAATGATTCGAGAGGCTTCTCCATTGTATCTAAAGTCAGTAGAATTGACGTTTTTCCTTTGGATTTCGCTTATTTTTTTTTTGATTACGATGAAAAGTGAATTTTAATGAATTTTGAGAGAAGTTCACGATGATTTTGCGGCTTCTTCTTAGACAGCGGTGGCCAAGACGGATTAAAAGACGTACAAGACGTTGAAAAGCAGCGGCTCGACTTGAATTGTCTGACAAAATTAATTTCCGATTATCATTCTAATAGTGAAACTGCTGAATGGGAAAGTAAATTATTGGCAATATGATTAAAAATCAATAATCGACTGATAAATTTTGCTGATAAAGTCAGATGGTGGATTTTCAAAGTGTACGGCAATGTAGAAGAAGTAGAAGTTTTTTGTTTGGGTAAATTTGATGAGAATTTCATGGTAATTTGATTGAAATTTTCCAGCAAATATTATTTGAAATGGAAACATTTTCCTATAGTGAAACTTTCCAAGAGCAGGTTCCCAAAACTTTGGGTAATGAGCTTAAACGGGGATTATTTTGCAATTAAACTATTATTGATACTTCACAACCAAATTCAAATTATCAACGGAGTAGAGTCGAATCTCGAAAATGAAGGGAACAGAAGAAAAATCGTGTTTTCGAGGAATTCGGGGCTATCGAGATTGGATTTATCGAAAAAAAAGGAATAGGGATGATTTTTCAAAAATCTTTCCCCAAAAATATGCTTTTGTATATGAAGTGTTGTTCAATAAATTGGTAGGTTGTTATTAACAAGATGACAAGGGAGATCCAAACTCATATGGCAACATATAATTATGTACATGTATAATTATGTAAAACTTCAACTAATTGTTTAAAATCCTAACTATATCCAATTCCTTTCTGCAGAGAATTATTCAGACCTTTCACTTTAATCGCAGTATTTTCTACACAGTTTATTCGCACAGATTTTTTTTTCTTTTGGGGCTGTACCTGTACACTGCCGCCGACCCCCACCCCTTAAAGTGTGACGTATCTTATAGACAGCCCCTCACACAGTCACTGGCAAAATATCTTTGATTCCCCTAAACAACAAGTGTTTATTCACGCAGTACCAACGATCAACATGCGTCCAGCAACATGTTGACAGCTTATTATTCAAGTCATAAACATAAAGATTTTTCTTTGCATAAATACAGGTATTTGGTTTTTTTGTTGGTGTTGCCTGATTTGTTACAGCAACGCACTTTTAAAGTTTTAAATTCAGATATCTAATTATTTGATGTTCTAATTTTGATTAAAACTTCCAGTCAGGGTATTTTTTTTGTTGCCCATAACGTGTGGGTGAGGCGCAAAAGGGATGGGGGGAGGAAGGAGAAATGTTTAACGCCTTGAAATAAAAAATAAATAAAAAAAAGCGGTGCTATTTTTACAACGCAGGCAATATTTTTCGGAAAAATTCCTCATAGTCAAATTATTTATAATGTAGTACACCGCAGGTATATTATTACTAAGAAAAACAGGACGGAGGCAGACATTTTTAAGGCCAGAGCTGTATTTTACGCCCCATACCTTTTTAAAAAAATTTATAAAATCGAATTTTGTAAGCTTTAAAATTCTGAAAGACCGATCAGAGAGAAAAAGGTTTGTCTTAATTTTTGTTTGTGAATATTTAAAAAAGGATATCTTAGTTCTTGGGCATGTAACAGAAATCGTAGGCAAATTGTTTAAATACACCATTTAATCGATATACAGTAGAATCCCGATAATTCGTATTTCAAGGGACCGACGTAAAAATACGAAGTATCGGGATATTCGAATTAGCGGGATTACGAATTATTGGGATTTTTTCAAGGGACCAGCAAATTCATACGAATTAACGGGGTATGAATTATCGGGATTCTACTGTAATAGAAAATCTCCATGTTTTGTCCGTATTTGATGCGTCCGTCTGTCTGTCTATCCGTAAACACCAGAACTTTCGAAATGAGTGAGCTAGAGACTTGAAATTTTGTACAGTTGCGTTTCTAGTAAATTGGAAGTGAAAATTCAAATTTTCGTGAAATAGCTCCGCTCCCCCGCACCGCTCAAATCATTAATGATATCGGAAAAAGGACAACGGATTCTTAATCTGAGGCCCGAAAAACCCCCCTATGCAAAGTTTCAGCGAAATCGGAGACGTGTCACAAAATTGAAAAAATCGCAAGGGGTACCCCTTGGCATTTTTTAAGTACGAAAAATCCAAGTCCTCCGATCGGGCTGAAATTCAGAATTTATAGGTTATCGGGGACGGAGAATCGATATCCGATGTCCTTTTTGAAATATTTTCAACGGTTTGGGTGGTACAAGGACGAGGTCCTTGAAAACCCCACTTGTCCCCAAAAAGGGCACCGGATATCGATTCCTCGTCCTCGAAAACTGTAACTTTCCAAATTTCATGAAAATCCTTGGAACCGTTTGCGAGATAAAAGGATACAATTTTTAAGGATTCAACATTAGGAAAACCGTTTGTTTGTTTCGAAATTTTTGTCCTATCGGCTCACAGAAAACGGTTTTTAATAGATTAAAGTCTCCTAAAGGATGTGTGTTTTTTGTTTTTCCTAAAACTGTACAACTTTTTTTTTAAAAATTTTTTTTCTCCAGATTTGAAATTTCCTTGAGATTTTTTTTTTGAAATTTCAAAAATTTACAAATTTTTTTTTTTTAAATTCACTGCAAAATGTTGGGAAATAGTCACAAAATACAAAATTCCAAATAATTTTGCGATTTTGCAACACAAAAAACTATTTATTCAATCCTAGATTGTGAAATTGAATCGGTAAAAAATGTACCAGAAGTAAATCATTTCTTCAACCTCCCACTGGCTTGTCGCCTGCTCCTTCTGATGATGTTCCACCTAATCCTCTAAGGATTCGATTTAAAAAGAAAAAAAAATAAAAAAAAATTTTTTAAAAAAAGCTTTTATTAAAAAAAATGCACTAAAAAGAAAAAAATAATTTTCTGGACGCTGTGTATCACAAATATAAAAGCTTTTAAAAAGCGAGATAAATGTTTATTTTATTGTTTTATGCTTTATCTCGCTTTTTAAAAGCTTTTATATTTGTGATACACAGCGTCCAGAAAATTATTTTTTTCTTTTTAGTGCATTTTTTTTAATAAAAGCTTTTTTTAAAAAATTTTTTTTTATTTTTTTTTATTTTGTTCTTTTTAGTCTTCGAATATATAGCTTTACATTTGAGATGTCCTTACAGGCTTTTTAACTTGAGAATCGTATTCAGCGAACCCCAAAACCCGCAGAATATATTTTTTCCCGGAACAATTGAGAAAAAGGATAATCACGTTATCCTTACAGGACATTCCGTTATCCTTACAGACTTTTTAATGACAGATTCGGATTCGGCGATCCCAAAAACCCCAGAATAGATTTTTTTTCCGGAAAATTTGGAGAAAAGGATAATCACGTTATCCTTACAGGACCTTCCGTTATCCTTACAGACTTTTTAATGACAGATTCGGATTCAGCGACCCCAAAAACCCCCAGGATAGATTTTTTTCCGGAAAATTTGGAGAAAAGGATAATCACGTTATCCTTACAGGACCTTCCGTTATCCTTACTGACTTTTTAATGACAGATTCGGATTCAGCGACCCCAAAAACCCCCAGAATAGATTTTTTTCCGGAAAATTTGGAGAAAAGGATAATCACGTTATCCTTACAGGACCTTCCGTTATCCTTACTGACTTTTTAATGACAGATTCGGATTCAGCGACGCCAAAAACCCCCAGGATAGATTTTTTTCCGGAAAATTTGGAGAAAAGGATAATCACGTTATCCTTACAGGACCTTCCGTTATCCTTATAAGGACGAAGTAGTGAAAATATTGTATTGTCATCGGACTTATATGAGTGTGCAAAATTTCAAGTCAATCGGACAAGTGGAAGTGGGTCAAAATTGGGTTGCAAGATTTGATCTGACAAACAGACAAACAGACAAACAGACAAACAAGATAGCGAGCTAAATAAAAGCTTTTAATAAAAAGACGATTTGTGTATGAAATTCCAAATGTATTCATACACAAATCGTCAAATCGTCAAATTTATCAATTAACTTCAGAAAGCAGGCACACAGGCGAGGACTGACATGACTGATTTTTACCTCTCCAGAAAGGACTAAAACTGCATTTAAGCATTGGACTGCGCTCCAATCGAAGAATGGGCAATTTTCTTATTTCTGGAAACGATATGGCTAAAAAAATTTAAAGATGTGTCTGTAACAGGTACAAAATATAGATTGAATAACCAATTATTAAGTTGTAATAATTTGATAGTTTTATTGATCCTTTAATCTTTAATCGATAAGATTCAAGTTTTGAAACTTTAAAAAGATTTTGAAGTAGTCTAGTGCGAGGCCGAAGGGATGGGGGTCGCAAGTCGACGGGGACGGCAAGGCCGAAGGCCCAGCCATACCTATAGTCAGGGGTTAAATCGATCAGGGCGAAAGCGCTAGTATTAAAAATACTTCTAGCGGCAATTACTTGTCACACACCAAAAATACTAGTAGAGATATACATATTGTTTTGCATCCCCATTTCTTCAATACTCTAAATTCTGGCAACACTTTTCTACTTGAATGAACTAATGGATGAATGAAAATTGTATGAGGTTTGGTTTTCTTTTACTTTTTTAACCAAAAGTCTTACTATGAGGCAGAACGTCGTGTACCTTTACAAATTTTTACATGAACTTTTACACGACTTACAAATAGTTAAAACCATTGAAAAATACAGAGAAACAATTTAACGTGTTGTAACACATGGATTTGTGAATGTGTTTGTAAAATTTCCCCTTGGTATGAGCACATAAGCACTTAAATCAGATAAGAAGCATCCCTTAAAATCTTGCAAAGATAGACAAAAAAAAAGCTTTTAGGAAAATATTTTGCAGTAGACGCTTTTCACGGCTTCCATGGCATCACGAATGGGGTAAATGGATTCACGAGGACTGAAAACTAAAATCTCGTTAGGACTTTTTGAAAAGATTTTAAGTGAATTTTATAACAAACGATTTTTTTTTTGTTGAGAAACAAAACTTTTCATCACAGAGTTTTATGTTATCATCACCAGACAATTAATTAGATTCTCCTCAAGGGTGAAATTTCCTCATCGGTGAGTTTTTCATAAACTTTCCATTGGCAGAGGTGCTAGTGTGAGGGAGTGCAGATAAGACACGTTCCAGGATCACACTTGAATTAAAGTAAAAACGGAAAATTCTATCGATAGGCCAACGCCAATGTCGCCAGCTCTTAACATTAACCCCTTTAGGATGAGTATGCAAGCTTTTCAACCCTTAAAAGGACTTGAGTTGAGACGCGGCAATCTAGGATAATAGGAAGACGACAAAACAGAACTCACAAAGACTATCAACAAAAGCGAATGGTATTAAATTTCGCAATAAGTCAAGAAAGGACAATAAATGTGGGGGAAAGTCAATGAAGGTCCTTGAATTAGCCGAGAAAACGCACTGAAGTGGATGCCTTTAGAGTTGGAGTCGAGTGTGTGACAAAAAACCCCTTGGCCATCGACGGCGACGAGTCGTAATCCAACCCCCCTTCTAAACTAATCGTGACTTTAATTTTGATACAAAAATACAACAGCATACATAAAATTATGAGGCGAAGATATGGAAAGGACATGGTGTGGATCCCTTTTCAGTTTAAGTAAGGGACAATGGATTTTTCATTGGACCTTGCCGGAAATTTTCCAAGAATCCGCTCAGGCGAGCAGATACAAAAGGAAAATTAATTTGACTCAATGCTTGAGGGGTTGCTGTGGATCAGCGTTGAAATGAAGTTGGAAAATGTGGTGTCCTTTTCACGGTTGTGAATAATTCGAATCGAAAAATGGACTTTTAACGAGGATGTGTGCATTTCAATAATAGCTGCGGAACATTACAAATTGTTCTAAGTTTGCCTCCATCCCCTTATGTCTCCGTTCTTCATTAAGGGTTGAAAAATCGATAGCAGACATTTGTGGATTTCTTTGGTTTTCCTATCCAGTCACCAGAAAATACTCCCTCACACGGTAGTGAGTTATGTGGGGTTGGCTTGATTATGGTTAGAGGAGATTAAGGGATGTCTTACTTAAGGTCATGTTATATGGTGGTGGAAGTTTTACAGAGTGTTAGTGGAGGCTTTCTAGTGGGGTTTTATCTAAATAAAAACACGAAGGGATTTCATGGAAAAGTTTTTGTATTTTCAAACCTCGCCCATTCAAAAAGCCTTCATCGTTTAATGAAGCCTTTAAAATTTCCAGCAAAAGGGAAAGAAATAAAAAGAAACTGGGGAGAACACGACTTTGCCAAATAATTTTAGAAAATGAGAAATTATTTGAGACTGCATTTAATTCATATTTCTCCCTCAATTCGTATATAAATTGAGGGTGGCTTTTATACACAATAAACGCAATGAAAATACGTTTTATTGCGTTGAATCCATTTAGCACCCAGTAATATAAATTTATGAGTTTCCCCATAGAAATAATTCGCTATCATTTATTATTACGGTTGAGGTCTTATTGCAAACACGAAATCCTATTACAACATTCAAAATTTAAATATTTAATTAAAATGCATCCAATTTAAGAGACTGTAAAGTAAAACTACCAGCATTTAAATTGCTTACACCTCAATAAATCACACCAAGAGATTTAAATGAACAGCAGCCGCAGAAGGAAGGGGAAACAAACATGAGAAATTCTTCATATCACGATTGTGTCATGATATCCTATGGGATATAAGTTGAAATATTCATTTCGAAACAGATCCTTTCCCGTTCCCTTTCGGAAAGGACATCGGAAATTACATTTAAATCCCTTTACTGTCGTCAAAATTTATTCATTTTTTCCCAATTTGACATCGTGAACCCTTTTTCGTGTGACCAACAAACGTTTCCATGTTCAATGAACCCTTGATCCTGTAGTATTCCCGGACGTCATGTGAATTCCTGACCATCCAGGAATGAATAGACTTCAAAATCGCTCTCTTTCTCGGTGATGAATAACACGAGATAATCTCAAGAGTTATCGAAATGACACACAAATAATTTCGGTTTTGCTGGTTGTTCAGACAAGGGCGGAAAATATTTTCAAAACTTGTCCCACTGAATGAGTATTCAAGAAGTCAACTGATAAGGGATGTTTAGCTGCAATGCTGAGAAACGACATTCTTAAGCTTCCGGTTTCCAAACTGGTTCTATTTGAATCTGTTTTTTTTTCTGTTTTTAGATTTTGCGATAGTAAGAAGTGGCTTCTTTTTCCGTTCCTTTTCGAGTGACACACTTTCACCAAACTCTTATCTTGGCCTAAAATGTAGACATAAAATATTTGGACACTTATCAAAATCTTTGAAGGCTTGACCGAGAAAAAAGTATGAAAGAAATGCAGTAAAAATTGGGCATTAAATCCATATTGCTTTTAAAGCCAATAATTCAAAAAACGTATTATTTATAGTATCCAGTTTTAACCAAATATTTTTATAAATTATGTAGATTTTGAGAGAATCATATCATACTAATATATCATACTAATATATAAAAATGAGTTGGTGTATGTCTGTCTGTTCCTCTTTCACGCAAAAACGGCTGAACCGATTGACTTGAAATTTGGCATGAGTGTCTGTGGTAGTTCTAGTTCCAACATAGGCATAAGGAAAAGTAGCGCGAGGGGTGGGGGGAGTAAGGGGAGGGGGTAAAGTAATCTCGAAACTTAGTTTTCCCTCTCTGTTACTCTTTCGCGGGGAAACTACTGAACCGATTGGCCTGAAATTTTGATTTTTCAAAAATTAGGCTCCGTTGAAACGGCAGAAAAATTGTTAGCCGTGAAAAACGTTTTCAAAAAATCAAAAAATAATGCAGGGTGGCCACAGGCCTCAATCTTCTTTTTTCCCACACCGAAAAACAATTAATTGTAATTTCAGATGATTTTTTCTACGATTTTAAATGAACACGAATGTAATTGTAAACTTTAAAAAAAAATTTTTGTACATAATTTTGTGTTTTTGACATTTTTAATGTAAAAATTACACAAAATTTTGTTTTATTTCATTTTATTTTATTTTATTTTTTTTTTTTTTATTTTTTTTTATTTTTTTTTTTTTAATTAAAAAAATTAATACAAATCTGAATGAATTCGAATTTTAGGGCTTCAGTCGGTAATGGGTCTGTAATTTTAGCCTTTCCGAATCCTCCTGCTTGTTTACACACTTTTTACCGATTTTTTTGTATAGAATTTGAATTTTAAAAAATTAAAATTTAAAAAAATTGTTGCTACACTATCAGAAAAATAACGGCAGAAAAGCAACGCAACGAAATTTTAATCAGAGTTTTGAACTTTGATATGAGGAAAAGTTATTAGAGTGTTTTAAGCAAATCGTTATGGAGAAATTCTTTCTATTTTCTACTTTAAATTTAAAATTTTAATTATGCTGAACCTTCTAATGTTTATATAACCTAATATTTTGCATTCAAGTGACTTGAAACCACCTAAAATTACAATTATTTCCATTGTTAACCGCACTCAAACAAGAAGCCACAAAAACATTTTGAAATTTCCACTTGAAACATTCAATTCAGTTATGTTCAATAGTAAAGAAAAAAGTCTCCAAGATCAATTGCTTTTCCTGATTGAATTCAATTAACTTTGAAAAGAACGTCAATTTGCGACAAATTTTTAAACTCACTTGAAACTGACCAGACTATAAAAGTGACCAACCAGCACTTGTTATGAACTACAAAAGGAAGTGCCTCTCTTTCAACTCCCAAAAAGAATTTAAAAGATTTGAAATTTTCACTGTAACGAAATTACGCCTAAAACCACAGAATAATGCGCCGAGTTGGTGGTGCGTTAAAGATCTCTACTTGATCAATGATCACTTAAAGTTTTTTTTATTTGAAAAATTGCAGCTTCTTAAGTGATCGAATGTCGCGGAGTCATGAGAGATCTTTGGTAAATGCGATCTATTCGACGCGTCCATTAAGAATAAATTGAAGTGCATCTTGGCTATGGCTATTGATCAATTTATGACGACAATTTCGCGATGATAATAAATTGAAATGATCAGAACGATCGGTGATCGTGTGGCGTGGCGTGGCGTTTGGGTGCACTTGCGTCTATAATTGGCGCATTTTCGAATAAATTATTGAATCATTTTAATTGCTAGGAAGGAGGAAGTTTTATTAAACGACAAATGGGTTCTTGAAATAGAAATACTGAGAAGTTGCGCTTAATTGGAGTGGTAGATATTGAAAATGCAATTATTTATGGTTATTTTTGTATACTGCATAAAAAGTTGTTCAACTTCAAGTTGTGTGTTAATTAAAATCTAAAGTCGATTTTTTCAAAAATATTTTTTAAGTAAGATTGAGTGGCTGAAATAAAGGACGAGTAGATTTCATGGTTAAATTTTTAAAATTTGAACATGGATAAATGTTTTTCACGGCCTAAACAGGTTTTCTTATCCCCGATCCGATTTAGAAGGGTTTCATCGTACTCCTGTTTACATATCGACACTCCTTCTTTTACCTTCTTTTAAGTCGACGTAGATTTCTAACAACGAAATATGTTGCTACATACGCGTTTTTCTAAGGATAGGGTGGCCATATTTATTTTTGGTCGATCTGGGATATGTGATGGGGAAGGGGGAAGGGGGAAGGGGGAAGGGGGAAGGGGGAAGGGGGAAGGGGGAAGGGGGAAGGGGGAAGGGGGAAGGGGGAAGGTGGAAGGGGGAAGGGGGAAGGGGGAAGGGGAAAGGGGAAGATAGAGTGGGGGGCAGGTGGGAAAGTATCGCTGAAAGAAAACTACGAAAAACGATAAATTTTCAATAAAAAATAAAATATAACTTAAATAGAAATAAAATAATATTAAATCCGAAGAAAAACAACTGTGCGCCGCGGGCGAAACTTTTTCTAGAAATTCTTGGACTTAAATATTTGAACTTGATCTTAAGTTTATAAGTCCAGTTAGTGCAAACAGCAGTAAGTCGGACAAATCGGGATAAAGGTTTAGTTTCCGGAACGCCGCGGTACAACATGCCTAAATTCTGGACTTATGGACACCTCAATCGTCTGCGGCTCAATTTTATATTCGTTTGGCATTCAAAAAACAATTTGATTAAAGAAATTGGAAAGTACTTTTAATCACTTCCAATTTAGCAACGTAAAATCCTTACAAATGTCGCAATTCACGTAAAAAAATGTAGGTACGAAACAAGCAAAGAAAATTGTTTTGAAAACTTCAATTGCGGAAACCCAGTCCCACTTTGGAATATAGCGCAATTTACACATATAGATAGATAAATTATGTACAAACGATGGTAAAGTTGTTGTTGTAAAATTTGTTGGTTACCGCCCTTCGCGCCCAACTATAACTTGCTTTTTTGCATGAACTTAAAAGAAAACTCTTTGGAAAAAATCTAATAACTTGGATAAATAGAAAATTTAAAAAAACTCCCCTACAAAAGTCCACCCAAAATTTTAAAACTCGAATTATTCTAGTAATTTGACTAATTTGCATTTAAATACACCGTAATATATGATTTTTTTAAACGAACTTCTTCTCTCAAACACGCAACATAATCTGATATGATCACAGCTTGATTCCATTTCGCAGACACACATTTTCCCGTAATTAATTTTTCCAAGTCATACATTTCCCGGTTTTCTTTCGTTTTCTCGCTTCATGTCTTTTTCAATTATTTTCCATCATATCTGTCACGTTATTTATATAAGGTCGGTTTTTAAGAGAGTGTAAGGTTGAATTCCTTATTTTTCAGAAACTCATCTTTCTGTTCAATTCACACGCACTTTCGGTGTTAAATTTCGCCAGCGCGACATGCTCTCCACCGAAGTGATAAAAGCCGCAACAAATGTGATTATAATCAAAAACCCATACACATATAAGCAACGTTACTACGGCGTAGCATTATTAATGGATTGAGTTTCATCAAATGGAGTTAGAATATGATTATCAGTTGCTAATGAGGGATAGGGAAAAATTCTATAAAGTCACTTTTCATCAGTCAGGTGAGATTAAATGGATCTCAACGGCAATTTCCGATCAATAAACGTGTCTAAAAGGGGGTGATACAGACAGGAGAATGGAGTTTTTACCACCAGTAGTAAATGCCAGGAGTTTACATCATAGATTTAGCTATAGTTCAGACCAGATTCACATAAGACTAATGTGACATTTGACACCACACTATATGGATGTTTTTTTGTTGACTGGTTTTCTACAATTGTGTGGCTTCTCCTAATTTCGCTGTAGCTAAAACCTATCAGGTAAAAATTAAAGCCATTGAGAATTTTTTTTTTCTGTTAGGTCGATTCTTTGTCACCTTAGAAGTTTTTACTACAGATAAAAGATAAAAATATTACTTTCATAAATGTAAATCTATTTACTACAACAACAAATCATATGTTAAGAACTCACGACAGTGTCGCGTGGGATTAAACGTGGCTCTACTTCCATATGGAGTTTTATTCAAGTTCCACACGAGTCAAGGATGATGGCCATTGCCAATGGCGCGATATATGCAAGTCTTTCCTATTTCTTATAAGAAATCATATCAAAGAAAACTGGTTCATTCACAGAGAAGGAAATTATTGCAGTGTCAACCTACGCTTCAGACTTTAATCCATATTTATTGACGAAAAAACATTTTTTTTTAGTATTCACCTGACGCTGTGTCGATACCACGGATTGCAGGTAATAATGCAACGATAGATTTTTTCTATAGTGGCGTTTGGCAAAATCACTTTGAATAAAAATGCAGAATGCATTCTAAAACGCCTCTGCATATCAGCTACGACGATCTTTGCATGGCATAGATAAAACATGATGAAAATCCCTTCAAGGTTTCAGGACATTCCCAAGGTGGTGTTACAGGAATGGGTTCAGGGACAGATTTTAGAAGAGGAGAAGTTTACTTAAAGTACAATCCCCAGATTCAAGAGACATCAAAAACTGCCAAGTATTTATTTTAGAGGAAAGAGCAAGCTATTAAAAGACGACCTTACCAATGCTATAAACCCTATGTAAACGCCTCCAGTGATCCAGAAAATAGCAGAAACGGGGAAAGGAGTGGGTATTTTATAACAGAAAAAAATGGTTCGAGGCACCACCTATCTATAGTTGAAACCCTGATCAAAATCCCTGCTGAGATTCAGAACATAACAGAGCAGGACTTTAAATAGGGTCACCAGACATCCTGGAATCGCCGGGACAGTTCCGGATTTAGGCAATTTCACCCCGAATTTTTCAATTTAGTGTTGAAATTTATCAACCGCTCGAAAAAACGATCAATAGATGTGCCAAAAACACTATATTTCGGCTGGGGGTTGCAGCAAATTACTCTGTTTTTCACCTGAGACGCATTTTCTCAACGATTTTCCAAAAATGGCGTATGTATTTTAAAAAATTTTGACTGCGGCGCTTTTGCCGTTATTGGTATTTGCACGATTTTCATTTCCAATATTTATAGAAGGCAAAGAGCTCTAAAAATTAAGTCTTTTTTCACTTGGAAATGTGCAGCTCTTGATTTAAATATTTACGCCGCATTCTGTTTGAAAAATTTTGCCTGCGGCGCACATTTCTTAATTCTTTTTCCTTGGCTTTCGCTCAAATAAAAATTTGTTTTTCATACAATTTTATTGTTTCGTTTGACAAATTAGGCATTGTTTTCACCAATTCGGCATTGTTTCTTTCACAATTGTTTTATTGATTTACTAAAACATCATTTGTAAGTTTATTTTTGTTAAAATAACAATTTTTTTGCTGAACAAAGATTTTCTTCCAAAAATATTTGCTCCATTTGACAATTTTTTAGTGATTTCAACAAAAATTTGGTTAATTTAACAATGATTTTATCCATATGATCGAGGGAATGTACCCTCGAATTCACTTTTCGGCCACGATTTGTACGTCCTGTCAAATTAGTGTTCACAAAAATTTCCGCAGCGACGTTTTCATCGATGTCTTAGATTTTTGCTCAAGGTAAAAAATATTTCCTAGAAAAGTGATCTCCCATAGACATTCTAATGACAGAGCATGGACGAAAGCATAATTTATTTTCAGTCGAGACCGAATTTATCAACATTTTTTCAAGTTTTGTGTTACCTTTTGGAAAAAAATCGCGTAAGATTAAGAAAAAACCCGTGTTTTGGGTAGAACAATTTAAGACAAGGAGTAATTTTTTGATACTTCTAAAAACATAATATAAATCCCGATAGATTCCTCACATTACATTAAAAATCAAAATATTTTCCTTTATTATCAAAACAATTTCAGTCATCACTAACAAAAATCAAATAAAAACCACCACCACCTCCAGCTGTTTGATTACCACGAAGCATTAACAAAATCAATAATTCTGTAAACATTCGCTTGCCAGTAAAAATAAAACCCTTTTTACAACTGATGACAACAAATTTTCCAATCACGAAAAATCTGAAGGGATTATTGCTTTCTTTTAATCTGTCAGCAAACAGCTAATAAATCTGAATTGAATTGAAATTAACGATTGTGCCATTGCCATTTTTTAAAATCTACATAAAAAAAATTAAACATAAAAAAATTGACAGAATTATTTTTTTTAAAAAAATTAAAAATTTTCAGCGATCGGTGACAGAGATCGGTGACAGAGATCGGTGACAGAGATCGGTGACATCATTGGGGATAGAGGGAATTGTTATGTTTTATGGTTAACGAATATATTTTTCTATGGTTATGCGATTACGACTGATTTTCACTGCCAAGCATAAAACATAAACTTCATTATGTCAATATAACCGTGTGCCACGAATAGACCTTTCCCGGTTAACTCTTAAAAAAATCCCTCCAGAAATTTCCTTACGCCGACGTTCATCCCGAGGGAAGTTCCTTCAGCCCCCAATTTCTATTTTTGGCATCCAAAGTACACAAGTGGCAAGAATCGTAATGCGTTCGAGCGACGGTTGACATGTGACTTAACATCATACGAATTAATGCTGGTGTATTTTTGTTTTTTGAAACAAATTTCCATGGTTTTCTTTTGTTTTTTTATTGGGCAATGTCTTAGATTTCATCCATCGTCTGGCGTTGTCCGTCTTTATTTTAGTTTTTTTTTTCTTAATAAATTTGGGCACAACTAGTAAGAGAGTGGTTATTTTTAGGTTCTTCCTTCATCGGAGTTCTTGAGCGACTTTCGTCGTCTTTCGTGTGGGTGATGTCATCTTCCTAAAAGGAAAGGAGTATGTTCTGGCCACATTCGGGAATTAAGTGATTCTGCTTTTTATTCTTAAAACGTCTTTATCATAAACAGAATATAATGGACAACAAGTTGTCTTCTTAATCATATCAAAGTAAATTTTTTTATCTCTCTATTTTTTAAAGATGTTCCTCGACTTAATGGTAAAGTTGAAAAAAAAACATTTACTGATTTTGATCAATGTTGCTGCATTGCGTCTTTGGAATGAAATATTTTCAGGACACGCGATTTAGTTTATTGGTTTTTGAAATAAAACACAAGTAAGTTTGAAAAATTGCATGAAATTTGATCGTTTCGAAAGAGTTTTTTCTTTAAAACTTTTGGTGCGCAATATTTTTGACATTGACGATTTTATCATATTTGGGTACATTGGTCGGTCACTCAGACAAGTTTCTTAAGATTTTATTATTAAAGAACTATTAATTCACAACATTTTCTAGAAAATATAATGACCCAAAAGCAAGTATTCGAGGTGTATGAAATCTTTGAGGGTCCATCACTCAAAAACTGTGACATTGCACCACCCCTTTCCCTTCAATGCATTTAACATCGACAAAAAAAATGTCTCCTCATATTATTTACTAAGTTTCTGTGCGCTAAACAGATATAAGGTAAGTTGCATTAAAAACTTCGTGCTTCCTTCCGCCGCATTTTGTGGTTTTGCACTCTACCCTTCCAGCAATTCCACTGACTGTACACAAAACTAGAAAAAGGAAAGAAAAAAACAGACAAAAAATACTGATTTTCCCTGAGACAAAATTTTTTGCGCTCAAATGAGCTGGGAAACATTTTTAGGTGGTGCAAGTTTTGATCCTTTAGCGGAAAATCACAAAAAAGATTAGCAATTTTTTATGATTGCCAAGAGAATTTTTAGAGATGGCATTCCATTTCTTCTACAATCCTAATAAGACAACAAACTTTTAAAATTGCATATGGAATACGAAATTACCTATCTTGCTGCCCTTGATTTTCCCAAATTTTAGAAGTAGTTCAAGGTTTTCTTTGGGAATTGACAAACTTTGTTGGCACCACTCCAATAAGGTGCCACGTAGAAAATTGAAAACTGCATTTCCTGCTAAGGAAAGTTCATTTTGCACCCCATCGCGCTGAATGGCAATAAAAATAAACGGGAAAAAGCAAAATTCCCCCTAATTTTTAGAGATGCAATCAATTTTCGTACCCTGTTAACATTTTCGGAATAACCCCAGGGCAAAAAAAAACATTTCAAGAAACATAAATACCTCTCACATTGTACATCATTTCGGACAGTTCATTACATCAAATAAATTGTGAAAAATCGCAGATGCCTTTTTCTTCCAAGTGCTTTTCCCCAATCTAACTTGAGAAGCGCCATTGATTCCAGAATCCACTTTTCACCACAATCGAATCCAAGTCAACAGACCATTCATCTTTGATTGGGAGGAAAAATTTCATCGATTTGCCTATGACGATTTCAGACCCTTTTGCTTTCTTCCACATCACTTGAGATTTTTTTCTATGAAAAGTCACCGGAATTTTCCACTTGAAACCCCATTCATAGCATTTTTCTCCCGGTTTCTGATGCAGCAGCTAAAAACTTCCTGCAGGCGTGAGCGTAACAAATCCGCAAATCGTAAAAACTCATAAAATATTCTATTTTTTTACTGCGCTCCGAAATGGGACACAGGGCGTAGTTGATAGGGTTTTCCACCACCATAAATGCCAAGCAATTGCAATAATAGTTCTCCATATGGCGGAAAGAATACGAAACTGAAACTGAGCGCCACCCCTAAAGTAAAATTTGTGGTAAATGCGAACGTTTCCATCATTTTAATGGCGCCATATGGAAAAATCAATAAATCATTGGCTAAATTTAGAGGGAAGCGCCCAGGATGCACTCAAATGAACCGGAAACCCAAAGAGATGCAAATAAATTTGTTCGATCATTCATTGTTTAGTATTTAGTTATTCCAGGAAAATACTAATTCCGATATTAATTGGCAAATGGAAATCATCCAGATGGACAGGGCATCGACAGGCAGTAGTTATGAAAGTCATAAATCATGGAGACGAATATACCGTGAAGCGGGCTGTGGTGATCGTTTTCGTGTTTGAAATGGACTTTGTAAACTTTATTTCTTGGGAATTGAAATTAAATCTTAAAGAAAAGCAAAGATTTATTCGATCTAAAGAAATAAACCTAAATTTCATGTGAAATCAAAGCGGCCGGACTCCCGCTATATCCCAAATTTCGTGGGTGATCGTTTTTTTACGCAACTGACCGTTTAGTGTCAAACATAATTTGCCTAAATTCATTATTCACTGACCATAAATATAACAACAAAAAAAACTATATTTTCTTGCTGACTCAGCCATTTGATCCCAAACCCTAAGATTCGCTTAGTTTCTTCCCCCTTTTGTTCGAAAAAAAAATAAACAAATCCCGACCGATCGATGATTTCAAAAATTCCATACCGTGAAATTGCGCCATTCCAGATATCTGAAAATGCAAACAGCTCTGCGCACACACCCATCCGATAAGATATACCGGCTAGGATTTTCTTAAAACTGTTGAACTACAATCTGAATCAATTTACACTAAAGATACGCAACAATAAACAAAACTGAATGATCACTGATCATGACGGGGCGGCGGCAGGCGATCGAACGTCGTCAGTTTATCGTAGAGCAAAGACGATTATCCAAACATATTGGGAAAAGATGCAGGCCAATGAAGACCATTTGGGCTACGTCCGCTTCTAATTCTTGATTGTGACAAGCGGATCAATGTTTGAGGGTGTGTTTCCATCGAGAATTCTTTTTTCACATAATTTTTTTTCTCGTATTTTTTAAACTAGGCAATAATCCAAAAAAAAAATGTGATTTTCCATTTTTCTGAAAATTATTCTTTTTAAATTTATTTGGCGAATTGTTTTTTTGTACCTAATTCTAATGGACCGTTTACAGCTGCGATTTTCTCTGGAATTTCGCCAGGGCTGTGGAGTCGGAGTCGGAGTCGGATATTCTAAAATTTCCGGAGTCGGAGTCGAAGGTTGAGGTACCGACTCCACAGCCCTGAATTTCGCCACCGATTTTATTTATCTGTTGCAAAATAATTTTGCAAAAGTTATTACCACCCTCAAAATTATGAGGATGTCCATGCATCTGTCTGTCGGTCTGTCGGTTTATTGGTCTGCCCGTTGTAGGTATCTTAAATAACTCGAGAACTCATTAACCTAGAGACTTGCAATTTTTTGTAAATAAGTTTTACGAAAATCGTAGTTTTCTACAAACTTCTGGAAAAGTAACGGTAACTATAATGGGTACCTTCTATACATTTTTTTTAAATAAGAAAGTTTTGTGTTGATCACAACTGATATTGTTATACAAATATTTGAACGCGCGCGCCACGCGTTTTAACACATTTATTGTCTATATTTGAGCTAAACTTCAGGCCAATCGGCTCGGTAGTTTCCCCGTGAAAGGGTAACAGATAAAGAGCTAAGTTTCGAGATCATTTTACCCCCTCCCCTTACTCCCCCACCTCTCGGGCTACTTTTTAATGGGTCTATGTTGGGGCTGGACCCCCGACGAACATCTATGCCAAATTTCAGGCCAATCGGTTCACTAGTTTCCCTGCGAAAGAGTAACATAGAGGGAAAACTAACTTTGAGATGACTTTATCCCCTCCCCTTACTCCCCCCACCTCTCGGGCTACTTTTCCGTATGCCTATGTTGGAACCAGAACCACCACAGACACTCATGCCAAATTTCAAGTCAATCGGTTCAGCCGTTTTTGCGTGAAAGAGGAACAGACAGACAGACAGACACCAACTAATTTTTTTTATATACAGTAGAATCCCGATAATTCGTACCCCGATAATTCGAATATCCCGATACTTCGTATTTTTACGTCAGTCCCTTGAAATACGAATTATCGGGATTCTACTGTATTAGTATGATGATATGATTTTTGTCTCTCTCAAAGCAAAAAAAACCCTGTTCTGCAAGTCGTGCAAAAATTAGAAAAAAGTCGTGAAAAATCCTTTTGATGGTATACAGAAGATCAAAAAACGACGAACCGGCGGACTTATTGATATAATTTTAACGTACTTTTGGTTCACAAGTTTTGGGCCTAACTTAAAAACTTATGCACAGTTGACTGATAGCTGATAGTGTAAAAAATTCGATAAAAATTTAGAAACAGGTAAAAAGTTTAAATATTTTCTGTTCTGTTTATAGAATTTATAGATGGAATCACCACCTAAAACGGTGAGTAAGATCTCCATAATGACGATCGTCTGTAATTTTACTGCTAGCAGATGGTCACGACTTATGGCACGACGGCCACATATTCTACTTCCATCCAACAGATCCTATCATCTAGAGAAGCACTCAGGGAGACGCAGCAATGCATAAAAACGACAACGTCATGTGAGATGTCGGATATAATTTGGTCTTATGGTTTCGGTCGCCCAAAGGGATTGTGAATAATAATAAGAATTAGACGACATGGCCCTAGAACTTGTAACTTGGAACATGTTCGGCTCGTTAAGGGCAAATAACATGGGCCACGTGCCAAACGAAGTTTCTTGTTTTCATCCATTTCACCCTTCCTGCTGTTGTTAGCGTACGACGCGTACCTTTCGAACAAATATGAAAATAAAAAAAAAGCCCACAATTAAGTAGAAACGGTCCTAACAAAGTGCTGATGGCCTCTGCCTCTATTTTACATTTCCTTAAAAGAATCACCAGCATCTGGCAAACTCATTTCAAATGCTTTGGATGTGGATATTCGCAATACGCGATTTATTCTACCAACAACGAGGGGAGAATCGAACTGGATTTTAAAGTTAAATACACAATTATATGCTCTCATATGCCACATATGTATATATATATAATAGCAGTAACAGCCGCATGGCATAATAATATTTATGTTGGGCTTGGGCATTTAACAAGCATCGCATATAGAAGAAACACAAAAAAAAACACAAAACTCTACATTAATGGAGTTCAAAAGATCAAGTTTCACATTTAGAGAAAGAGGAAGGAAGCTGCGTATATCGAACGGGGACCCTAAGTTTAAAGCCAGCAATTTGAATTTCTGTTTTTATTGACAAAGTATTTAATTGGGTCTTTTGACGGATTAGTTTTGATGTGATTTTTTCCTATTTTTTCCAGTGCGAGTTCTACTTTTATTTTTTCCATATGAACGCTATTTAATTGTGGAATAACAGATGATATTTACATTAAGACGTCATTAGCCATGATACTTTTTGTTGGGTTGAATAAAATTTAAAAAAAAAAACATGTCACACAGGTCAGATTATTACAGTCGAGTAGTTTTCCCATAGGGATTTTTTCGTAAGATTTGTTGGGAATTTTTTGAAAGTGCGATTTTTTCGTGCAAGTTTTGAGTGTCGGTATAAAGGATATTTTTTTAAATTAAATACAGACTTTTTACTTTCCTCTTCTATAGAGGGAAAGTATTATATTCATGATGGAGACCAACTCGGGAAGGGGGCAAATAGAATATTTCTGATCAGTACAAAATCCGTTTCAGGCGATATTATGAGGATGTCCGTGCATCTGTCGTCGGTCTGTCTGTCGGTCTGTCTGTCGGTCTGTCTGTCGGTCTGTCTGTCGGTCTGTCTGTCGGTCTGTCTGTCGGTCTGTCTGTCGGTCTGTCTGTCGGTCTGTCTGTCGGTCTGTCTGTCGGTCTGTCTGTCGGTCTGTCTGTCGGTCTGTCTGTCGGTCTGTCTGTCGGTCTGTCTGTCGGTCTGTCTGTCGGTCTGTCTGTCGGTCTGTCTGTCGGTCTGTCTGTCGGTCTGTCTGTCGGTCTGTCTGTCGGTCTGTCTGTCGGTCTGTCTGTCGGTCTGTCTGTCGGTCTGTCTGTCGGTCTGTCTGTCGGTCTGTCTGTCGGTCTGTCTGTCGGTCTGTCTGTCTGTCGGTCTGTCTGTCGGTCTGTCGGTCTGTCTATCGGTCTGTCTGTCGGTCTGTCTGTCGGTCTGTCTGTCGGTCTGTCTGTCGGTCTGTCTGTCTGTCGGTCTGTCTGTCGGTCTGTCTGTCGGTCTGTCTGTCGGTCTGTCTGTCGGTCTGTCTGTCGGTCTGTCTGTCGGTCTGTCTGTCGGTCTGTCTGTCGGTCTGTCTGTCGGTCTGTCTGTCGGTCTGTCTGTCGGTCTGTCTGTCGGTCTGTCTGTCGGTCTGTCTGTCGGTCTGTCTGTCTGTCGGTCTGTCTGTCTGTCGGTCTGTCTGTCGGTCTGTCTGTCGGTCTGTCTGTCGGTCTGTCTGTCGGTCTGTCTGTCGGTCTGTCTGTCTGTCGGTCTGTCTGTCGGTCAGTCTGTCTGTCGGTCTGTCTGTCGGTCAGTCTGTCTGTCGGTCTGTCTTTCTGTCGGTCTGACGGTCTATCGGTCTGTCGGTTTATCGGTCTGTCCGTTGAACATATCTTAAATAACTCGAGCACGCGTTGACCTAGCGACTTGAAATTTTTTGCAAATAAGTTTTACAAGAATCGTGGTTTTTTATCAACTTTTAGAAAAGTAACATTAACTATGAGTACCTCCCATACAATTTTCTGAAAAAATACAGTTTTTTAAAAATTCCTCGAAACTTTTGCGCTGTTGGGAAACAATGAATATAACAAAATTTAAAGGACGTGAAATGTTCTACATGTTTTGCTTTAACAGCATTTTAAAATGATATTGCTAAACATCTCTGCTCAAATCCCCCCAAAAAAAACTTAAAAACTCTCCAACTAACGTTCCCTTTGATCATCATTCAAAATTATGCAACCGAATAAATTCTAAATAGTTTTTAATTTGCCACAAACCTATTAATACCCAATAAAAATCCAAAATAAAATCAGAACGCGTCCAGCTTTTAATCTGTTTTTATTGTGACATCAAACGAATATTTAATGACGAACCTCATTCGATATACAAATATAAAACTATTATCAGACATTGGACAAGTTCTACGCTGGGACCACCAACAGTTCTGTCACCATTCACTCTGTTCTGCAGTCAATTTTCGAATTTATTCACATTTGATTCACTCCAGAAACCAAAAAAAAACTCGATAATCCGTCGCATCCAACGCCTTCCTACGACATGTCTTAGACGCCCGTCACTCACTGCAGTTATCGTTGTTGGTACAAAAAAAAAACAGTAATTCCACCTAAAGCCAACTTCAGGGGTTCATAAATTATTCGGGATCACGACGAAGTTCTATCGAGAAGAAGCCCTTTTGCCCTTTCACTGTGCTTGTGCAGCACAAACTAAAACAATTCGGTGGAGAGTGTGGGAAGGGACGCCTTTCCCTTGATGTCTAGCCCTTGAGGGAATCCAACGATTTCTTGGTTTTTTTTTCCAACGTGGATTAAACAAACTCTGTCCCCATCCCAGATGATTTTTTCTTTCAATTCTTTCGAATTGTCACGCATGTCTCCGTTTTATGAACACAACCGCATAATGTTGACTCATAAAAAGTCCGCCGGAATTATGTTTATGCTAAGACGTGTCCACTTGAGTGGATATCATAAAGCACGGTCTCTCGGCCGGCGGTGGCGTCTAGGACTACAAGAAAGTCAAGGAAATCCTCCTCTCGTCCCCTAAAATCTTGCAACAAATGGTCGGACTTGGAAAACTTGAAAAATTCGTGTCATGCAGAAAGTTTGTGGTAGAAGTTTAAAAACTCTGATGAAGGAATTTCACGTTCCATCGGTTGCTGGCTGGACAAGTGCAAGAATTCGCAAGGAATCAAAATGTGGCCAGGGTAGGTTCCTCATATACCTGGACTGCTAATTTAATTGTCAGAATCGATACAATCAGGCCGAATACATAAAACGAACCCAAAAAGACCCTTGTCCGAAAGCACAGAGACTTGGCGAAAATTTTGTAAAACGTGGGTTGGGTGCGACGTGTTTTTCTTATCGCATCCTGTCCAGCAACCGGCGGGAATCCTGACTCATTCCCATCACCGGTCCGCCTAATTAACTGGAAATGCTAGTTTTGTAAACAGTTTCCCTTCTCCCCGTAATGTTATCTGTCTGGATTTTATGAATGAAAACTGCAGACACGACGTTGCTTATTGGATAGAGACTCTTGGATTATCGATTCTATTATGTTCTTCAGTGACATCTTCGAAAATTGACATAAGTGCCACTCTAGACAGCCAGATGTCTTCCCATATGGATAAAAAACAAAGTCTAGTCTAATCTAAAGTTGCTACCAAACAAATTGATGTGATCTCTTTTACCTCTCCTGCTGGCCAATCCCTATTCCCATGTTGTCCACTGATTCGGAATTCCACTGATTGCTAACTTGATTTTGACCTCTGCATGATTTTCCATAAATGGTTTCCGTGCTGGAATTTTTCTGCGTATGAACTGATGGAAAATTGCCTCCGATTCCGATCCGGTTTTCAATTTATATACCTTTTATTGCTGATGGATCTCTCCCTTTTTTCGTTTTTTGTAAGAAGTTCGTTTTTGGGATGTTGTTTCAGGGCCATGTGGATTTTAATGCAGAAATGCGAATGTCATTTTATGGCAATCTCCGAAGTGGATTGATTTTGTTAGACAGATTGAATTTTTTTCAAATACGTTTGAAGCGAATTGAAAGAATTTTTCGTGATTTTTTATTTTGTTTTTTGCATGCGTAAGGAGAATTTTCCATAAGTTGTTTTTTCATGAGGTGATTGTAATTGAGTTCAGCGCCTTTTGAAGCACTTTTAATTCTGTCCATTAGCTTTGATTTTATGTTGGAATCTCGATTTTGCCATTTGAATCTTTGCAAGTCCAATTTTTGAGAAAAATCTTGTGTTAAATCAATGAAATTTTTCATTTTACATTTCTGCAATGGCCAATTTATTCACGATCTGTTTAAATAAATAAAATAGCTTACGATGTATCATATCGAAAAATTTTCAAGGCAAAATCAGTTTAGAATACGATTTTGCATAACTCTTCCATACATCGAAATTCAATCGCACCGCTCCTTCCTCCCTATGAAAGAACAATTTCTATCAAAATTCGGTCCGTCACATTAGAGTGTTTGACGATTACCTCCTGGGAATTGTAACTTCTCTTATATTTTAAATACTCTAATTATGACCCCCACTGTTGAAAGGAATGCATGCCTTACAAATGTTGCATGCGTTTCAAACGACCATAAAAAGGGTTGTGTTCACTTTTTTCTGGAGTTGTCGGATCGTCATGCGGTAAATTGCATTATGTTACTTGTAAGGATACGCGGAACCTTTAGAGCATTTCTCCCCTCAGGAGATTGAGGGGGACGGGGAGGAAAGACACGAAAAGACTCAATTAAAAGAAAACTGGTGAACCGATTTGCTTCATTTTTTTAGAAGAAAATTAAAAGAAATTGTTGTGTCTTGCTGTGTTAAGTAATGATAGGGCAAGCATACGTCCCCGAATGGCCGGAACAGTCCTGGGCCCCAATCATGTATTCCGACGCGTCTCTCTCTTTCGACTTCGGCGCAGCTTTTAACTCTTGACTTCGCCATATCAGCATCTTCAAATTTCCTTGAGTGACAGTCAGAATCACGTTTCGATTCATAGTGATTCCGCGAAATTTCAAGCTGCAGATATGGCGAAGTCAAGAGTTAAAAGCTGCGTCGAACTCGAAAGTCAGAGACGCGTCAGAATACATGATTGGTGCCCTGGATTTAGGAATATTGTCCCGGAATCCCGGAAACTAAACTTTTGTCTCGGATTTTTCAATTGTGTATTATAATTTCTTAATCCTGAAAAAATTGACATTGAAATCTAAAAATTTTCGCCTGCGGCGTATTTTCCTTATAGACCAAAAAAGTTACTTCAACAGACCCGCGATAAGAATGCCATAAGAAGCTAAAAATGCCAAAAAGTTCTTGAAAAGTGTGAAAAAAAAAACATTTAAAAAATTTAAAACCGTCTCAAAAATGCTCTGAAAAAGTATAAAACAACTCGTAAGAAACTCTAAATTAAGTCAACTTTACCGAATAGCTTATCGATGACGAGGAGATATTTCCCTAGTGGAAACGACTTCATAAAATATTTTACAGCAATCGTAAAAATCATATTTTTATTATATTAACGTTTGACTGATGGCAACTCAACATACGTACTTGATTTGCAGCATTCGAAATGCATCTTTGAGTAAATATTTACAAACGCCTAGCAAATACCGTCGAATACTCGTCGTATGCAATTTACTAAGCAAGTGACCATGCAGTCAATGGTGTAATAAACTTTAACTTCTTCGCAGTGATTGACTACTCGCAAGCCTCGTAAATTTTCAATATTTGCAGTCATAATTTTAGTTTAGCAAATATTTGCAACACGAACAACGCAAGGACTCGGGAATGAACAAAAAAATATCTGATGTGAACAGCACATGACTTTTTTATACAAAATCAATGTTCCTGCGTAATTTACACTGCGGCTTATATAAAAATATGATTTTTTTACGAAATATCTCGAAAACGGTTTACTGTAAAAGGCGAAAATGTAGAGAATTTTAATATTTTCATCGAAAATTTCCTACACACAAAAGGTATTTAAAATAAAGTTATGTAGAACTAATTCGTAATTTATCCCCCCCCCCACACATCCCCACCCCTCTCCTTAAAACTTCGCCCAGCTCAATTCTCAGCTCAATTCTCAGCTCAATTCTCAGCTCAATTCTTACCTCAATTCTCAGCTCAATTCCCGAAACTAAATGTTGCAGGGTAAAGTTTTGTGATTAGAAGTTAAAAACTAGGAGAAAAACTCGCTACTGAGTTCGGATTTTTTAGATCCACAAAAGAAACTCTTGACTCAAAGTTCACCAAATCTTGACTCAAACTTCACCAAATCAAACACTAAAAACGGTCCAATTTGATCAAATCCGATTTCCCATCGATTCTGTGATGTTCAAAAGAATCCTTGAAGCCAATTAGTAAACAATCGATTTGCCGAAGGCCAATGAACCAACCGGGGTAGCCGCCAAGGATACAAAAATCACCAACACCATCAAATCCATTCAAAGCAACGCTCCTCCAGGCAAGCGTTACATAAACACACAAATTACATAAAATATTTCAATTTCTCAGGAGAGAAATGATGCTCAGCTCATCCTCCCCACCACCACTGCTGGTCCATGGAGAGGGTTTTTCTTTTTTTTAGATTCAGGACTTCAAAAAGAAACAACAACAACATGTCAAAATAGGCTGCAGTCTACAAGTAAAAGACCTCTGCAACTGCACTTTGAGGATGAATAGGAAATCTTGTTCACAAAACTGTTAGACAGTAAATCGACTATTATCCGAAACTGCAAAAGAATTCCAGCTTGCCCATGCAGAGACAGTTAGCAGGACGAGAGTACAACGACTCCTCTACAATTCCTTAATAATTAACGCAGGGGAAAAATCGATTTTTGCTACCATTTGAATCATTCAAGGGATGATGGTCCCAGACCGGTCCCTGTGTTGACAGATGTACAGGAAAAAAGATTTTCCCAATCAAATCCTTATCGAAACTATCAACTTACCGAATCGGGGATCGGTCCACAAATAAAGTAATCCTTTATGAGAATGAAATTATCCAGAAATTTTGTGCTAGAAATCCCTTTTCTTTGGCTTTTATCGAGACACACACAAAAAGGACCACTTTTTGCTTGAAACACTTTGCACCGGTAAAAAAACAAACAAAATTCTCTTCAAATTTCCATCAAATAGAAAGAACTGCACTGGATTTAAAATATTAAAGAATTTTTGCACAAAATTCGCTATTTGGAATTGAATTTTCCTTCTGACCGCACGATTTTCTCATTAATCCAACAGGAATCCTGAAGTTGGAATCCTTTGCAGACAAATTTGGTGCACAGCAAAGGGAAAAACTCGCGCACTTCACCCAAGAAACCAACGAACGCGACCGCAGACCAACTAGAACTGAATACGATTATCCCTGCCTCGTATTTCATCTTAGATTCTGAATGGTTCTCTCTTAGCGCATACTCTGTGGTGGTTTAATGCTTCTGTCACAAGTTCTATAGGGTATATACTGAAGAACTTAGGAACAGTCACTATAGATATGTAGGGGTGAGTAATGGTGCTTGGCACGTTTTTAGCTATGTTAAATTTCGAGATAACTAACGAATTACGCGAGGGATCGCCAGAACAGCTGGAGTACAGTGGAACCCTGGTTTATGAATGGAATTTATTGATCATAAACCGAATCCAAAATAAACCAAAGCCGTTGTTCCCGTAAAACAACGTTGTTCCCGTAATGGTCTAGTTGCTCCACTGTAGTTGAATTTCCCGAGAATCTAGTCAGAAAAAATTTAGAGTGTAGACCCATAACATTATAATTCGACCAAAAAATTGAAATTTTGGTCCCAACGCCGTTCGAATTACGCGAAAATTGGCGAGTATAATCGCTTACGTCAAAAACGAAAACGAATTTCTCAATTTCGTAAAAGAAGGCTTAGATTAGGAAATATGGCAGTTTGGAAAATGTCAAAAATTACGAGTTGAGTATTTAGAAAATAGCGAATTTGATTTGTAAATTAATAGTAATTTTGATGTTGAATTTGGACTGCTAAACATATAAAAACATCAATTTTTCTCTGAAAGCAGAAAAGTTTTCAATATAAACTTGTTGCCGCTACATGTTTCTAACAATTCAGCAACAATGTTTATAATAAATGTTTTAAGTCAATACAACAACCATACAGTTTAAAAGACGTCAAATGTTTTGGGTTGACACTGATAAAATTTTTACTTGATTTTTAAATGTTCGAAACAAAATATTGCCCCAACACTTTCCCGAGAAATATTAGTTGCGTTTTTTTAATGTTCTGAAGCAGTTCAGAACAAGCTTTCCACACAAAATCCTGCACCACCTTTTCATTTTGAACAGCGCTTGGAACAAAGGGAAATTTTATACGGTAATGTACGGTAATGAAATGTTGCTAACTTCAACATAATAAATCTGACATTTTATTCTCAATTGAGGATTTTGTGTTGGTGGTTTGTTGGTTCTGTTCGACAGCGAAATAGTTTTAATCATGGGTGATAGCGAATCGTGATTATATCAAGAAAATATAGCAGTAACGGCCTACTGATGTAACCAACGTGAAGTTAGTTGCGATTCGAACTCGATGAAATTTCTTACTTACTCTGGATCGTTTTTTTAATGTTCCGTGTTCTAGAACATTAAAAAAACGCAACTATTGTATGCCATCGTACTGAGAAACATTCGGTCAGAAAAACATCTAAAGACGATACGAAAAAATAGTCTGAAGAATGTTTAAAAAAATGGAAAATTTAAAGCACGAATAATAGAAAAGTAATTCGTGCTTAAAAATTTTCCATTTTTTTAAACATTCTTCCTACTACTTTTTTGTTGCTTGAAAAAAAAAACTAATCAAGAAGAGAAAAATTAAACAAACAAGAAAATTGGTCGTAATTTATATTAACTACTAGGAGCTGCGCCCCGAACCGCTTCGCGGTTCACCCCTCCCCCCATAATGCGTTTAATTTATACTCCCCTTACTCCCCCACCTCTCGGGCTACTTTCTAATGGGTCTATGTTGGGGCTGGACTCCCGACGAACATCTATGCCAAATTTCAGGCCAATCGGTTCAGTAGTTTCCCTGCGAAAGAGTAACATAGCGCAAAAACTAAGTTTCGAAATCACTTTACCCCCTCCCCTTACTCCCCCCACCCCTCGTGCTACTTTTCCGTATGCCTATGTTGGAACCAGAACTACCACAGACACTCATGCCAAATTTCAAGTCAATCGGTTCAGCCGTTTTTGCGTGAAAGAGGAACAGACAGACAGACAGGCAGACACCAACTCATTTTTATATATTAGTGTGAGTATGATGATTTTATTCATTTATTGCTTCTAATAAGCAACTATAAAAATATAACAAAAAACCTTTTCAACAAAAATTGTAATATTTGCAAAATAACAAAAATAATCATCAAAAAAAATGTTTTTAAATAAGTAAATTTATTGCTAGACATCATCTCCCGCATCGCCGATCCAAACGGGTTTACTGCATTCAAAATCGATATCCTTTTTACACTCACCAGCAATTTCCACTTCATAAAACTCCACATCGCGATGGGAAATTGCAGTGAAAAAATGTTTCCAACATTTCTTTCCAGTTTCTGGGATAATCGGCAAATTAATCGCGTTTAATTTCTTTATTGGTGAATTTAGCACAAAATATGCAAACTCAACGAATCCTTCGATACCGAGATGTCGGTACACCCGAATTACGCGCTCACCTTCGATAAATGCTAGCAGGGTTTCATCCCGAAGCTGCAGAGCTGTTAAACTACGTGGCTCTAAGGTTGAAATCCTCTGATAAACCTCCCCTCGCAGGATATTGAAGTAAATTCGAATTTCGTCGTGATGCATTGCGACCAAATGATCGTGTCGATCGATTACGGCGATCAGGGTTTTTTTGTTGTCATGTGGGCCGACTTTGAGGGCTAGAAAATCTCCACCTGTTCGACTGGGGATGTACGGTATCTCAGCTGAATGGATGTCCTGTTCAGAGTATTCGATGTCGACGATATCTTGGTGATCTTCAGGTGCTTGAGTGGTTGACCAAAAATTTAGTCTGACGGGGTCTGAATCTGTTGCAGATCTAGACTGAGGGATTGAAGAATTTTCGACCTGTGGCGGAAGTGTGGAAAGTGCTTCCACATTAGGTAAGGGTGTGGTAGGTTCTTCAGTTAGTGGCAAATTGGTTTCATTGGCAAAATTTTTCTGATGATCCTCAATTTTCTCACCCAAGCTGTGGAGATCTTCAATAAGGGTTTTTATTCTGTTCTCAACCGCCAGATAAGTTTCATTGTCCTGATTTAAAGATGCTGCAGATGACATGGAAATTTCATCAATTTTCATTTTTTCTTGAATTTCACTCAGGTCTTTTGCTGCCTTTTCCAAAATCTCAGAAATCTGCTGTGCGAGTTCAGAGCAATTTTCTGTTCCTGTTCCTGAAGAATCATTCAAATACCCTTCTTGTGCGGATCCAAGCATTTCGCTCTCAATGGAACTGGAGACCCACTCATCGTAAACGTTTTTTGCACGATCAACCAATCGGATCAGGCTTTTCACTTCTGGAATATGACGCATTCCTGTCCATAGTTTTTTGCCGATTTTTTTGGCGACCGTTTTTACAGTCGAATATGAGATTCCAACCATTTTGGGGTCGCTTTGGGATTTCATCCAAGCGCGAAGATCTTCTATCGATGTTTCTTCATTTTCATCGAATTCTTCAGGAACTTCTGTTGAATAATTTTCCACTGAAGACAAAGAAGGGTTTTCCTGTAATTTTTCAGGGTAATTCTCTACATAGTCTGGTTTTGAAGACACTGATTTTAGACCAGAAAACGACTCAGGATCTGACAAATCTTGCACATTTTTAGGAGATTTTTCGGTAAAATTTTGGTCATCGTCATCGAAAAACTCGCTTTCAAAACGCCCTTCCAAACCCCCTACCCCACTTTTTTGATTAATTTTGTGATCGATTTCCACAGGCTCGTCAACCTCATTCGACAATTGCACCAAATCCCTAACAAGTGCCAAAACTTTTTTCTCAATCTCAGAATATTTTTCTTCGTCGGTGATTTTGGTCTTTCCTAGTTCCAAATTTTGCACCTCCCCTACATTTTCCGAAAAATCTCCACCAAAATTTGAATATTCTGCAACTTCGCTAATTTCCTCAATTGCCGTCTCCAAGATTGAGGAAACTTTCTCAATCACCTGCGTTAGATGGTGTCTAGTAAAATCATCTCCATTTTTCTCTCCTTCGTTTCCATGAATTTCTGTTGAATTCCCCTTATGTGTCGCTCCAGAAATCCAGTCTTTATAAACCCTTTTCGAATAATAAATAAGTTTTCTGATGTCCTTAATTTCTGTTAATCCGTACCAAAGATTTGTAGCAATTTTGGTTACCACGTTTTTAATCTTCGAATTTCGATTTCTAGAATATTTTCTGGAAAATGTTTTGTGTTTTCTTGAAAAATTCTTGGGACTTGATAGAATTTGCGAGTCAAGAAGGTCTTCTTTTTCTCCATCCTCGAAATTTCTTGCAGGACTTTTTAATAATTCAAGTTCATCGATAAGTCCTGTGACGATTCCGTTCACAGTTTCCTTAATCCCATTTTTCACCTCCATGGTAACATATTCAGATGACATCGCTTTGCCAGACTTAGCGTTCTGCAAGATCGTGAAATACCTGCTCCGCAATTTTCCAGGATGTTCGAGTTCCAAAATTTTCTGCCCGGGACGCTCTTTGTATGGAAATTGCTTCTTCGATTGGGAAACCTGGAGAGCCAATTGTTCGGTGAAATTCTTAAAACGCGCCCTGAATTTCTCAGTAAAATGTCTCTTCACCCGACGTAATTTTGGTTTCGCGGGACTCAATTTTAAAATCCTTTCGCCATCAGTCACAGACAAGCCCAGTTCCGCTTCTGCCGATAAAAATCTATAACCCCGGGATGAAATTGGAAGGTTCCAGATATTCCTTTCAGTTTCTTGATTTCCGTTGATTTCAATAACAGCATTCCTTGAACGATCCACGACATAAAATTTATTCTGGTTTCCGTCTGGTTTGTGAATTGTTTCATAAACATCAGACTCTCCGACATGTTCCACAAACTTCATTGCTTCTAGGGAAAATCTCCACTGAATCGTTCCATTCAGCTTACAGGAACCTTTTTCATCATTCGAATTCGTAACCAAGTGCAGGTAATCAGCGTTCAAGTAAGAAAGTCTTACCACCTCATTGTATTTTCCAGTTTCCATGGAAAATATCCTGTAGTAAAACTGTGACGTCGCATTCCAGGTGTAAACATGTGTGAAGCATCCGGAATTCAGCAGCAAAATTGAAGTCCCATAAAAATCAAGGGATTCCAGGTGGTTAATTGCTTCTTCCCCCTTTAAGCTAAAGCTAGGTTCAATTTTCTTCACGAATTGTATGGATTCATTTCTCTTCTTCAGGAGATCTTCAACTTTAGCGCAAATCCTTAAATAGTTCTTCTCCAAATCGTCCAACGAGACTTTCTTAGTTTTCGCGGAGGGATCAAACTTTTCATCGGTGGAAGAACTTCTGAAACTTGTACCATCGTGGTTTGTTTCTTCATCGTCCTTCGTGCATGTCGGATGTGAATTGTTGAACGAGCAGTGCAAGTTCAATCTGGAAATCTCGTTTTCGGTTAAGTTGTTTTCAGCAATAATTTCTTTAAAGGAATGAGGAAGTCTAGCAATAAGAATCTCCTGAGACAAAGCGGAGATCTTCCGAAAGTCCTTTTCATCAACATGGCCTCGAATTTTTAGATTTTCTGTTATTGTAAGCGATTTTATCTTTTCAGGATTTGTTTCTGTCTGATTGCCAACGTTTAACTGAAAAAAAGATGGTAGAGTTTTAGCATGAAGAATAGTTTGAAAAAATTGGGATAGAAATTATAGTGTGAATAAATTAGAAAAAAAAGAAAAACTTCTGGCATATATAAAAAGAAATTTAAAATTCTGTAGAAAAAAAACCGATATGTAAATCGAGGTGAAAAATTCAGAAAAAAAAAAATTCTGGACAAACACATTCAATAAATATACGTTTTTTTAAGCTGCAAATTTGTATACATACCTCAACAGTATTTTCGAGCTCTTCATTAACTCCCTTAGATTTATTTCTGTCGTGGTCGACATCAGGAAGAGTCGCATTCGAGACTGAAAATAAGAAAATTCATTTTCATTGATTGGAAAAATTTTATTTTTTTCAATGGAAAGCAGAGAAAAATCAATTTTTCCTTTTACCGTCTGTCAGCAAAATAAATATTTTCAGAAATATTTGACCTACAATTTAAACGAGAGGAAATACAATTCAATTGAATGTGGAAGTGAAGTGGAAATTATGCTTGACCACTTTTGCTGAGTTTGTCTAAAAACAGAAAACCGGCTGGAGAGTAAACATTAAAAATTGTGATTCACCATTTTAGGAAGGAATGTCTTCAATTCGACAAAAATGTCTTAAATTTGCGTGTCGGATAGAAAAGTATTTATTTTTCCATGTGATAATTAAGTGAGAATCTATAAGTGATTTTTTTTAAATTAAATGTAATACAATTTCAACTACTATTGATGATTTCAGTTATATTTAGTCTGAAAAAATTGATATTATTTTAACACGTTGACTGCCATGAGAGGCTGAGGTGGTCTCACATTAAAACTATGGGGCGCAAGGTCATCCAAAAAAATACAGATATTCCTTTCTTCCACAAAAAAATGTCTGCCAAGTTAACTCGTGATTCCATATGGAATCTACCATTTTTTAACGCTTCAAAGGCAAAACCTCAGAGGAATAATTAGTTATTGTATGGTTCTTGAGCGATTTGTGTGGTTCTTCAGAGAAATCAGGGGAAAAATATATGGAAAAGGATTAAAAATTGAGTCTTTTTGGAGTAAAAATGGAGTTTAAAAAAAAGCAAAATATTCTTAAGCAAAATAATCTTATCAAATTCACATTTTCATGTGCATTGTTTAAATTTATACCTTCTCCTTTCGATATTAAAAATGCGTCTACGTCGATGTCATTGAAGCATCCTTTTCCTAGCAGTTCCTCAGTGAATTCCACGTCTCTGAGGCTACATGATGCATTTAGTTTGCTCGATTGCAAGATACTTGGATTTGATGAAAAATAATCTTGGACCTTCACGTACATGGTTTGATTTATCTGTGAAATACATAAAGATCCGTTAAAATTTTTTTTCAAAAAGATCAGAAGCAGTAGCAGCACGTTTTGAGGACAGATAACTTTGCAGATTTCGCCTGCGGCGCATTTAAACAAACTAAACGAAATTATTCTTTTAAAATTCGCGTTGCACTTGTTTTGTTTTCGACCCAGTCTCTAAAATCCTGGGGTGCACCTTTGAAACTAAAATTCTGGGGTGCACCTTTGATCAGACCACCAATTCTAAAAAAAATGCTTAACAAAAACATTGGACTTACATGTTTAACTTTCAATTCTTCCGAAATATCGATGTCCCCAAAAACAGATTTGAATTCCTCCATTGGGATATCCTTAATAATTTCAATTTCAAAATCCACTTCATCTGCCATTTCAATAACTTCGTAAGAATCCTTATTGAAACCACTCTGGAGCAACTTTCTCAGTTGATCCTCTGGCGCTTTTATATCCTCCCTAATAGCGACGTGTTCTTGAAATACCACCGTTCCATCGAAAATCAGTTGATCATTCTGGATTTTCAGTCTTCCACCAACTGGGATTCCATTCAAATTTTCCGCAATAAATTCTTGATAGTCTCCGAGATCATCGAAACTGACTTCCAATTCGTCTAGGAATTTTTCATTAAATGCTGATCTGGCAGAAGTTTTATCTCCTCCATCAACAAATCCAGTGCAATTCTTACAATTCACAAATTTTTTCTCCATTAAATCAACCTCCTTAACAATTACATCTAAATCCCCTTGAAGTTCATCAAATATTTGGAAGTTCTCATCCCAAATGTCGCCATTCGCGAAAAATCTTGTCGTGCTTCCATTGGAAATCAGTTCCCCGATTATGTGTTCATCGAGTGTCCAAATTTCTTGGGAAATGTCAACATTTCTGAATTGATCAAGTTCTTTGGCTGCCCTAGCGATGGTGGCCTGTTGCTCTGCAATCCACATCAGGAAAGCTTCTTGAATTCGCTTCAATCGATCCGCTTTTGTTTCGGGCGGGGTCAGCTCAACTGTGAGAGTGAAAACTCCCGAGGGAGCATCGTCTCTGGGGACAAAAACGAGAATGTAATTTTCGAATGCCACAGAATCGCTTCCGCGGATCCCTGCTGGTCGGTCAATGTCTATCATGCATTCTGAACCTGCATCCGTTTCGGACCCATGAACCTGACAGAGGACTGCATAACTTGTAACAAATTTCTCCCCATCCGAAAGCAACAATTCAATGGCATTTAAATCGTGGGTGGAAAACGAAATTCGGTGCTGAACCACCAAAATCACATCCTTTCGATATGTGTCGGCGGGTATCGCAAGAAATTCCTGAACGAAACCGAAGCTCGAGTCGAGGATTGTTTGCGTTACGAACTCCCGCTTGTGATAGAGAAGGATCTGCGGTTTGTAGCCAGTAATCGCCAGGTACCAATGGTCCCCCATCTGGAATCCAGTCACTGACGTCACTGCGTCTGCATTTAGCTTCACAATATTTCTGAACTCGTTACGTTCTTGATTGAAGAGAAAAATCAAAACAACGTCCACCTGCGGAATCGCTAAAACAAAATCTGTCCCAGTGTCCAAAAATGCGAAATTTGTAAACGGATGATCTGCAGGAATTTGCTGCGTCCGCCAATGGGTTTTATTCTCAAACTGGAAACGATAAACATCGGCCGTAGCGGTAACCGCTTTCGAGGCACTTGTGACGTTCTTCGCAACAACTAAAAAGTGATCATCCTCCCACTTGAAGTGTCTCAGAGCGGTTATATTATTATCCAAATCCAACTTCCAAATCTGCTCCATCCCGCGTACGCGATACCAAAAAATGCTTTTGTTGGTGGTCAACAGGACGACACTTTCTGTCTGATTCGACGTTGTATTCCAGTATTGGAAACTTTCCATGCAGTTGAAGTGCTCTTCCAACTCCAAATCGTGGTCCACTTGGTAGGTTCCATTAGGTTTGGTAACCACAATGAAGCCATGATCCTTGAAACCAATCAGGATTTTGTGACCTTCGGATTCGGAGATTTTAAAATTGCGAATATTTGTATCTGGAATGAAATTCGGATCCTCTACGATGCTCGTGATTTTAAAAACCTCGGGTCTTTTATGATCGCCTGCGAAATCACTCGAATGGTATTCGGGAATTTCTGGAATATGGGAGGTTATCACGTGATTTGCAATGACGCTTTCAATTCGATTGATTTTAATTTCTCCAGTGCCTTTTAATATGTTGGTGTCTGCACCGGAAATCGCCTTTCCGACTTTTTGCTCCTCTTTCCCCTTCACTTCTTCCAAGCCGGAGAGGTATTCTATTAAACGGTGTTCCTGTCCAAGGACCTTGTGGGCCAACTCGACAATTCCGCTCTCATTCTCCCGACCAACTGCGTAGATGTCGTTATCAACTGCTTCCTTGATTCTGTTGCGAATTACAGAGGTTTCGTAGAGGTTCGTGGACGTTATTCTCACTTTTGTGGTGGACAGAGGTTTCCTTTTGCCACCTGACCATTCCGGTTGGACTGGAAGTTGAGCCTAGAACGGACAATGATTAGGAACTTAAGTAACATCAAACATCGTAAAATGGGCGATGCGCCTTAAATTCGCACCAACTCCATCACTTTGTGGTCCAATTTGCGACCATTTGTGTTACTAGAGTTATAAAAAAAAACTCCCTGAAGAGAAAACAAATTAATTGAGCGATTACTATTTCACATTTTTAGTTATTTTACTTTTTTTATTAATTGGACTTCGCCACATTTAAAATTTAATATGATTCTATAAAAAAAATCAAACTTTTCTTACCTTAACATCGAAATGTGCAACAAATATTATAAAAATCACACCAAAAACCACGTTTGAATACATTTTAACCACCAAAAATTTGAAAAAAGAAAACACAAAACTAATTTTTATTTATTTTCCAACATTTTCTAACACAAAATTTCTTGATATTCTTAAATAATTAAATAGGAAAAAAGTTCTTACACTGTAAAAGCACACAACGAAGAAGGTGGTGATTAGAATTGCATCTATTAGAAAAAATACAATGATCCGACACGGTCTACTACTCCACATAACAAAATTCTATCGTCTGATTGCTTAGTTACTGTTTCTTCTGTAATTGAATGGTATTTGTTCAATTTTTTTTTTAAATTTTGGGTATCCATTTTGTATGAAGACCGTAACTATTCAATAAGTGTTTTTAAGATTTCTTATACAATTGAAAAATTGCATCGAGTTGGTGAAGAATAGTGCTGTCGTTTTCAATTTTAAATCATTCTTAATTTGATTTTTTTTTAATTTTCAAAGTTTTTAACTTTTGGAATCTTTAATATCGAGAATATTGCACCGTTGTGGTATTTTTGGATATGAGGAATATTTTGCCATAACCTACACTGTGAAGAGATGTTTTCCCTTATGATTATAAATTCCAAGAATTTATGATTATAAATTCTGGTGCGTATAATAATATGATAAAGTGATTATTTTTTAGAAACTGCAGCGATATTTTTTGAAATCTGTGCCACAAGATTCAGTTCAAGACTATATAAGAGTCTTTACGCCACATTTTTACTTTTCTCTGCTATAGAAGGAAAGTATAGAGTATTCATGACGGAGGCAGACTCGAGCACGGGACAGATAAGAAATTTTTTGGTCAGTAAGAAGCCCGTTTTAGGCAAAATTATGAGGATTTCCGTGTATCTCTGTCTGCCTGTATGTCGATCTGTCGGTCTATCGGTGTGTCGTTCTGTCGGTATGTCGGTATGTCGGTATGTCGGTATGTCGGTCTGTCAGTCTGTCGGTCTGTCAGTCTGTCAGTCTATCAGTCTGTGGGTCTGTCGGTCTGTCGGTCTGTCGGTCTGTCGGTCTGTCAGTCTGTCGGTCTGTCAGTCTGTCAGTCTATCAGTCTGTGGGTCTGTCGGTCTGTCGGTCTGTCAGTCTGTGGGTCTGTGGGTCTGTGGGTCTGTCGGTCTGTCGGTCTGTCGGTCTGTCGGTCTGGCGGTCTGTCGGTCTGTCGGTCTGTCGGTCTGTCGGTCTGTCGGTCTGTCAGTCTGTGGGTCTGTCGGTCTGTCGGTCTGTCGGTCTGTCGGTCTGTCGGTCTGTGGGTCTGTCGGTCTGTCGGCCTGTCGGTCTGTCGGTCTGTCGGTCTGTCAGTCTGTGGGTCTGTCGGTCTGTCGGTCTGTCGGTCTGTCGGTCTGCCAGTCTGTGGGTCTGTCGGTCTGTCGGTCTGTCGGTCTGCCAGTCTGCCAGTCTGTCGGTCTGTCGGTCTGTCGGTCTGTCGGTCTGTGGGTCTGTGGGTCTGTCGGTCTGTCGGTCTGTCGGTCTGTCAGTCTGTCGGTCTGTCGGTCTGTCGGTCTGTCGGTCTGTCGGTCTGTCGGTCTGTCGGTCTGTCAGTCTGTGGGTCTGTCGGTCTGTCAGTCTGTCAGTCTGTAAGTCTGTAAGTCTGTAAGTCTGTAAGTCTGTAAGTCTGTAAGTCTGTAAGTCTGTAAGTCTGTCAGTCTCTCGGTCTGTCTATCTCTCGGTCTGTCCGTTGTACGTATCTTAAATAACTCTAGAGCGCGTTGACCTAGCGACTTGAAATTTTTTACTACAGAAATCGTAGTTTTTTTTACAGTTTTTGAAAATTTCTACAGAAATCGTAGTTTTTTTTACAGTTTTTTGAAAATTTCTCAAAACTCCTGTGCTTTTCGGAAAAAAATGAATATAACAAAATTTCAGGGATATAAAATGTTCTACATTTTTTGCTCTAACGGTTTTTTTTGTATCTCTTACGGTTCTCAGTATATTTGAAAAAAAAAATCAGTTTTTTCAAAATATCTTGAAAACTATGCGCTTTTGTGAAAAAATGCATTTAACCGGATTTAACACGTTGGCTGCCAAAGCCTTTTCAGGATTTTGATCGTGCAGTGCCAACGTCTTTTCACGATTTTGGTCACCTGAGGCCAACTTTTTTTTGTTATTTTTTGTTTCTTTGTGCCGAAAAATCATTTTTGACTACTCGCGACTTTATTATTGGTCCTAATTTTGCAGTTATAACGGTTTTTTTTTGTGTCGCACGTGTTCGTGCGACATGGCCTGGGAGAACATAAAACATCCTGTGGGGCCACATTTTCGAAGCTATAATTTCTGGGTGTCCATCCTATGAATTAAAATGTCGCCTAAGCGGGCATTTTAAATCTTGTCCCTATCCAATTGACTTTTGCTCTTGTTTCACACCTCCATGGTTTGTTGAACTTGAAAGCTATCATACCTCGTTTATATAATAATACCAGTTGACAATATCTAATAAATAAAAAAAAATTAGAAACGCCATTTGTGATTATCTAAAATTTATAATCCGATTAGATAATAGAGAATCAAGTGTGAAAGTGTTTTACCTACCAACGCTGATTGAACTCTCCGCTTTTTTTCATCTCCCGTACAATCTGCCCAGGTGACAACAAGCAACATACCTGAATAGCTGGATCCATCCATAGTCCACAGTCATGAGGTCGATTTACGGAAAGCCATTGACAAAAAATAAAACGTAAAATTAAATTTAGAGAATGTCGGAATCGAATGGTTAGGGTTAAAAGATACTTTTATGACGTCATGCTTTCACTTTTCGTTATTATTACTGTTTGTTGTCTTCGCCGAAGTTAACATTGGGAGTTTTCCCCCTTACCAACTGCTGCTTACCTGAATGTTTGCTCGTCTGTCTACCGTCTTTCCTTTAATATAAATTCACAGTTCCGTTTATTTTTCATTGGAAATTCACATCAACAGGTGATCGTGTTTATTGATTATATTTGCCTTTGTTGAACATTTAAATGCTTTCTATATAGCCATGTACTGACATTTTTTTTAGCGGAAATTTGATTTACGTAATTAAATTTTTTTTTCGCGAATGCAATTTCTTCCTTCGGAAGCGTGAGAGATTTTCATTGTTGATTTTTTTTTTGGGTATAAAAGTTCAATAATAAATCATATTTTAATAATCAAAATTAATTTATAGAGTCTAAAAACTGCAAAAAAAGTAAAATTTCCAATTTATAGCTGTCAATTTCTAGCCCACGAAAGACTTTTCCTTTTTACATGATTTATGATACTTTTTGCCACCTTTTATGCTTCTTTTAGCCTAAGCAGGAATGGCCGGGTCAGTCCCGGATTTGAGAAAGTTATCCCGGCGTCCCGGACACTCAATTTTTACCACGAGTTTCTCAATTTAATGTGAAAATTTCTCAGACTATACTTCAGTTGGGGGTTGCTGTAATTTTTTCTTGGGTTGCTGTAACGGCGAGTATCAGCCGGATTCTATCAAGGTATGAAAAAAAACATGTTTAGAACATATTTTCACAAAAAAAGTCCATTCATTTGATTACAATTGTTATTGGTATAACTTTAAAGAAATCCAGTTTTTTCCCTGTGCGTCAGTTTTATAAAGTCTGAAAACAAATAATCTCTCTATTTTTTCAGTGAAGAAAATTTGGTTTATTATTACCGCAGGAATACTAACGGGTGCAGCATTGTGAAAAAGCCCTGAGAAAATTGAAGGAGTACCCTCGGAAATTAAAAAAAAACGCCCTACAATTATTTGCAGTGTCGGTCATCGAAAGATTTTAAACGATTTAAATTTTTAAATCGGAGATAAAACGGGGAAAATCTCTCCAAAATGTTTGTTACGAAAACCAGTTATAAGGATCGCGTTATGAAAGTTCCGCGTTGTCCGAAGATTATCTGAACTTTTAGAATTATATTAACAATCCCCTAAAAGTTAAGTCGCAACGGAAAACCTTACAAATGTTCCATGGTTTGCAGTCCATGTAAAACTTTAGTTACGAAAAATTGTTACGTAAACTCAGTTTAGGGAGACCCGGTTACACTTTGTTAATATCAACCAAAAACATTTTCAGTTTCATAAAAAAAAAAACATCTCGCCGCCAATGCACCATGCCTCCAAAGACGAACTCTAAGATATTTGCCACAGTTAAACAATTGAAGTAATTTCTAGTACCTACCGATTGCGTTTGCATATCAATTAACCTGACCACTAGGTAAATCGCTTACGGTTATTATTATTAAATATAATTCTTCACAACATGGAGATCACTATGCTAGCTTACCATTCATGCTGCCTGGCTATTACTTCACTTTTGCATTTCCTTGCCGCAGAGTCACAATCGTGGTTCAACACAGACAGGTAATCCAGATCCCAACTAAACACTCCACCACGTCCGTACAACCGCCCAATTTCATTTCAATTACCCCCTACGTTCGCTTAGGTATCCCTACCCCAAAATCCCATAGTCGTCGTCGTGATAGTGTAACTTTCAAGAAAAACACTACGATTTACCGTTGCCAAAGTCTCAAGTTTGCCTCAGTTACATTTTACCGGGCGAGCATCGCACACGTGAAGAAAACACCTCTCATCAGATTTTGAAGATTTATTGAAGAAAAAAAAAACACCTTAAGACATCATCATCGTCATTTGCAGTGACAACAAGTACCGACAGTAATATCTGAGAAATTTCTCAAAACTGTCGTTAAATCAAGGAAATATTTTATTAAACCCGTTTGCATTCGTTAAAAGTTTAAAAATAAAACTCGTCTTGATTAAAACCTTTCGTTTCTACTTACTTATTTCGGATTAATTGCAAGTGAATTATGGCGAGCTCAATTAATTAATAGTGCAGTGCGGCGGTGAAAGTCGATACTTTGAAGACCACTTAATGTTGGTCGCGAACCGAAATTGCCAATAATAAAAAAAAGGTGACCATCACAGGTGGTTGACGACCGAGCATAAAACATAACGATCGACTAAGTTTAAGAGTGTTGATCGCATTTAGAAAAAAAAAAATAATTGATCGTCAGATTTTCGTTACGTCGATCAGGTTTGAGTGTCGATCGAATCAGGTGTTGCACAATCGAAGCTTAACTACGAGAAAATCTTCAACGTGCGATCGAATTGCAATCGAAATCGGAAGATACACACACGAATCACGAGAAGGTGCAAATTTGCTGGTCATTTTTGCGGTTAAACTGTAAAATGCGATTTGGACTAGTAGTGAACGGAATTTCATACAATTTATAGCAATTAAGGTGAGCAAACTAGAAATCCATGCTATGTCAATATTTTTCTCCACTCAAATTTAACCGTCAATTACCGATCCACCAGTCTTTTAGCTACTAGCCACCAGAGTATTAAATCGGGCTAAATCCATTCTTCGAGAATGTGAGCGGAATTCGATTATTGGCAATCCGAAGAAAAAAAATCTTTTCAATTTCGTAAATCGTTCTAAATTCCAGTTTCATATTACATTTAAATTCGAATCGAATTAATCTACATTTCATAATTTTTTATGGGTGTCTAAATTTGAATTTGTATCACAAAGTTGATTGGTAATTTGTCGACTGTGAGTATAGTTTTGCCGTATGTGTATAAATATTCCTCCGCTTATATGGTAAAACCATATTTAGTCGCTGAATTATGGAATTTGCATCTTGTTTATGGTCAGAATTTTATTTGGGGACATAATTTTAGTGCTTTAGATGTTGTATAGAATAATAATTTTTTTTTCTTTCTTAAAAGGTTCTAATCTGTTTGGGACAAAAGATTTCTTTTATCTAAACAATGTAAACATTTTAACACGCAATTTATTTGAAGTAAACATCCTCAGATAAACTTACATATTACCATTGATTATAAGTTCAGGCGTATGATAAATTTTTAAGTCTTGTTTTTAAAGGTTCATTTTCCGTGAAAAAATTATTCATTTTCCCAAATCAATTGACATACCATCGATATTTGAAGCGAAAATGGCTGTTATATTCATGACAGAGACCAACTCGAGAACGGGAACAGAGAAAAACTTTCTGATCAGTACGAAATACTCGAAACTTGTACGCTTTTGGGAAAAAATGAATATAACAAAATTTGGGGTATGAAATTTTCTACATTTTTTGCTTTAACGGGTTTTTGTAGCTCTAACGGTTCTTACCATATTTCAAAAACAAACAAAATTTTAAATTTTTCGGTTTTTTGAAAATCTTTTGAAAACTATGCGGTATTATCAAAAAATGCATACTATCAAAATGCGCTATTATCAAAAATGCATACAACCAGATTCAAAGGAAATAAAATTTCCTGCATTTTGTCGGAGAGTCGAAGTCGGAGTTGGTCTTTCAAAATTTTCGGCTTCAGAGTCGGAGTTGCGGCTTTTTCAGAACAACTCCACATGCCTTTTTTTAAATCTTTCTTGAACATAGAGAATTACTTCTTTTCTACGTAATATAATCAGTTTACAAGGGTTATTTTCAAGTTTCTTGCTTAAGTCTTTCGTTAGTACTTAAATTCCAAAAAAAAAATCAAAACGAAAGACTTAAGCGACGAACTTTTGTAATTCTGCAAATCTTATCGGTACAAAGACTCCCTTTTCTTATAATTTAATGTAAATGTTGCTAGAAATATAATAAAATTTAAAAAAAAATAGCAATAAATATCAACAGCAGTCACATTCATCAAATCCATTTGAAATTCATTGAACCATGACTGACTGCGTCGTAAAACTTTAAGGTCGCCCGCCTACAAACTGTTGTGATATAAACAAATTAACCACCTGCCGATTCTTCACAATCAATTAAATTAATTTCGCATGCCGTAATCTCGCTCAATCGACCGTAATCGGCAAATTCAGCTGCAAATGGAAAAGTTTCCCATTTCAAATCGGAAACGAGCAAATCAAGTGAAATTGAACAAACTTTTATCACCTACGTGTATAAAAACACACAAATTAACGGCATTTGCGTTACACCTGTAATGTAAGTTTTTTTTTCATTAAAAAAACTAGTATTAGGGTTGCCTGATGTATGTCTCACTTAGTTTAAGAAGAAAAAAACATCAACGGCACCTAAACCTACCTCGTGTTTATGAACTGTCGTCGTTACCGAATTAATGTCGAGGTCGTTTGGTTGTTGTTTTTTTTAATTTCGTTTTTTTTTTGCACTTTTACCCGTAAACTTTGGTGACTTCGATTAACAGTGCAATATCATATTAAGCACAATAAAACTGATTTACATTATGCTCAAAACACAAAAACCAAAAGCGCCCAAGATAACGAAAAAAAGGCGAAAATGAATTAATCAACATGGTATGATGAAAGCTATTTCGATTATGTTAGATTTCATTTAACGTACACCAGAAAATTGTAAAAATTTTAACTATACCTGAGCCCATCAAAAGTATTCAATTTCCACAAGATAAAAAATTGAATTTCTCGCAAGGTTTTCGAAAAATTTATGCTTGAGGATTTACCCAGCACTAACGAGATTTCGGTTTGTCTGTTCAAAATTCAATTCGTACCTGACAATAATTCGATTGTTGACAATGTAGGATAAAAATTTTTATCGCCACCCATTCAAAATTTCTCATTCAATGGTTAAAATAGGTGACATTCGAACGTGTCAATACCGATTCTGGGGTTAAATGCGAAAACGTGACGCAACTGTAAGAACTTTCGTGTTACCTACCTGTCTGTGGTTAATTTCGGAAGTTTTGCAGGTGAATTACTACAGCCAGGCCTATGAAATCAAATCGACAAAAAGGTTAAAAAATCGATACTGCTTTTAAATAAAATTCATGTGAATTGCCTTTTGTTTTCTTTTCATTAAATTTCCGCCTCGGAAACTAAACGATTTGACCGTCAATTTTGATACAAGGCTTACAACTTGACTGTCAAAAAATTAAAAGTTCAATTAAAGGCGGTAATCGAGTTACTGTCACTCTAATTGGCAATGGACCTGAATCTGAAAATCAATCTTGAAATGTGTCTGCCTTTGAATTGCGCGCAAAGTGAACTAAATTAGGTAAACTATTTTTCTTGAATAATAGAAATGATCCAGGTTAGTATCTTTTGAATTCGGACTGGAAATATTATTAGCTGTAGAATTCCTTAGATATTTTTCGGTTATTATCCACTTGACCTAAAAGTCTTGAATGCTTTGCAGCCATGAAATCACATATGAATCAAAATAAAATAACTTCACGTTCTTGAGCTAATTTTGCGAATTTATTGTTCTCAAAAGGTTTTTGTTCTTATTTTTTCGTATTTCCAAGCTAACGTGATTTTGTGTATCTAAAGAATGGCTTGTGTTTCTTTGAATTTGAGCGGAAAAATATAACAAGAGTTTTTGGAGTAATATACAGGTTTGTTAGGGGAACCTGATAGGACTTACAGCAAATTTTAGTCGAAATAGAACACATTTTACATAGTTTTTGTGGTCGTTTTTTCTATAGCGTTTGATAATTTGTAAAAATAAATTGAATAATCCGAGACAAAAATTTAGTTTCCGAGACGCCAACACAACCTTGCTGAGTCCGGGACTGTCCTGGCTAACCTTAATGACTAGTTCTTTACACATTTGCTGAGTAAATGTTATACCACTATTCGTCCTTTCTTTGTAAAAAAAATGTATTTTAAATACACACAATTTTTGTGCACATTGTTGCAGGTCTCACAGCTTGGTCTGTAAGTAGACTTAGCGCGGTATTACACACGGCAACTTTCGGGCTTACTTAAGCCGATTTTCGGGAGAAACGACTGCGGAAGGAAAAGTTGCCACTCGAAATCATGGCTTATCGACAATCTGCATACATGCAAAGCGTGTGAACCGGTTTGGGAAAAGGAGTAGGCAGAAATCATTTTCGTTCTGACCGTCAGCAGGTAAAGATCTTGGGAAGTATATGAGCAGCAGCAATTTCAATGGTTTGAGTCCACACACACCCATGTAAACTTGTGTAGCATATGCAAACAGGATTGGCTTATTTAAGCCACAAATGTAAGCACATTGCCTTATTAAGCCCAAAAGTTGCCGGCTTAAATAAGCCAAGTGTAATACCGGACTTAAGCATCATTAATTTCGACAGAGACGTTTTTCCAGAACCCAATCACACTACGACGGGAACTCCAGTCAACAAACTATCCATTTATTTTAAATTTTGACTATTTTTTATGATGAACCGAAAGAACGATGCACGATTTTGCTCCCCCCCCCCCCCCCCCCCCCCCCCCCCCTAAACTAACTTTTGAACCCGTGTAGTTTTTACTTTGGTTGAGTACTTTTTGGAAGGGGCACAACCTCTAGTTTCATCCATATATGACGTCAAGAGCCACCGGATTGCAGGGGGATGGTGAGGGTTTAACGAACTTTCTCGTGATTTCTGCAATGGTTTCTGTGAAAAATCACAAAAAAGTTCGTTAGCCCCTCACCATCCTCCTGCAATTCGGTGGCTCTTGAAGCCAAATATGGATGAAACTAGAGACTGTGCCCTTTCCAAAAAGTCCTCAACCAAAGTGAAAACTACACGGGTTCAAAAGTTAACCCAGGGGCACGAAAAACGCTATTTCTTGCAGGGTTCTTTACTACAGTAAAATCCCGATAATTCGTACCGCGATAATTCGTATATCCCGCTAATTTGTATGAATTTGCTGGTCCCTTGAAATACGAATTATCGGGATTCTACTGTATTACTATTTATTTTGTGAATAATTGGCATAATCAGATCCAATAGTCACTAAATCACTAAAAAATGCCTGCAGAACTGATTCATCTGTTCAAAAAACTAATCAATTTCTGAAAATATCACAAACAAGCTGATTGAAACTGCATAACATTCGACCGAATTTTGGTTGATTCATAATTTCGTAAACTTTAGCGATTTTACATCCAGCGGAAATTGCATTAAAACTTGGTATAAATTAAAGAAAAAATCCTGCCGGTGATTTTGTTGGCAACATTCAACAATTTGTAGTATTGGGAGATATAATCAGCCTAGTTACCACATTGTGTGAAGACCCCTAATTTGTTGACTGTCTTTTACACGCACGAAAAAAATTTCTTGCAGCCATTACGTTATAATTAAAAAATATTTTGCTTGAGATAAATATAATGTTCTCACATAAAATATGTTTGCAGTAAAAAAAGTTTGTTGTGTGATAATTACAAAACCAGTGTTAAATATTTTACGTGGTTTGTATAAAAAAAGGCTTATCAACATGATTTTTTGCTACTTTGATTGACCGGTTTTGATTTTGTCACAAGACTTATACAATAAAACCACTAAAAACTCATCCCAATTGGCCAAATCTGATGAAACCCAAATAAACTTTTGTTGAGTGCACAATAAATTTTGTAATTCCTGCAATTATCAATACTTACTTTGAAATTCGTCATCGCACTATCATCATTAGCGGCTTTCGCTGTATAAAAAAAAGCATTACAAAACATTCAAAAAATCCACGTACGTCAACCGCCTTTATTTATATTTGATTTAACTCCACAGCAAGTTGTGTCAAAGTCAAATCATTATTACGAAAATCTGCGGCAAAAAAAAAAGATGCCTAACTACTTTATTAAGGCCAGCAACAATTACTATTGAGCAATGAAAAGGTCAAAGTTTGTCAAGCAATGTGGAGTAAAAAGCGTCTCATCAAGATTTTAAATTACCAAAGAATTACCTGTCAGTCGCGTCAGATAACGCTACCTGGCCGTCTGTATCTTGTCTAGCATAAATCTTTATTTTGTTCAAGAAAAACAAAGATTATCTAATTCTCATTTGTTGAGTGGCCACTTTATGCCTTAATGCACGTTTCATTTTGAGTAAAAACGAAGCAAAGCCCAAGATAATTGGATAAAATGGTAAAATATTATGCAATGGCTTTCATACGATGTTATTATGGTAGTCACTATAGAAAACAATTGAAAATTTCGCTTTTTTGAATCGAGATGTGGATCTTATTTATGGTTTCAGTATCTTAAAGCTCAAATTGAGGTATCAGATAATTTTTTTTTTCGTTAAATTTTCTTTCCTCGATTTTCTGCTTCGCTATTGTTTGTACTAGGGCGGCAAATGAATGAAAATAGATAAAATAATCATACGGAATTATTAAGATAAAGTGATAAAAATTACAAAAGTACCAATGAACAACAACTTGGAGGTGAAACACTCGTTTGAGATGATTTTAATTGTTTAATTTGCTTAGTTTGAATATTATATAACTTTTGACAACATAAACAAAATGTACACATAAAAATGCGCAAATGTTTATACTCCACTCTTTTGCTGTAATTTTTCGAATTTATATGAATACGCTTGCTTAAGAGTTAACAATAAACAATTTCCTCTGTGATAATTTCAGATAAATAAACAAAAAATAGTCATGATGTCATCACAAATATCAGTAATTTTCCTCGCAATATCCTTTGTGGAAATTTCAAGTTTCCCATATCCCGTCCTGCAGCGACAATTTCCAATCGCTTACAATCTTAGAACGAATCCAAACGATGTAAACGCCTTGGGACTAACGCCAGCGCCAACACATGACGCCGCTAAAGATGTTCGATCGACAATTGAAGAAGTTCAAGCGCTTCTTGAACAGAATCCAACACTGCCCAGATTAACCAGGTAAGAATTATTTTAATAAAAAAAATACTCAGCAAAAAAATTGGTGTCAGTGAAAAAAATTAAATTTGTTAGAAAAAATATTATTTATTTTTTGTTGAGAGCGTGTGGGGTCGGAGGGGGGGGGGGGGGGTTGAATATAATTTTTTTTTCAATACTCAATCAGACATTTTTCAATTTTTTTTTTTGGTTTTTGGAAATTTACTTTTAGTTTGCCTGAAATATTTTTAATATATTTTTTATTATTATCATTTTAGAGGTGAAATTGAGGACCTTTTTGAGCAAGTAACCCGTGAAGAGTATGAAAAAAGTCTTAGAGTCGGTGATATTTCCCGAGCAAAGCATATGCGGGCGCTTATGCTGGTTTTACCCTACAATACAAACAGCAATTCAACAGCAGATTTACAGGTAAAACAATACAAATTTATTCTAATTTTTCAAATTAAGTCCCATTTCCTACAGGACCTGTACACACGTCGGCCTGTTACAAAAATCGTCTCCTCTGAACCGAAGCCCCAGAGACCACAAAAAGTCATAATTCCGGGAGGAAAAGTGGAAATCCTCTCCATCAAAGATCACACACCGACGACCTACAAGCCGTTTTTCCGACCGAAATACCCAGAAGCGACGACATATCGACCGCAGCCAATGATTTACGTTACGACAACGACGGAATCTCCAAAGGTTTCTGTAACCCCACCGGACGAACAATTCAAAACCACCACAGGACGATTCAGCAGTCATTACAACGCCGAGAGGAAATCCTTTGTGAATTTACCGCAACCGGAAAAGCTGATCTCGACCACATCCAAGCCCAAAATCACCCCAGAGTTGGAAGAACTTCTGGAGAGTTTGGGATTCTCTGGACAATCGCAATCGAAGAAGAGATTCAAGCTCGATGATCCTCCACCACTTGAAGAGCTCAACAAACCAGCAATTTCCAGCCTCATAAAACAGGACTCACTGGAAGTTGCTGAGTTCAAACCAATTCCGCTGCCCATCAAGGTTGCCGATTTTAAACGAGGTTTGGAGCCACAAATCAAGCCTGCCGACTTTCTGGCATTCAAACCAATTCCAACGTTGGCTAGTAGCGACGCGAGGGGGTATAAGCCCGAATTGGAAGACTATCTCCTGAGATTTGGTCTGGTGGACTCGCCTAGCTACAGATCCCAGAAATCAATAAACCCGCCTGAGCAGAAATCATCGTCTATTCAGAAAATCCCAGCTCAACATTTCCCGTCGGAAACCTTCGAACTGCCAGAAATCACATCCAGGATGGATGAATTCCAACCGGGTCCAATCAAACACAGCTTCAAGCCTGTTAATTATACCGTCAGGGATCAAGAGGATTTGGCACAGCTGGAATCACTTCTGGAGACACTGAAGGAACTCCAGAAATTAAACGTAAGTCTAACGCAGGAAAATCTGCAAAAGCTGGACCCCAGCAACTACAACTTTAGTGACGCCCTAATCGGCCAAGGACCAAATCCTGTGGAGATCATTGAGGTGGATTCCTCGAAGAATGAAATTAAGCGGCAGACCGAAAGTCCGGAGCCAACACGTTTTAACCTGGATCTTGGTCTGGGTTTGAACGTTTCCAGTTCAATAACGGATGCTGAAGTCAAGCCTGACGCGGAAGTCATCACAGAACCTCCAGCAGCTGCAGCGGATTCAGACGTTAGCACAACAGATTCCTCTTCCAACGATGTATTGTCGTCCACGAGTAATGATGATGATGATGACACATCGTCCACCTCAACAACGACAACAACAGAGGAGTCCCGAAATGGTGATATTTCTGACCTGGAAGACTCATTCGCCGGGGGTCTAGATCCTGTCACAGAAGAGCCTCTTCCGTCACCCAAGCCAAATGGATTCTACTTCCTCGCTGATTGGAATTCATTTCTAGAGGTTGGCGAAGATCCTGATCGAGTGGTTGTTAGATTCGATCCAAAAATTGGCGATCCGAGTCGGTTTATTCCTGTTAACGTACCATAGGGATGTTAGACATCAAGCGGTGCTATTTTTAGGGTCTGCTAGTTTTAGATATTTATTTATAGGTGTGCCAAATTGGTTTTTCACCACAAGACAACACTTTTGTGAATAGAATTTATGCACTAGAATTGCATTTTATACTAAGCGCTATTAAAATCTCAATTTTCTTTGGTTGTCAATCTAAATTTTGAAGAAAACTACAAATTTTTAGAAAAAAAAATTAAATTTTAAAAGTTTTAATTTTTATTATCTCTAAAATATTTTACAAATCATTGGATTTAAATGTTTATTTAAAATGTTTTTTTTTATAAACTCCTCCTTGATTTGGTACTCATAACAATTCTCTGTGTACCGTGAAATCTGTACAAGCCGGAAACCGCATGGGTCCGGCTTAGACAGATTTCACTGCATTTCACAACGACATTGAATGTTTTTAGTATCTATTTCTCTTGCAAATTTGCAAAAAGCTATAATATTATTTTTTGTAAATAGTTTTTATTTATTGTATATGAAAGTAATTAAGTTAGTTTTTTAAATAAATACTTTTATTTAGCTTTCCTTCGTATCGGTTTGTCTGTCTGTCAGGGTCAAATCTTGTAATCCAATTGTGATCCACTTCCACTCATTCGATTGATTTGAAATCTTGCACACCACATACGTAAGTTCGATGGCAATATAAAATTGTTACTACTTCGTCCTTGTAAAGGTAAGGAAAGGTCCTGTAAGGATAACGTGATTATCATTTTCCCCAAATTTTTCGGAAAAATCCTCTCTTCTGGGGGTTTTTGGGGTCGCTGAATCTGATTCTGGCATTAAGAAATCTGTAAGGATAACGAAAGGTCCTGTAAGGATAACGTAATTCTCCGTTTCCTCAAATTTTCCAGAAAAAATCTCATCTGGGGGTTTTTCGGGTTGCCGCATTCGATTCTGGAGTTAAAAAGCTCCTTAAAAATATCTCAAAGGCATCAAAAAGATATATTCAAAGACTAAAAAGTAAAAACAAGGGTGGCAAAAGTCAGAGAAAATAACTAAAAAGTATAAAATATGAAAAAAAAATGAAAAAAGCGTTTATTTAAAAAAATCACTAAAAAGGAACAAAAAATTTTTTGGTACTGTGTATAAAAGCGAGATAAAAGCATGAAAAATAAAATAAATATTTATTGTTAGCAATTGTGGTAAAGCTTTAACGGTGGACAGGAGTTTTAGTGACGACTCAGTAAAATTAAGCTGACGCAAAGCAGACCCTGAATTTAGAGTAAACGCCCCGAAAGTTTATCATTGGTGGTACAGTAGAATCCCGATAATTCGTACCCCGATAATTCTTATATCCCGCTAATTCGTATGAATTTGTTGGTCCCTTGAAATACGAATTATCGGGATTCTACTGTATTATCATTTTCAATGGTCGGAAACCGATTAAAACATAAAATGTACAGTCCGAAGAATAAGTAATGGCTTTTCTGTGTGTGTGTTCTTGTTTTTTTTTTGTGTGTAACCAATTTGATAACTCAATATTGTTGCCTTTAAAACAAATAAATTAAGAGTATTTCATTTCCATTTTAATCTCGATTGGCCCATTGATAAGACTGGCAATAATTTTTATCAATTCTGTAAACGAATATGAAATTTATTGGTTTTAAAAGGCAAATATTTAATGAAATTGCGAAAAGTGGCCAGACATTCTTATCAGAAATTATCTCTTAGGTCGGTTACACACACGCAGTTTTATCTGTACAATATGTCTGTGCGGCATTTTTTCTCACGGTCTTACAATGTTCGAGCCTGTTCACATTGGTTGAAAAAGTCCGCCTAATTATGACAGAAACTGGCAACATTGAAGCAAGGTGAGGAAGTGGGATTGCCCTATCAGCAGTCCCACTTCCTTACCTTGCCTTCATGTTGCCAGTTTCTGTCAGAATTAGGCGGACTGTTTCAACCAATGTGAACAGGCTCTATGCCTATAAATTCCGCGAGACACTGTTTTAATGATATTGGGCGCATTCACGGTACTCAACGGTTGAGTAAATCTCGATGAGTTCTCGTGATTGCCTCGATACATTAAACGTCAAAATTCTACACTCATCGGTTGAGCAGAAAAGTATCGCAGAAATTTTTCGATACAAAAAATGGCGTCCGATCAGTAATTATGATGAGTAATCTCTCAACTGTTGAGTACCGTGAATCAATGAAATTATTTTCTTATATTAACGGACGCAATTGAACTTATATTAACGAAGGTAAATTTAACTCGAAACTGACCGGCCTGCACAGGCATATCTAAAGCTTGTCCCACAATTACGCGCAAAGCGGCACGGCGCTGCGCGATGACAGATGGTAGTTGAAACTATAGGTTTATATGAGTTGGTTTATAATTGCGCGGTGACCAAACGCGGCAGCCGAAGAGTAGGTCTAGTTTCTACTTTCAGACGCGGTTGGAAGCGGTGACAGTTGTTTATGTTTTCTGAGTGTTGTTGCAAATATTTTTATCAAGTAAAAAGATGGAAAAGAACTTTGAAAACGCATTCGAAACGGAAAATGAAACGGAAAAATTAATAATCTTCAAATTTTCTGCGATTTTTAGGTTATGAGAACACAAATTGAGCTGCAACCGCGCCGCGTAATTTCGGTCTAAAAATGACTGCGGCTGTCGCCCTGCCGCTCTGAGCTAACCGCGCCGCGCCGCTGCCGCACCGCGCCAATTGTGGGACAAGCTTAAATTTTTCATACACACGTTCAGATGTAACTGCGCAGACATATCGTACAGATAAAACTACGTGTGTGAAGGCGCCTTTAGAACCCGCTCTCAGAACATTTAAAAAAGAAACACTCAAAACCAGTTCCGCCAAAATTCATCAAAATAAACATGTGTTGGATGGTATTGTAATACATCTGCTGGCTGCGTAGCAAGAGGCCCTCAAAAAAATCATTATAGCCAATACGAAACTGTAATTTACATACAAACGTCATCAAATTTTGTGTATTTACTAATAAATGTTTGTATGTTGAAACAGGCGTACGAAATTCTCGGTACAACATTTTACGGTCCAAGCGAAGCTAACAAACACAAACAAATAATTAAGAAAAAGTGACCAAAAAGATTCGATTTACTGTTAAAATATTTCACAATTCCAACGTATATCATCAAAAACAAAAATGACGTCACCGAGAAATTCCAAAGAAGAGACGAGAAATCCAAAATAGACGCGCTTAAATCCACAAACTTGGCTGGCGACGATTCAGTAGCATCGTGGCAGTTGAATTGCTTGTGTTTAACGGAAGAACGGTTGCTGATTTGAAATAAGTTTGAAATTGTGTTAAAAAAAATGGCCGTCGAAAGTCGCTATCTTGGGATCAACGCTAAGACGTTTGCCCTAGTCGTGGGAATCATTGGTGTTGCGGCAAATGCAATTTATTTGATTATTTGCAGTATTCAATTAGCAGCTGTTAACAGTATTGATAGGAAAGACTTAGAGGATGTCGTTAGGGAGCACGGCGGAGATGAACATATCGCTACAGTGGCATACGAAAGTAAATATCAAATGTTTTGTTTTGTATAAAGAGTAAAATGAAAAAAAATGACAAAACCTATTAAAACTCAAGTCTAATATAAACCTACAATAGAACAAAAAATAATAAAAAAAAAACAAAAAACACCAGAAATTATAAAAAAAAAAATTTTTATACTAAAAAGTTAAAAAAAAACACAAAAATGTGAAAAATGTATGTGAGAAGACTCACAAACGTCTAAAACGATCTGAATTAATACAGTTTTTGCAATTTAATATTTTCGGGATAAAAAATAATTCATTTTTTTTTATTTTAAATAGATTTTATATCAGGTTTTGTTATGTTTTATTTTATTTTTCATTTTTTATCACTTATTTTATTTTGTTATTTAAGAATAGGTGTCTAGGAGATAGTTTAGCTTCTTTCTAATACTCGTAAATAAGTAGATCCGTTTCTAATGGCAAATTCACACGGTCAATATAAAAACCCGTTGTCAGATTATCCATACCGATGGTGATCATTTGGTAAGGATTTATCTGGAGAGTCCTGGGACCTTATTCTAGAACTCGTACCGAGTCAAACCGAGTGCTGCAAAAAGCGATTCTTGAACTCGGAAACGAGCGATTTATTGCGAGTAAATACTCGGTGACGTTTAGACTGCCGAGTGAGGTCAACATGAATCTGAAACTATCTTTTGAGAGAGATCGCTCGTTTCCGAGTTCAAGAATAGCTTTTTGTACCACTCGGTAGAGATTTGACTCGGTACGAGTTCTAGAATAAGGCCCCTGGCTGTTATCGTGCAAACTAGTCTTGTCTTGGGTTATTCAATTTAACGTCATAATTTTTTAAATAATTACTGAAAATCTTACACTAAATATGCAACATATTCAAAAATTTGACTGATGGATGCTGTAAATTATATTTTTCGCTTGCGGCCCATTAATCTTTACTGATATTTTCATAAATTTGCGTAAAAAAATGCCAGAAAAAGGAGATTCTTCGTCGCTTGGGCCTGTGTAGCTCTTGATTAAAATCATTGCACATCATGGCCGCGTTCAGACGTGGTGCAAACTGGTTGACATCACCAATTTTCCGCGTGAGAACGCCAGCAGAGTTTTTCACCCAGAGTAACTTGGTTGATTTCACCCACGTCTGAACGCGGCCAATAATTTCGCAAGTGGCGCGTATTTCGTATTTTTTTTTTTTGCTAGGAAGTTAAGTTTTAGTTTCTTAGACCTGCCTTACACGGTCAATATTTTTGCTTCAATGTGTAGACGGGTATTAAAATTCGTATGATTCGCTTCAATATTTCCTCCCTCTCCTGCCGTCTCTTATCGTCGAATTTGCCTAAAAATAAATATGGTCGATCTATCCATACAGAATGAAATTGTCGAAAAACGTATGAAAAACCGGGTGAAACATTGATCGTCAACAACTGACGGTGGATAGATAGAACGTTTTTTATCAGCCTTTTCATTGATTTTGCTGACCGTATAAGAAAAAAAAGGTTTTCGCCATTGTGTAAATTGGCCCCCGGGAAAGTTTTCGCCCACTAAAATGTACCCCTCTCCTTGCCTCTAAACCCCTCTCCTTGCCTCTAAACCCCTCTCCTTGCCTCTAAACCCCTCTCCTGCTATCTCCTATGCCAGCTAATTTTTATATACCATTTTAAAATAAAACCCACTCCATTCTAAAATCCATTTTAATCAAAATTTCATTTTTTTCCCTTTACAGCTGTAAGAATCGTGCTATGGGTACAAATAGTTCTACTCGTACTTGGTGTCATAGTCTCAGCTTTATTAATTGTTGGCGCTAAAAAGGTAAGAACGCAATTTTTTGTCTTTTGTCAATAAAAATATTTCCAGCGGTCAAACAAACTCTCCTAAGCGCCCAATCGTTATTTCATAAAATAGTCGCATGTAATGACATCCAATTAAAAATTCTGATCTCTCTCTCTTTAAAAAAGAAAAATGCGATAGTTAAATTTTGCGTTTGTTTGTATTTGTAATTAATACAGATATGTTTTAGTAGTCTTAAGAAAGTATAATGTATAAAGTCTGAAACCACAAAAAAATGAGAATTAAATTTTTGTTTGACCCTGAAAGATACGGGCCAAATTTATCTGCAAAAATATTAAATTCTCGGAAAAATTTATATATTATTGATCATCTGGAATTATTTTTTTGTGTATTCTCATTGTTCCATGCCGATTGCAATATTAGAATGTATATTTTGTTTGTTTAAGAAGGTAGTGTATTTGTGGAATATCTTTGGTGATTATTTTTATATATTTCCGGTGAATATTTGAGATAAGAAAATGTTTACAATTTCTGTTTTCAATATAATTCGAAGTCAAGACTTTTTGTTTTTTTAGAATTTTTAACTGAAACACAGGAAAATAATGATTCCTCCGGAAATGTCCAATTAGAAATCGTAAAAACAACTAAAGTGGAACCTCCATAAACCGAAACCTCCAGATAACGAAACCTTTATATAACGGAATTATCTATATAACAAAATTTGTTCGTTGTCCTTGCAATTTCGTTATACGGATGCTCCGCTGTATTAGCAAAAGGGCCAAAACCAACACTAACGTTCAATTGAAAATATCGAATCAATTTTGGTTTGAAAATTACAATCAAAGCTAATTGATGTAATTTCAGTTTTTATTAATCAATATTTTCTATGGACATTTTTCGCTCACTAAAATCGACCCCTATTTTATCCCCTTTTTTAATTCCTAAATTTTGACACGGTTTACGCTAAGTAATGTTTTAAAAAATCTTAAACTTGGAAAAGCAAATGCAAAAAGGTGCCCCTAGGGGGTAGGAGGTGGTGCTATTCGATAGCCAGGGTATCGTTCCATTAAGTGTATGTTGACAGGAGATTGTGAAAATTTCATCGAAAATGCGATTTTCCCACTCCTTCATGCTTTTTTTACAGTTTTCCCTTTTTTACAAATTGCAGTGGCCAAAAAAATTATTTTCTTATTTTTTCTCCGATTGGGCTGGAACTTGGACTGTAGGGGTTTTGGGCGACGAGAAATCGAAATCCGTTGTCCATTTTGAGCTATCTCCATTTTTTGAGGCGACCCTAGGCGCCCTGGCCAAACCGTGAGAGCTATCGAAAAACGGATAACGCCAAGTTTCAGCGAAATTTTTTTTTTGAAAAAAATCGCAAAAAATTGCAAAAAATCACAAAAATTTGAAACAAGGGGATAGCGGCCACACCTTAAGAGATAACTCAAAATGGATCACGAATTCGTGATCAGTGACCCCTCATTACCCTTCACACCAAGTTTCATCCCAATCGGAGACAAAAATTTTTTTTCAAAAAATCGCAAAAATTTGCAGTGCAAAAACCGCTGTGGGCTGCCGGTACAGGTCCCGGAGCACCCAAAATTTGCCAGTGGGTGCTGCTACAGGCCCCGGTTAGTCCATCGATTTTTGCGATTTTTTGAAAAAAATAGATTTCGCTGAAACTTGGTGTGAAGGGTACTGAGGGGTCGTTGATCACGAATTCGTGATCCATTTCGATCAGCGACATTTTCCGCGGATTTAGCGCGAAATTTTCCGCAGATTCGCAATCAGCGATCAGCGAGGGAAATTTTCCGCGGATTCGCGATCAGCGACATTTTCCGCCGATTTAGCGCGAAATTTTCCGCGGATTCGCGCGAAATTTTCCGCGGATTCGCGATCAGCGACATTTTCCGCGGATTTAGCGCGAAATTTTCCGCGGATTCGCGATCAGCGACATTTTCCGCGGATTCGCGCGAAATTTTCCGCGGATTCACGATCAGCGACATTTTCCGCGGATTTAGCGCGAAATTTTCCGCGGATTCGCGATCAGCGACATTTTCCGCGGATTTAGCGCGAAATTTTCCGCGGATTCGCGATCAGCGACATTTTCCGCGGATTCGCGCGAAATTTTCCGCGGATTCGCGCGAAATTTTCCGCGGATTTAGCGCGAAATTTTCCGCGGATTCGCGATCATTCGCTGATCACGAATCCGCGGTCCGTTTTTCGATAGCTCTCGCGGTTTGGCCAGGGCGGCTATTTCGACTCTGATTTGTTCGAAAAATCTTAAACTTGAAAAGGGCGAAATGTTAAAACGGGCCCCTAGCGGGTTGGGGGTGGTGCCAGTCGATAGCCAGGGTACCATTAGCTGGGGTGTATCATCGTAGGGGGTTGTGAAAATTTCATCAAAAACGCGATTTTCCCACTCCTTCATGCTTTTTTTAACAGTTTTCCCTTTTTTACAAATTTCACATATTTCGATATAGATCAGCGATCAGCGAGGGAAATTTTCCGCGGATTCGCGATCAGCGACATTTTCCGCGGATTTAGCGCGAAATTTTCCGCGGATTCGCGATGAGCGAGGGAAATTTTCCGCGGAAAATTTCGCGCGAATCCGCGGAAAATGTCGCTGATCGCGAATCCACGGAAAATTTCGCGTGAATCCGCGGAAAATGTCGCTGATCGCAAATCCGCGGAAAATGTCGCTGATCGCGAATCCGCGGAAAATTTCGCGCTAAATCCACGGAAAATGTCACTGATCGCGAATCCGCGGAAAATTTCGCGCTAAATCCGCGGAAAATGTCGCTGATCGCAAATCCGCGGAAAATGTCGCTGATCGCGAATCCGCGGAAAATTTCGCGCGAATCCGCGGAAAATGTCGCTGATCGCGAATCCGCTGAAAATTTCGCGCGAATCCACGGAAAATGTCGCTGATCGCGAATCCGCGGAAAATGTCGCTGATCGCGAATCCGCGGAAAATTTCGCGCGAATCCGCGGAAAATGTCGCTGATCGCGAATCGCGAATCCGCGGAAAATTTCGCGCGAATCCGCAGATAATGTCGCTGATCGCGAATCCGCGGAAAATTTCCCTCGCTGATCGCGAATCCGCGGAAAATGTCGCTGATCGCGAATCCGCGGAAAATTTCCCTCGCTGATCGCTGATCGCGAATCCGCTGAAAATTTCGCGCGAATCCGCGGAAAATGTCGCTGATCGCGAATCCGCGGAAAATTTCGGGCTAAATCCGCGGAAAATGTCGCTGATCGCGAATCCGCGGTCCATTTTGAGCTATCTCAATTTTTTGAGGCGACACGTTCGAAAAATCTTTTGGGGCGACACGTTCGAAAAATCTTAAACTTGAAAAGGGCGAAATGTTAAAACGGGCCCCTAGCGGGTTGGGGGTGGTGCCAGTCGATAGCCAGGGTACCATTACCTGGGGTGTATCATCGTAGGGGGTTGTGAAAATTTCATCAAAAACGCGATTTTCCCACTCCTTCATGCTTTTTTTAACAGTTTTCCCTTTTTTACAAATTTCACATATTTCGATAAAGATCAGCGATCAGCGAGGGAAATTTTCCGCGGATTCGCGATCAGCGACATTTTCCGCGGATTCGCGATCAGCGACATTTTCCGCGGATTCGCGATCAGCGACATTTTCCGCGGATTCGCGATCAGCGAGAGAAATTTTCCTCGGATTCGCGATTAACGACATTTTCCGCGGATTTAGCGCGAAATTTTCCGCGGATTCGCGATCAGCGACATTTTCCGCGGATTCGCGATCAGCGAGGGAAATTTTCCGCGGATTCGCGATCAGCGACATTTTCTGCGGATTCGCGCGAAATTTTCCGCGGATTCGCGATCAGCGACATTTTTCGCGGATTTAGCGGGAAATTTTCCGCGGATTCGCGATCAGCGACATTTTCCGCGGATTCGCGATCAGCGAGAGAAATTTTCCGCGGATTCGCGATTAACGACATTTTCCGCGGATTCGCGATCAGCGACATTTTCTGCGGATTCGCGCGAAATTTTCCGCGGATTCGCGATCAGCGACATTTTCCGCGGATTTAGCGGGAAATTTTCCGCGGATTCGCGATCAGCGACATTTTCCGCGGATTCGCGCGAAATTTTCCGCGGAAAATTTCCCTCGCTCATCGCGAATCCGCGGAAAATTTCGCGCTAAATCCGCGGAAAATATCGCTGATCGCGAATCCGCGGAAAATTTCCCTCGCTGATCGCTGATCGCGAATCCGCTGAAAATCTCGCGTGAATCCGCGGAAAATGTCGCTGATCGCGAATCCGCGGAAAATTTCGCGCGAATCCGCGGAAAATGTCGCTGATCGCGAATCCGCGGAAAATTTCCCTCGCTGATCGCGAATCCGCGGAAAATGTCGCTGATCGCGAATCCGCAGAAAATAGCGCGCGAATTCGCTAATCCGCGGAAAATTTCGCGCGAATCCGCGGAAAATGACTCTGATTTGTTCGAAAAATCTTAAACTTGAAAAGGGCGAAATGTTAAAACGGGCCCCTAGCGGGTTGGGGGTGGTGCCAGTCGATAGCCAGGGTACCATTACCTGGGGTGTATCATCGTAGGGGGTTGTGAAAATTTCATCAAAAACGCGATTTTCCCACTCCTTCATGCTTTTTTTAACAGTTTTCCCTTTTTTACAAATTTCACATATTTCGATAAAGATCAGCGATCAGCGAGGGAAATTTTCCGCGGATTCGCGATCAGCGACATTTGCCGCGGATTTAGCGCGAAATTTTCCGCGGATTCGCGATCAGCGACATTTTCCGCGGATTCGCGATCAGCGACATTTTCCGCGGATTCGCGATCAGCGACATTTTCCGCGGATTCGCGATCAGCGAGAGAAATTTTCCTCGGATTCGCGATTAACGACGTTTTCCGCGGATTTAGCGCGAAATTTTCCGCGGATTCGCGATCAGCGACATTTTCCGCGGATTCGCGATCAGCGAGGGAAATTTTCCGCGGATTCGCGATCAGCGACATTTTCTGCGGATTCGCGCGAAATTTTCCGCGGATTCGCGATCAGCGACATTTTTCGCGGATTTAGCGGGAAATTTTCCGCGGATTCGCGATCAGCGACATTTTCCGCGGATTCGCGATCAGCGAGAGAAATTTTCCGCGGATTCGCGATTAACGACATTTTCCGCGGATTTAGCGCGAAATTTTCCGCGGATTCGCGATCAGCGACATTTTCCGCGGATTCGCGATCAGCGACATTTTCTGCGGATTCGCGCGAAATTTTCCGCGGATTCGCGATCAGCGAGGGAAATTTTCCGCGGATTCGCGATCAGCGACATTTTCTGCGGATTCGCGCGAAATTTTCCGCGGATTCGCGATCAGCGACATTTTCCGCGGATTTAGCGGGAAATTTTCCGCGGATTCGCGATCAGCGACATTTTCCGCGGATTCGCGCGAAATTTTCCGCGGAAAATATCGCTGATCGCGAATCCGCGGAAAATTTCCCTCGCTGATCGCTGATCGCGAATCCGCTGAAAATTTCGCGTGAATCCGCGGAAAATGTCGCTGATCGCGAATCCGCGGAAAATTTCGCGCGAATCCGCGGAAAATGTCGCTGATCGCGAATCCGCGGAAAATTTCCCTCGCTGATCGCGAATCCGCGGAAAATGTCGCTGATCGCGAATCCGCAGAAAATAGCGCGCGAATTCGCGAATCCGCGGAAAATTTCGCGCGAATCCGCGGAAAATGTCGCTGATCGCGAATCCACGGAAAATTTCGCGTGAATCCGCGGAAAATGTCGCTGATCGCGAATCCGCGGAAAATTTCGCGCTAAATCCGCGGCAAATGTCGCTGATCGCGAATCCGCGGAAAATTTCCCTCGCTGGGCCCGTTTTAACATTTCGCCCTTTTCAAGTTTAAGATTTTTCGAACGTGTCGCCTCAAAAGATTTTTCGAACGTGTCGCCTCAAAAAATTGAGATAGCTCAAAATGGACCGCGGATTCGCGATCAGCGACATTTTCCGCGGATTCGCGATCAGCGACATTTTCCGCGGATTCGCGATCAGCGAGAGAAATTTTCCTCGGATTCGCGATTAACGACATTTTCCGCGGATTTAGCGCGAAATTTTCCGCGGATTCGCGATCAGCGACATTTTCCGCGGATTCGCGATCAGCGAGGGAAATTTTCCGCGGATTCGCGATCAGCGACATTTTCTGCGGATTCGCGCGAAATTTTCCGCGGATTCGCGATCAGCGACATTTTTCGCGGATTTAGCGGGAAATTTTCCGCGGATTCGCGATCAGCGACATTTTCCGCGGATTCGCGATCAGCGAGAGAAATTTTCCGCGGATTCGCGATTAACGACATTTTCCGCGGATTTAGCGCGAAATTTTCCGCGGATTCGCGATCAGCGACATTTTCCGCGGATTCGCGATCAGCGACATTTTCTGCGGATTCGCGCGAAATTTTCCGCGGATTCGCGATCAGCGAGGGAAATTTTCCGCGGATTCGCGATCAGCGACATTTTCTGCGGATTCGCGCGAAATTTTCCGCGGATTCGCGATCAGCGACATTTTCCGCGGATTTAGCGGGAAATTTTCCGCGGATTCGCGATCAGCGACATTTTCCGCGGATTCGCGCGAAATTTTCCGCGGAAAATTTCCCTCGCTCATCGCGAATCCGCGGAAAATTTCGCGCTAAATCCGCGGAAAATATCGCTGATCGCGAATCCGCGGAAAATTTCCCTCGCTGATCGCTGATCGCGAATCCGCTGAAAATTTCGCGTGAATCCGCGGAAAATGTCGCTGATCGCGAATCCGCGGAAAATTTCGCGCGAATCCGCGGAAAATGTCGCTGATCGCGAATCCGCGGAAAATTTCCCTCGCTGATCGCGAATCCGCGGAAAATGTCGCTGATCGCGAATCCACGGAAAATTTCGCGTGAATCCGCGGAAAATGTCGCTGATCGCGAATCCGCGGAAAATTTCGCGCTAAATCCACGGAAAATGTCACTGATCGCGAATCCGCGGAAAATTTCGCGCTAAATCCGCGGAAAATGTCGCTGATCGCGAATCCGCTGAAAATTTCGCGCGAATCCACGGAAAATGTCGCTGATCGCGAATCCGCGGAAAATGTCGCTGATCGCGAATCCGCGGAAAATTTCGCGCGAATCCGCAGATAATGTCGCTGATCGCGAATCCGCGGAAAATTTCCCTCGCTGGAAATCAGCGACATTTTCCGCGGATTCGCGATCAGCGACATTTTCTGCGGATTCGCGCGAAATTTTCCGCGGATTCGCGATTCGCGATCAGCGACATTTTCGGAAAATTTCCCTCGCTGATCGCTGATCGCGAATCCGCTGAAAATTTCGCGTGAATCCGCGGAAAATTTCGCGCGAATCCGCGGAAAATGTCGCTGATCGCGAATCCGCGGAAAATTTCCCTCGTTGAAAATTTCGCGCGAATCCGCGGAAAATGTCGCTGATCGCGAATCCGCGGTCCATTTTGAGCTATCTCAATTTTTTGAGGCGACACGTTCGAAAAATCTTTTGAGGCGACACGTTCGAAAAATCTTAAACTTGAAAAGGGCGAAATGTTAAAACGGGCCCCTAGCGGGTTGGGGGTGGTGCCAGTCGATAGCCAGGGTACCATTACCCGGGGTGTATCATCGTAGGGGGTTGTGAAAATTTCATCAAAAACGCGATTTTCCCACTCCTTCATGCTTTTTTTAACAGTTTTCCCTTTTTTACAAATTTCACATATTTCGATAAAGATCAGCGATCAGCGAGGGAAATTTTCCGCGGATTCGCGATCAGCGACATTTTCCGCGGATTCGCGATCAGCGAGAGAAATTTTCCGCGGATTCGCGATTAACGACATTTTCCGCGGATTTAGCGCGAAATTTTCCGCGGATTCGCGATCAGCGACATTTTCTGCGGATTCGCGCGAAATTTTCCGCGGATTCGCGATCAGCGACATTTTCCGCGGATTTAGCGGGAAATTTTCCGCGGATTCGCGATCAGCGACATTTTCCGCGGATTCGCGCGAAATTTTCCGCGGAAAATTTCCCTCGCTCATCGCGAATCCGCGGAAAATTTCGCGCTAAATCCGCGGAAAATATCGCTGTTCGCGAATCCGCGGAAAATTTCCCTCGCTGATCGCTGATCGCGAATCCGCTGAAAATTTCGCGTGAATCCGCGGAAAATGTCGCTGATCGCGAATCCGCGGAAAATTTCGCGCGAATCCGCGGAAAATGTCGCTGATCGCGAATCCGCGGAAAATTTCGCGCGAATCCGCGGAAAATGTCGCTGATCGCGAATCCGCGGAAAATTTCCCTCGCTGATCGCTGATCGCGAATCCACTGAAAATTTCGCGCGAATCCGCGGAAAATGTCGCTGATCGCGAATCCGCGGAAAATTTCCCTCGGTGAAAATTTCGCGCGAATCCGCGGTCCATTTTGAGCTATCTCAATTTTTTGAGGCGACACGTTCGAAAAATCTTTTGAGGCGACACGTTCGAAAAATCTTAAACTTGAAAAGGGCGAAATGTTAAAACGGGCCCCTAGCGGGTTGGGGGTGGTGCCAGTCGATAGCCAGGGTACCATTACCTGGGGTGTATCATCGTAGGGGGTTGTGAAAATTTCATCAAAAACGCGATTTTCCCACTCCTTCATGCTTTTTTTAACAGTTTTCCCTTTTTTACAAATTTCACATATTTCGACTCTGATTTGTTCGAAAAATCTTAAGTCGCTGATCACGAATCCGCGGTCCATTTTGAGCTATCTCAATTTTTTGAGGCGACACTAGCCGCCCTGGCCAAACCGCGAGAGCTATCGAAAAACGGACCGCGGATTCGCGATCAGCGGCTCCCCATTCCCCATTACCCTTTGCTCTACTTGCCATTCACCCCCTCCCCCGCCTCCCCAAATACATTATACATTATCGCTGGTCCAAAAATAGTCAATTACAATTTTTTTTAAATTTTAATCTTTTTCATCATCATTAATAAATTTATTGTTTTATTTTTTATTTAAAGGAAAAGGAGGTTCTTCTATTGCCATGGATCGTAATTGCTTGCATCACAATTGGATTGTCGATTTACGTAGTTTCCTCGGGGATGTACACCATATTGAGAGGCCAGGGGGATGGTAGCACAATCGGCTCAGTTCTGATTCATTTAGTGAAAATAGGTAAATATCCTTGAAAAAAAAACTTCCAATATGGGATTCCACAATTTTTTTTAAAGATAATACTTACCTAAAATAACTCAATTTTCTTTTATTTGCAGTTATCTATTTTGTCTTCACTAAGGGTGTTATGTTACTACGCAGAGAATTGAAAAATCGTCCATATCGCAATCCAAACGTCGTAATGACGAATAAAGTTTAATTTAACACACAATAATCTTCAGTATGATTAACTCGTATTTACGTTCACTGATTTTCAAAAAAAATATTATTATCTAAATGAATTGGAGACTTGAATTGTATCGCTATTAAAATTTTATCTGTAAAAACCTATACCTACTTATTTGAAATTTGAAAATCGGTTAGTTTTTAAGGACAAATCCACGATTATTGAATACGATATTAATTTTGTAATATGATCTAAAGTATTTTTTTAGAATAATAAGAAAAAAATAAAAAAAATAAAAATCTGTTTTTATTCAATCTAAAAAGTTTTTTTTTTCGAAAGAAAACACGTCAAAAATTAGGGTTGCGCTTAACTAGGCCACGCCCCTTTTTCGATTTTCATGAGAAATCGGTTTCTGTGCAGGGGGCGGCCTTTCGGATTGCGCCCGGGGTCAAAAACATTTTTTGTCTCCGATCGGGTTGAAATTTGGTTGTGTAGGGGTTTTGGGGGACGAGAAATAGAAATCCGTTGTCCATTTTGAGCTAGCTCAATTTTTTGAGGTGCTCAAAATTTTTTTTGCGTTTTTTCGAAAAAAAATTTTGTCTCCGATCGGGCTGAAATTTGGCGTCTAGGGGTTTTGGGGGACGAGAAATCGAAATCCGTTATCCATTTTGAGCTAGCTCAATTTTTTGAGGTGCTCAAATTTTTTTTGCGTTTTTTCGAAAAAAAATTTTGGTCTCCGATCGGGCTGAAATTTGGTGTGCAGGGGCTTTGGGGGACGAGAAATCGAAATCCGTTATCCATTTTGAGCTAGCTCAATTTTTGGCGTTTTTTTTCGAAAATTTTTTTTGTCTCCGATCGGGCTGAAATTTGGTGTGCAGGGGTTTTGGGGGACGAGAAATCGAAATCCGTTATCCATTTTGAGCTAGCTCAATTTTTTGAGGTGCTCAAATTTTTTTTGCGTTTTTTCGAAAAAAATTTTTGTCTTCGATCGGGCTGAAATTTGGTGTGTAGGGGTTTTAGGGGACGAGAAATCGAAATCCGTTATCCATTTTGAGCTAGCTCAATTTTTGGCGTTTTTTTTCGAAAAATTTTTTGGTCTCCGATCGGGCTGAAATTTGGTGTGCAGGGGCTTTGGGGGACGAGAAATCGAAATCCGTTATCCATTTTGAGCTAGCTCAATTTTTTGAGGTGCTCAAAATTTTTTTTGCATTTTTTCGAAGTTTTTTTTTGTCTCCGATCGGGCTGAAATTTAGTATGTAGGGGTTTTGGGGGACGAGAAATCGAAATCCGTTATCCATTTTGAGCTAGCTCAATTTTTTGAGGTGCTCAAAATTTTTTTTGCATTTTTTCGAAGTTTTTTTTTGTCTCCGATCGGGCTGAAATTTGGTGTGTAGGGGTTTTGGGGGACGAGGAATCGAAATCCGTTGTCAATTTTGAGCTAGCTCAATTTTTGACGTTTTTTTTCGAAAAATTTTTTTGTCTCCGATCGGGCTGAAATTTGGTGTGCAGGGGTTTTGGGGGGTGAGGAATCCAAATTTGTGGTCCGTTTTGAGCTAACTCAATTTTTTGGAGGCGACCCTAGGGGTTTTGGCTAAACGGTAAGAGCTACCGAGTAACGGACAACGGATTCTTTGTCAGCGACCCCCCTTTACCCCTGACACCAAGTTTCAGCCAAATCCAAGAGATGAAAAAAATCGAAAAAAAGCATGGACTATAGTCCATGCTTTTTTTCGATTTTTTTCATCTCTTGGATTTGGCTGAAACTTGGTGTCAGGGGTAAAGGGGGGTCGCTGACAAAGAATCCGTTGTCCGTTACTCGGTAGCTCTTACCGTTTAGCCAAAACCCCTAGGGTCGCCTCCAAAAAATTGAGCTAGCTCAAAACGGACCACAAATTTGGATTCCTCACCCCCCAAAACCCCTGCACACCAAATTTCAGCCCGATCGGAGACAAAAAAATTTTTCGAAAAAAAACGTCAAAAATTGAGCTAGCTCAAAATTGACAACGGATTTCGATTCCTCGTCCCCCAAAACCCCTACACACCAAATTTCAGCCCGATCGGAGACAAAAAAAAACTTCGAAAAAATGCAAAAAAAATTTTGAGCACCTCAAAAAATTGAGCTAGCTCAAAATGGATAACGGATTTCGATTTCTCGTCCCCCAAAACCCCTACATACTAAATTTCAGCCCGATCGGAGACAAAAAAAAACTTCGAAAAAATGCAAAAAAAATTTTGAGCACCTCAAAAAATTGAGCTAGCTCAAAATTGATAACGGATTTCGATTTCTCGTCCCCCAAAACCCCTACACACCAAATTTCAGCCCGATCGGAGACAAAAAAATTGTTCGAAAAAAAACGCCAAAAATTGAGCTAGCTCAAAATGGATAACGGATTTCGATTTCTCGTCCCCTAAAACCCCTACATACTAAATTTCAGCCCGATCGGAGACAAAAAAAAACTTCGAAAAAATGCAAAAAAAATTTTGAGCACCTCAAAAAATTGAGCTAGCTCAAAATGGATAACGGATTTCGATTTCTCGTCCCCCAAAACCCCTGCATTCCAAATTTCAGCCCGATCGGAGACAAAAAATTTTTTCGAAAAAAACGCCAAAAATTGAGCTAGCTCAAAATGGATAACGGATTTCGATTTCTCGTCCCCTAAAACCCCTACACACCAAATTTCAGCCCGATCGGAGACAAAAAAAAATTTCGAAAAAACGCAAAAAAAATTTTGAGCACCTCAAAAAATTGAGCTAGCTCAAAATGGATAACGGATTTCGATTTCTCGTCCCCTAAAACACCAAATTTCAGCCCGATCGGAGACAAAAAAATTTTTCGAAAAAAAACGCCAAAAATTGAGCTAGCTCAAAATGGATAACGGATTTCGATTTCTCGTCCCCCAAAGCCCCTACACACCAAATTTCAGCCCGATCAGAGACAAAAAAATTTTTCGAAAAAAACCCCAAAAACTGTAGGTTTTTATGCCAAGAAATTTTTTTTTCTTTTTTTTGTCTGATCGGGCTGAAATAATTCATATGGGGTTTTTGGGGTCGGTGATCATAAAAAATAAGTTTTTTAAAATGACGTTTTTCACATCATATTTTTTTCGAACTCATGGTTGATTGCTTATATTTTCTTGCAGAATACTTTACCTTTAAGATTCTTTATTATAGCTAATACTTAATTTAAAAAAAAACACATTCATAATCAAAAAAGAATAAAATTTTATTTAAAGATTCATTATTTTCACAAGAGTTATAAAGAATTTTTTATAACTGGTAGAAAAACGTTATATTTTTGACCAATACAAAACATAGAATTTGTAAAAATTTAATCTGCATGATTATTTTCTCTCGCCGTACATAAATTTTAGGCGACTCCCCTCCTTCTCCAGGGATCACAATCCACCAGTTGGGAAAGAGTGGTATAGACATTTCAAGTAATTCTAAAAACACGGGCGGCGCGGCGTGAGGTTTACTGGAAGGCGATACTTACGAGTAACTGTATTTTACGCGCAAATGGCAATTTGTATGTTGTGTCCTCTCTCATAGAAATAGAAATGGTTTTTCTATATTCCATCCTTGTAATTGAATTCACTAAACTAGGTTTTTTTTAAAGTATTATTGTGTATTTTCATGTCATGGCCTAAAATTTTCTGTCCCTGAGAAATGATGTCTACTTTTGCGGTGCTACCAAAATCAACAAAATCTCCGATAAAAATCACTGAAAATCTAGTAAAAAATTCAAGTAAACACGAATATTTTTGAAAATATTTTATTTATATTTAATAGATTTCTTCTGTGTCATTTTTACAAAATTCCATCGCACATTCCTCAATTAACAAACATCTACTATTCTCCTATTCACTCATTCACATCAACAATTCATTCGAAAAATATTGTAGTTTTTTTGTTAAAATTCCATACAAAATATTTGTTTTTAAAAAGCTTGGCTTATATACAATTTTTTTTCTAAATTGTTAACCATAAAATTGTTTTTTTTAAACATAATTTATCACTATTCATAAATAACTAACAATTCTAGAAAGGCACTTACGTTTAAATAAAATAAACTCTTTGCTTATTTACAATTAAAAATTAAGAGTGAATTTTTTTCTATTCTAGATTTTTAGAAATCATTTTGTCTCAATTTCAACATTTTCTATTTAATTCTATTTAAGATATACAGTAATCCCTCAAACTGCACGGTAGATACGTTCCATAAAAAAAGAGCGCGCAAACCGAAACCGCGCACTGTGAACCCTACTTTGTATGAAGTTTTAGGGTTAGGAAAATGTTTTTTTAAACGAAAATTATGAAAAAAACCGCACAGCTGCGAAATTTTTACCACGCAGTTCGAAATTTTGGTATTAAAAACTTAACCGCGCAGTTCAAAACCGCACAGTTCAAACCCGCGCAGTTGGAGGGATTACTGTATTGTAAATATGTTGTTAAAATTTTAAATTACCATTTGATTAAATCATTTATGTAAGTAGTTCTAATATATTTATAGATTTTTTCTTCTCCGATTTAATTTACAAGTCAATTGGAGAATTTATAGAATTTACCTTAAGCTGAAATTTTCAACGTTTTTTTTTATCAAATGAAATAATTTAACTTGATGTGCACATATCGAAGCTAAAAATAATTGAAATAATTTACAATTGACTTTAGTAAAACGCTATCGTTTTGTTATTCTCTACAAGCTGATAAAAATGAAAAACGCCAGTAAATTTTCATTTTATATTTTCGAATTATCTACTGCTAAGTCATTTTTTTAAACTTAATTCTCATTAAGAAAAAATTAATTACTTAACCCTTTCGGCTCAGAAAAAGCTACAATTTTTTATAATTCGATTTTTATTTTAACTGTTTCTAATTAAAAATTTATTTATATTGATTTAAGCATTCTTCTTCCGTCATTTCAAAATGCGAGCCGAGAGAAGTTTAAAATCAAAGCCATAGCATTCGGAAGACTTTAAAACTATTTATAGTTTTTGTTTGTAATTACTAAAAAATTAAATAAATTGAATACGTTTTTAGCCAACGGACGGAGAACTTGCAATTATCAGAATTCAACCGAGAGTAAAAAAAAAATAATTCGTGCGGCAAAGTACAGAAAATCCAAGTATTTCATACCCCCCAAGTACCCCCAGAGAAACAAAATTTTTACTAAAGCTGACTTTTAGCTGACTTTTAACAAAATTTTTACTGAAATGGCTCGAAACATTTGAAGTGGAAATTTCAGTTCCATTTCTAGGGAAACCACATTTATTTTGTGTCAATCCGGGTCAAAAAAGGCGTGGAGGAAGGCGAAAGAGAGTAATAAATTCGGGGAAGGGGAAAGGGAAACAATTTTTTTGCATAAACAAATCAAAAAACGCAAAAAATTTTGCTAGCTCAAAATGGACCACGGATTTCGATTTCTCGTCCCCCAAAACCCAATTTTTTGCACTAACAAATCAAGGAAAAAAGAAAAAAACTACGGATTAAAAAAAAACTGTGTATTACCATGGAAAACAAACGTGAGTTTAAAGAGTCTCAAGAAACTCATCTCAAGAAACTCATCTCAAGAAACTCATCTCAAGAAACTCATCTCAAGAAACTCATCTCAAGAAACTCATCTCAAGAAACTCATCTCAAGAAACTCATCTCAAGAAACTCATCTCAAGAAACTCATCAAGAAACTCATCTCAAGAAACTCATCTCAAGAAACTCATCTCAAGAAACTCATAAAGAAACTCATCAAGAAACTCATCTCAAGAAACTCATCTCAAAAATCTCATCTCAAGAAACTCATCTCAAGAAACTCATCTCAAGAAACTCATCTCAAGAAACTCATCTCAAGAAACTCATCTCAATAAACTCATCCCAAGAAACTCATAAAACGTGTTTTTTTAATGATTTTTTTTAAATTTTTTTATTAGTGTCAATTTGGGCGTCGTTTTGTCTTCACACTGCTCCGTGGAATGGCGTTTTCTACCACGACATTTTCGGTCAATTGAAAGTTCTATTGGCCAAGACGTCGAAGAATACCAACCACGGAGTAACTCTTCTCTTGAGACTGTGAAGCTTTCAACTTAAACGCCTATTTCTGACACATAACACACCATTTGACACACAAAAATTTCCGCCTGCTTAAGTTTAAAAAAATGTGAAAAAATTACCTGCGGCGCATTTATTTGTTACCATAACATGACACCGGAAAATTCTTCATTTTTAAAGTTTTTGTGTATAAATTGATCGCTCCACACCTTCTATAACATATAGAACGCTTCATTTATCTATAATTAAATAAATCCCGTTTGCATATAATTCTGAAAAAATCTATACAAGTCCATTTAAGTAAATGTTGGCTAAAAAAAACTCCCCTTAACCTCTATCTCATGATTAGTTCAGTTCAAGTAATTTTAAACAGTCTCCTAAATTATTATTTACATCAGTTCTAGTTGTATTTAAATATTAATCATTCTATTTATACTAAATCTATGTCAGTTTGCTTATAAAAACATTTTTTCTCATCAAAAACAATCTAGAAAAGAATTTCTAGAAACTTGAGGGGAATCGATCGATTAATTAAACTGTAAAAAAAAATAATTCAATTATTGTCTAAGGATTATTTTGCATTTCAAAGTGTCTTTTCTGCTTACAAACGAATTTCTGCAAGCCATTTGTTTAATGTTACACTCCATACTATCATACAACAGGACACTTTAAAAACGAATTCGCAATTTCTCATTTAGTGTGTATTTAGGAAGTGCGTTAAAAATACGTCCTTATACAGACTTTATTGGGCATATTTTCGCTTCTACATTCCAAAATTCGTTAATACAAAGTATGAACATTTGACAAATTGCAAATTCAGGTTAATAAGGCGAAATATCTTCCCCAGCTCATATCACACAAAACGTTTAAAAGTACAACGCCCTCAATTTCAAATACGATCAGCGCTCCGTTCTACACTTCAATACTGTTTAGGCTACCTGAAGACATATTCTCCGTGTGACTGCCGAGTCGATTCCGCTTTATTGCCCGCACCGGCATAGGAGACCGCTGAACACGTGGACTACCTGGAATTCCCGTCGAACATCCTCCCACGCCACCGTTGTTGTTGTTGGCGCTGCCCGAGGTCCTGCGGGTCCGTCGAAGCGACGGGATTTTCGTCGGAATTCCAATGCCATCAGCTGCGTCCAGCGAAGTCCCGGAATGCTGTGGCAAGCCTGACTGCTGGTAGTGAAGATTCCGGGCACTGCGGTCCAAAGTTCGACGATGCTCCATAGAAGGGGTCATCGGTGCCTGGAAATGATGGTTTTGCGGCAGTGGAATTCCCGAGGGATGATGCTGATGGTGATTGTTGTTCTGCAGCTGATGAGCCACCGTTGCTGGTTGTTTGTGGTGGACTGAAGGTGATGAGGGGACAACTGTGGGGGCTGTGGCCGAGATGTATTGCTGATGTTGATGATGGAAGGGCGGCTGGCTCTGCTGATGATGGTGGTGATGGGGTGGAACGGGTGGTGGTGCCGAATTCGCAGTCATCTGTTGGTTGGATCCGCCGCAAGACCCGGTTGTCGGCAGGAAGCGAAGCTCCATCACGTTGCGATTCTAGAACATTCACGCTGATTTCTAAGCTAGAAGCAAATACCTCGTACTAATGTTTTACACTACGCCACACTATTATTAATTGTGTAATACAACAACAACAACAACAACAACAACAACAACAAAAAGCTCTAAGGAAATGTTTACAAAACGTATGAAATGAAATTTTTTTGAAATGAAGAGTTTTAATGATTTCGTCACCGAAATGCGGAATGTTGTCCGAGAATTTATTCTGGAAAGAGGATTTTTATAAAATACGTCATGTAATTGGGGAAATGGATTAACCAAAGACTGATGCCGGTAAAAAATCTCATTTGAAAAATCGCAAAAAAAAAATCGAGATAACAGGGGAGAGCCTCAAAATCTAAAACCATGTAATCGAGATAACAGGGGTGAGGGGAGAGCCTGAAAATGTAAAAATTTTCCTTTTGAGAGATTCTTTATCCAATTCAGAAAACCGAATCTCAGAAGATTGAATGCTTCAAAAGATAGCAGGTGAGGGGTTACAGAAAAGGGAGGCAAGATTGATATAAGATACCTTGAAATCGCCTGAATTAATTGACGCGAAATTTTTCAGTCATAGAACAACGTCGTAAAATGAACTCCAACCACTGATTCGCCAAATAAATGAATTTAAAAATATTTGAAAAAAACAAAACCTGACCCAAAATGCGTTTCTAAAATTGAGGCTATCAGAGCAAGAGTGGCCTAACCAACATGTCCAAATCGTGATTTTTTTTTTGTGTTTGAATCACTTTTGCGAGTGAGTTTTTAGATAAAAATGTTTGGATGCACAAAAGAATATTTTAACATTGAGTAATAAAGTCCACAGACTTGTTTTTTCACAAAAATTTACAGTTAATAATAGTACAAAAGTGGAAAAGCTTCAAAAACTCGATTATGTGGCTTGGGCCACTTTTGCTCTCAACGCCTCAATTATTCTTCCTCGATCCGGAAATAATTAAAACCAAATTGGAATGTGATTTAAAAATATCTTTTGATGCTCTCAACAATATCCAAGTGAATCTTGGTTAAAATTCCATACGATGTGTTTTCTAGGCAAAAAAAAAAAGAAAAGATGTAAGAAAAATTCTAGGGAGCTTCAGTGATAAAGAAACGGTTCTTACCGCTTTTGAAAACATCTTTGAGGCGCAAACTAAAGTGTCAAACACGGAATTCAGTGTCATACAAGAATGAGTGAAACTTTATGAAAACAAAATGATTACAAATAATCCAAGGATTGTCTCGGCAAAAAATTTCGAATATATCAGAGGCTTTACGAGGCTCCGTTTACATCTGGGCACCAATCACGTATTCCGACGCGTCTCTGGCTTTCGACATCGACGCAGCTTTTAACTCTTGACTTCGCCACATCTGCAGCTTGAAATTTCGCGCAATCGTCACTATGAATCGAAACGGGATTCTGACTGTCACTCCAGGAAATTTGAAGATGCTGATATTGCGAAGTCAAGAGTTAAAAGCTGCGTCGAAGTCGAAAGACAGAGACGCGTCGGAATACATGATTGGTGCCCTGAAATTTTATTCCATGAATTTCATTCTGGGACACTAAATTAACTTTTCACAGGCCTTATTTCCACGCGTCCGCTTGGGTAACGAAATTCAATTGATTTTGGTGGGATTGTGCTGCGTGGTGTTAGTTGTTAGTGTTTTTGTTAGCTACTGGGATGCAGTTAGTGTGCAGGAGATTTAAATTTAATTTTACTTATCATCTAAAAACTAAGAAGAGAAGATAAATAGAAAATAAAAAGAATCTCATTAGAAAGAAATAAAATGATTTCATAAAATATTTCTATAAACAAAAATCGCTGAAAAAAATCTGTCTCACGATTTAAAATATTTAAAAAAATCATTTTTTAATTGAAATTTTTTGTATCCATTCATTTTTTTAAATTGTTGTCCTAATATTTTGCACGTTTTTTTTATTTACAGGGCTGTCCATCAAATAGGTCATGTTCATATTTTTAGGAAGAGGGATCTGCGATCATTAAAAACTATTCTGAAATCGCAGAAAACCCAAATTTTAGTAGCTATGGCAGGCCAAGTGCATTGCGTTGGTAGAATAATATGACTTTGAAGACGTTCAAACAAAGAACCATGCAGGATTTGACGCTTTTTTTATGCCCACGGGCTAACTTTTGAACCAGTTGGGGTTTCACTTTCGTTGTACCTGCATTGGAAAGGTAATTTGCTTTAGTTTCATGGACACAAGCAATTTTTTGACGGGGAACTGCAGGGGATGGTCAGCTGCCATCTTAAACCCAATGATTTTTCCATCGCATCTAAAATGGCAGCTGACCATCCCCCTGCAGTTCCCCGCCAAAAAAGAGCTTATGTCCATGAAACTAGAGCAAATCACCTTTCCAACGCAGGTACAACGAATGTGAAACCCAAAAGTTAAGCCTAAACCACAATTACGCGTGCGTGCGTGCGGCATTATTTTGTTCTGGCATCTAGTAGTTGCCACCGCGTCTAAAAGTAGAGACTGAGCCTACTTTACGCGGCACGGACGCGGCAACGCGTCTGAGCAACGCGCAATTATACATTTACTCATATAAATGCGTAGTTTTTACTTTTACCGCGTGGGTGCCTCACGCACGCACGCGTAATTGTGGTTTAGGCTTTAGTCACGGGGATTTTCGTGCATCGTTCTTTAGACGTATTTGCATCTCGAAACGGTTTATCTTTGCGCAACCGAACAAATAAAATAAGTGCAAATGAAGATTATGCAAAAACACAAACTTTTGTAGAAGGAAAAGCGCCTAAATTCGTTTGGCTGTCTTTAAAAATCGCATAATGCGGCAACGCAATGCATTTGGTATGCCATAGTTTTCATTTTAACAAACAAAGCAATTCACAGTGCTCGTGAATATTTTTTAAATTTTTTTTAAATCGTATTTATGATACAAAAAATTTCAAAAAGCCATTCTGCATTTAAAAATCATAGTAAAGAACTCAAGAGATATCTATAAATAAGGGCCATTTGGAACGACGAAATATGACAATTTAACACGTTCGTGACATTTGCTTTTTCAACTTTTTTTACATTTGGACATCGTGTACCACGGGTGGTACACTAGCGATTTGTTTTCTGGCGGTTGTGCGCCATCGGTGGTACACAGTACGTGTTTTTATATTACTTCCACAAAAAAACTTACGCACTATTTACTCGCGCGGTTTTAAAAAAAACTGTACATGTACCACCAGTGGTACACGATGTCACGAAAGTGTTAAAATATTTTAAAATGTAATTCAAATTTTCAGAGTGCATTAAAAACAAAAAAAAAAAACATCTTTCGCTGTCAAAATGACCCTCAAAAAGACTCAACCAAATGCAATTTAAACATGCAAAAACCTCAATCCAACCTAAAGCAACATTACTAAAGGTCCAACCAGATAGGATCTGGTTAGGGCTTCATCTACAGAATTTCGCTAACCTTATCGCCTTCCTCGAATGGATTCGGAGTTATATTAATCTTCGATAGACCATTAGATCTGTGCGATGATTTATGCTGTGAGTGCATATAATTCGAGGAATCATTTTGAATGATATTATCCAGCTGCGGTTTACTGACTTCTAAAATATTAAAAACAAATCGAATTTTGTACAAAATTACAAGATAAAAAAATTAAATCTTTTGAATTACCATCTCTTTGGGTCTTTTTCCGCTTCCTAATGCAAAAACAAACAACAACAGCAGCAACAATCAGCAGAACGATACCACCTGCACCGCCAGCTATCACAGGGAAGATAGAATTCGAGTCCTCGGAGGAGCTGGACGCCGGCACAACTGATGGCGTGATCACATTGGGTGGTATTGCAGGTTCTAAAGGATGAAAATTTTTAGCAAAATTCTTACAAAACTATGAAATATTAACTCACTTAAAGTCTTTCCAGTAAGAATGGAACTAAAATCCGATGCTGTGGACGCTGTGAACGATTGCAGCTTGAATTCGTAAGCGGTTCCAGATTCTAACATGTCGATTTTGAAGTGTCGCGTATGTCCACCATCGACAGTCGCCTTGAAATATTCACCAGCCGTGGAGGCTGGTCGGTAGTACGCGTAGAAACCTTCAATCGTGCTGGAGGAGTCCTGAGGGAACGACCAATGCAGGACGATTTCCGTTTCTGAAGTCGCTTCCACTTTTGTAAGCGCAGGTGGAGCCAAGTGGCTACGTTGTGGTCCCAATTGCGTCGCCCGTTGCAGTAGAAATTTGCCAGAGCTATTCCCCTCCTTGTTGTCGTTGTTGGAGTAAACTGCAAGGATCCGAAATCTGTACAATCGATCGGGTTTCAATCCTGTCACTGCCGATGTGAAATTCTTAACGCCGTTGTTGTTTTTGTCGCGTTTCCCGAACGGGATGTCGTCGTTTGTTGTTTGCCAATTCTCCCGGGGGATAGTTTTTTCAGGATTTCCCAGCATTCGATATTGAACTTTGAAGAATTGAATCGGCAGACCGTCGTTGTTGGGGACATTCCATCGGATCATGACTGAGTCGTCGGATAGACGAGTCACATTCGGTCGGCTCGGCGGAATCATGTTCGCTGAAATGAAAACGTAGAAAATTTAACAAAAAAAAATTAAGTTTTTAACAAAAAAAATTAAGTGGATAGTCTCACAAGGAAAGTTTTTTCTTCGTATGGTTGACCTAACCTCTTATCTGTAAACACCCCCTCCCCTGCTATCTCCTGAACCGTTTGAGCAATTTTGACGAGGTTTGCACCATTGAGTGGGTCATCATCCGAGAAAAGTTTTCGGATACTCGACCTCACATGCATGCGATTAGACAGTTTCACAGACGCCTTAAGGTGCCGGTCCACATGAGAGTAAATGCCGGCGAGAACCTCTCGAGGAGCTACTCGCAAATGGATACGTCTCTGAGAGTCGCTCGCAAAAACTCGCGAGCTATCAAAAGTGATTCTACTCTCTAGTCGACACGCACCCACTGAACTCTCGGAGAGTAGCTCGCCAGATACGAACGGCGTTTGAATTTCGCTAGTAGCTCTCGAGAACTCACCAAACCAAGATGTGAAATATTGGTCACCAGAGGGGATTAAAAAGTTAATCGAATTGTATGAAGTGAACGAAATTCTGTAGAATCTTAAATGTGACGAATACCGTTCTCTCATTTTTAAAGTTTTTTTTTTTGACGACAACCGGTCCGACAATTTTAATTAAGAACTCTATTTCCGAACTTGTTACCCTAAAAAAATTTTTAAATTGTTACGCGTCTTCAATTTGCAATTCTCTTATTAGATTTTTCCCGAGACCCAAAAGATTTCTCCTTTGAATCCAGGACTTCGAGTAACTCTCGAGAGTTTTTGAGAGTTACTCGCGTATTTACTCTCATGTGGACCGGCACCTTTAAGTTGTTGCTAAGTTAGTTTGGAAACGGCCATTTAGGACGGTCCTTGATTCGAGTTCTTAAATATTTATTCTAATAGGACAAATGTGGTGAAAAAATTTGCCTTTTTCCAGTAAACTGCCAAAAAATTGCATGTTTGAATGATGGAAGTGAAAAAGAGTTGTCCAATTGAATTTTAATGTATGGAAGAGTTATGCAAAATCACATTCTAAATACATTTTGTCTCTATAATATTTCCCTTCCGCTGCACCGTTTTTGGGAAAATCAGCAACAAACTAATTATGTGTGGGAGCGGGTAGAAGTAGTTGAGTGAAAAAATGTATAGTTTTTTTTCTCGTTTCAATATGTGATTAACATAACTGTAAAGTCTAATTAAAATCCGTACAGCCGACCTCGCCCCCTTGTCTACAAATTCGTGATACGGTAACAAACAGACAAAAATTGAACTAAAGCTGGTTTTGACCATAATTGGCCTAGATTAGTGTGAAAACACGATATAAGCGAGGACGTACACGTAGCACCTTTCAGTATTCAGTCTCACCAAATTTTAGGAAAGAAACGAGTGCGGCAAGAGGAGAAAAGTCGCCACTCGAAAAGTGTTCTTCACGTCTTCTTTTACGCACACAAACGAAGTCGCTCGTGTAGCACGTCAGCATGCATGTGTGCGTAATTTCATTGAGTCAGTCGGTGCTTACACGCCATCCAGACCTGCCGGAAACGTTGACAGAACTGTTAACCGAAATGTCATTAGAAAATTCTGTTGTGACGTAGGTGGGCTGATTCTGGCATGACATTTCAGTTCCAGAAATGCGCTGAGCAGTAAACAACTGAGAGTAGTAAATATGACGATCTCAGTGATTTCACTTTTTTCTTTAAAATCTCCGCACTAAAATGAAATTCGGGCTCCAGCTGCTCCCACGATGCCTTTTTTAAATAATTTCTTTGTAAAAATTACTTTTAAACAGTATTCGTTTATAGAACGGAGCGTCTCTGCACGTGAAAAATTAGAATCCGCCATCTTAAATTCCATTTCTGTTACCATTTCTGTTAGCAAAGATGTCAGCAAAAACTGTCAGACTTTTCTGTCGTAACAGCTGACATTTCAATCTTCACTAGACGTAACATCAGACGTAACAGCGACAGTGACGGGATTCATGGCAGGGGTGGGGTGGATCATGAATCAATCACCTTGTGTTTGATTCATGGGTGTGGATTAGTAGTTAGCCACCGACTCGTAAACATATCCCAAATAAACAAAAATTGAATGCAAATAGTGAAATCCCAATTGCAGCTAGTTTTATTTTTCAGATAGGTAGGTAAATAACAAATTACCAGTCCTTATTCTTCTATTGTTGGCAGCTTCTATTGTGACAATTGATGTTGCCTCGGTGCTAGCTAATAAAGGAATGAGCTGGAAATACAACACATATATGAGAACCACACACACATAAGCGATCGCTTGTTGTACACAAGTTTTTCCTACTAAAAAGTGAAGAAGCGTGTACGTCGTAAAGGCATTTTGAGAAATAAAAGTCGCCGCGGTTGACAAGTGTACGTCGGCATTAAGATGGATCGTTAAAATGTACAGAAAAAAGCGAATTTGATATAAATATATGTATATATATTCGTATATAAAATAGATCTATAGACGACAAATTAGATTATACTAACCTAAATGTGTGTTATTCCATAGAAAAAATTTTACCATATAGAATATAGACTCAAGTTAATATAAAATTTCATTCAAATTTCCATTCTTCCGATCATGTTTCAATTCAAAATAACTCAGAACAGAAAACAAAAATTCTAACCAATACATATACTCGTATTTTAAGTTTACAAAAACACAATTGTGAAAAAATATCAACAAAAAAAATGTTTACAAATCATGTTTCCAGCGGAAGAGGAATTCAATATAAATTCTAAAGCGTAGAAAAATCTAAACCAGTTTTTTTTTACACACATTCAGACAAAAGTAAAAAAAACCCACATAAATTACAAACATGCATCTCTTCTTCAACTTCAACTCCAACATCAATTCAATCGATAATTACTACAAAAAAACATTCAACTCAGACCCAGACAGGCAACGCCAGAAGTAAAGTCGCTCAAATTTTAGATGTTTAATTTTTTTCTCAATCTTAATTTTCAGCGATTACTAATCAAACATTGACAAAATTTATAGAGAAGAGAAGATTGTAAGACTTTAGCATGCTTGCCAAGCAAACGAACTTTCGAAGAAAATTCAAATCAACAAAATTGATTCGTAAGAGTTTCCGCTATTTGTAAAAAACGTACGTAAATTGATCAAAAATTCAACTGAAAAAATTTCACAATACCAACCTATATCACCCAAAGCAAAAATGACGTCATTGAGAAATTCCCAACGAACGAAAATTCAATTTGTGGACGCGCTTAAATCGAGAAAAGCTGCCAAGCACGCTTCAGTAGCGTCGTGGCGGTTGAAGTGTTTGGATTAACGAAAAAATATTCCAATATATAAATTGTTGTACCAAAATTTTGGTTTAGAATTAGTGCTTTTAAAAAAATACAAGAAAAAAAAAATATTACAAAATGGCTGTCGACGGTCGTTTCCTTGGAATGAATCTCAAAACATTCGCCTTAGTTGTGGGTATTATTGGTCTTGTCGCCAATGGAATTTATTTCATCGTTTGCTGTGTCCAATTGGCCAACGTGTATCAAATTGATTCACATCAATTAGGAGAACTTGTCAACGCGTATGGCGGGGATGGTGCAAGTGCCAAAGCTGCAGTTGGAAGTAAGACAATTAGTACAGGTCCTTAGAAATACTCGAAATCCGCGCATTTCGGGCAAAAGAAAGAGTAATTTCAAGAATGTTTACAGTAGCGATTAATGTTGCGCAGTTTTTATTGCGAAAACTAAAATTTCATGTGTTTTATAGAAGTTCCTTGCGCAATTGCAAGTTCAAAACTTACTTGCAGTTTTGCGTTCTGTAGAGAAGTTTAATTCAACTATTGGCAAGTATTGCAAACTTTTCTATAAATATTGCAACATGTTGCTGAAGCGTCGCAACTTCTCGCTGAAGTAGTATTTGAAATGGAAAACGAGATGAGCGAAGCATCTGTTCTTTTGCTTTTTTTGCGACTTAAAAGGGGCAAAACAAGGCAAAAAACACCATTTTGGATTAAACTTTAAGTATGCAATCATCTATGTTGCCCAACATTGCCAACAAGTATAGACAATTAGTGAAATATTTCGCGATTAGTTGCGCAACTTTGATTTCAACAAGTGTTACTCGTGATTTAAGAAATCAGACTATTTTTTTTAAATTTCTATTAAGATTTAGCTCTTTGGAAACTAACTTAAGTTTCCGTTTTAAAAAAATCTTATCGAAAAAAACTTCTTTAAATTAGTGGTGATTGTTTTTTTTTTTAATTCTGATAGAAGCTGTAGCTGTTCATAACATAATCGGCGATTAATTAACGGAATTTGATCATTTTAAACTTTAATTAATTACCATTTCTAAAAAAAATCTAAAATTCTCATTTATTTCACTATAAGAAAAGCGCGGAAACCGCACCACATTCCAATGGAATTTTTTAAAAATAGTTTAATAAAACATGCTAGAAGTTTAGCTGGGAAAATTGCAACATTCTAAAGCTGGGAAAATTGCAACATTCTAAACAGATTTTATTGAAAATAGAACGTCTGGTTTCTATGCTGCGAAGTTATAGTCGCTTCAGTCAATGATAGAATTCCGTTGTAAAAACTGGTTTTTGATGAAAATTTCATTGATACAATATGAATATGTGATCATCATATAATTTTACCGATTTGAATGTTTATACATTATTGAAATGTTTCAAGAATTACAGAAAAATCGTAAAACTTTTTTTTTTCGCATAAAAAAACTTGAAAAGTTAGTGACATTTTGGATATCTAGTAAATTAAATTAAATATCCGAGTGTCTGGTCTGACATCAAAACGACTTAACCCATTTTTAATGTGATTTTCCTATATTTAGACCAGTCAGATTTTTGCGGTAACTCCATCCTTACATTTTATAATCCTCTTAACATTTTGCAGAATCACGGGATTTACTGAACAAGGAATACGTGTTAGTGCGAACGTACACGCTTCTTCTCGTCGCGGCGACTTTTAGTTGTAGTGTCCGTAGGGAAACGTACAACCTTGTTGTCCGAACAAGTTGTACAGTGTGTTAAGAAAGTTTCGCACCATTCTACGCATTTGATAAAAAAATTGAACTCTCCTTCTTTTGTAAATCATCAACCTATCTTCAGACAAGGATTAAAGAAATGATTAGTAATCCTGGTAATGACATCATCTTAATATAAAAAATCGTCTGTGCGTTTGTTCGTCTGATCATCACGGCTAAACCACTGAAGCTATCCACCTCATATTCACACCATATCGCACATGGTCCCGTAGACTGTAGTATCTCAAAATCGGCCATTTCAAGAAAAACGCATTCAAAGTTTTCATTTCAAAATAATTGTTTATAAATAATTGTTTTTTCTGTTGTCTGTACAGTAATATTTCAATTTATTACTCTTTTGATAATAATTTACAGATCATTTGCTTCATTTTTTTTTTTTGCAATAATAAAAGATAGAGTTAGGTTTGTTTTCCACAAAATCAATTTAAATTTTAAAAAATGGGAATTTAAAAAACCAAAAATAAATAAATTTTAGGACTACGTTTACATTTAAATTTGTTTTTCATTTGATTCAGTCAATTTTCCTTTACATAATGTAATAATTACTCAAAAACACATTTTTTTGAGATACTACAGTCTACGGGACCATGTGCGATATGTTCGTGTGGTGCTCCGATCGGTTTTTGTTTGCATAAGACGCGGGTAGGTGGCGCTGGGGTCAAGTTCGAATATCGAAAATTCGTATTTAAGGACCGATTTTGTGCAAATTCACAACATATAATTTTTAAATAAAGATTAAGTTGTTGACAAAAGTTAAACGCGGGGTCGAGATATTCACGAAAATGTGCTCCAATCGGATTTTGATGTATGGGGTTTTATGTAGAATCATATCCTAAATAACTTTTATTCTTGAACTTTTTTAATAAGATGCACCGTTTTTGAGATATTCGCAAAAAATGTTTTCGTTCGTATGAGGGGTACCCCCCCTAATGGTCCATTTCTGCCCATTAACGAACTTAGCCTTGCTTTTTACGAAAAACGGATCTGGGTAAAATTTCAAGTCTCTAGCTCAATCCGTGCGCCAGCGATCCGCGCCACAGACGGACGAACAGACGGACGGACAGACGGACGGACAGACGGACGAACAGACGGACATGCAAAAATTAATTATTTTTATCATTCTAAACACACTAATGTAATTCATTTTTGTGTGTGATGACGGGATCTTGGCGTTACAAACGGTAAGGCAAAGTTAATATACCCTTTGGTTTCACCATACGGGTATAAGAATTGAAACATGATTTAAAACTTTCTGAATGTTGATTTTTTCGTAATGGTGCGAAACTTCCTTAACACAGTGTACAACAAGCCGGAGCGTGTGTGGGCCCTAATATCCCATATTATCCCCTATTATCGCTTCTTATATCCTGATTGCGTCGCCTGTTATATCCTAAACCGCTAAGAGGTTTTTAATCTGCCTTTTAGCATTAAATAGGGTGGTCCTCAAACCAATTTTTTCGCCACTAAAGCATACCTGTTACGTCCCCTGTAAGCCCTCCTTTGCTAAATCCTGAATTTCTGGAAGGATTCCTTTTGGTTTTCACATGCAGAGAAGTAGCTTTATCGCGATGTCAAAAATAGACGCCAGTGACCAAGGAATAATCGGCGGAACAACCACCAGTTCATAATAAAATGACGGCACAACCACCAGTTCATAGTAAAATGGCGGCACAACCAACAGTTCAGAGTAAAAAAATGTCGAATAATAGGAGACCAATTCACGCTGTTTTTTTTTTATTAAAATAAGGAATTATAGTTAAAGTATGACGCATACAGAATTACATTTGTAATACCGGCTCCACATTCTAGTCGAATTCACGCGAATCACAGTCACGGTTGTCGATTTGAGCGCTTTTTTGTTATCTGAATCATGTTTTTTACATTTCTCTGGCTTAAAATTCGGATTGAAAAGGCGCCCAATCGTGACTGTGATTCGACTTTATTTGGCGCGAGTGTGCAGCTGGTATAAAATACACTAAGTCCGGTATTACACTTGGCTTATTTAAGCCGGCAACTTTTGGGCTTAATAAGCCAATGTGCTTACATTTGTGGCTTAAATAAGCCAATCCTGTTTGCATATGCTACACAAGTTTACATGTATGTGTGTGTGGACTCAAACCATTGAAATTGCTGCTGCTCATATACTTCCCAAGATCTTTACCTGCTGACGGTCAGAACGAAAATGATTTCTGCCTACTACTTTTCCCAAACCGGTTCACACGCTTTGCATGTATGCAGATTGTCGATAAGCCATGATTTCGAGTGGCAACTTTTCCCTCCGCAGTCGTTTCTTCCGAAAATCGGCTTAAGTAAGCCCGAAAGTTGCCGTGTGTAATACCGCGCTAAAATTGATTCTCACAAAAATATGTTTGAATCGAAATTTCGAGGTTAAAAAATTTTGCGTACAAAAAGTTTTTTTCATCAGTACTATGTATGATAAATCAAAAACTGAACTGAAGGTCACTGGCGCCGACAACATATAAATTTGAATATTAATTAAGTCCCAGCCAATGTCGTAATCAGATGGTCTAGAACCCAAAAAATTTTATTCAAAAAGAATCCAAATTCGTTAATTATAAAACGTGTCTTAACTCACAATGTTATGCAACGACTTTTCGAATTCCGACTAATTTTTTCTTCTTTTTCTTTGCAGCTACTAAAGTGATATTATGGGTGCAAATTGTGTTACTGGTTTTGGGTCTGATATGCTCAGGCTTGTTGATCGTGGGTTCTAAACAGGTGAGTAATATTTTTTCCCTCATCAAACAATTTTATTGCGTTGATATTTTCGAAAGCTTCTTCTTTTTGGGCGTGGGACCAGAAGTCTTGGAAAAATTCTAATTGAAAAAAATTTTTTTGTCTTTTTTTTTTGCTCATAAAATTGGAATTTTTGAAATTGTAAACAATTCAACGGAAAACATGAAAGCTTCGAATCAGTGGAACTTTAAAAAGCTGAACGATAACTTTGAGTGGCCATACAGGCAATGAAATTATGGTTATTTTTAAATTTTATTGAATTTCTAAGTAATAAAGAAACTTGAAGAATTTGTTTCTGGCGAATCAAACAGTTTGTAATTATCGATATTAAAATAACAAACACAGTGGAAATAAGACTTTTCGGCGTCTGATGGAAATCTTTTTTAGCATTAGTTAATTTTTATTACCGACAAAAATGACGTAAGCAGCCTTTTACATTTTAATAAAAGATTTTCCAATATCAAATACGTATCTTAACAATTAAATTATTATAGTAGCTAAACTTGATAGTCGGAAAAACCCTCCAATTAACATTTAGCACCTATGACGTGAGACTACATCGAGAATAGCTTAATAGAAATGTAATGAATAACTGTTGGTTGATCAAATAATTCTAATTTTTTTACTTTTATTCATTTACAGTAAGTTTAATTAAACGTAATCATACTAATATATAAAAATGAGTTGGTGTCTGTCTGTCTGAACCGCAAAAACGGCTGAACCGATTGACTTGAAATTTGGCATGAGTGTCTGCGGTAGTTCTGGTTCCAACATAGGCATACGGAAAAGTAGTGCGAGGGGTGGGGGGAGTAAGTAAGGGGAGGGGGTAAAGTGATTTCGAAACTTAGTTTTTGCGCTATGTTACTCTTTCGCGGGGAAACTTGGCTTAGATGTTCGTCGGGGGTCCAGCCCCAACATAGACCCATTAAAAAATACCCCATAAGGTGGAGGAGTAAAGGGAGGGGATAAAGTGATCTCGAAACTTAGCTCTTCCTCTATGTTACCCTTTCGCGGGGAAACTACCGAGCCGATTGGCCTGAAGTTTAGCTCCAACACAGACCATCAAAAAAAAAAAAAAATTGAAAAAACTTAACCCGGCAACGACGGGTATGCAAGCTAGTTGTTAATAAATATTTAACCACAGTGGAACCCAATAAGTCCACGTTGACGGGGACAAACAAAACTCCGAATTGCCATGGCCTAATACATTTGCGAAGCAATTTTAATACAACAACGCATATTGTTAAACTTATATTTTTTTACTGTCCACTGTCCTAAGAGATTAAGAGATGTTTTTTGTGTTTCCTGTAGATATGCGGTTTTTTGTACATTGATAACACCATAATTCAAACTGTTAGCCCTATTTAAATCAGAAGAAGTTAAGAGCAAACATTTAGCTAACAGAACTTGATTTCAGATAAGAAATTTTGTAATTTTCAGTAAATGCGTAGCTTTTTATTTCTCACAAAAAAAACTGTATATAAATAATCACAAAAATTTTTGATGAAAATAAAACTTAACCTTTTAAAGATTATTTTGCAAAGAAGTAAAAAATATTGTTCTAAAATCGGGAGGGAAACCCCTCAGAAACCCAAAAAAAATTCATTATGAAATTCAAAATGTACAGAGGATGGTTCCAAAATATGTTTTTTAAATATTTAATGCTTAATTTACAGGAAAGACATGGCCTTTTACTACCCTGGATTATCATTGCCTTCATCACTATTGCCCTGTCGATTTTCGCATTTTTCCAAGGCATCTACTACTTAATACGTGGGCACCACCAGGCTCACGGCAACTTAGTAATCTCAGTTTTGATAAATCTGCTAAGAATAGGTAAGAAAAATCAAATTATAATATCGCGTGAAGCAATATTTGTCTCTCCCACCGTTGTAACAATTTTACTAACATTATTTTTTTAAAATTTTCAGTGGTTCTTGGCATATTTTTAAGAGGGGTTATGATGCTGTACAATGAGCTGAGACGCAACAAACACAATCCAAATGTCAGAATGACAAATCAGATTTAAGTTGTATTTTTGAAACAATTATGCTTTATTAATTAATTAAGTTTACTTTTGCACAGTTCAATTTCAAATTTCAAATTAGTAAATTATTTTGAGCTTAATTTCACATTTTTTTTTTACTTTAACGTCAAACGAAGTTATCTCGAAAACGGATTGAAAATTTCAAAATTGATTCAATTCTAGTCTAGTTTTTATAATATAAACAATATTAACTTCCGTATTCTAATTTCACTATAATTTGTCCTTTAAAAATAGTTTTAAGTTTCTCTTTTTTTGCTAAAATAAACATTTTTTACCACAAAAAGTTTTTTTTTAAATTTTATAATTGATTATTATGTTTTCAAACTTTCTACAGTTTTGTAAAAACTGAAGCTTTAAAGTTTTTATGAGCATCTATTCGCACCATTAAAAAAAATTAGGGTGTAAAAATGTCACAAAAAATGGTGTTGGTATGAAGAACAATTTTTAGATAGAAAAAATATTTAAAAAAAAGGATTAAAAACTTATAAAATTATAAAAGGGTTCCCGAAAATTTGAAAAAAAATCCATAAACAGCTCGATCTCTTTATTTGTACCCGATCTCGTTATACGCGAATTCACTGTAACGCGGTTGAAAATCCTTCTTGGTTGGAAAAGAAATTGCAACAAAACACCGTATCAAAATCAATTTTGTAGTTTAGGAGATAGCAGGACAGGGGTTTCACAACAAGCGGGAGGGTCAGTGGTTTGAGTGGAGAAAATTTTCATTCGCGGTCAACCAATCCAACATTGAAAACCGTACTCAAATACCTTTAGGGATTCAGAATAAAACATGAGAGGGGATCCGTGGGGTACGAATTCTTTTGACATACAGCTAGTTTATCTTGTGGCTTATGCGGCGGTCACAAGACGCTGTTTTGCCAGCGCTAGTGGCTGTTTGGCTGTTAGCAGCCGTTTTAGCAGCACCGTGTGAACCCTAGTGCGTTGCTACTACCAGCAGCAGCGTGATGATTTTAGCAGCGCTAGTGAAGTAGAGACCGTTCTACTTCTGCCAGCGCTACTAGGGATCACGTGGCCCTGTCACATGGTTTCCGAGCTGCCAAAAGTCTGATAAGTGGGAAAGTTTGTTTATTGTAAGTTTTTATTTTTTGTTTATTTATTTAAATTAGTGCGTTACGTTTATTATTTAAAAAATCTCCCAGATTCAAATGTCAAACCACTGTTTTGCTACTTGCCAACGCTACTAAAGTATAAATCGTGTGAACCCTCTCAGTACGCTGGTTGCTGTTGCTACTTGCCAGCGCTACTATCCAACAGCACCCAGCGGCTGGCAAAACAGCATCGTGTGACCGCGGCATTAGCATATCAAGCATGGACATGTACATTTTCAACTATATTGGGCAGCCATTTAGCAGGCCGGTGGGCCGCATGCAGCCCGCAGAGAGTATTTTTACGGGTCGAGCCCCTTAAAACTGTAGGTAACTAAAATTTAATAAGAGTATCGAAGTTTAGATCTTGGAATTTCTAATTAATGACGAACTACAATATTTACCTATCACCGATTACTAGATTGTAGCTCTCAATTTAAAGGTATATTATTTAGCCTCGATACATAAAAATTTGTTGCTTATTTTGTTTAAAAATTTTGGCGTTCAGAGTAGGTTTGTCAATAAATTTCGCCCTCGGAGCATTACTATAATGAAAGTAATGCTTCGCGGCAGGCTAATAGCCAGGGGGGAGGGGGGCTGGGGGGTTAAAGCCCTCCCCGAAATTTTGGTCCTTCACCCAAAAAAGTCAAAATTTAAAAATTCAATCTTTCGATATGTAAAAATTTTCGCCTGCGGCGCAGGATTCAGTCGAGGATTCAAAAAAAATCTTTCAAAATTGTAAACAAAAATACCATTAAACTCAAAAATTTTTACAAATCAAGAAAATTAGAATTTTGCTTTAATTTCTGTGAGTTTTTTGTACAAAATTAGCCATTAGATTAGACCTAGGAGTATGTTTTTTTTATGATCTCTAAAAAAAAGTCTCTTTCAGAGAAGTTTAAAACTGAAAACCTGTACAGGACCTCGAAAGTTGTTGCTCTGAGTGGGTAAAACATTGAGGGTTGATAAAAAATCAACAACAAAAAATTTTGGCGAAAAAATTTCTGCCGGAGTGAACCCCACCCTTGCTACGCCGCGATGTAGTTATGCAATATTTCTGTATAACCCACCGTGTTTGAAAACAAAAGCGACTCAAATTCAAATCGAACCTTCATTTTACTTCCTCGTAAATCCGTCAAATTATTGGATGAAAATCAAAACTATTTTAACAAAATATTTATAGTAAGTGTAGGAATTTTTTATATCATGAACCATATAATTCTTCCAGGGTTCAAAAAATATCGATATTTTTTCAATAGCTCTAATTTCATCCCCGAAAAATGTCGAAATTAAATGAACTGTATTAAAATTGTATATTTGTGGTTATGATATAAATACACTCAGAAAAATGGAGGCTAACTCGACGACCTACATACGGCGTAATTGGCCTCAGGCAGGCGCGCGTTCGCCTGCATGTGGGCAAGTAAAACTCAGTTGACCGGTAGTCGGAGAAATTCTGAAATTAAGCCACCAGCAGGTGAAGTAGGGCATTGGGAGCTGCACGAGTTGACCTTAGATAGGTTAACTCTGACCGCTAGCTAGCTTACAGAAACCTTTGTAAGGTCAGAGTTAACCTGACAAAAAGTTGACCTGGACATTTTTTTGAGTGTACAATCATCAAATTTGGTTCTGAGAGTTTTGGAACCAAGCACCCCCTCCCCCCCTCTCCACAACACCGAAATGAAATCCTGGCGACGGGGCTGCTTCGCGGTCGATAGTCAATTTTTCAATTAAATTTCAGTGCTAATATTAAAGAACTTCTACCGGAAATTGCACACAGAGAAAAAATAGTAAATCTAAGTAGTTTATAATGGGAAATCGGGACTATAACTAATTTCAATTACAAAAATCGTCAAAATCGACTACTTGGTAGTAAAATTTACTATTTTATGTTTAAATTCACTATTTTTGTAACTATTTTAGTTATAGTCCCGGTTCCCCAATATAAAACAGTTAGATTTACTACTTTCTTCGCTGCCTGTAGTTCTTTGACATCCGCATCGCATTACTATAGAAAAAAAAACTTCCCGAAACACTTTTCCAAATTGATAAATTTTCGACACACCTTGTATATTTTCGGGGACTTTAATTTTTTTTTTTTGGTTTTCTGAAAACGCCGATGAACTTCATGATATCATCAACAAACGTGACTTTAAAAAAATATAAAGCTTTAAGCTTTGTGAACTAACCTTTATAGCAGATGTAAGTATACCGGCAGTTTTGATTTGATAGCCGAGGAAGATACTATTGTTTTGACAACATTTCGCTGCTGATCTTTTAGTAAGAAATAGAAAAATGGAAGATAAAGAATTTCTCGGCATGGACTTAAAAAAGTTCGGCTATCGTGTGGGAGTTTTCGCACCGATCGCATGCTGTATTTATCTAATTTTGTGTTGCATTGGCTTAACACAAATGCATAACATCAATATAGACGATTTGACGAATTCTACAGGTGTGAGAAAAGCCGATCTCGAATCTTTCTTTGAATGTAAGATCTTTGAAATTTGAAAAACTTAAAGAAATGTTAAAAGATTTTTTTTAGTTGCCACAATTGCAATATGGGTCCAGGTTGGAATGCTATTATTGGGAATATTGTTCTCAATTCTGGTAATTGTAGGTGTTAAAAAGGTAAAAACAGTTAAGATTGAAATTAGTAACATATTGGAATTAGTGCCCAAAAAAAACCACAAACAGGCAATGTGTTGTCTGTTCCTCATAGCAGCGCGAAAAAAATTCACGATTCTTGGAATTATCCACCCAGAGCTTATTTTCGTTTACTTTATAAATATCAAATGTGATAGGTGAGGCTAAATTAGACGAGATAACAAAACACAGTGAAAAACAAAATTGTTATCAACGAAATTCAGAAGCTAATTCGGGGGAAAAACCATTATTATTAAACGTGTATTATTGCAATTTGAGAATAAGCGTATGTTTTCATTAATCTAAATTGTGATTAATTTTATGTATTAGGAAACGCACTATTTATAATGACAAAGCGGTAGATTTACCGCACAATTTTGTGCCAAAGGGTGTCAGTTTTACCTAAAATTTTCGGTTGCAGTTAGAGTTTGTAATTATATCAACAGGAAATATATACATATATATCTATGCCCACCGGAAACTAATATTTTGTCTCGGACTATTCAATTTAGTTTTATATTTTATTAACTACTAGCTTGCATACCCGTCGTTGCCGGGTTAAGTTTTTTCATTTATGGTCTATGTTGGAGCTAAACTTCAGGCCAATCGGCTCGGTAGTTTCCCCGCGAAAGAGTAACATAGAGGGAAAACTAAGTTTCGAGATGACTTTACCATCTCCCCTCACTCCCCCCAACCCTCGCGCTACTTTTCCGTATGCCTATGTTGGAACCAGAACTACCACAGACACTCCTGCCAAGTTAATCGGTTCAGGCGTTTTTGCGTGAAAGAGGAACAGACAAACAGACAAACACAAATTCATTTTTATATATTAGTATGATTAAAAATGATCCGTAAATATGCAAAACATACTCTACTTTGACTGGAGGTTGCTGTAAATCATATGTTTACGCCCGCGGCGCATTTTTTCAACGTGTTTTAACCTGGGGCGTATATGCTTTAAAAATCTTCACTTGCGGCGCATTTATCCTTATCGATAGTTTCAGAATTTCAGTTGCTATTTCTCGCTCGCGATTTTGTAACCCTGGTTTTCAAGAATTAATTCTGCGGCAGCGCATATCAATGGGTTTTGCTCGGCTGAAATACAGGGAAATACCGATTCGGTAAAAATAATTATTGAAAAACCCCCCAAATAAAGAAAATCCATAAAAAATTAAAAAACAATTTTGAAAAATTCATAAAAAAAATTCTTTTAGAAAAACAAGCATAATGTCGGTTATTATAAATTTTAGGAGAACTACAAATTTCTTATACCATGGATTGTTCTTGGCTATATCGGTGCGATGTGGTCAATGTTTAGCTTTATCCAAGGAGTTCATCAAATTGTTGGACGCAATATTGTAAAATTCGTCGTTATAAATACAGTCGTGTCATTTATTATGGCTGGTGAGTAATAATTTCAGTGGCGTAACTTGGGATAGGCTTTAATTGCTCCAAAATATCGATCGCTTAAAAAAACTCTTCAAATTTTGGATCGTCTAAAGAATAGTTTAAAAAAAAATCCAATTTTTGAGAGCCACTAAAACTTTTGGTGGCGCCAAAATTTTAAGTTACGCCACTGAATATTTTTAACAACTTTCGAACACAAAATTATTTATTAATTCAATTTTTCTTATAGTCATTTTAATAACTGTATTGCGAGGAATGGTGAAACTTGTGAAATTATTCAGAGAGATGGCAAAACAAACAAATTATGGACTTTTCCGCAATGAATTTTGATAAATATCTCAAGCAATTAAACGTTTTACTTAAACTAAAGACTATTTAAGGCCATTTGCACCAACGAAACATAACAACCGACCCAGGCAGCATTTATGTCAAACATGAGTTTAGCGGTTGACATATTTTGTAACGACATATGTCAACCGTTTACGTCACGTTTGACACAAATACTGATTGGGTAAGCTATACTCAAAGTAACTTAACTCTAGAGTATGACTTAAATCACTTGAAAACTGATATTGGTACGAGTGATAGGCGCAAACACCCATTTTTTTAATAAATTATAAATTAGGACACGTAAAACAAGCCAAATTTTTTTAGTACTTAAGTTTTATGATTAAATATTTTGCATGTAAAAACTTAAAGCATTTTTTGTGATTTAGGAACTGTCCATAAAACGTCGGCTGAGAATTTAAATATCGTATGTAATTTTCGTTGGTTTTGAGTGAATTGAGTTTAAACTATCATAACTCTGTTTCCAGCAGACCGTTTTTTTTCAAATTTAAATCGAATACAGAATTAGTATTTGTCTTTAAGAAAATTAAAAATGAATTGCACCAAATTGAAAAGAAGCTTTGAAAAACTCAGAAATTGATCCCACTTCAAAACACGAAAAAAACTACATACGACACTTAAATTCTCAGGCGACGAAAATACGTCACAGTTTAGGGGTCTACGAGTATAACAATGTGACGACGGTACTAGACTTAATTTAGTACCACAGTCACACTCGGGTTCTGAAAAGCATAAAATTAGCAAGACGTATTTTATTGGCAGTCCCTTTTATTTAATTAATTCGGATTTTTGTATCTTTCGGTTAAATTGTTTTTAAATATTTTTTAACAGCCAATAAATATTATTTGTCACAAGCTGAAATTTCAAATTGTTTTTAAATTACACAGACCAACACTAATTTTGGCGCACTCGATATCATAGATACTCTTTTTCGGATAATTTGGTGTTTCTGATTTCGAAAATCGCAATGGTTTGCCCGGGTCAGTTTAATTCTATTAATTACACTTTGATGTGGGGAAAAGTTATTAACCCTTCAGCCGCGGACGATTTTACAAGTTTTCTGTATAAAATCGCAGGTTACCTTTAATCGCTATTTATAACAGTTCTAAAGATTATAAACGGTCTTTCAATAAGGACATAACAATTTCGTATATTAATAAAAACACACCCTAAAACTTTTTTATGATCTGGCAATGCTAAAACGTCAGTAAAGGTTTACATTTTTGTCATGGTGAAGTTCACGAACGAGCAACGTTTGGAAATTATTAAAACTTACTACCGAAATTCTGAGTCGGTGGTGGCAATCGTGTCATCTCGAGAAATGGTCCGGTCGAATGGCCACCTCGCTCATGCGATCTAACGCTGTTGGATTTCTTTTTATGGGGTTATGTTAAGTCTTTGGTTTATGCCAACAAGCCAACAACGTTAGAGGAGCTGAGGAACAATATCGAACGCGAAATTGCCAAGGGTCCGGCCGATATGTGTGGAAGAGTGGCTCCAAAGAATCAATCAGCAAACGTGCTCGCGGTGGCCATATGAACGACATCGAATTTCATACTTAAATGTAACATGTCCACTACACCTGGAATAAATTTCAGCCTGATATCTCAATTATTCTGTGTTTTATTTAAATACAGAATTGTTATGTCCTTATTGAAAGACCCGATATTTATCTATTACAAAAATATGAAGACATTGCGTTTCCCGATGTTCAAATATCCTAAAACTTATATGCAATGCGGTAACAGCGTCGCCCGCAGAATTAGGTAAAATAAGTCAAACGCAATTTCTACGTTTCCCGCGGTTAGAGGGTTAATAATATCTAAACATTTTTTATACCCGTATGGTGAAACCTAAGGGTATATTAACTTTGCCTTACCGTTTGTAACGCCAAGATCCCGTCATCACACACAGAAATGAATTACACCAGTGTGTTTAGAATGATAAAAATAATTGATTTTTGCATGTCCGTCCGTCTGTCTCTCCGTCTGTCCGTCTGTTTCTCCGTCTGTCTGTCCGTCCATATGTGGCGCGGATTGCGAGCGCACGTATTGAGCTAGAGACTTGAAATTTTGCGCAGATCCATTTTTCGTAAAATGCGAGGCTAAGTTCGTTCATGGGGAAAAAATGGACCATTAGGGGGGGTACCCCCCATACGAACGAAAACGTTTTTTGTGAATATCTCAAAAACGGTGCATCGTATCGAAAAAGTTCAAGAACAAAAGTTATTTAGGATATGATTCTACATAAAACTCCCATACATCAAAATCCGATTGGAATAAATTTTAAAAAATCTAATTGGAAAATTTGACTTCAAAGTGGAATTTTGGTATAACTGTTCGAATTTTGATACAAATATCACCATACGGGTTTTCAATAATTGCCAGATTGGCAATTATAGCTTTTGTTATGTTTTTTATCCGATTAGTTTGCCGTTCAAATTGCATTGTTGTCTTGGAAATAACACTCTATATATGTTCGGGAGCTTTGAAATTGTTTTCTGAAAACACCGATGAACTTTATATCATCAACAAATATGACCTTAATCCAGTAACTACATTGGCATTTATTTCTTAGTACACTAGCAAACCTGTTTCCTAGAAAACCAATTTGGACAGCTTGAACCAATTTGGTGCACCATTTTTTTCTGATGTGGCAGCATTGTCATACCATTTTTGTAGAAAGCAATGTTAAACCAGATTTTGAGAGATAGGAAAATTAAAATGGCGGAAACTAAACTTTCGAGAAGAGTTGGCGCAATATTTTAATATTTTTTCAAAAACTGGGCGCCGTGGCAGATACATTAAATTACTAATTCAATATTTCCTTAAATTCATGTATAATCATTTGACAACCAAATTTATATTCGAATCCCAAAGGAAATCTTATAACTATTTGGTTTCCATGTCGATTTTTTCTATAATCGCTAATAACGGAAGCTGCGCAAAAGGAAGGGAGCGAGAAAAATAGTTTCTCGTGATAAATAAAAAAAATAGTTTTCGCTCGCTTCCTCTTGCGCAGTTCGATTTTTTTTCAGATATTTTAGAGCCAATATTTTGACAATCAAAATTTGTTGTTTCCTATTCACTGACATTTTGCCTATTGAACTGTTTTATAAGAATTGTCCCACCAAAAAAATATGGCAGACTGTGAGTAAAAAGCCTGTTAAGTGGAGGTATTTAAAAAAAGCCATTGTAGTTCCTGTATAAGGAACGAAAGCTTTAAGCTCTGCCCAAAACTAGAACGCACATTTCAAGGAGTTTTAGGCCCAGATACGAGTTTACAGTCAAAGAAGATACTTTGGTGTCGGCAAAGTTTCGTTAATAATCTTTATATAAGAAATAAACAAAATAACAGAATGGATGAGGATAACAACGAATTCCTCGGAATGGACTTGAAAAAGTTCGGATATCGTGTTGGAATTTTGGCACCGATTGCATGCATTATTTATCTAATTGTGTGTTGTGTTAGCTTATCACAAATCCATAACATGAATATAGACGATCTGGCAAATTCTACAGGAGTTAATAAGACCGATTTGGAGTCTTTCTTTGAATGTAAGAAAAAAAAATTTTTTTTTACTAACAAAATTTTATTCAGTGTTTTTAATTTTTTTAGATGCTGCCACTTCAATATGGATCCAAATAGGGATGTTGTTATTGGGAGTATTATTCTCAATGCTGGTGATTGTAGGCATTAAACAGGTAAGATTAAACGAATATAACCGTTGATAGGAAGCATAAGGACATATTAGAATAAGTGATAAACAAAAACTTGAGACAAGGAAATAATACATGATTCTTGGACTGGTTAGGAAAAAGCTTTTTTTGCTTAGCATTTTTAATATCAAACAAGGCACGTGCGGCTAAATTGGACGAGAGCAGAAGATAAAAAGACAGTGATAAGAGATGGCAAAAAAAAAACCATAGTTGAAAACTGAATTCCAGGAAAATCTGTCGACTAAATAATCATAATATCAAAAACTTGTTAAACACAAGAAAATTTTGTTTTGAAACTTTTGTCTTTAATATGAACTTGAGTTTAATATTGAGTTTTATTAATTTTAGGAGAACTACAAATTTTTCATACCGTGGATCATCCTTGGCTATATCGGAGCAATTTGGTCAGCGTTCGCCTTCTTTCAAGGAGCTATTCAAATTGTTGGCAACAATATAGTAAAATTTGGCGTTATAAATACTATTGTGTCATTGATTTTAACAGGTAAATAATATTTTCAGTAGCGTAACTTGGGCCGAGACTTTTGCAGGGCTCCTAAATATCAGACTCGTAAAAAAAGTTCTTAAACTTTCGGGCGCCTAGAAAAAGTTCAATAAGGGTAATAAGTTTTATGGGAAAAGCGGGGAGGAGTGGGAGTTTGTTACGCTACTGAACATTTTTAACAATATTCAAACATTTTATCTTTAATTCAATTTTTTTTGCAGCAATTCTACTCATTGTGTTGCGTGGAATGACCAAACTTTTGAATTTATTCAAAGAGAGAGGAAAACATACAAATTACGGACAATTTCGCAATGAAATTTGATAAATACCTCAAGCAATTAAACATTTTACTTAAACTAAAGACTATAAAGGGCCATTTGTACCACCGAAACATAGCAATCTAAGCTAAACTTAACCTAACCTAAATCGTTTGAGTATAGCTGAAATAGTTACGTGCGATAGGCGCAAATGCCCAATTATTTAGTCAATTAGAAGTCATAAAAGAAACTAAAGTTGTATAGTACCTAAGCTTTAGAATTACACAAAACAACATATAAAAAAACTTAACACCATTTTTATGATTTAAGAGCTGTCTATAAAATACGTCACACTTTTAGAAAGCGGAAAGGTCTGTAGTTGTGACCCGCAGCAGTATTTAATTCCATACAAAAAATCGAACAATGGTGAGACGGGTTAGTCGTCTGAAGAGCCTAAAATTAGCATGACGTATTTAATTTAAATTAATTCGATTTTTTGAATCTTTAGATTAAAAACTCTTAAATATATTTTTAAATGTTTTAGTTTTGAATAGATTAAGAATGAACAGTCTTGAAAATAAATATCATTTGTCACAAACTGAAAATGTTTGAACTTGATTTAATACAACGACCGGCACTAAATTTGCTTCAATCGATATCAGAGTCGATTTCGAATAATTTGGTGTCAGCGAAACCGAATAAGGGCGTCGTGTGAATCAGCTTAATTCCATTAATTAGACTTTTATATAGGAAAAAGTTATTAATAATATCTAAACACCTTTTATCCGATTTGTTTGGCGTGCAAATCGCATTGTTTTCCTAGGAAGCTCATAGAAAATTTCCAAGTAGATAATTTTTCCGCACACCCTGTACTCGTTCGGAAGCTTTTTCCGGAAAACTTCTTCCGGAAAACTTCGAAGAACTTCATTAATACTAAAGAAATATGACTTTAAAAAAATCAAGCTTTAAGCTCTGTAAAAGCCAAAAGAAGTTGGAAACGTACATTCAATTATTTAAAATATTTTCGATAAAATTTCGCTTATAATCTTGTCTAAGTAAAAAAATATAGAGTAAACTGGGCCCCAATGGCCACTTTTTTGCCTAAATCGCTTAATTGCCCGAAATATGTCGTTTTTAGTTTCCCTTCATTGAGTTTGGTTTTTTTTGTTTTTTTTTTTTCAAATTAATTTTAATTGATTTCCCCAAATTGACCAAATTGACCACGGAAAAACAGACGGGCAGATGGACAGACAGACGGACAGGCGGACGGACATAAGGACATCAAAATATTTTGTCATCCCAAACATCCTAGTGTTGCTTCGTGACTGTATGGTTGCCACCACCACTTTACGATTTTCTTTGCTACTTGGGACAATTAAATTTGATGAATATCTTCAGCAATTAAACGTTTTAGGGGCTGTTCATAAAATATGTAATACGTATGACCACCGACGTTGCTAAACTCCATACAAGCGTGACGTATTTTATGGACCACTCCTTACGCAGATTAACGACTAACGAGGGCCGCACAGTAAACCGTTTGGAGAATCGAGAGTCGGAAAATCAAAAAATATAGATTTCTGAATCAAAAATGCAATAATACATCTTAATAATAGATTTAATTTCATGAATCTAAAACAGTGTGCATCTAACTAATGCCAGTATCAGACATGGCTACTTTTACTGCACAGCACGAACAAAAACTGTACTGCGGAACAGCCGCTGTACAGTTTTTGTTCGTGCTGCGCAGTAAAAGCATAAGTTAATCTGATGGCTTCTTACAAATGTGGGATAAAAATGTACGAAAATAGAATTTTACAATTCTGAATTCTACGATGACAGAATAACTCAATACTGTGGTAAATCACACAAAAAAATTGTTCACCCGGACAACCTTATCTTTAGCAACGCCACTGGTCACAGAAAAAGTTTTTTTTTCCCAAAATTCGCCGAATAGAAAGTAGTAGATTTTTATGGCATTATAATCCAAGAAAAGTGAAATAGAAATAATTCTGTTGCACTGATAATATAGCGCACAACACTTGACTCACATGAAAATAAGTTGCAAACGCACATGCAATCAGGCAATCAAACGGATTAGACGTGTGTTTCGAAATAAAATATATCATTGCCGAAAAAAAATTTACAGTGAAAATAATAAAAAATAAAAAGAAATGGCAAATCAAGAATTTATGGGAATTAATTTGAAAAATTTCGGTTTCGGTGTTGGAGTTATAGCCAGTGTCGGATCCTCAATTTATTTTATAGTATGTTGTATTGGGTTAATTAAATTATATAGGATCAAAGTAGATAAAGCTGACCGTGGTTTTATGTATTTCACCACGCAGCCCCTTATTGATAGTAAGATCTTTGAAGCTTAGAAATCCGTCGATCAAGAATTTTTTTTACAGTTTGCTACGTTATTTCATGGATGCGAATTGTTATGCTATTGTTAGGAATATTATTCTCAGCTCTAGTGGTTGTTGGCGTTCAAAAGGTATTTTTTGTTGTTGAGAAAATAAATTTCAATTAAAGTTGAATCGCGCTGTTCGATTCGCAATTTTGGCTACCATTTTTGAGATTCTTTGAATCCGATAGATGCATTAATGTTGAAGAAAATCATAGGTTTTTTTCTAACACAGAATCCGTCTCTCTGTTTGTCTATCCGTCCGTCCGTCCATCCGTCCATAGCTTTCGAAAGGATTGAGCTAGATACTCGAAATTTTGAACTCGAAATTTTGAATAGTTTCTCGTAAATGTCTCTTTTACGAGAAAGTCCTTCCCCCCTCCTTCATACAATCGAAACAGTTTTTTGCAATTTCCTCGAAAACGGTGAGTCATATTGAAAAATTTATTAAGTTAAAAGTGTTTCGAATAGGATTTTTCATAACTCATACATATATCAAAATCCAATCGGATCACTGCTTCCCCCTCTCCCACGCAAATGGAATACTTTTTTTATATTTTCTCGAAAACGGTTAGTCGTATTGAAAAATTTATAAACATAACCGTTCGGTACATTAAAATCCAATCGGGCTACTCCTTTTTCTCGTTAAATTACTCTTATATGATGACAGAGTATTTGACGATTGGCCCCTGGCAATTGTAGCTTTTCTTATGTTTGTAATTGAAATTAACTATTTTAGTAATAGTCACGATTCCCCATTATAAAATAGTTAAATGCACTATGTTTTTTTCTGTGTGCAGATGGAGTAACGTTGATGTTAAATTCCATACAAAAAATCGGGTCGAGGGAGGAAGGCAGGAAAGTTAAAAAAGGGAAAATTATCATGACGTGTTTGACAAATAATCTTTTACTGAAAAAAAATAACGAAAAAAACAAATTAATTCTAGAAACTGTTCTAATGTAAACATATTAGTAATTTGGTTATAATTGGTTATAATTAGCTCACATTTTAAATGTGCAACTAGATCCGAATGGAAATCAACCAAGAAAAATATGATAAGAAATGTGTTTTTTTTCTGCATTACTTTCAATCTTTTTATACCCGTATGGTGAAACCAAAGGGTATACTAACTTTGCCTTACCGTTTGTAACGCCAAGATCCCGTCATCACACACAAAAATGAATTACACCAGTGTGTTTAGAATGATAAAAATAATTAAATTTTGTATGTCCGTTCGTCCGTCCGTCTGTCTGTGGCGCGGATTGCGGGCGCACGGATTGAGCTACAGACTTGAAATTTTGCACAGATCCGTTTTTCGTAAAATGCGAGGCTAAGTTCGTTAATGGGCAAAAATGGACCATTAGGGGGGGGGGGGGAGGGGGTGGGAAAAGGATATGTGCGTCATCCTTACAGGACTTTCCGTTTCGAGTTTTGAAAATCTAACATCGGATTCGTGATCAGCGACCCCGAAAACCCCCTGATTCCATTTTTTCCCGGAAAAAATGGGAAAAAGGATATTTGCGTTATTCTTACAGGACATTCCATTATCCTTACAAGGATGGAGTACTAAAAATATTGAACTGTCACCGGAACTACGCAAGATGACAAAATTTCATCTCCCTAGGTTGCATAGTTTCGGATATATAAGGTTCCAAAGATTCCAGAGATAGACACATAGGTAGGTAGGTAGGTGGTACCCAGGTCGCGACAAATCAACTTAATAGAAAGTGTATAAAAAAGTTCAAAAGCCAATATTATCTCGTAGAAATTAATGCAAGTATATTTTTTGTCAAGATTTTGCAAGACAAATTTTACCAAAAAACAGAAGTTTTGGCAATAGATTTATATTTCCTGGTGTAGGAACTTATAACTGGGAAATAAATTGCTAAAAATTACTAGAGTTGTTTCTCTTCTCTCAAGGATTTATTGTTTGAGAAATTTATATCTTGTGTTTATCTTTTGCAAAATAAATGCCCCGCCCCACTTACCACTGATAACAACTATCTTAATTTCAAAAATTAACCGCGGGTAATTTTTAATAATTTTCAGGAGAACCACTGGCTAATTCTTCCTTGGATCATTCTAGATGTGATTGCTTTAATAATAACAACATTTTTCTTCATTTATGGAGTTTTTTTGATTTTATGTTGTGAATATGGATTCGTAGTCAATACAATTGTGACACTTATTATGAAAAGTGAATACAAAGTTTTATTAAATCTTAAAGTTTTATAATATTTTTTTTTTTTTTCCAGTAATTTTATGGGTATCCTTGATGGGAATGATTCAAGTTTTTCAAGAATTTAAAAATTCAAACTAATTCTGTGACTATTCCGTTGCAGTGAGCATCTCATGAAATAAAAATCTTACTCGAATTGAAGACGACAATAAACTATTTTTGAACTCTAATAAAAAAAACTACACGCAAGTAGCCTTCATATAACGCGACCTCACTTTATCACCTCCAGCTCCCGTTAGAAGTGATGGAAAAAACAGAAAAGGGCTTTGCCGGGCAAGAAAGTCACCTTAAAGCCCAATTCAGACTAGCGATTGCGATTACGATTAGAGCTTCTCGACCAATGAGATAAAAGCTTTCAATGATAGGGAGATGAAAGCTTTGATCTCATTGGTCGGAGAAGTTCAATTGTAATCGTAATCGCAATCGTTAGTCTGAATTGGTCTTTAGTGGACATACATTTGTTTTGGCTTTTCTAAAATGAAAAGCGGAACAAGACTAGTCTGCGGTACTGTGATGGCAGTACTAGGACCTATACAAAAGATTCTGGAAGAAAAAGCCTAAAATTGCCGTGAATTTCAATTCACCTTTCCGAATTGATTTCCGCATGTCCGTCCGTCTGTCTGTCTATCTGTCTGTCTATCCTTGAAGACCATAACTTTCGAATGGATTGAGTTAGAAACTAAAATTTTTACAGGTGCGTGAATTCGAAACTTAGTTTTTGCGCTATGTTACTATTTCGCGGGGAAACTACTGAACCGATTGGCCTGAAATTTGGCACAGATGTTCGTCGGGAGTCCAGCTCCAACATAGACCCATTAAAAAGTAGCCCCCGAGAGGTGGGGGAGTAAGGGGAGAGGGTGAAGTAAGCCCGAAACTTACTTTTTCTTCTATGTTACTCTTTCGCGGGAAAACCACCGAGCCGATTAGCTTGAAAATCGGCATAGATAATCATCGGGGGTCCATCATTAATATAGACCCACCGAAAAGTAGCCCGAATGGCCGGGGAAGTAGAGGGAGGGGGAAAAGTGTATCTAAATCAGAATAATGGAATTTAAAAGATATTTTACTTGCAGGGTTTTTTGTTTGTTAATTAATGAAAACTATTTTCCGAGAAACACGAATCGGACCGCCCTACTCTAGGCTATCTAATTTTTAACCAACTGAATTTTGTTTTCCTAGCTTTTGTTTTACTCACGTTTTTGGCCGGGCGAAGCCGGGTCCAAATTCTAGTTTTCTATAAATTTTTAGTCCTATAATTTGAGAACCACTGATTCGATTTGGATGAAACTTTTAGAAGAGTTTTCTGGCATGTTTTGGGTCATCAATTGATCCAAGATTTCCCGTCCCAACCCTGCTAGCTCATGTACACCAAACTCACACAAAACTCATGGGTAAGCCCTCTAGTGTAGTAGTAAAAATGACAAATGTATAAATATTCCCATAATAAATATAAATATTTTGAAATTAAATTGATAACAAAATAATTAAAATAATGACTATGCAATAAAATTTTACTATCTTGTAATTAAATCAGACTAGAAATTATTACAATTTTTCTACTCTATTGTAATTATTTAGCGATCAACTATTTTTTATAATCAAAATCAACTACTAAAGTGATAGTCACGATTACCCACTACTAAATACTTGAAAAAATGTTAAAAACAACTATTTTTATTCTTAGTGTGTATAATTTCATTTTTTGTAGGTATCTGTTCTATTGTTTCTCGATGTGTACGGGGATCAGTCTTGGATAAAAATAGTATTTAAAAAAACTGGTTTTGTTGAAACTGAAAAAAGGTTCAATCTGTATAAAAAATTACAAAAATCTGTAAAAAAAAAACAAACTCATCGATGATTAATACACAAATCGACTGAGTTTTTGCTGCAATTTTATCCAACACTCATTCACCCTATTTTTAACCCATTTTCCATTTATATCGGACTATCTCTGTTAAATATTCACAACGGAATTAAAAGTTTTGTCAATTATCTATTTTTGAAATCTTATTATTCGCTCTTTAAAAATCATTCGACAAGTAACTATCAGAACCGTCAGTGCAAAAGTCGCGTCTGCCACAAAACCGATCGGTATTAAATTTTAAACCACTGGACAGTATTTTCAGAAAAAAATTTGAAAAATGGAAACGTGCTGTTGTGGAAATTTGGCAAAAGGTGGAATAATTGTTGGCTCATTTAGCATAATTGCATCCATTGCTGGCTCCATAGCTAGTGGTTTTGGAATATACTTTAATAGTAAAGAAGAGACTGATGAAAGATTATTAAAATTGTTTGGTGAGTTTGAAATTTAATTTATTTTTAATTTATTTATTTATTTATTAAATAAATAAATAAATAAATAAATTAAAAATAAATTAAAATAAACAACTCTTTTTGATATTCAAAAAATTCTAATTACAGAAAATCCCAAAGTATTTTTAGCACTAATGTTGGCTTACAGTTCGGTTGGATTTTTATTTTCGATTGCATTAATATTTGGATCGGTTTTTGTGAGTAAATATTGAAAATTCTTTTATTTAAATAAAATTGTCTTGAATTTTATGAAATTTTATCCACTCTGGGCACATCCAAAATGGTGAATGTATTTTTTTTTAAATATGCGATCTTTGGTAACACAAAACGCTAACACACTTTGACCAATATTACTGAAATTAACCTAGCTTTTGAAAAAACGAATTTTCTACCACAATTTCCATTACAGAGAATCCGTTTTATGCTGTTTTCATGGCTACTTTATGCAGGATTAATTATGGGCGTGACAATAAATTTAATGGCGTATAATGGATTCAAATTATGGCTGAACATTCTAAGCGATGAAATAGTTTTGTTTTACAACGTGAGCATTGGAGTTTTATTCGCTTTTTTATGTAAGTATTGGAAATTTTTTGTTGGCAAAACCAGTCATACCATATTTATAGTCAGGGTGACCATATTTATAGTCAATCTGGCACAATATGATTTTTTTAGTCAATCTGGGACAAGATGAGAGGAAGGCAGAGAGAAGGGCGGGTGTGCGAGGAAAGCAGAGGAGAGGGCGGGTGTAAGAAGAAAGCAGAGGAGAGGGCGGGTGTGAGAGGAAGGCAGGGGGGAGGGTGGGTGTGGGAGGATGGCTGAAACAGATCGAGATCACCAACAAAACAAAAAAAAATGTATTGAAAAAATAAAACATGATTTTCACGAAAACTAGTGAAAAATAATTTAAAAATCTGGGCCGCAGGCGAAATTTTTGAAACAAAATGCGTCGCAATAATTTAAATCAAGACCTACACACTCGCAAGTAAAAATTCACCCAATTTTTAGTGCTGCCGCGTTCCATAAATAAATGCAACTGAAATTACCAAAATGCAGCGCAGGCAAAATTTTTTGAGATATATCGGGTCTTTCAATAAGGACATAACAATTTTGCATTTAAATAAAACACAGAATAATTGAGATATCGGGCTGAAATTTATTCCAGGTGTAGTGGACATGTTACATTTAAGTATGAAATTCGATGTCGTTCATATGGCCACCGCGAGCACGTTTGCTGATTGATTCTTTGGAGCCAATTTTCCACCACTCTTCCACACATATCGGCCGGAACGTTGGCAACTTCGCCTTCGATATTGTTCCTGAGCTCCTCTAACGTTGTTGGCTTGTTGGCATAAACCAACGACTTAATATAACCCCATAAAAAGAAATCCAACGGCGTTAAATCGCATGAGTGAGGTGGCCATTCGACCGGACCATTTCTCGCGATTACACGATTGCCGAACTTCTCCTTCAATAGATCAATTGTTTGACCAGCTGTGTGGCATTGCTCGTTCGTGAACTTCACCATGATAAAAATGTAAACCTTGACTGACGTTTTAGCATTGCCAGATCATAAAAAAAGGTTTAGGATACGTTTTTATTAAAATACAAAATTGTTTTGTCCTTATTGAAAGACCGTTTATAAGACTTCGATAGAAATGCGTTTAAAAAATGCGACGCAGGCGAAAAATATATAATTTACAGCACCCCTTAACCGAATTAGATTATGTTTCGCAAATTTCCTCATCTTTTTTTCTAGCGTTTAAAAAAATATTACACTAAATTGAAGAATTCAGGACAAAATTTTACTTTCCGGGACGCCGGAACTAGGTCCTAATCCAGGGCGTATCGTCACCCCAGTTATAACCAACTAGACGTCATGGGGGTAAAAAAAATCGTGTAGATTTTTACGCAATGTTTAATATTTTTACTTACTTATACAAAGTATATTGAATTATAAAAATGGCGGCTTTTTTAAAGAAATTTTACAAAAAAAAAACTTTTTGCAAAGGGCAAAAAGTCTAAATTTCTTTGACTGTCTTTGAAAATCGCGCAATGCGGTAACCGGAAGGACGCTATAATGTTGTAGTCGGCATCAACGACTTTAGGAAGAATTTTTTAATGAGAAAAAATAACAATAAATTTTTCTTTTTTACTTCGCAGTGATATTATCAATTTTATGGTACATTACGTTGACAGTCTATCAATCTTTTGGGAGAATTCAAAATGCAGATTACGTAATAAAATACAGACCTACAGCTCCAGTTGAGCCAATCATAATGTAGATGCATATAATAACAAGTTATTGTAATATGAAAAAATGATGAATATGAAATATAAAAAGTTTAAATATAAAAATTCGTTTTAGTTGGGACATTTTTATTTCTTCCACCCACTAATAGTCGTCCCTGGCGTTTCTAAGACTTTTAAGGTCAAAAAGGAAGTATAATTAAAAACATAAGAAAAGATATAATTGCCAGAGGGCAGTCGTCCAATTCATTCTCTACAGGCCACCTCCCCCTAAATGTGTAAACCGATTTTAACAGATTTTAACCGATTTTAACAGATTTTAACCGATTTTATTCAATTTTAACCGATTTGGTTAAAATCGGTTAAAATTGAATAAAATCGGTTAAAATCTGTTAAAATCGGTTAAAATCTGTTAAAATCGGTTAAAATCTGTTAAAATCGGTGTTAACCGATGTTAACCGATTTTAACAGATTTTAACCGATCTTAACAGATTTTAACCGATTTTAGTCGATTTTAGTCGATTTTAGAAAAATTCGCCAGTGTGAACGTAGCTTTATCCAACAATCTTTGCAGGCGATAAACTGATAAGTAATAAAGAATGACTCAAATCCTAGCGATAATTCAATTCGCTCATTGATTAATAATTGAAATTATTTATAGGAAAATTTATCAACGCCGATAAAATGAAGTTTTCCTCTGTAAAGAAAAGAAGATAAAACATTACCCAGAGTTTCCAGTTTGAAATGGCATCGCATAAAGAATTAAATAGAAAAATATCTAATTCTTTGTCTGGTATTAAATATTGTGCACTTTTTGTAGCGATTTTGAGTAATTTAAGTAGCTTTGTGTTTATCCTGTTTTGCAGTGCAGCAATTTCTAATTTAAATAAGACGTTAAGCAATGAAACCGGCTTGGGGAGGATAATTTTCGGTAAGACAAAAAGGAGTGAATTTTAAAAAAATAATTCAAGTCGCAAAAACTGAAATTTTGAAAAAAAAATAGGAAGGTTTAAGATATTAAACCATTTTTTTGTAAATTTCAGTGAATGATCAAACATTCCTATGGACCGAAGAAATTTTTCTAACAGCATATTTTATTACGTCATGCTTTTTAATAATTGGAATAATCACTGTAAGTAGTAAGAAAAATAGAGGATTTAGGAAGATATCTGATTTTTTTCTCAAAATAATTTACCAGCGACAAACGTTTTTTTTTTTTAATATAAAAAAAATTGGTTGACGATGGTTGACAAAAAAACATTTCTCGTTAAAAAAAGTTATTTTGATAAAAAAAAAAATCAGATTTCTTCCTAAAAAAGGCAGTAAAGTCGAAATTCCCTTGAAAGTATTGCAATATTAACGAATTTAATACAATATTAACGAATTTTACGTAATTTTCTCATTTTTTTCTTTAATTTTCAGGAGAGAAACAACCTCTTTCGTCCATGGCTACTAGCAAATATCATAACCGTAGGACATTTGGCGTATTTTTTAATCATTCACATAATAAAAATAATTGCCGGTAAACGTGAATTGGACGGAGAAAATTATTGTTGGATAATATTTACGTTCCTCATTTTAGGTATTATTAATTTCGCCAGAAACTGTTTGATTTAACAACCGTTTTCTTTTTTATTTAAATCTTAGTTATAATCATATTTTCCTGTCTGTTGATTTGCCTGTTTTATAAAATTTTGGACACCAGAAAACGCAGTAACTTAAGGGTCAGTGGAAATCGGTTATAACGACGATATAATTAATGCAACTGAAACCGGAAAAGGCTCTCGAATTATCTGGTATGACGTTAAAAACGACTTTCACTGTAGTTCAAAAATGTCTGCGTTTTGTAACAAAAATTTAAAATAAAAACATGTGCAAATAAAACGTTTATATTTTATTACAGTTTTTAATGTCAATAGAAAGCTATTAAAAATTTCTGAAATCACAAGAAAATTTATTTTCATTTGAATTTGAAATTCCGAAAACAGCTTGCTAGCCAAATCTTGGAAAAACTCTCCGTACGACGAAACCAAACAGTTTAATTTCTCCATTTCAAACGTGTAAGCACCTTGAACGCACCCATTCAGCGGCTGACAAAAACTTTGCGATGGCTAGAAAATGGCCATCGCACTCTCGCCAAGAAACGTCACTCGGTGTTGTTTGGTGTTGTTGTGGCGTCTGTTTGAATGCGGATTTCTCGACATTTTCGCTTCCAAACCGTACAAATTTATGTTAAATTAAGTTTTTCAAGTGCATTACATAAAGTGCAAGTGAAATATCAAAAATGTCGAACAAAATAATCCACCAACGCTACACAAATGAAGAAAAACTCTTACTTTACTCACTTTTCTCGCAATACGAGGAAGTTATCGACATAAACAAACGAAGAACTCAGCTGAAAGGTCGGAAAATCGCCGAAATTCGACAGTCCTGGGAGGAAATCATGCATATATTCAACGGAAGTCCGGTTATTACGACGCGGAGGAACTTGAAGCAGATTCAGAAATTTTGGCTGAATTCGAGGTAAGAAGATTCCGTGGCCACAAGTTTCCCTTTGTAAACGTAAAAACTATGTTTTAGACTGCGAAATATGATGCCATCGGTTAAGGAACCTCATGAGGTAAAATACGGTGCGCCGATGGTGGCGAAGCAGGAAAAAGTTGATGAAATCTCGGTGGGTCCAGAAGAAGTGCACGAGGAAATCGTCTACACGGAATACGACCAGACTGAGGAGAACGACACAGAAATGAGGGAAAATGAGTCTAAATGTAGTGATGACGACGATGAACTTTTGTCCATCGACAGACTCAGTCCAGATAAATTAACCCTTAACGATTTGCTGGAATTCAAAGAAGTCGTACCTCGCTTAGATTCCATCCGCACCACAGTGGAACAGCAATCGTCGACGGAAGATAATCGAAAATCTCCAACGGACGGAAGATCATGCGGGGAGTCACCACGAGAGAAACGCCAGCCAAACACTTGTTGCGGCCACCAGCAACCAAGCCCCAACGATGAGAAAATCAAGTACTGGCAGGTGAAGGAGGCCGAGATAAAATTCAAGGAGGGACAGGTGAAATTCCGCCAGCAACAGGTCGAGTTGATAAAAAGTCGCGAGGAGTTGAAGCACACGCGAAGAATTCGGCAAATGCAGGTCGAGGAAATGCGGTTGAAATTGAAAATTCTAGCGGAACAAGAGCGACGGCTTCGGGATAAGAATAAATAGATTTAAGTAATTGGATGTTTTATAATTAAGTAGGTTTAAGAGTAGTTGCGTGAAGTTCTGTATTATTAGGTGTTAAAATAAGTTGTTTTTAAACTAGATAAAGTTTATTTTAAAAAGTTGTGGTTTTTTTCTGGGAAATTTTGATTATTCGAATGGTTTACTCTTACGAGAGTTTTTTTTACAGATCACACTAACACCAATCTCGATAATTCTTAGCATTATTGCGGTAAGAGATATGCGAAAACTATTCCGAATTTCAACCCGGTTAGAAATCACTAAAGAGACCTTTTTGTACTCTATGAGACTCATAGAGAAGTATATTAGATTTAATATACCGTCGAATCAATTGTCGGACACAAAAATGAACTGCAGAAGAGTGTTTGAAATAATTTTGATTTCCGCATGTTCGTCCGTTTGTCTATCTATCCGTCCGTCCGTGAGCAGCATAATTTTCGAAAGGATTATTCCCCGAACTCGATTTTTTGCTAGTTTTTAATATAATTTTTTTGCAGAAAATTTTTTTATCTTTTTACATCAAAATTTTAAACAAAAACTATAAATTGTAGCTTCAAAAACCAAACCGACAAAACTTTGGATGTTCCCAGCGGTTTTCAGCGCACAAGAAAATATACCGTATGTCAAACGCTTATTTTTCCATGGAACACAACAATTGTGGAAATACTCAACCCAAATTTTTATTTTTTTATAAGAAAAAACTTCACTTACGTATTTTGTGCTTCTTTCGTCCCTTATTTTGTTTCCCAGGATGATCATAAGTTGATCTCGTTGGAAACGATCCCAACGGTTGAATTCCCAGTTCGCCGGGAATCTGTTTTGGGTTTACTTGCAGTAAATTGCCTTGATTTGCCTATAATTTCAAAAAAAAACATTAAAATTATAAAATTAATAAAAGGACTTTAAATTTTATATCAATTCATCATAGATCAAAATCAAAACCATTGAAAAGTTGATATAAAATGTTTAAAACAAAAAATATTTGGTCAAAAAATATTCAAAAATTTGTCTAAAATGTGTAAAACTATAATTTTTGGTAAGAAAAGCTTCAAATTTGGCCTAATAAAATTAAAACTTGTTTTAATTCGGTCTAAACTAAACAGGATTTATAAATAAATTGAGAAATGGTCTGAAATTTCTCTAAAACTCTAACTAAATTTAAAGATGGCCTGAAAAATTTAAAATTTGCTTGAAAAATTCAAAGCTGGGCTGCAGTTGTCTAAAAAAATCAAAACCTAAACTGAACGGGGTCTAAAAATACGTAAAACAAATTAAAAATGGGTCTAAAAAGTGCGAAAAAAATAAAACTAATCTAATATCGACTTTAAAGGTTTAAACTTGTGTCTAAATAAAAAACAGGTGGTACAAAACCCTAAAACTTAAAAAACCAACCAACATTTGAGACAGAATCACTCTCACCTCTCCAATTTCATTCCTTGCGAAGCATTGAACAATCCCGGCGTGTCTCTTCTCCACACTGCGGATAATCATTTTGTTTCCGTCATGCTGAACGACAGGATCACCCCTAGTGTCCGCCCCATTGATCATCCAATAAATATTCGGCGGTGGTGACCCAACGGCAACGCATTCCAGTTGCAAGGAGTCGCTTTCATTCGTCAGCGTGGCCTGAGGACCCCGCAGGATCAGCGGTTGTTCAAGGATCTGAAGCAGGATTGTCTGTACGATAACCGGGGAGATTCCATTGTCCAGACGGCAAACGTACATCCCCTGATCCTCAGCCGAAACGTCCAGGATCTGCAGTCCGTAATCCAAGACACTGTTTCGACTATTCGGGATGATGGCGTCCGGACGACTCCAAACAGCTTTGGGTGGGGGATTCCCGATTCCAGGACACTCCAGAACTACTGTTTGTCCCGGGCGCGCTGTAAACTTGGCTTGTGGTTCCATCAGGAATTGCGGTGCCGATCGTGGCGTGTGATCGATTGTGAGGAGGACCTTCTGCGGGAGTCTCAGCTCCATCCCGGTTATTGCGTTCACAGCAGTGCAGGCGTACAGTCCGGAATGACTTTGCTCAACGGATTCCAGGATAAGAGCGCCAGATGGCAGCTGCGGCGCTGACTGGGGGAGGGACATGTTATCCTTGTAGAAACTCCAAACGGGTGAGGGGCTCGACAGCACATCGCCGCATTTAATTAGGACGCTGTTCTTCGGTGAAACACGCCACCGCAAGATCTGTTCAGGGGGAGGACCTCGCCTGGATCCGGGACCCTCGTCGCCTTGCAACGCTATTGAGGCGAGGGTCAGACGTGCTGGAATCGAGGCTAGCGCTGAAGATCCATACCATGCAACGCATTGATATTCTCCGAGCGTTTCACGGCTCACGTAGATTCGCAACTTTGATGTCTCGCTGTCGTTTGTGATGTTGTAACCGGACTAAATGGGAAAGAAAGAATGAGCAGTTAATAAAAAGAAAGAAAATTGCGGTTGAAACGAAAGTGAAAATACTCAATTAATAATCCGTGCAATTATACATGATTTAGGCTCATTTGGGTGTACTATTCTTAAATAATTAAGTTACGGTTAACCCACACCTATAAAAAAAATACTTACATCTCTGTCCAAATACGTATGCTGATTGACATGCATTTTCGAATTTAACGGACGAAACCGCCACTCCAGCCTCTCAGGATCCAAATTCAATTTACATTCAAACAGGACTTCATCACCGAGTGGTGCCACGATCGATTCGGGCGATCGTTCCATAAAAACTCCCAGTGACGTCGCCGACGATCGGGACGTCTGACATTTTAATGCTAGTGCGAGAATTATAACTAAACAGTCGTACAACAGTCTATGGATGTGATGTGTTCGTAACGCAGACATCGCTTTGTACTCTCACCCTATGATGACTGCGTGATGATCACCTCGAAATTGGCAGGTACCGGCTTTCAGGTTGACTCAAGAAATTATCTCTGCAAAAGGAAGAGAGAAACACACGTTATAGAAGCGAAAATAAATTATTAAATTTATGTGATACATTCATTAGCAGCGGTTAGATAGAAATTCGCTGTCTTCTTCGTTTTTGCTTCAGAAATGAATAAAAATCTAATGTTTATCTTAATCCCGGACCAATTTTTGAATAAATTTTCACGAAATTTAGTCATTTCATTAAATTCTGATTCTAATTTCTTACGATGATGATGGCGAGGCGTAGCCAATTTGAAAATTGAAACTGAGGTGGAGTTTCAGGCGACAGAAATCTTTGCTTGGCCATCTCCTCGTTATTCATAGATATTTTAATAGCAATCAACTTTCCACTTTTTAACGAATCATTAGCCACATATATAGAAATCACCTCCTCACCACCAGATTATCGTCGTTGAATTGAATTCATCATTTGTTTTCATTTGTTGAAATCGACACAAAACATTCATCATTTGGGTTTCAATTAGCAGTCGATCTCACATAATAACGATCACACCTTCTCCGCTTCTGCACCTTCTCAGGCCTCCACCGTGAAACAAAGTGAAGTGAAGCTCACCAGGGTTATGACCTTATCATCGCACCTTGAAGTCGGACTATTTATTAAAATTGATCGGTAAGCGAAACCAACCAACCAACCACCATCCCATCAGATCGATCGCGAAATCACCACCAAAACCCAATAATGAAACACGATCGTGTGTGTATGTCGATTTTTTGACTCACCTGCCTAAATCCACTTAACAACCTGAGATTCAATTCTTATTCAGGTTCTCTTTTTACTACCTCACAAGATCAATTTTTGTTACCAGCCACCGACAATCGATCATCGTCCTCCTAACCAAACTGGACAGAGTTGATCGTCATTCTTGGGAGAATGTGCAGTGCATCTGTCTGTCTATCCGTTTGAGGTATCTTAAATAACTTGAGAACGCGTTGAGTTAGCGACTTGAAATTTTTTGTGAACAAGTTTTACGAGTCGTACTTTTCTATCAACTTTTGGAAAAGTTACGTTAGCTATAACGGGTACCTTCTATCCAATTTTTTTTTCAGAAATTATGCGCTTTTGTGGAAAAAATGCATATACCGAAAGAACGATGCACGAAAACTAGCTTTTGGGTTTCACGTTCGTTGTACACTCAGAAGAATGTCCAGGTCAACTTTTTGTCAGGTTAACTCTGACCTTACAGAGGTGGCTTACAGACACCGGTCAGAGTTAACCTATCTAAGGTCAACTCGTGCAGCTCCCAATGCCCTACTTCACCTGCTGGTGGCTTAATTTCAGAATTTCTCCGACCACAGGTCAACTCAGTTTTACTTGCCCACATGCAGGCGAACGCGCGCCTGCCCGAGGCCAATTACGCCGTATGTAGGTCGTCGAGTTAGCCTTCATTTTTCTGAGTGTACCAGCATTGGAAAGGTATTTTGCTCTAGTTTCATGGACATAAGCTCTTTTTGGCGGGGAACTGCAGGGGGATGGTCAGCTGCCATCTTAGACGCAATGGAAAAATCACGTCGAAAACTGCATGGAAAAATCATTGCGTCTAAGATGACAGCTGCCCATCCCCCTGCAGCTCCCCGCCAAAAAAGAGCTTATATGTCCATGAAACTAGAGCAAAATACTTTGCAGGTAGAACGAAAGTTCAAAAGTTAGACCGGGGGCATAAAAATCGTCGAATCCTGCATGGTTCTTTAAAGAAATTAAAATTTTCTACAGTTTCACGGTTTTTACGAATCTTTAGCGGTTCTTGAGATATTTGAAAAAAGAATATTATTTTTTTACATATTTTTTCCAAAACTATGAAAGTTTTGTGTTGAACAACTGATATTTTTCAAAGTAGTTCGGTTTATGGTTTGGTTTTGGTTCACTAAAGTTTCAATAATTCAGTGGTTTTTGGTTCGCTTCAAAAAGCCGGCTTGCGTCTCTGATAAAAAAAAAGGCTTCGAAAAGAAAAATGTATTTTTTTCGAAAAAAAACTCGACATTTTTGATGCCTTCAATCCCAACAAAATCCTACTTAAGTCCAATTAAAAACCATAAAATCAAGCCCTGAAAAACAGTAAAATATCCATTTTGATTGCGAAACTAAGAATTTTCCATAATAAAATTAATTTTACAACTTCTTCCATTACAATCAAAACAGAAAGATATGCGCAAATCAACACGCACTCGAATTTATGACAAAACATTAAATGCGGAGGCCTTTATAGAACGGCCCAACGTTAATTGAATTGAAACACAAGAATGGTCAAATAATTAAGTTAAATTGCCTCCGGAGACGCACACCACAATGGCGAAGAAACAAACAACATATACGAAATGATCTGCAAGAAACGAGCCAACATTTTAATGATTATACACACCGGCGGCATATCATTAAATTCCACCTGCCTCTTGTTTATGATATCGCACGCATTTGTCGTTCCTAATGTTGCCCCGATCGCGACAAACGGATCGAGAAAACGTTTTATCGCATTGGAAATATTTATGTTGTGCGACAGAATCCTCGCCATTATCACACCAAACGCTCTGGCACAATTAATCACAGACAGGTACCAGAAATTCCAACCTACAAACTACAGCAAAACACACCGAAATCGGATAATAATATTTACAGAAAAAAAACACCAGCGATAACATTAGCCGCCGCGTAATAATGTGTTATTTTTTGTAAGTTCTGAATTTTAAAATCTAGCAAAAAAAAAAATTAAAGTGGTCGCGGTTGATTTAATCAAATTCTAGTCCATATGGAAATTTAAGAAATTCAAGAAATTCTAGCCAAACAAAATGAATGGATTTTTTTGTAGCTATACAAGATTCTTTCTAGATACTCTCCTCGGACTGGACTAACTCATCTTAAAACAAGTCCAATTAGGAGCAATAACATAAATTTTAAGCTAATCTCGTCTTAATCCAAACGTTCCAATTAACTAATCCCCACCCAGGTTGCCGAATGACGACAGTATTTATCATAAATTCTCTAATTTTTACAGTAAACGAACTCATTAGAAAAAAATGTAGCAAAAACTTTCGGAAAAAAAAATTAAAAGATTAAAGAAGTAAAAAAAAGAGTCTGCGATAAAATCTTTAAAGATCGCTAGATACCTACGAGAAACGTTTTTTTTTCTTTCTTTAATTAGAAATACTTTTTCTCCATTTTATTTAAGATATTTTCAATGAAACGTTAAATCTTTTCTCTCAAGTTTCTTTCAACTCACATGTCTTTGTAAAATACAAAAATGTAGGAATCCCTATTTTGTTCAATTCATTTCATACATGGAATCAACAAAAAACCGTTAGTTTTTTTTAAATAAACAAAATATGCAATGGGTAGTGTTATGGCATCTGAATTAAGAGAAATTTTCACACGACAAAATCCTATAAGCCATAATTCTGGAAAATTTAAAATCATTATTGACGGTCTCACCCTTCACCCCCTACCCTACTCACATCCTACCTACAAAGTTTGACGAATTTAATGGACAGCCCCTTAAATTCAACCTTATAGGATTTTCAATTCCACTTTAGGAGTATTTTTAACACTCTAACTGCCACGACAGTTTTAAGACTTTTTCGAATACAGTAGACTCCCGATAATTCGTATTTTAAGGGACCAGCAAATTCATACGAATTAGCGGGATATACGAATTATCGGGGTACGAATTATCGGGATTTTTTTCAAGGGACCAGCAAATTCATACGAATTAGCGGGATATACGAATTATCGGGGTACGAATTATCGGGATGTATTTAGTTGTCAGTCAAAAAGGCACTAAGAGAAAAATTGAAACAAAATTATACCTAAATGTTATTTTATTACCATACTAGAGGCTGCGCCCCGAACCGCTTCGCGGTTCACCCCCCACCCAAAGGTCGGCCTTCGGCCACCAATCATACACGGCCTCCGGCCGCGCGTTTAACATTGGAAGAGCTAAGTTTCGAAATCACTTTACCCACTCCCCTTAATCCCCCACCTTTCAGGCTACTTTTTAATGGATCTATGTTGGGGCTGGACCCCCAACGAACATCTATGCCAAACTTCAGGCCAATCGGTTCAGTAGTTTCCCCGCGAAAGAGTAACATAGCGCAAAAACTAAGTTTCGAAATCACTTTACCCTCTACCCTTACTCCCCCCACCCGTCGCGCTACTTTTCCGTATGCCTATGTTGGAATCAGAACTACCACAGACACTCATGCCAAATTTCAAGTCAATCGGTTCAGCCGTTTTTGCGTGAAAGAGGAACAGACAGACAGACACCAACTCATTTTTTTTTATATATGTATTAGTATGATAAAATGTGTGCAACTACAAAAACTCGTTGCGGTTGCAGCGAACACTTTAATAATTTTCATTGTGGCCCTTGTGTACACTTAGGTGTCAGGTCTTTTTGACTGACATGGTAGTTAGAGTGTTAAAGAAAAAAAGATATTAAAAACGGCTTTTACAAGTTCTGATTGTTGCGATATAATTCGCATATTCAAAAATTTCGAATAGTTTGGAAGATTATCAGGGTTTGCAATCCTTTGAGTGGTTTAAAAGCAATATAAAAGGAGGTATCAATAAAAATGAAATTTTTACACTAAAACCGTTGTAGCTACAGTCATTTCTCAACTAACAATGTTTTTGGGTGGGTTAAATTTCACGATTTTCTAGCGTATATCGACACGTCTTATAACAATGGATTTTAAATCGAAGAATATTTACATGTATTTTTTTTATCTTAGGAAAAGGTAGAAATTTACCGCCTCAAGGTTGAAAATTGCATTGTAAGTCTGTACTGAGGCCACACCCGCCTGGATAAGAAAATTCAGAAAATAAAAGGCATTTTAAAAGTATAAAATGATCCACAACCGAAAATAACAAAAAAAAACTACGCCGCAAGTAAAATTTGTCAAGAAAAATAGGCCCCAGAGATAAATTCATCTAGGAAATGCGCCAACCAAAAGTTTTAACAGCAGAATTTTAAGGGGGTGGTAAATTTAAGCCACCAAACGTTGCTACGTCACTTTTGGGTACACCTTCCTTATGGTACCCCCTCCCCCTCCCTTTAAGTGACTACATTGTTCGAACACTTTTCACGTTCGGTGATTTTTTGTTTAGAATTTCTTTAAAACCATTTTCACAACCCAAATTCTTTTCCAAAAGGTTTTTTAATGTCAGAATTTTTTCTTTCTTATTCTTTCCAAGGCTTGTCTTTGATAAACATGCGAAAATACGAAGAATTTAGAACTTTCCCGCGCATAAAATACCAATAAAACAAAAACAACTCAATTAAAAAGTTTCGATTTGTTACCCAAATATTTGTTAAATCTCCTAATTTATGTATAAACCTCCCCTCCTGCCATTCGGCCATTGTTAAAATAACAAAAAAAGATCATTAGCAACATTTGATTAGCGACAGAGTGAAAATATTTTCGTCGATTCATAATTCTTCAAAAGGTAAAAGAAAGATAAATTCATTTTGTTTATGGGTTAGAATTTCCGGTTAATTTACTTAACTTCTGCTAGTCATCACTTTAGTTATTTCGATCCAATCAAAAATTGAAATCAATCCCGAATGAATAACTAAAAAAAAACTATACGAAAATGTGTGTATAATTTTTATTGGAAAAACTTCTGAACCATTAAATCAATTTCAATCATCACCACATTAGTTTCTTCCACTTGATTGATCATCCAAGATACATATATATATTTTTCAAGAAACACAACAGCTTTGACGAAAAATTATCATCCGATCGGGAGAAAATTTTCGATCCAGAGAGTTTTGAAATTTTCCCATTCAATTTCCATACTTGAGTGAATCGAATAAGAGTCGAGTTTGACCTAAAGGCCCGGCCATATCATCGATTTATCTGGGAAGGGATTGACGATCGCTGATCCTCCATACCGAAAATATATCTTGCAGTATTTTTCGACGGTTTCGCAGAGGTTTTTCGTATGCAATCGATCGAAGATCTCAATGTTTCGTGCCTAATGCGATCGGGTTTCATACATCTTGTGATTCCATAAGAAAACGGTCGCGTTTCCCCCAAAAGACGTTCGATTTGTTGAACAAAACGAAATTCCAATCTTTTTCAAGAAACAAAGATCCATCACAGATGATTGGATTAAGAAGGGCACCACAATTCAATTCTCATAAGTCGTCAACATATAATGATGATCAGCGGTGAAGTTTTCCAGATGGGAAAGCGGTCTTCAAATGAGCCTCCATTCCCGTGACAACAAAAAAAAAGGAGGCGGACTTTGAATCCATGGCACGTTCAATCCATGATCGATCATTTCTGATTCCAGCTATAAGCGTAGTGAAATATTCTGCAAGATCACTCAGGTGTAACCGGCCGCGATGCGATTGATCTATTGTATAGTGATCGACAATGGATTGTCTTGAATTGTGTTTAATGTGCAGAGTTTGTTCGTCTATAGTGGAATAACGCCATCTATTGATTGCAATTATATTGCTTGGTCATCGCAATGTTCCAACTGTAGTCAATTCAATTCGTCACACACATAATTTAAGATCAATTTAGTGATCCCCTCCAATGATCTTCGGAGTTTCTCATAAATTACTTGAGATCTCGTTACTTTGCTGACTGATCGTTGATGAATCTTTCAGGTAATGTCTTCAAAATAGTGCCTTTGATTTATCATTTGAAGGAAAATTTTGCGTAAATCTTATCGAAACATTGTCATTTGAATGTTTGCTAATAAATTGAACAGCAAATTATTTAATAATAAATATAAAATATACCAGATCTCAGGCAAAATCAAAGCATTTTTTACCCTTTACTATCCGTACCGGTGACTTCACCCCCATATAGAGGGTAAAAGATTTACTTCAAAATATTTCGTAAATAAGAATGTTGGCTTTTTTGTTTTTTAAATACATTTCCGATGATTCACTGGAGCTGAAAGGGAAAGTTGTATCAAAATCGATCGCTAGTTCAGAGGATCGCAGCCTCTTTCCCATGAAGAGATGTATATATTTTTATTGAACGAAAATTTTCCTTGGGAAACTGCCAAACTGATGAAAACTGTATCAAAAGCCTGCCAGAGATTTAAGAGATGGCTGGAGAGGGGTTTCCCAACAAGGGGGTGGGCATGATTTTAGTGGGCCAAAATTTTTCTGTGAGGCCCGAATTGTCTAAATAAGAAAAACCAGGTCAAAATTTCTTTAATGATTCAGTAAGTAGCAGGAGAGGAGGGGTGCTAAGACGAGGGGTGGTAAGACGAAGGGTGATATTAAGAACCTCACTATATAGTTTGATCTAAATTCGTCATTTGATTTTCGGCCCAACATTTGACATACAGACAAACATTGCATTTTATATACAGTGGATAACAAAATTCCCTAAATCAGTTAACCGATTTAACCCATTTTTCGCCGCTCCTAGACGCGATGAAATTTTTTCTTGAAAATTTGTGTAGACACTACTTTTAAGTCAAATATGACTTTCAAAAAGTTTCAGAATTTTCCGACCAAGAGTTTTCCGGAAAATTGTGGTAAAAATTCTTAACGAACGGCGAATAGCCTCGGTTCGTGAACGCCTCTATTTGTGAACGTTTCGGTTTATGAACTTCTTTTAGCCCGGTTCGTGAACAATGTTACGGTTTATGAACAAAATTCAGATCATGGTCCGTGAATGCCTCGGTTCGTGAACGCCCTCCAGGGTCGGATTAAATTCACGATCCAAGGTTCCACTATATTCGATATTAGGATATTTTTTGGATGATTTGGCACCACATAATGCAAATCTTCTATTGGTTTGGCTGGATCAGCACTAGTTTTTTGAGATATAGGGAGTGGTTCATAAATTATAAATTGGTTGATACCTCTATTAACATTTTTGGTGCATGGCACGTATCTGCCACTAAAATGCTAGTAGGAACATTTCTAGTATCAAAAAAGGATTTTTACATCCCCTTCAAAGCACTTCAAACAAATTAGGTAATGTGCCATGTGAAATTCTATTAACCAAACGCATTCCTGGATACCCTAGACTTAAACCCCTTTTTTTAATTAAATCAAAAGGTAAACACAACCCCCAACAAAATGACAAAAGAAGTTCTTAAACACGAAAAACTAAAGGAAACCACGCAAATGCAGTAAAACATAACAAAATAATATAAAAACCCTTAAGTAAATCCCACTTTAAAGTAATTATAACCGCTTTAAAACTTTCAACGAGGGTCCGTTTGTCGTTTCCAATATTTTAATTTGGCACAATTTCACTAGGTATGTAAAGGGGTGAATTTTTCTCAATTAATCAAAAATGGGACATCGATAGACGCCATCATAATAATTACAAGTACGCTTTTTTTTAAAATCGAAGGCTATTAAGTTACACGTAACGGGCGTGACTCGCGCACAATTTGTTCTTGGGTATGTTTTGTTTGTTATTTTTTTAGTCAATAAAACTGCATTCATCACGTAGAAAAAGTTGCAAGAACGCACTTGAACTCTAGTACCTGATGAGGATCGCAGTCATTTCTTAAATCACTTAAAATCATAGACCTCCTAGTTTGCTGAGCGCAAACGATCATTTATTATTATTAAAAGTCATTGCTGGCTTTTAATTTATTTTTCAAAAAAACCCAATGTAGCATTGATCAATGGTTTATCAAGATATAATTTGAAATTTTTAATATTTCCAAGATTAATTATAGAAATAAGAACCTTCCATAAATATTGCGATTAATCTGAAGCACATAATTTGCAGATTGCATTTTTTTAAGACGTCAAATTCACTTGCAGATCAGTAGTCTAAATACCGTTTTTTGAAATATTTCGAAACCTATGAGTTTTTCGGATAAAATGGGTATAACAAAATTTTCTACATTTCTGCTTTAACTGTTTTTTTTTTATATATTTAACGGTTCTCAAGATATTTGAAGAAATTCAATTTTTTGAAAATCTCTCGAAAAGTATACACTTTTATGAAAAAACGCGTATAGCCAAATTTACTGGAAATAAAATGTTCTACATTTAAAAAAAAATTTACTTTAACAAGCTAATCGACTATAGATGGAGGGGCTGGTTCCTAGCGTAAAAGCGCCCATCTAATGCGTAGTTTTTCTAGGTGGCATTATGAGAGATTTAGAAGTTCAATGCGTGAAATTAGGACTTCACAAAGGACAAAACATGGACATATGCTTATCTGGAAACTGTTAGGTCAATTTAAGGGTGGATTTGAACTTGAAATTTAAAAATTTTCACCTGCGGCGCAGTTTTTTTTTTTAGAAATTTCGACCTAAAGTGTATTTTTTTTAACAAAATTTGCCTGCGGCGCAATTTCTGTTGTATATCTAATCGCAGACAATCAAAAACTTTCATCACATGCGGAAATTTTGGCACACAAAAATGCTTTTTTATCAGTTTTTTTTTCTAGGAAGGAAGGGACATTAAATACAGGTTTATTCCTTGGGCGCCTTGGAACGGCCCTGATGCCAAAAATTAAAATATAAATGATTCAAATCGTGTATCACAAATAAAATTAGACGAAAAACAAACAACATTAATTCTAACAGGCTCACTTCAACTTAAAATTTATAGCATCGAACTGAAAATAATTACAGGGCAGTTGAGAGCAAACAAAAAGTCCTAGATGTTTTTCCAACCCGTCGAACAGGAAATCAGTAATGATGACAGAGCAGAACATTTTAATTTCACCTGCAATAAATTTTTATTGGCAATTGAAATTCATTTGAATACGCCGTGCATCGAACAAGATATGTTCGAATGAGATGTGCGTGCAAAATGCATTAAATCATGCTGGGAAAACCTTTGCAGATAATCCTTTCGTGATTCGCTGCAATAACGAGACTTTTAAGATATCCAAAATACATACTTTTGATAGTCAACAGAGGAGAACAGAGTTTCGGATTGTATAATCCGAAGTTTGAACAGAAAACAATTTATGAAAAACCAAAAACCCATCATTTCAAATAGCCGATCGAATTTGCAAATCGATCTCTTCATGATGCAAATATCATCAAAATCGATCATGACACGATGATTAATTGGCAAAAGTTTACTACAATTTACTATTAATGTCCATGATTTGCTACTTATTTTGTTATAATTTGAATAAACTCTTAGGCAAGTGATTGTTAAATTCGAATTTCATTCAAAACTCATTTGATTTTTATCAATTCTTTTTACAGGTGATCTTCATCTAACCCAACGGAATTCTAAGCGAGGGCGCACACGTTTCAACTTTCGGTCATCAGCATGCCGCAGCCTCACCAAATTGTGGGAAAGAAACGAGTGCAGCAAGAGGGGAAAAGTCGCCACTCGAAAAGTGTTCTCCACGTCTTCTTTTACGCACACAAACGAAGTCGCTCGTGTAGCACGTCAGCATGCATGTGTGCGTAATTTCATTGAGTCAGTCGGTGCTTAGCCACCGACTCGTAAACATATCCCAAATAAACAAAAAAATGAATGCAAATAGTGAAAACCCAATGTAGGTAGTTTTATTTTCCAGGTAGGTAGGAAAAGGGTGAATGCCATAACAAATTAACAGTCCTTATTCTTCTATTGTTGGCAGTTTCTATTTTGGCAATTGATGTTGCCTCGGTGCTAGCTAGTAAGGGAATGTGCTGGAAATACAACACATATATGAGAACCACACACACATGAGCGATCGCTTGTTGTACACAAGTTTTTCCTACTAAAAAGTGAAGAAACGTGTACGTCGAAAAGGCATTTTGAGGACTAAAAGTCGCCGCGACGAGAAGAATCGTGTGCGTTCGCACTAAGGAACAATTCTTACAAAAATCCCAAACAAAGATGATTATCTTGAATTGTGGTGACTGTTTGTGCGCACTTCTTGGATTACCAGTGGATGACGATTCAAAAGGAGCTAAGACAGATGGTTGAAATGATGTTTAGAACCGACTATCGATTTAGGAAGAAAAAATCAGAATGGAATATTTGTGAGATACAAGAATACTTAACCACATCAAACCGTGATATTAAAGAAGATTCTTGTCTGGTGGCAGCCGCCACACCGCCCGTATTAAGGGCACACACACAATTCTTTTGTAGTTTCTTCAAACAGTTTTTCGAAATCCAATTTAATGCCATTTTTTGCTCTTTGACAAGACAAGTAGATGGCATGAGAGTTGGTTTCGGTATAGGAATTTAACGCAATAAATATTCAAATATTCATCATTTTATGGTGATATTCTAATTATTGTATTTTAGAATTTCAAAATTAGTCAAAACAACACATATCTCAGATTTTGACCTTAGAAAATTCTGAAACTAATGAAACATCGTAAAAAACCTTTTCAACATTTAAAATAAAACCGTATTTTTGAAAAATTTGCAACAAATGTTCTGACAATAAAATTTTGCCTCCTTAAACCCGCATCGAATGAAGGCTTCAGAATGTGTATCGAACATGAATAACAAAATAACGATTTCCACACACGTAATAATCACATTCGCGGACCCATTCCAGGTATTTTATCAAAAATCTTATGGCAACATCAGATCAGCCTCAGCATCTCCTTGGGCTCAAACTGAATGGCGTGTATATTTGATTTTGTAAAAGTGTTTCCCTTAAGTACTTCCACATCTCAAACCGTGAAGTCATTAATTCTAAGGCTATTCTGGAGGCATCTTCCCATTCCACACCGAGAGATCATCCCGCAGACAATAAAGGCGACTGATGTCCAATGGCTTCCTATTTACCAACAATCTTTCAGGTTTCTTTAATTTCCTCCGCCTTGAGCCTTGCGCGGATCCGTCTGGAACTTCTCCAAATGTGGAGTGGAGCCAATGGGAAAGAATCTCGCGTGTAATTAATAGGGTTGATGGGGTTTCCACCGTTTCAACCTTAATCCACGTATCTTTTTGTGGTTAATCTTGAATCCAAGACCGAAGATGATCTCCACATACGACAAGGTGTTTCCCATTTACTATTCTATTTACCTGCCTAGTTTTTTCTTATAAACTTCTTCAAAATGATCCTCTTCTATAACCCTATTAAATTATTATAGCCGTGACCGAGGATCAAATTGCCATTGAGTAGACCGATCGCGCGCTAAGGGTGTCAATATTCAGGGCAACCTTTTGAATATTATTTTCTTCGTTTTTATTACAAAAAATATCGGCATCAAATTCTTTTCGATTTAATTTTTATGAGACGTCGATGAGACGGCCTTGTCAGCTTCGAATTTGATTAACGAGGCAAGGTTAATGATTTTGGCTGGGATGTTTTTTTTTTTTCAAATCTAGAACTAAAAATTGTTCTCCTCGAAGTTCGTTTCAAATTAGTGTCCAGTTAATGAGTTTTTTCGGGTTTCATTTAGGAGTTAACAGAATTAACGATCGGATCAGTTTTGTGAAAATTGTGCTGTTAGCAAAAAAAAACATTAAGAATATCAATTCAATAAAAAAAATTGTGTTGAAACTATATTTACCACCCCCACTTTCCACCACAACCACCCTCCCCCTCCCCCCCCCCCCTACTCCGCCCACACTCCTTCTCCCACCCTCCCCCTCTCCACGCTCCCCCTCCCCACACTGTCCCTCCCACCACCGCCTGCCCTGCAAATCTAACTCTTTCTGACCATTTTCTGCATGAAATTTTTACTCCATTATTCGGAGATCTCGAAATCCTAGACCGATTTTACGAACTTGACCGAAACTTTTACTCAATTCTGCTAAACATTTACCAAATTTTAAGTTTGTAGCTCAATTTTCTTGCACGTTAACAGTCACCTGTACAGTCGGATGTGTAATAAAATGCAACAAAATATTTGACCCAAATTTTTGACCTCGTCTCTCTCGTCATCATAGTTTTTCGCGATTTTTTGTATGCGTGGCGTATTTGATAGGCGTTTCAAATACAGTAGAAACCGAAGAAATGGAAAACTTTGGTCGGCTTCTCCGATTAGTTGTTATAACCGATTGAAAAATACGACAGGAAGTTAAAAATGTTGTCGTTGAAAAAGGGCTTTTTTTTCATTTTATTCGAAATTCTCCATTTTCTTTACTCCGTTAATGAGTTTTTACCCCAAACAAAGTACAAAAATTTGAAAACCGCAAAACAAGATGCAAAATAGTTGAGAAAACTTCCACCGGCTGTCGATCGTTTTACATGGAATCCAATCAACCTCTACGGACCTTGCCCTGTAATTTCAGGAATCCGCTACACGATCTACTGCACACGATCAAAAAAAAAACCTCTAAATGGAAGTTGGCGGGAATATATCCCCCTAACGTTTTAATAAAAGCACAACAAACAGCCATTGGGGCGATTTGCACTTCGAAAACGAACAGAAAAATTTGTCCAAACTGAAAATTGATCGAGCAAACCACCATAGAAGAAACAAAGACCATGGCCTAAACCATCATCAGGTGTTCCCTATTTAAAGTAGGTATATTACATGCAAATTTCCCTCCCCAGGTGATAATCGACAAGCAATCTGCGCTACAACCGAAATGCCAAACCCTACAAACCTGCCCTGCGATCACTGATCTGGATTGAAACAATTTGATGCTCATGAAATTAAAACCCAGTGATCAGCTCAATTAACTACGATCATGGATCATGTCCGGAGAGATCGCCAACCTTCAATTGCAGGCCCCATTTAATCCGCCTGTCCCCCATTCCGAACTCTCAGTTGGATTCAATTAAAATTTCCCTTCTTGAAGTTCAATTAAAGTGCATGTTCTCCACAAAACAACTTCCGTGATTGCTGTCTTCCTATCCCAATTCAATGTTACTACTTTGACTATGCAGCAAACATCAGAATGAGGAGATCCTCTGAATGGCCACACAACCAATTGTTTGAAGACGCGATTTGCCATTAATCTGAGGAGCAGATCAAGTCCACCAGTTCTTCAAATGTCACATTAGTTGCAGCAGCAGTCCATCCTCCACCTCGAATCGAATTGCAGTGAAATTTCTTCATAAATTTTCAAACTCCTGAAGATCTTCCAGTCCACCGAATCGCATAGCGAATTGAATCCCCCCGAAAAACCTCTTATCTTGCCAAAACTCCGCGATTGAAATCCGCTGTATTTTCGGATGTAACGCGAATTTTTCATCCCATCAATTTCGACCACCAGCCAGCCTCCTTTTGAATTCCTTTTCAAGATCGCATCTTCATGGTCGTCAACGATCGCAATTAAAATGTCCATCCGCGATATCAAATGTTTCCCTCTTCTGCGTCATCGTTTCGCCTGTCTCAAGAGTATCTCGAGTCCTAAGATTTGAAGTCACTTAAGAATTAAACGATCTTCTTCAAATGCACGCCGAAAAAAAACTTGAATTTAGTTAAGAAACAGCGAAATCGATGAGAAACGAACTCCAAATTTTCCTTTTCATTTTTGTAATTGAAATTAACTTTTTTAGTAATAGTCACGATTACCAATTATAAAATAGTTAGATTTACTGTTTTTTCTCTGTGTGTATGAGCTTTTTAGAGCCTCTTGGAGTCACTAACCCATAGTTTCCCTTTTTCTGAGCCTCTTTTTAATCGAGTTTTCCCTATTATGGGATAATCTAATGGCGTTTTTAAATTCCATACCAAAAATATCAAAAAACCGTGACCAAGAAAGTGTGTGTGGAAGTGGTAGGGAAAGTAGGTGTGGGGAGGGAGGGGATGAGAAAGAAAAATTGTGACATGTTTTTTTGACAGCTTCTTTAGAAAAATTTGCGTCCACTAAAATCAACCCGCACTTACTATGAACCCCTCTCCCGCCATCTAAGAAATCTCTAAAGGGATTTTGATCCGGCTTCCAATATTAGAGAGATTATGTTTCAAGTAAAATTGACCCCCACTAAAATCGACCCCACTCGTGGAAAATATTAGGCATTTTCTAATCAAACGTCTTAAAGCTTTCACCAGATAAAAACTTAAAGATTTTGAATTTCCTTCAGGTTTCACTATAACTCAAAATCCGTTACGACATCCACTTGCATTGCAATTTAATTGAATTCTGTCGAATCGTCTTAATAGTAGACAATTTCTGTCCACCGTGCAAAAATCGGAACAACGTATAAAATTCCTTTCGATATTAGATTGGTGCCCCACAATTTTCATTTTGACAGTTTAAAAAAATCGCAATAGCAAAAAAAGATCCAAAACAAGATTTTATATGCTGCAATTCGCCTTATAAGACGTCATCAGGGAATTTATAATTTATCATCTCCAGCACAAAGTGTTGCGAAGACCATTAAAAGACTATCATCAACGCAAATGATTTTAATTCGAATTCAGAAATATTTATTTCGCATTTAATTTTCTAATCGATCTAGTTTAATTAAAATGCAATTTCCTTAACATGAACTTCATGCATGCACAATTTATTCTGGATTGCATATCTTTGAAAAATGGTCGTAGGTATTTAAGAAATTGATGGCAAACGGTTGTGGAAAATTGCATATGGTTTAAATTTTTGCGTTAAAATGTAAGTAGAATTTGAAAAATCCGAGTTTTTAACATAAAATATTTTTTTAAAACAAGAAATGAATCATAGTTTAAAAAGTTTCGTTGAACAAAAAGCTATTTCTTAACACTAGAACTACCGACGTTTTTGCGGATGTTTAATTTTGAAAAAAAAAAAATGTGAGATGTTTTTCTAATTTTCTAAAGACGTTATTAGGAACCCAAAAATTTTTTCTGATTTTTGTTTTCCTTGTTTGTAATGTCGCAAACAAACAATTACTTTTTCCTAATTTATTTTAAAGCATTCATCATAGCGTATTTTTTTTTTGTGATTTTTGAAGAAGCTTATCACACCGAATTTTTATCGGGATTTTTTTTCTAAATTTTTAACACTGGTTTTCAGGACGCGACTTGTTTTGCTAACTGTCTGCAAGATCCCATTTTTGACGTGAAAATGTTTTTCGGCAATCTTTCTAACCGTTTCACTGCACTCTGGCCACATACTCAAACTTTAGCGTAATTCAAACTTTAGCGAGAAATTCAGTAGATTTAATGCCGGCTCCATACTCTCGCCAAATTCTTGCCAAACAAACCTAAGTCACGTCACGGTTGCCAAATTGGGCACCTTTTTGTAAACTGAATTACGTTTTTTCCAATTATCCGTACGAAATAAAATATTTAAAGTATCGTAAACGAATTGTCGGGCTAAAGCCGGATAAAAAGTCGGATCCAAAGCGCTTGACTGTGATTCGCCTGCATTCGGCAAAAGTGTAGTGGCACGATAAGGTGCTATCAATAAAATACATAATAACTTCACTGGGAGAAGGTCTGCAGTAAGGTGACGGTGAAAAAATTGCGATAAAGCGGGACAAAGGGGAGGGAAGTTTTAAAAAATTAGAAAAATCAGCGTACGTATTTTATGGACAGTCCTTAATACATTTTTACTATCAGAAATTTTCTCAAACTTTGTAAAAACATTTTTATGAAGTAAATTTAAAAATAAAACAACCCAAAACATTAAATAAATTTTTTAAATTTGGAAAAAGTGGAAAAAAATTTAAAAATATACAACATACAAAATGGTGGACTATAAAGAAAGAATTTTTCCATTTATTCTAACGGATGATAATTTCAAGTTCACCAATAGGTGGTAATTTAAATTTTGCTTTCGCAAACCATAAAATCTAGTTTAATTTTCTAGATCAAATTTGGTGAAATTAAATCATGTGGCAATTTCGCCCATAAAACTACCCGAAATTCAAGTCAACTTCATCGTATTTTTTAAATGTTGTCTGCAAAATTCAAAAAAAAGTTCGCTGAACATTTGGGAAAACACAAGAAAAACATGTTGTAAATTCAACAGAGAGAAAAAAACACATCGCGAAAAAAAAGATAAGAAACTCGTTACACATGCTTTGGAGAATGCAATCAACATTGCGGCCAGTACTAAATCAAAGACTAAGAAAACTGAAAATCCCAGGAAAAAAGTCTGAAAAACTGAAACCCAAGAGAAAAGCACGTCGATCGTAACTGTTGGATGAAACATAAGTGGAAAAAACACATCACAACAAACGTTACTTACGATTCAATGAGTATATGTTGCCATTGTTTCATGCAACCTGGTATGGCTTTATGGGGATCGAGTGAAACGTCGTCGCGTCGCGTCGTCATCGTCTTTGCATCCATTTAAGCTTTATGGGTTACCTTCGATCGTAAGAAAGTCGCACACCACAACAAGATCAAGGCTCAGAGAAGTTTTCGAAGGGTTCGCCGTTTTTATGCTTCATAGAGACCCTCACCACGACCACCTCAGCAAAATTATTGCATTGCTTGTTTTGCAACTCCTAACAAAACACTCTGCGCTGCCATGACCGCTGCATTGCTTATAAATGCACCACAAACTATGGTGTACCACAAGGTTCCAGTTTACGGCCTTTGCTGTTAAATTCTTCGAGGTCCAATGTTATCGGCCGCAATGGTTGGTGTCCACCAGCATTTGCAAAAGCGGCTTGGAATCCCAATGAGTGGATAAATAGCGGCAAGTTGAGCTTGATGTGGAATGGCAGGTCCCAACCGCACCGCAGTTTCAGTCCAGTAGAGTTCACTTGTTTTGCTTTTACTCATTTTTTATGCACCTTATTTTCTGTACCTTCAGAAGACATTCGGGAAAAAATTTAAGACGTTCCTTAAACTAGAAGGGTTAAAAAATGTGGGTACCTATGATGTTGTGGATGCAGCCTACGGAGTACACTTGAGTGAAGACGCCTCGTATGTTTTTTTATACAAAAAAGGGATTGTGGAAGACCGACGAACACGTGGAGCAAAAAGGAAGAAAACCATCGATATTATACAGCAGATCCATGAAATCTTATGTTGCGCGTTACAATTTTTCATCGCTTTTATGTGAATTCAAGCCTAAACATAACCTCAAAAAGATGAGATAGACTTCAATCTATATCTCAAAAGAACCCAAGATCGGTTCCGCGCTAAGTCCAAGTGGAAGACGGGCGAACGGACGGACTCTGGAATGCGGTTCTTCATTTTCTCGTTTGGTGATGATCTTGTCTTTGTTGCAACTCGTCATCAATTGTAAAGCGAAAAAAAGTAACATCAACAACGGCGTAACTACCGTCTGTTTGTAATTCCATTGGAAAACAGTGCACTTAACCTGCGCTGGAATTGCATTAAATTGAGCCAACCTGGCTGGCTGGTGGTGATTTGACGATCTGGTGGTGATCGTGTAAATGTAAAAACGGTTCTGTTCAAATTGCTTCGATCGGTGATTTTAATGGGTCTGGCGTCGGTCGTTGTACCGAAATTATAATTTTTTTTTACCTTAACTACGCACTTCGCTTCTTAAAAACTAATTAATGGGCTGTGGTTTAGATTGTGTGCAGAAAATTGAACTCACCTAAGTGTCGATTAAGGAACTGGTTACCTGGCTAAATAATTGGCCCGGCTGCATTCTATCTGAAATGAGAAAAAATTGATGTTTTTTTAAAAAATCGCCTCGAGCTTTGCATTGTGTTTTTCTGTAGGAATTTTTATCTTTTTTTTTTAAATTGCGATGAGACAGAAGGGTTTAATTGGGTTCGTTTTACTGCAAAAATGTGAATTTTTTCTCAGGTTTTCAAAAAACATTTACAGTAATCCCTCCAACTGCGCGGTTTCGCAACTGCGCGGTTTCGCAACTGCGCGGTTAAGTTTTTAATACCAAAATTTCGAACTGCGCGGTAAAAATTTTGCAGCCGCGCGGTTTTTTTATAATTTTCGCTTAAAAAAACATGTTCCTAACCCCAAAAATTTAATACAAAGTAGGGCTCACAGTGCGCGGTTTCGGTGTGCGCACTCTTTTTGTGGAACGTATCTACCGCGCAGTTGGAGGGATTACTGTATTAGTTTTTACACGAAACATGTTAAAAAAAAAGTCCCATTTTTCGAATTACACTTCTTTTACAATGTTTAATGGTCTTAAAAAATTGGATCCATTTCAGCCGTGCAGATAGACGTATCCCTCACATAGAATTTACTTTTAAACTATTTCTTTTGGTGTTTTTACTGTGTTTTGCAATGATTTTTACTAAGTCTTTTGTCGTTTTTACCATGAAAAGAACGTCGTATTGTGTCTTCTTATTAGAAAAAAATATCAGTTGTGATCAACACAAAACTTTCCCCTGCAGTATTTAGTTTTGAAGAAAAATATGTAAAAAAATATCTTTTCAAATATCTTAAGCACTGTTAAATATACGTAAAAACCGCTAAGGGAAAAATGGAGGAAACATTATTTTCTTTGAATTTGGTTACGTGGATTTTTTCATAACAACGCATAGTTTCCCCGAAATTTCCAAAAAACTTATTTTTTTTTGGAATATGCTGAGAACCGTTAGAGATACGTATAAACAATTAAAGCAAAGAATATAGAAAATATTATTTCCCATAAATTTAGTTATATGCATTTTTTCAAAAAATTGCATAGTTTTCGAGAGATTTTCAAAAAACTGATTTTTTTTTTCAAATATCTTGAGAATCATTAGGGAGATGTCACATTGGCCAATCAGCTCCTGCAGCTGAGTGATCCCGACATCAAATCGGGCAGCTGAAGGAACTGATTCGATCAGTTGACGTGGCACACTGAACTGGGATCAGCTGATCTCAAACGTCAAAATGTCGGACTCGGAGGAAGAACTTCTCCTTATTTCTCTGCTAAAAAAACTGAATATGTGCAATCGTACCTGTTTCTACAGCTTGTACGATTGCTGTGTTTCATTTCTCCTCTTCGATGGACATCGTATTTATTTTCGCTTGTTCAAAAGTTTATTAGTTAACAGACTTGTCAAAATTGTATGATGTCCCCAACTAGTAATTATTTCAAAGTCAACATTATATGAAGTAGAGAGCCTATAACCTAGAGAGTGGCCATGCTACCTTTATAGACTGTGCCACTGATGACAATTATTACCGCCAGACGACAAAAATATTGAAAATTATCATTTTATTTTATTTAATCTAACAAAAAAGACATTAGAAACTACCCGACAAGTTCCTGATATCAGCTACATTTAGGTCAGTTCAGGAAAGTCAGCTTTGTGTCCCAGACATGCACATTTTTTGCAGTGTGCCATGCGCCATTAGATTACATGTGCAACTGATGTCGGGAACAGTCAGCTGCAGCAGCTGATGGCCAGTGTGACATCTCGTTTAGAGATACCAAAACACGTTACGGTCTCCGTCATGAATACAATATTAATCTGCAACAGGATTCGTGAATTTCAAAACCGAAAAGATCTAAAAATAAGTTTATTTCCTGATGAAATTTTTCCTCGATTTTTTAAGTGGACTTAACAATTTTTTTAAGGGAACACTCTTTGAAAGTTCCCTTTTTCGATTGAATTTTCCAAAATTTCATCAAATCTACAAAAATTTGTTTCGATCGTCTACTTTTTTCTTGCAATAAAGTTACAAAAAGTTTTTTCTCTTCATATGAAAACACTAAAAATATTAACAAATAACTTTTTTTATCTTTAACTAGCGATCGCTAAACTATTTCAAATCTCCATCAATAGCTAATGGCAGCAATTATTTTCAAAAAAAAAATTCGCAATGGAATCATAAATTGATTAAATATGTCGATTAACAAAATAACAGTGATCAACGTCGATTGTGCGCTAAAGAAACAAAATTAATTAAAATCGATCAGATTCCACACCCATAAAATTTAATTTTCCATTAAAAATGTACCTCCAGATAAATAAAAAAAAATGTCCGTACGATCGATGAACTCCCCTTTAGATCCGCCTTCCTCTCATAATAATTGATTTGTCTTTTAAGATTAATGTCCATTGATTTGATCAAAAGATCAGAATTCCAAAAGCAAGTACTTTGAACGAAATGCAATTCCACATCCTCCAAATGATCCTCACAATCCACCCCGTGCCGTTCAAACAGCATACCGTAAGGGTTAAAAGTATGAAAAACTTGCTTATCATCTTAAAGCGAATTGCAATACGGATGAATTTGAAAACATCGATCGTAGGCGCATTGGAAGAAGGATTCGCAAAGAAGGAATAAAAAATCTTTAATTGTTTTAACATAAAGATCATTGATCATGTACGAATATATATAAACCATACGTATAGAATGTTATCGTAGCGGAGCCAGTGTTCCGAGTTTTTAGCGAAATTTCAACAACTCCTTGCTTCGAAATGCATTCAAGTGCGCACAATGCGAGTAATTTTTTCAAGATTTTTTCAAGACGAAGCTAACAACTCGCTGCAAAAATGATCTTCAGTTTCACTGGAGACGAAGCAAAGGTGATCTTCACTCTTGAGAAGATCAAGCAATTCGCAGCATAAAAACTAAGGAATCGAGGTTCAGTTTTTTCTGCGAATTAACTGCTCTGAGCTCTGAATCGAACCAAATTTACGATCGTCTGAAATGCATTGCGCATTCAGAAGTTGCAGCAGCCATCTTGAATTATTCTTATAGTACGGAATTGTGCATTTCTCGCAGCCAGGATTGTTTCTCTTTCTTGAGTTTTGTGTCTTGTTTTTTTTCCTTCGATGTTTTTTTGTGGCCATGTTTATATGCGATGCTTAGCAATTTTTATGTTGCTTTAACAACACACTGTGTTATTATGTTTTAAGTGTACTTACACGGAGAGAAATCATTGTTCCATGTAGCAAATTTTGTTTTTATCGCATTTTCTGTTATAAAGATTTCGTTGCTACAGACACAATTTTTGCCACAGACACAATTTTTGCTACCCTATATTTCGCATCTCTAAAAATTCTTAATAAAGAATTGGAACAACGGGTCATAGGGGAAGCGGGGGCAGGGGGGCCTTTAGCTAAGTTTTAGCTTCTTCCAATTTTCAAAAAAAAAGCTTCCAGCCTTAGCTGCGCCAAGTTCTGTGTATGTTTGTTCATTTATAGCTCGAAAACCACAAAACCGATTTTAACAAAACTTTGGGAAAAACTTCTTAGTAACAAGAGATGGATTTTAGGATTTTCAGAGTCCCCATTTCTTATTCCTCCCCTCCTAATTCAAGTCCACGAAGAGGTTTTTGATCGACCCCTGGACAGCCCACTGAGCCGTCAAAATTACTATATTTGGGTTGCCCAAAAATTATATTTAGGGACTGTCAGTAAAATGTGGGAAGTAGAGGGGAAGGGGAGAACTTTACGATAGTGCGGTGGCGGTTTCACCACCCACACCACAAAAATGGGGGAAGCAGGTTGAAATGACGAAAATTAGTATAATTTTTGGTGCCGCGACAAAAATACAGTCATTCCAACTAAAAGCAATTCGATCCCCCAAAACATATTATGTTTATTGCGATTTTTCCCTTATAATAGGGGAGCCACACGATCCGCATTTTTACTAAAACAAAACAACAAAAGTCGAGTATTTTTTATGCTGAAAAGACGATCATCTTAAAGCAATCCAAACGAAACGAAACACGATTATTATGTGTGTTTTTATGCTCTACCAGATCCCTTGCCCGGTTCAGCCTTTCTTTTGTTAATGACTCATTCTCTCAAGAATAAAAACGAAACTCTCAAGCGTTTTTAACACAATTTGCATTCTTCGGTGATGATTTGTTTGCCCGTCAACGCGAATTTTCTTTATGACATGAGATAGCAAGTGTTTGCCTCTCCCTCAGATCGTTGGGTTTGAATGTAGAAAAGTGTTAAGAAAAAAAACGCACGGTTTGAGGTGCCGTGAGATTAAATTAGTGATGGTCGACTAAGTGAAATGTTTGATCATTCAGAAGAATTTTTTCATGCACGATCAGTACAAAAAGCTGATGGATAATTTCTTGTGACATTTCTTAGAAATCTAGAGCATTCAGAAAATGCGGGAGTATTGAAAATAAAATCATTAATAGATTTTTTTTAAATTAATAAAGATTTGATTTTGAAAATATCGAGAGAACAAAGTTTTTCTTAGCAACTTGTATCGGAAAAGCCATTTTTTTTTATCCTACTTCGATCAGTGCCTGTGTTTTCTTAATAAAGAGGCTGTCCATAAAATATTTATATAACACATTTAGGGAGAAGAGCAGTACAAGGGAGGAAGGGGGTCAGCCCTTTAATCATTGTTGTCGAAAATCAATCTTTGTGTTGGGGTTTGGATATAAACTCGAAGCAAAGCCCAAACTCGAACCCCAGAAATTTTTAAATGCAAAACGCGATTTGGAATTTGAACCCAAAATTTTCAATTCAACCCAAAATGTTCAAGAGTTTTCGAGCCAAACCCTCATCTTTTAAACTTTTAGCCACAAAAGCCTCAAAATAAACGGATGTTCCACATAACTACCTCCATTCTAATATCAGTCAGAGTTCCACACATCCTTTTTTTTTTTAAAAAAAATAACCATTATTCACATCACACGACTTGATCAATTGCACAAATCTCGATATAAATTGTGAGAACGGAAAAGGAATGTTGGACAAATCCAAATCAAATCACTGCAAATCAAGTGCCACAAAACCTGCTTCGTATACAGTCGATGGTAACTTTACGCATTTCTACAATTCAGTAACCCAAAAACTAACGGTTTCGACAAGGTAGCAGGGAATTCAACGTCCAAATATGGTCAAATACTCCTGAAACATGAAACAACATTTTGACATTGTTTGAGGTCTTATTGCAGCATCGTGGCGTGTTCGCGTTGCGTCTCGAAGGCGCTTTTGTGGGATTCAAAAAAAAAGTTCGATTGCGAAAAGGCTTCCCAGTCAAGTGGAAAAAACAAATTTAAAAAAATGCACTAAACATACTAAAGAAAAATCGATAAATTCGAGTAAAGAAACTGGCAGAGTGAACGCCATGGAAGTGGTCTTGGAGAGTGAACCTGCCCTTACCTTATTTGACAGAATCGGAAAAAATCAACAAATAAAATAAAGAAATAAACAAGTCAAGTACGCATGAGTCCGCAGCAGAATTCAATCTGAGTTTGTTAACCAGGAATTGTGAACGATGCAAAAACAAAAGACTAATAGACTGGGGTTACAAGACTAACGCAAGCTGAACGTATTCTAAGGTAAAAAAAATTACCTCAGTTGATAAAAAAATCCACACCACACCGCCGCCACGTACTAACCACAAAATAAAGTGAGTACGAATTTTGCACCCATTCGACGGGCAACAAAAAAAATTCAAAAGATCCGATATTGACGTAGGGCACGGGACTTGATTTTGTACAAAAGGTGCACAAATTCTTTGATGTGGTCAAACAGGCAGGCATGGATCGATTTCGGGACTTAAGGTACAAATTTTTCAAGTGGTTTGAAAGTGGTTGAAATGACCGAATTTGAAAAAAATTAAATAAAAGCACGTTGGAGGAATTGGTATTGATTTTGTTAACCTATTTCTTGCCGCTGGTGCATTTTTGCACCAGAAACTTGGAGCCTTATTGTGACCACATAGTAGTCAAAGTTACTTTTATGGAATACAAATTGTGGCAAAAAATGGGTTAACACGTTCGTGACATTTGCCTTTTTCAACTTTTTTTACATTTGGACATCGTGTACCACGGGTGGTACAGTAGCGATTTGTTTTTTGGCGGTTGTGCGCCATCGGTGGTACACGGTGCGTGTTTTTATATTACTTCCACAAAAAAAAAAACCACCGCGCGGTTTTAAAAAACTGTACATGTACCACCAGTGGTACACGATGTCACGAACGTGTTAATATTATATTTTATTTTTGTTTGTTTGGGGCGGCCTGTCCATAAAATACGTCACACTTTTAGCGGAGAATTTATGTCGTAAAACCATATAAAAATCAAAATATTTTCCAACAATCAAAGATATATCGTTATTTTTTAATTCGTGTACCTGCCAAAAAAGGTGACAAAACACTAATAAAATTTGGTGTTATATCATCCATTAATTTTTTGATGATCATCATTTCAACTTTTATTATAACTCAAATATCATTTTCATGGGCGATCGTAAAAGACTTAGTGCCGTTTGCACCAACAAAACTTAGCAACTTATGTACAACTTAAAAAATTTAAGTCGAAGAATTTCTACGGTTTAAGTAGGCTAACCATAACTTAATTTTTTAAGAATAATACGCGCAAACGGGCCTTAAATAAACAAATTTCTCAAGTTTTGGTGTATAAATTCTTAATAATATCAAATTAAGTTAGAAAAAAAGATTTTTGTATTAAAAAAAACACACCAGATTAATTGACGATTTCTTAAAGATCAGTTGAAGATCATTAGAAATTTGTTGAAGATCAACTCGATTCCAAAAATCACAATCAACTTTGGAATATTTCAGTAAAAATTTCGATTTCTGCAATCAAATTACGCGACTATTATTGTCAATTTAACAAGAATTACTGATCATTTTTGAGATCCTCTACCTGTCGACTAAAAACGATCAGCGATCGCAATAAAAATCACTGTCCGTGCAAATTTACAATCAACAAAACACACGTCAACAAAAAAGATCCCACCAAATGGATGCAAAAAAGCGCACAAAATTTATCTCATAAAAAGAAATATTTACACCGATTTGAACATAAATTAACCACTGGTCAAAAATTACCGTCAGATATGTATTTCGAGGGTGTTTTAAAGCCCATTAAAGACATCAGACACAACAATCGAGGACCGGTGATCGTCTTTGAAGTTTTCAGGTTATCATTTCGGCTGTAAAGACGAGGAGGCACCTCATATTTCTTCAAGTTTTTTTTTCTTAACTTAATTTCATTTTCAATACAAATTCTGATGGGAAAGTGGGCGTTGCTGAGGCATTTAGCTGGAAAAGTAGTGACAACGATTATGAAGTCTTCTTAAACTTAAGAACTGACTTAAGGCGCGCAAAATCAAAACCGAAAAACTTTTACCTCAAGGGAACTCGCCCGAACCGACAGACGCAGAGCAAAATTAGACGTTTTTACTAGATTTCTTAATGTTTGTAGGATGATTCGCCTTCAAGTTTTGTTTTTCTTATGAAAAATGGTTGATTAACCTCGTAAATGTAAGCCAACGAGAGTTTTTTTTTCTGGGTGGGTTGATAAAATGTCGGCGGCGTAAGTAATTGTCGAACGGCTGAATTGGTTCGCAAATAACCAGGACGGCCTTGAACAAATTGTGTGGCGTCTTGGGATTGTAAATTATGACAGTTATTTATCATATGTCACGATGGAAATGTTAAAATCTATTAGGTGACAATTCCACTAAAATTAGTTAGCTCGGTTCGGTAATATGGGTTTTCAATTTTGTTAAATTCTCTTACAAAATGCAATAAATTTAAATTGTGGCGCCGAAAAAAGTTTTTGCTTTCGATTCAGAGTTCTTTGAAAGTTTTTGGAGTTGCTAACTTTAAATTCGAGGGAAGATTTAACATAACTTTATGGAGTAGAAATGAATCATGCCTTAAAAGTTTCGTGACTAATTTGGAAAAAAAACAGTCTTTATAAAGAATTTGTCGTAAAACAGGCTAAAGTTGCTTACTTTTTGGAATTACTGTTGAAAAAATTAAAAATGCTTTAAAAAAATCGTTAGTATGGGCGTACACGGAGCAACTTTCGGTCATCAGGATGCCGCAACTTTACCAAATTGTAGGAAAGAAACGAGTGCGGCAAGAGAGGAAAAGTCGCCACTCAAAAAGTGTTCTTCTCGGCTTCTTTTACGCACACAAACGAAGTCGCTCGTGTAGCACGTCAGCATACATGTGTGCGTTATTTCATTGAGTCAGTCGGTGCTTAGCCACCGACTCGTAAACATATCCCAAATAAACAAAAATTGAATGCAAATAGTAAAATACCAATTGCAGGTCGTTTTATTTTTCAGGTAGATAGGTAAATAACAAATTACCAGTCCTTATTCTTCTATTGTTGGCAGTTTCTATTTTGGCAATTGATGTTGCCTCGGTGCTAGCTAGAAAGGGAATGAGCTGGAAATACAACACATATATGAGAACCACACACATGAGCGATCGCTTCTCGTAAACAAGTTTTTCCTACTAAAAACTGAAGAAGCGTGTACGTTCGAAAGGCATTTTGAGGACCAAAAGTTGCCGCGACGAGATGAACCGTGTGCGTTAGCACTTAGAAAAAGAAAGTATATATTCAGATATCTTGAAAGTAAATTCTGATAAATAAAAACCTGGCCAATCATAGATAAAAAACCGGGTTCCACTCTGAAAAGCCAATGCAGAGACAAATTGTTACGTGAAATTCTTTTTTAAATGAAAAAAAAAAAAAAACGAGAAACCAAGCACTTTGAATAACGTTTCAAATTATATTTTTCTTTTAATCTTTGTCCTACAGTTTCTCACCAAATGTATTTTGAACCGCAAAGAAGTTGCAAATATTTGATTAGGCGCCTTCCATGTCAACAACGCCGTCACTGCATTCCATATGCAAATAGAGCTTCCCAAGTTTTATTTACCAAAACGGGGTGTGGACCTCAATTTGTTTCCTTTTTCTTGAGCTTCTCTCCGCCCAATCGTTAGTTTTTGCCGGCTCATCACGGCTTTATGTGAGAATTTTCACTTTTTCGAATTTCGTCGACAGAAAAACGAATGCATGGTGGACACGTTTTCAGGTTCACAGAACTTCTTATCACACATGTTAGAAAAAACTCTTGAATATTTAAGAAATGTTGTCTCACAGTAACACAAAAAAAACTCCCTCAAATTAAATAAATTTTGGTTAAATAAATGTTTGGATGAAAAATTCTGATAAAAACGCACACGAATCTCACCAGACGGCGGAATCGCATTCAAGAACGTATTAGGATAAGGCGAAGGTGAATGATTCAAAGTTATGCGAAGGATTAAATAAATCTTTAAAAGCGTATAAAAAAAAATCCCGTCGGATGATTGTACAACGCCTCACCTTAAATATCGCAGTCTGGCGTAATATTTACAGATGCAAAAATCCAAAGAAAACTGAGATGAATCACAAAATGGTCAAATGCGGTTGTGTTGAAAGGTGTGCCACTACCAAATTCGGACAATTCAAATGATTTGTCGGATAAGCAGCCATTTAACGTTTGTAATAAACAAATTGCCAAAAATTGCAACCAAATTCTTGTTTAAAAGCAGGAAAAAACTTAAAAGAAAAAAAAAAGTTCAGAGACCAAACCAAACGTGACATCGCATACAAGTTGCGGCTCAAAGTTGGTAGAATAAATGTTTCATTATTTAGTTGCGCAATATTGCACTAAAATGTTGCAACTTTTTTGGTAAGTATTTTTGTGGAAGTTTTTAAAAAACGACCAATAAAATCTTATTGAAGCCTCTTCAGTGAAATATTTTTTGCAATGTTGGTGCAAGTGCGCAGAAAATCTAAGTACTGACCTCATCACGTAAATACACTTATTGAACTTCTTGGTTACACCAATATACCATTATTTATACTTTTAATATAACAAATGATCCCAAACACACTCAAGACATTACAAAAGATGACGAAAACGTAACCAAACTTTTAATTGATTTCGCATCAACCGATAGATCCATCCGCAAATAGCAAGAAACCCACAAGGGCAACAAACACGAATTACGACCAAAGATTGCGCTTTGAGTTTGGTTTCTTGGTTAGTTTGGTCTCTTTATAATTCAATATTATTGTGACTGGCACCAGGTTTAAAGCAGCGCCGCGTAATTTGAGGTTTTGTCAACAACTGAATTAAGGAGCATTAACCAAGAAAATAAAAAACCGACTAAAGATGCATGCAAACACTTGGGGTTTTACGATTACTTGTCGTACCTCCGAGTTGTGGCTTTTAAACCCTTCCAATGTGTTTTTTTTCTTCTTGTTTTTTTTTTTTCTTGTGTCATTTATTGAAGTGCGATCGGATTCCATCATCAGCCAGTCGGCCATCGTCAGGAACTTGTCGACAATGATGTCATTTTGTATGTTAAACATTTCCATATTCATTCACAGAAGAACCTTCAGCTCCCAGTTGAACTCTTATAATCGTTACAAGTTGCTGGAAAATTACTGCAAGCCAATAGGGCTTCGAAATCAATAAATTCTTGTGATTATTTGATAGTCGAGGAAAAAATACATTCCATATGGCGTTTTTTTGAACAACACTGTGAAAAGAGTTAATTTTCACGAAATATTGTTGCCAGTTTCTATCAATTCTAGATCTCAGGCACTTTTCTCAAAATCCACTAAAGAGGTTTTAACAAAACTTTACCCTAACCTTTACAGTTCCGTGTTTAGATTTCGTTTTCGTCATCAGACAGGGCATCCTGTCGATGAAACTTTGCACAAGGGTCGAATTACTTGCAGAATAAAAAATAATTTACTTTATACTACCCCCCCCCCCCCCCCCCCCCCCCACTCTGCTTCGTTACCCCTCCCCTGATAACTTTTGAACCCTTTAACCGATTAGTGTTCGGTTTTCACAGATAGAAAAATCATCCATAGAGGAAATTTTTGGTACACTAAAATATACTCCATATAAATAGTTTTAGCGCGAGACTGAAGGCCGAGAAGGAAGTGGTCATCCATATATCTAAAAAGATTAACTTGACTGACTGATTGACTGACCCATGATCGCCTACCTAAAAACTTTGGAGCAAAAAATTTGAAATTTTCATAGTATTATGTGTCTTCCATTACCCCGCGGTGGTTTGCGCTATTCATCTCCTAAAGGTGTAAATGATAGGGAGATAGGTGGTTTTTAAACAATGATTTTAGCACAAATCCAGGCTGTTTTTAAAAGTCTTAAAAATATCTGACGGGGATCTTCGAGGTCGCTAATCACAAATCTGGTGTGGAAAATTTCAAACAGCGGAACGAAAGGAGTAAATCGAATACCCTTTTTCCCATTTTTTACAACAAAATTATAATTAGGGTGTTTTTGGGGTCGCTGATCGCGGTAAAAGTTTAAAATTCCAAATTCTCTAACGAAATTTTACAACGAAGTGATATCTGAGTTTTTATGGTAGTACCAGGAAGACCGAGCCATGCTCGGCGAGCTTAAAATCCTACTTTTGCTGATTTTTGGGGAAAAACTAAATTCACATTATCTTTACAGAGCTTTTCCAAAGTTTTTAAATTCCCGACCTAGAAAGCTAGAACTAAAACTAACGCGCGATAACAAAATTTCATAGAAATCGGTTGAGTGGTTATTGAGTAATCGCTGTCACCGAAATTTGAAACGTTGTTTTGTGACAACAGGTGAGGGTTATCGAGGGAAGGGAAAAGTCAGGTTTGTAGTGGAAAAATCGAAAGCCCTAAGCCCCCTTAGTAATACTGTAAAGTTTCATTAAGATCGGACCACTCAATTCGAAGATACCAGGCGAGAGGAATCGAGGGGGAATTTTCTCAGAGGTGAGACCTATCTAGATCGATTCCTTGTCCCCGAAAATCCCTAACCGCCAAGTTTCGTGAAAATCATTAGGCGGGTTTACGAGATCGTTTGTACAGACAGACAGACAGAAATTCCTCGTATTATATTATAGGATTTTTAAAACTTATATAAAAAACTTTAACCCAGAAACGACGGGTCTAACCCCTAATTTATTCACTAGGAGTTAAGCCGAGTTAGTGAGTTAAGGGAGTTAGCTAGTGTTATTTTCCATGTAAAAGGTGAGTTAAGGGAGTTAAGGCGATTTAACTCCTAGTGAATAAATTGGCCGTAAGAGTCTAAAAAGGTTACAAAATTACTACCGAAAAAATAGCACATTTTTTAAATATCCAAGTTTTTCTTCTCCAAGTAATTTTTCACAGGTAATTTTCTGTGTGATTTTTATTATTCACTTCCCTTGAGCTGTCGGTAAATAAATATTTCTCACGTAATTGATTTTTTTTATTTCAATTTTCGCTATTTTCTTGCCTCACAATTGATGACATGGCAAATTGTATTTTCCTATATTTTCAACCCTGGCTGGATGCCAATTTCTCACCAAATTGCGATGATTCAACCCCGAAAATTTTCAAAGTGATCGCAGCGATGCACCTCGTAAAAATCCAATTTTATAGATTGGCATAAAATCTCTGACTGAAATAGAGAGAGGCGCCAACATTTTCTCATCATTCTAAAAGTAGCCATAAAATACTTGAAATTTTTCATGTTATCAAAAATGTTGCATAATTTTACATTCCCAATAAATAACTGAATTCGGTTGTAAAAATCGGAAACATGTGTAGGAAATATGAATAATAATAAAATTCGAGAAATGCATTTTGAGTTTAAATGCACTGGCAAATGATGGCGATAAAATTTGTCCTAGTTTTAATCAGTCGTCAAATGATTTCGTCTCGTTTCTTAATTTTTGAGTGGATTAAAAATAGACGAAATTGGAGGAAAATCGGATAAATCTAGAATTAGGATGTCAATAAACTTTACGTGGAAGTGGATTCTCTGTATGACAAAATTGGGTGGCAAAAATTGTGTGTTTTCCAGATTTTTTTTTCTTTTACAATTGCATTAAAGTATATTTTTTATTACCTCTTAGACAAATACCGTTTAGGGTCCCTAAAATAGGACACGGTAATTTTCGCCGCTTCGTGAAAAAAGTTCTGAATAAAATTCGCGGAGAGTGCAAACGGGGCCTTAAATACCAAGGCTGAAGAGTTGAGAGATCAACTTTCGATTCCGGCTCCTAAAATTTATCAAAATCCGGCTCCAACCCCGACCTCGACTCCAACTCCAACTGCGACTCCTGAAAGTCTACAAGGTCTAAATCCAACTCCGCCTATAGGCCCAACTACGATAGACATAGGAGCGCATATGTAGCTGCATATGTCATTTCCAGAATAAGAAAGTCAATGTTATTACCCACAATAGACATGTGTCAAAGTGTTGCCACTTTCAAACCTTCGTTAAACTTTCGTTAAGCATGAATGATTCGATAGAAATGGAACTGGCATATGTAAATAGTGAACATAACCTAAAATTTTAGTGTGAATTTAATAATATTGGTGCCATATTGATTTCCACTTGTGGTAAAATGAAGATTAGCTTTTATGTTGACAGCTAACACATGGATCAATAAGTCCCGAGACTAACCCAGAGATGACGCTCGTAGTAAACCAGTAACCACGTCTTTCTAGAGTACTAACCTTTGCTTGAAACGTGTCAAAATTTTAAGTCGATCGGACCAGAAACAGCTGAGTTATCGAGGTTGGAGTAAAGTCGTTTTGTAGTTTGTTTAAAAAATGGAAAAAACCGAGTTTCGTGTTCTGATAAAACATTGTTTTTTAATGGGTAAAAACACCGTGCAAGCGAAACAATGGATTGAAAAATGTTACCCGGACTCTTGTCCATCAAAAGCAACGATTTGTCGTTGGTTTGCCGAGTTTAAACGTGGTCGTACCGACACAAATGACGCGGAACGCTCGGGTAGACCTGTGGAAGCCGTTACACCGGAAAATGTGAGTGAAGTGACAAAAATTATAATGAAAGATCGTAAAGTGAAGCTCCGTGAGATTGCTGAGATAACACAGATATCATATGGAAGTGCATTTACTATCCTTCATGAAAAATTGAGCATGAAAAAGGTTTTTTCCAAGTGGGTGCCGCGATTGCTTTCGATGAAACAAAAACAGCAACGAGTCGATGATTCAGAAAGCTGTTTATCGCTATTTACTCGCAATAAAAAAGATTTCTTGCGTCGTTACGTGACCATGGACGAAACATGGATACATCACTACACTCCAGAGTCGAAGCGGCAGTCATCTGAGTGGCGCACAGCTGGCGAAAGCCGTCCGAAGCGTCCGAAAACGCAGCAGTCAGCTGGCAAAGTCATGGCGTCAGTTTTTTGGGATACGCATGGCGTGACGATTGTATCACCCTAAAAGGTGATTATATTGATGAATAAAAAAAAATTTGGCAAAAAAAATGTTGTTTTCATTGTTAGTCTCGGGACTTATTGATCCATGTGTTATGTATGTCAACATTCGTTGGGAATTTGACATTAACATATGCGGTGCTATGTCGATCGTAGTTGGGCCTTATCTCGGCTAAAAAAATCATTAAATCACCTCAAATCCAACCTTGTTATTGAGTGCAAAAGATTTTATGTTTGACCTAAACTAGAGCGACAAAACTCCCTAGGGGCCAATGGAGGTGAAATAACTTTTGGCCTCCCAGTCTCTCAGTCAAAATTTTATTTAAAAAACGGGTTTTCGCGTCAAAATCCTTCTAAGGGCTGTTCAGAAAAACTCGTGAAACATTTAGGGGGGCGAACTCGAAACAGTGCAACAGTCATACTAAATTTCTTTTTCTGAATCTCGAAAACGCGTGAAGCGGCGAGGGTTCAAAAACGTCAAAATTAGCGTTACGTATTTGTAATATCTCTAATTTCCCCGCATTGCTTTTTGAAGGCTAAAAAATTTGACCCTCAAAAAACCCGAAAACACAAAAAACCCCAAAAATATTATTAAAATCATAATATTTAAGTATCTCCCCAAAAAAAAAACCTATAAAATATGCAACATTCAAGCAACGACAAAAAAAAACCCGTTGAGATCACATGTCAAAAATCACCATCCAAATTAAATTGGCGCCAATTGATTTTTAATTTAATTAGAATTTTAACAACGTCTCGGACCTCATCCGAAAATTTGCAGATTTTTTTTATAAAAATTTATTTTATGTGATCGTTGAACTTATTTTCGGAGCACGACTAATTTTAAGTTTTCCAGCGCTTTTTGTATTTTGTGGATCGTTTCGTTCCGTTTGAAATTCAACGATGGAAATTCAATATTTCTCTTCGGTGAATTTACATAAATCCATGTTGAATGCTGTCTGCATTTAAATAATAACACGGTAAACTACACGACATGGTCTCCTCGGCTAGCCAATGTCTAATGCGATAATTTAAGTTTCCTTCGTGCAGATTTTGTGACTTTCCGCTAAACTTGAGACGATCTCTCGAGTGTAAAAGAAGACAAATGCGATCTCAGAATTTACGACTTTTAAGCATAAATTGTGCAAAATATTTCCCCAATCAATCTATACCGCTTAGAAGATATTAAGTTACACTTAAGTTTTTTTTTGTGCATTTTTTGCAGTTCTTGGCGCATATGAGAAGTCAATAATTCTTCTCGATCGACGTTGTCTGTACTTTAGTGGAGTTCCACTAAAACAATGTTCAGTTTTTGCGTAGAAACGTCTGTAATTTTTGAATTTCGGTCACGTTCGATATTGGCTGCTTGAGCTGCATTTAGAAGAGTTAATATTTTACTGGCAATTCGCCGCCTAAATGTTTCTTTGACTTTGGCTGGTGGATCTTTAACGAGGGACGATTGATAAGTACCTAAAACGCTCTAAAGACCAACATTTTATCGTCAAAAATAACGTAATTACGCCCCCCTCCCCTTTCCCCCATCAATGTATGACGTTGTTTATGGACTATGAAGTGGAATAAACCCAAGCGGCCGGTTTGGACCCAACCAGTACCCTACACCCGAATCAAAATGTATTAAAATCTTCCAAGTGAGCCAAATTATAGCACAGGGTTTTCATAGGAGAGGGGAAGGCTGGGGTTAATTTTAGTGAGCACAATTGTTCATCGAGGGATTAAATTTCCCTTAGTGAACACCACATCAAAATCGCTTCAACGGTTTAGGAGATATCAGGTGAGGGGTTAAGAAGGAAGGAGAACTTAAGGCTACCTAAATTTCTCTCCTTATGACCAAGAAGCTCAAGCAAAACTATTGTCCGAATCACTTTGTTTATAAACACAATCGAAAAAAAACGGAGATGTTGGTTAGCATTTTGTTGTAAATTGAAACTAGGAGTAATTTTTGAATCTTTCCAGGCGGTAAGTTGTTCCAAAGTTTTGATATGTGAAACTCACTGCAATATTTTGCAAGAAATTGCACAACTTTGATTTCCAATGTAAAACTTGCCTTCATCCTTTTCACAAATTGTTTCGAGAAACTCCGTAGCTTCGGATACTTTTGAATTAATCCTCATATACTCGTATTTCTCAAGCCTCAGTTAAACGGCGCTACAATCAGTTTTTCAACATTTTTTTTTACATTTGCTTCCTCAGACATTGCCCAAGAAATCGCCTGTTTACTTAAAATAAGTCTTGATAGTTTTTTGCTCTGCCATTCGCTAGTGTGTCTGGTGACATTTTCATGTCCAGCCGGCGACAAATCATAACTTGTTTTGACGTTTTCACAAAAAAAAATCTCAAGTGATTTTCTCTAAAATCATACAGAAAAAAGACGTTGAAACTTGAACCAGACAAAAATAGACATTTATTGCTTGAACAGAAAAAATAAACAAGCAGAAAAGCGAAATATTAATAATAATAAACTTTGATCTTAATTGCAATTGAAATTCGAAATAAATAATAATTGGTTTCGAAGAAAAAGAAATCGCAAACAATTGGCTACACTTGCTAAGAAGAAACCGACAAAATTCCGATGAAAAGATCAAAAATTTGGTTATTTGAATTTCGAATTTCGTTTTAATGGCGCACTTTTTATATCCTATAAGTCTGGGAAAGATCATCGTCGCGTGCTTCCATTAGCATAAAACCAAGCTCTTAATTAAATGACACCAAAAATAAAAAAGATATAAAATCATGTAAAATTGTAACGACTTTCTTGGAACGATGGTATCGCCTACAACATAATGTATGCATCCGCATTACTCTCCAGATTTATTCTAATTTTTATATAACTAAATTTAACTAATTTGACTAATTTGAAGTTTTTTATATTGCGAAGCGACAATACGAAGATTTTGTGACTGGCAATGAAAGTATTCGAGATTTTGGAATTTTTAAAACAAAAATACAGAAACTTTCTGAAAAAAATCTCCAAGTAGAATCAGAGAAAGAGTGAGTGAGAGAGAAAGAGAGAAAGAGAGAGAGAGAGAAAGGATGAGAGAGAGTAGGGAGAGTGGTAGAAAGGAAGAGAGAGAGAGAAGGGAGAGGGGTAGAAAGGGAGAGAGAGAAAGTGAGAGAGAGAAAGGAAGAGGGAGAAAAAGGGATAGAGAGAGAGAGAGAAAGGCAGAGAGGAGGGAGAGCGATAGAAAGGAAGAGAGAGAAGGGAGAGGGAGAGAAAGGAAGAGAGATAAAGGAAGAGAGAGAAAGGAAGAGAGAGAGAATGGAAGAGAGAACGGAAGAGAGAAAGAAAGGGAGAAAAAGAAAGGGAGAAAAAGAAAGGGAGAAAAAGAAAGGGAGAAAAAGAAAGGGACAAAAAGAAAGGGAGAAAAAGAAAGGGAGAAAAAGAAAGGGAGAAAAAGAAAGGGAGAAAAAAAGGAAGAGAGAGAGAGAATGGAAGAGAGAAAGAAAGGGAGAAAAAAAAGGAAGAGAGAGAGAGAAAGAGAGAGAGAATGGAAGAGAGAAAGAAAGGGAGAAAAAGAAAGGAAGAGAGAGAGAGAAAGAGAGAGAGAATGGAAGAGAGAAAGAAAGGGAGAAAAAGAAAGGAAGAGAGAGAGAGAGGAAGAGAGAGAGGAAGGAAGAGAGAGAGAGAGAGGAAGAGGCAGAGATAGGGTCAGAATGAGAAGAGAGAACAAGAGCTGTCTGTCCGTCAGTCCGACTGTTCGTCCATCCCAGAAGACCATAACCCTCAAAAAGGTTGAGACTTGACCTTTTTTACAGTTGCCCTTTTACTAAATAGCAAGGCTTAGTACTTGGACGGGCAAAATGGAACCATTCCTACAAACGAAACAGGAGTGGTATTCCGTAACTTGATTCAAGCGTTTGTTTCGAGTTAGAAGAAAAAGTAGTATTCGCGATCCCTGTTTCGCCCTGTCATTTATCTTGATCGGAACAAAGACAGCGAATATTACCTACTTTTTCTTCTAACTCGAAACAAACGCTTGAAACAAGTTACGGAATATCACTCCAGTTCTTTGCAATTTTCTCGAAAACGGTAAGTCGAATTGAAAAATTTATTTATGCAAAATGAGTTTAGAATGGAATTTTACATATCTCACACATACAGCAAAATCCAGTTGAACCCCTCCTTCTCTCCTCCCCATACAAATGGATTTTTTTCATGAACCTTTTATCTGCCCTCATATCGAATGTTTGACGATTGGACCTTGCCAATGGTAACTTTTCTTATATTTCCATTTAAGAATACTTTAGTAAAGGAAAAATAACCTTGTCACAGGTTTTAATTTTTTTAAACAATTTAAAACTGTGTCTTAAAACTGACAATAAAAAATTTAGTCGTTGATCACGCTATTTTTTTTCTAAACAAAAAATAAATCGCCTTTTCAAATAATAATAAAAAACATTAAAGATCAGTGAAGACACGATCCTTTTGTCTCTTAATTGACATACAAACAATAAAATTTAATGATCGTGTTATTTCGCTTTGTTAGCGACGGGCGGTAAACATAATTTACATAAGCAAATATACATAATCTATGATATGATAGTTTTAAATGCTTTATTCAACTTTTTCTCGAAAAAAAAAAAATGAAATCATGATATGCTGTCTCAATGAAGATGCATGTCCACCAATCATAAAAAAAAAAACTTTTCGGGAAAATTTATTTCAAAATTAATGACATCATTATCGCATTAACATTGTTTGCCTAATTTTTTAGATTTCGATATTTCTTTGTTTAGATTTTTTCTTCGTTTCTTATTTTTGGGCGAATTTTTTATCTCCAGCTGGGAAATGATCAGCAAACGCTGAATTTTTCAGTATTTTTGCTTGAGATTTTTATGAGCAGGTAATAAAATTTATTAAACTTAATCAGATGTTAACTAAGAAGCTTAACCCTTGGAGCACAATGAACGCAACCAAGCCGCAACTAAGGACGCTTCGAACTGTCACGCAACGCAGTTCATGATCGGTTGAGCACAATAGAAGCGTCGTCTGTTGCATTGTGAGACAAACACAGAATAATTAAAAGTGAACTAAAGTAGAAAAATATATAAGAAATGGATAATTTTGAAGCAATAATTTGCTTTGTTGGTCTTTATCTTTGTTATTTGTATGTTATTGCAATAAAGTTATCAATTTTTCTCTTGAACGACATTTCCCCAACCTCACTTTATGAACTGTCAACGCGGAGTTGTTGCGTTAAAGTTCAAAGTTTGGCAACTTTTGCGTCGATGGTTGCGTTCAATGCGTTCACTGTGCTCACTCAAAAGCATTTCTGTGAAATAAACTCGTAAGTGACATTTGGATGCCTGTTGGTTGCGGCTTGGTTGCGTTCATTGTGCTCCAAGGGTAAAGTGAGTCAGAATTGCGGCGGTAAATCAATGATCATCAACGACAAAAGTTTCGAAAATTCGAAAGTCATAAAAATTCAAAATTCCAGCATTTATGTTGAATCTGTTTATTTCTTTAAATGGTTTTTAATATTGTAATGTTTTTAAGCGATTAAAAAATTAAATTCCCGACAAAAATTTATCAACACCCGTTTTTTTTCTGCAGTCCGCAGCCCTCCCTATCTTTATGATGGCATTACTTATTCAATTTTGAATTTAAAATATTAAAAAAAAAATTTGTGGCTATGTCAAGTGATTTTTTACAGAATTTTGCTAGAAGGAAGACGGTCAAACAGGAACTGATTTTGTTAAAACTACTAGAAATCAGACAAGTTTAAGCGACCCAAAGTAATTTTAACATCAAAATCTCAAGGTCGAACTTCTTTTTCTGATAAAAAAAAACACAATAACAATAATAAAAATTTAATCTTTACCCATCCTACAAAGCACAAAAAATCAAACAAAATTTCAACACATCCACCGATTCAGATACTTTTGTTAAAACTTTTGGGCCACCCAAAATTTTTTCACACAAAACACATTACGATCAGCTGATTGAAAGATATTCGAGTAAACAATTTACTTGCGTTCAAAGCAATATTATCGGAAAAATTCCAATTAAAAATAGATTTTCGCCTGTGTATAACTTGGACATAATCCCAAAAATATCTTTGTTCGTTTTATCTGTTTTTGACCAGTTTTAGCTACTATGGCGGCATTACAGCTTCTTAGATGAACGTCTTTGAATTGTGAACAAACCACTCATCGCTTATGCGAAGAACAGATGAATTTTAACAACCGAATAACGCATCATTCGCGCACGGCAGGTAGCCCTCATTTATGAGTTCTGACAGTCAATTTTGCTTTTGTGATTCAACAATATTCGAACTTGCACGTAGTTTAAGATGGGCCCTATCCCAAAAATACATTCAAATTCATTCATCTGTTTGTGTGAGTGTTTTTTATGCTGTCAAAAATTGGACGTGCGCTGCCGAAAAATTCCATCCGTTGTGATTACTGTCAGCGATGGGTGCCAAAAAATGCTCCCAAAAGTGTTTTATTTTGATGTTTTTATGTCATTCGAGACGTTTGTTATTTTGACGATGTTTTCTATGATGTTACAAGCGTTTCTTGTAAGAACACCGACTAATATTTTTTTATGGTTTTTCTTTCTCAAACGTTTGGTTTGAAAAAGATTTTTTTCGAAGGGCTCTGTAATGAAAATTCGAAAGGAAATTGAAGAACTTTTCAGCGAATTTTATTTGAGATCAATTTTGAAGTAAATATTTTAAAGACTTTTGAACAAATCAACAATTAGGCGTTCGAAAAATTGCACCTAATCAGAGGCGCGGCTGCAAATTTTGTCTTCGTCCGTACCCCCGCAAGATATTGTTGTGAGCCACCAAAAATGATTTTTTAACACGTTCGTGACATCGTGTACCACTGGTGGTACATGTACAGTTTTTTAAAACCGCGCGATTAAAAAGTGCGGTAGTTTTTTTGTGGACGTAAATTTTTATTTCTAAATTATCAAGAAGTATATCTGTGCGAAGTCCAAATCCACCCACCGACCCACCCACCTACCCACCAGTCCACCCGTGGTACACGATGTCCAAATGTAAAAAAAGTTGAAGAACTAATGTCACGAGCGTGTTAAATCGTTCGATGGCCCCTATTAAGAAACCTCCCTCTTTTAACAGAATTTTTGTGGAAGCGAACTTTTCAAATTCTTTTATTTTAAACTTACAGAAAACTATTTTTAATCGCATTAATTAATCAAAAATTGTTATTTGAAGAAATTTTGATAAATTAAAACCAGTTTCAACATCGATCCGTTAAATAATTCAAGAGAATTATATCTTGAATGGCAACCACGTCAGAAGAATTAAATCAGAAACATTAAATTAATTGAAACTTACACCTGACATCGTATCAGAAGGTATAGTTCTTGGCGTTCATCAAAAAAAAAAAAAAATAAACAGAAAATTCAAGAAAATCTACAAGAAAAACAAACAAACGAAATGAATCAAACGAATCTTCTGTGTCCACCAACTTCTTCGAATATAAGATAAGATAAAATGATCCCAAGCTAGAAAGGACTTCTGGTTTATAAAAATATTCTCAGTTTCTGTTTGTGTTTCTGGTTTTGTTGCTGCAACATAATTTGCTGCACTCTTATAGAGTCTAAGAACATTAATGCGGTTGGCCATCAGTTAACGTATGACTATGTCTTAAAGCACTCTAGTGAGATGCAGTGAGGTGCAGTGCAGGAGGCAGCCATATAGCTTTAAAAATTAAATTTATTACCGTCTTAAAGAACAAGTGACATCTGTAGAAGAATATTTATGATTTTTTCCCTATTCACTCTTCAATCTGGCAGACGTTCAAAGATTTTTTTCACATTCGGTTCTCTACCTTTGAATCTCTCGTGAATGATCGGAGGATTTTAGAATAGAAACTCGATGCTATTGAAGAAATGTGGAGCCAAGAACCTGTACAGGTATTTCAAGAAATCGTAATGAGTTGCACAAATATATATATATGTATTATTGCTCATAAGATTTGCTTTTTAACTTGGAAAAAACTACATTGAATTTGTTTGTAAAAGTAAACATCTAATGCTTGAGTACACACTATTTTCTCTAGACAAAATTTCAGATCTCTAGCTCAATGCTTTCAAAAGGCATGGTATTTACAGACAGACGGACAGACGGACGGACGGACGGACAGACAGACGGACGAACAGACGGACGGACATACGGACGGATATACGGACAGACATACGGACAGACATACGGGCAGACGGACGGACAGACGGATAGACATACGGGCAGACGGACGGACAGACGGACGGACAGACGGACGGACAGACGGACGGACAGACGGACAGACGGACGGACGGACGGACGGACGGACGGACAGACGGACGGACGGACAGACAGACAGACAGACAGACAGACAGACGGACGGACAGACAGACAGACAGACAGACAGACAGACAGACGGACGGACGGACAGACGGACGGACGGACAGATGGACGGACGGACAGACGGACGGACGGACAGATGGACGGACGGACAGATGGACGGACGGACAGATGGACGGACGGACGGACAGACAGACGGAAGGAACGGACGGACAGACGGACGGACATGCGAAAATCAAAATGTTTTGTCAGCCCTAACACTCTGGTGTAGTTCATTTTTGTGTGCGATGATTGGTTCGATGCGTTACAAACGGTATACTAAATCTAATATACTCCTATATGGTATATCATATAGAGTATAAAAATCAATTGCGCCAAAAGCTTACTACCGAAAATTCCTTTGAACTCAAAAGGTAAACGTTCGATGTAACAAAATATTTACACAACAAATTTTGTTTATTATTATTAAATTAGTTACATATCTTAAAACGTCTCTTCCGCATATCTTAATAAAAAAAACTGTCAACTTTCAAAAAAAAAATCATTCTAGCCGCCAGCGGAAGTTTCACTCAGTTTTTTTTCCTTTGACAAACAAAACTTTCGTCTAAATAAAACGACAATTTTTCGTACAGCAAATGACAAACATTTTACAAAACATTTCAAAACATTATCTGGAAAAAAAGAAACTAAAAATAAATATACAGATACCAATTATTTAAAACATGAGAAAAACACACAAGAAAAATGGGTGAAGTTATGTTGATATAATTGGAAAATAATTTCAAAATATTTGGAGTTTTTTTTTATTGCGACACAATTTTTTTTTTTGAGTTTTTTGTTAAGTAATTTAAATTAAAATAAGCTTCGATTTGTGATTTTATTAAAGTTTTTTTACGCCTATTAAAATTTTTAAACTCTTGTAAAACATCGACTGACATGATAGCATGTCACTTGCATATTAATAGAATATTTTTTTAAAATTTTCATTGCTTGAATTACCTCACAGCTGGAAAGAAAGTCCAGAAATAACGAGAATAGGAAACACGCATAATCGTTAATCATTTTGGAAGTTGTTATTTTTTTCCATCGTTAATATTTTTTTCTATCAAATGTGGACATTTTTATCGACGATAAATTAAAATTTTAATCATTTGAAGAACATATTTTTTAAAAGTTATAAATTTTAGCTTTGATTTTTTAATTGTTAATAAATTTTTCTTGTTAACCTGTTCGATTGGTGTAAAGAAAAACTGTCAAATTATGTCAAGGAAATTGAATGTCAAGTATTCTGTTTGGTGGTATTTTGTAGTGGATGTGGGCTCAAAGAAAAAGTATTTAATATCGCATTAAAATCTCACAGCTGGAAATCTGTCAAAGCCATATAAATTTCCAGTTACATATGCGACTCCGGATTATACAGGTTTCACTGTATATGAAGGTTGAACGCTTGTAAGTCTGTCAGTCTATCAGTTTTTTTAGTCTCAAAAACCGCGAGAGCTAGAGCCATGAAATTTTACAGGCATCTTTGGTCCTGTAATGGAACTCCGGTAACTAGAATTAACCAAAATGGCTGCTTTTTAAAAATCGCAATTTTGTTTTTCGCGATTTACCCCGAAACTACGCGTTTTCAGTAGTCTTAGGCCCCTGTTACACGGGGCAACTTTAAACCGATACGCGATACAAAAAGTTGCTCGTTTGTGCTACACGCGGCGACAAGTTGCCGGAAACTTCTATATTTTACACAGTGAGTGTTTCATGTGTGTGTGAAGTTGTTTGAAGAACAAACCCGGTCTTTGTGATTTTGTGCTTGTGTGCGTATTTTGTCGCCTTGTTTCTACTTTCGGAACTGGCGACATTAGCCACCGCTTCCCTCACTTCTCGCGCCTATACTTAAGAAAAGTCGCCGCTTAAAGTTGCCCCGTGCAAAAGTGGGAGACAATATAATAATGGGAATCTTGGGTTCATCCAGGGTCTAAACGCGCTTTTTGATACCCGATCCTTGATAAGCAAATGTCACAAAGGCAGAAAATGCATTTTTCTCGTTTTACTTTGAAGCTACGCATTTTTCTATTTTCTTATAATACTCGTATATCACAATTTGAAAATAGTGAAATTCCCTTCACTTTTCCTTACCACATGAACTCGATAAAAAATATCAGCTGTGATCAACATTAGACTTTCCACTGCAATATTTAGTTTTGCAAAAAAATATCTCGAGAACCGTTAAGGGAAAAAATGCAATTTTTTTCCCAAAAGCTCATAGTTTCGAAGAAATTTTCAATATACATACTGTAATTTAAAAAATGTATACACCCGTTACAGCTAACGGTACTTTTCCAAAAAGTTCATAGAATACTATGATTAAACTAATTTACAAAATAATTCAAGTCGCTAACTCAACGCGTTCTCGAATACGTAAACGGACAGACCAACAGACAAACCGACAAACAGACCGACAGACAGATTGATAGACATATAGACTGACAGACAGACCGACAGGCAGGCCGACTGACAGACCGATAGACAGATCGACAGACAGACAGACAGACCGACAGACAGACCAACAAAAAGGCTGGCAGAAAGACCGACAGACAGACCGACAGAAAGGCTGGCAGAAAGACCGACAGACAGACCGACAGACAGACCGACAGACAGACCGACAGACAGACCGACAGACAGACCGACAGACAGACCGACAGACAGACCGACAGACAGACCGACAGACAGACCGACAGACAGACCGACAGACAGACCGACAGACAGACCGACAGACAGACCGACAGACAGACCGACAGACAGACCGACAGACAGACCGACAGACAGACCGACAGACAGACCGACAGACAGACCGACAGACAGACCGACAGACAGACCGACAGACAAAAGCACGGACATCCGCATAATTTTGCTTGTCACGGATTTTGTACTGATCAGAAAGTTTCTATCTGCCTTCGTTCTCGAGAAGGCCTCCGTTATGAATACAATACTTTCCCTCTATAGCTGAAAAAAGTAAAAATTTTAAAAAAAATCCCAATCTTTTTTTATAGCCAAGTTAATTAATTCTTTCTCCACTATCTCTCGCCACAAGACAGAAACATTTTTTATCAGTCAATATTTTGCATATTATTACAGCCCAAAACGAGTTCCAAAAATTTAAATGCACTTCAAATTTATCCGAAAAGTGTCCAGTTTTCTGGAAATTAAGACGCATGGTTTTAATTATCATAAATCACGCGTGGGCCATTCAACTTAAATCACAAATTCTTCAAGTTGATCCACGATTTTTCGCCCACTTGAACCCATCACCATTCAGCATCATTTAAAGTTACACGCGACAAAAGCTCATAAAAATTCCCATAAATTGTATTAGAAAAAAAAAAAAAATAGAAAAATGAAAAACTGGGAAAACCTATAAAAGAAAACCATAAATAAATTAAGCGAAAACCAAAATTAAAATTAGAAGAAAAAAACTAAATTTTCCTTCAAAACATAAAATGAAGAGGATTTGTCATATTTTTGGAATGCAGAAAATGCAGCCTTTCAGAAAAATCCCAGAAAGCTGAATTATAAAAAGTTATTAAATTCCTATAAAATTGTTAATAAAATATGCCATAAAACTGGGCAGATTATGTTCATGTCAAACAGTAATTGGCTTACATTGTAGTTTAATAAGACGTTATTTTATGTGAGCATTATGGAATTATTGCAATATTATAGAGTCATAATAATTTGTACTTAATTCGAGATTGTATTCATAGCAATTGATAGTATTTTTCATGCGTGAATTAAGTTATTCACGATTGTATGGACACATAAAATTAAAAATGAGTATAAATTAAGCTGTAATTACGAAAAGTTTAACTTTTTCAAAAAAATTGAAGAGTTTAGTTGTTTTACCTCAAATGATATACATTTTTGCCTACAACCTGCAACTCAGATACATTTTTGATTTATTTAACAATAAATCATAAAAATTTAATACTAAAAATGGTGATAAAACATGAACACCATGTCAAAGTTACAAATAAACAAAAAATAAACTATTAAACAATTACACATCTGCACAGATTAATATTTAAAAAAATATATTGATTGGAAATTTTAATTAACACAAAATCAAAGTCTTTTAGCGAATGTAGCGACCACCCCCCCCTCTCTCCCACCACTCCCCACTCACCACACTCTCCTTTCCCCTTTCTCCCCCTCCTTTCCCCTTTCTCCACCTCCTTTCCCCTTTCTCCCCCTCCTTTCCTCCCTCTCGCGGCAGCCCCTGGCGATTTTTGGGTGCTCCAGGGCCTGTAGCGGCACCCCCGGCGATTTTTGGGTGCTCCGGGGCCTGTAGCGGCACCCCCCGGCGATTTTTGGGTGCTCCGGGGCCTGTAGCAGCACCCCCCGCCGATTTTTGCGTGCTCCAGGGCCTGTAGCAGCATCCATGGGCTGTAGAAGCACCTCCCCTTTCCACCCAACGATTTTTGATATGGAGGTACCGCTGACCGCCCCCCCCCCCTCCTCCCTCGGAAATGATGACGTATTTTATGAGCAGTCTTTAACGAAATTTTTTTTCGATTCATTCAAAGTCCTTCAAAGTCGTTATAACCGATTTCCAGTGGATCTTCATCAGGGATTTACTATTAATGGCTTAGTATTCAAGGACATGACACTTTTCTCAGAAAAAAAATTATCTTTTTTCCCCTTTTTTACGAAAATTAAATATTTTTTCGTTATTATCTCGAAAACGGCTTATCGTATTGGAAAATATTTAAAGGCTTGTAAGAGATTTTTAAAACAAATTCGCTCTACACAACAAAGTTTAATTGAAATTCTGTAAAAAAAAAACAAATTGAAGTGATTTTCTCGAAAATGGTTTGTTATATCAATTTTTAAAACGTAATTCATCATTTTTTTTTTTTGAAATTATGACATTAGGACAAATTATAGGTAAAATGTCGACCAAATTCTTTCAATCAATTTTAACTTTCAAATAAGGAAAATCAATAAACAGCGACTTTTCAAGGTGCGAGAATTTAAATAATATTTATAATAGCAATTAACAAATGACAAATATTAATGCTGTCAAATCGATCAAGACTGAAGTGGGTCAAGCAACCAACCTGTAGATCATTGAACGTCCCAAAAAAAACAGCATCTAAAAGATTTTTTTTTCTAATCCATGTTAGGAGCTGAGCTTAAGATTTCATTCATCTCAAGAGTTGGTAATCTGTGTACATAAATTGAAACTCCAAATTGATATAAAATTTAGATACAAATTGTCAAAAGTCGTTCAACTGTCCGAAATCGAATTGTTCACTTAATTATAAAGAAAAACATCCAAAAATCCCATCGTAAATAAATTTTGTAAAAATGTTTATTTGATCAAGAGTTACTCGAGACATTCAAAATTTGAAATAATATTCCACACATGATCATTAAGCATGAAATATTTGTTTAAATATCTCATTAGCATGCCAAGTCCAAGAAAATAAATTATTATATGGTCCACACCGGAGTGCCACGCCAAACGACGTACGGTAAGCGCCCCCGTGCCGTCCGTTTATCTATCCACAAATATTTAAAATTTCGAACGTGAACAGAATATGGGGCGCCAAACTAACCCATGGGGAGGCGGCTCCATTCAATTCGGTTCAGTTTTATCCAGTAACAGGGAGGGACCCAAAGTAGGAAAGTGTGTGAAACCATTGCACAATAATTCCATGTTGATATTTAAACTGTTTTGTGAGATAAAACTTTTTTTTCAATTCTTTAGATAAATTCGAAAAATTAAAAGACTTTTCTTGCCATTGACGCCCATACACGTACAGCACCCTGTGCGTATTTTCCACAGGTATCCATACGACAAAAACCACTTCCTTCTTCGATCAATCACCTAGTTTTCAGTTTCAAATAGAAACTGAGGAAATCGTTTATTTTCCTTAGCTTCAGTTTTTGACAGTCGAGAAAACTCGATTTTCAAAACCGAAAAATTCCACGTTCCAATAATTTCTTGGTTAGAATTTTTTTTTTCTTCGTCTTTGGTTTCGGTATCTGATTAACATGTCAACGCCAACACACTTCTTGATCGCCGAACAATTTCTTATTTAAATCTTTGACTCTGAGTGTCACTGAATCTTGTTAGCATGCGGTTAATGCAGTTCAAGATTTAATTGAAATTTTGTGCAGCTGAATGGAGATTTATAATTAGGGAGTATTTATAGAAATATTAAATAAGGTTCTCCTTTTTTTCTTTTTAAACCGAATCCTTACAGGATTAGGTGGAACTTCATCAGAAGGAGCAGGCGACAAGCCAGTGGGAGGTTGAAGAAATAATTTACTTCTGGTGCCTTTTTTACCGATTCAATTTCACAATCTAAGATTGAATACATAATTTTTTGTGTTGCAAAATAACAAAATTATTTGGAATTTTGTATTTTGGACCATTTCCCAACATTTTGTAGCCAATTTAAAAAAAAAAATTTTTTTTGTAAATTTTTGATATTTCAAAAAAAAATCTCAAGGAAATTTCAAATCTGAAGAAAATTTTTTTTAAAAAAAAAAAGTTCTACAGTTTTAGGAAAAACAAAAAACACACATCCTTCAGGAGACTTTAATCTATTAAAAACCGTTTTCTGTGAGCCGATAGGACAAAAATTTCGAAACAAACAAACGGTTTTCCCAATGTTTAATCCTTAAAAATTGTATCCTTTTATCTCGCAAACGGTTTAAAGGATTTTCATGAAATTTGAAATCCTACAGTTTTCGGGCACGAGGAATCGATATCCGGTGTCCTCTTTGGGGACAAGTCGATTTTTCAAGGACCTCGTCCTTGTGCCACCCAAACCGTTGAATGCACCTCAAAAAGGACATCGGATATCGATTCTCCGTCCTCGAAAACTTATAAATTCTGAATTTCAGCCCGATCGGAGGACTTGAATTTTTCGTCCTTAAAAAAACTAAGGGGTACCCCTTGCGATTTTTTCAATTTTGTGACACGTCTCCGATTTCGCTGAAATTTTGCGTAGGGGGGTTTTTTGAGCCTCTAATTAAGAATCCGTTGTCCGTTTTCCGATATCATTAATGATTTGAGCGGTGCGGGGGGGCGGAAGTGTCTCACGAAAATTTGAATTTTCACTTCCAATTTACTAGTAACGCAACTGTACAAAATTTCAAGTCTCTAGTTCCCTCATTTCGAAAGTTCTGGTGTTCACGAACAGACAGACAGATGAATGCCTCAAATACGGACATCAAAAAGGACAAAACATGGAGATTCACTTCTCCTGCAACTGTTAGATCAATTGAATGGTGAGGTGGGGCGCCAAATACAGGTCTTGCCTCGGGTGCCGCTTTATCTTGGCACGGCCTCGGTCAAATCAACGGTACACCAATGCTACGAAAGGGGGAAGGGGTAAGAGATTTAGTGGACCGTAAAGATCGGTTCCCAAAAAAAAAAAGTTTTCAAACTTTCGGTATCCCAAAAAGACCTTTAAATTTTCTGTTCTGAAAAGAAAAGCTCAAACATATATTTAAATTTTTAGGGGTTTGACACTTTCTATCTCGTAATCATCAAAATGTTACTTCTTCACCACAATTTTACTACAATATTTTTGATTTACTTACTGGTCGCCGATTTTTATTACTTACATAATCGAAATGTTGTTTATAAACATTGTTGGTGTCATTAATCCTGACGAATACACGATTTTCCGGTAAATTTGATCCTTCTCCAAAAATAAACACGAAATTAGTTGTCGGATTCACTATACGCGATCGCTACACGATATGTTCTAAATGTGTCAAAAATGTCATCACCCACTAGAGACCGTTTCGAAGTGCAAAAGCAAAAAAAAAAAGAAAAGCGAGGAAAATCGAGCAAGGAAAAATCCTCATCGTTCACGTCGATTCTAATAATATGAAAAAGCGCAATTCCGGGGAAACCCAATTCAGAGACGCGAAGATTCAAAATCACAGCCGGAGCTGCTGGTCGCCAATTATTTTCCACGGGCTGCACGCACATCTCAATTGGAAACTGTCAACTAAATTTTCCAGCACCGGCAGATGTGCCCCAATTTTCTACAAATCGCCCGCTCCATTTGACGCAAATGCGTCGACCCCAAGTTGTCTCTGTGGAAACCTTTTCGAGTTTTCCATCGTTCTAAGATTTTCACCCCAGTCAACGATTTTCTAAGCGATCGTCGGTCGTTCCGGGAAATGGGAAAATCCACAAAGGTTGAGTGGGCTGAGGTTGATTAGAAAATTATGACATGGCAGCCGTTTTTTAGTTGTTTTCGTTTTGAAAGTGCAAACGTTGAAAAGAAATTTTTTCTGCGGATTATCCGATGCGCGCCCCAATCGCGTAGAGCTACAAAAAGTTGGCTATTTTTGTGGCTGGCAGTCAGAGGAAAATGTTGAAATGTCGCCAAGTCGAACACTAAATTAATGGGTTATTCGCCCTGCCTTCTTCCCCGAGAGTGTGCAGGCGAGGGGGCGATGAAGATGTATTATTGTTGCATTTGCCAGCCCAGAACCTTTCCTGGCATCTTTTCTGTGCGGCCACCCGTACAGCGGCCAGCGAGATTAATGCATGATTAAACAAAATTTTGAGGCAAATTTTTGGCGGTCGAAATTAAGTTGGCCCGGGTGATGTGTTGGAATTAAATGTGCCCATTTTGGTTTTAAAATTTTAGACAAAATTTTAGTAGATATCCGCCCCTATAAGAGAATGTAATAAGTGTCAGATACGTGCCAGACACGCAGAGAAAAAAAAGATAATTTTGCGTGACATACACGCAGAGAAAAAAAGAGAATCCGGACAATAACCAAAATAGTTAATTCAATCACAAAATTGTTGATTTCAATTACAAAAATAGTCGATTTAACCATAGAATAGTACATTTTACTACAAAATCGTTAAATTTACTACAAAAATAGTCGATTTTGACTATTTTTGTATCTGAAATTAACTATTCTGGTATATCTGAAATTAACTATTCCCGATTCCCCATTATAAAATAGTTAAATTTACTATATTTTTTCTCTGCATGTTTACCAAAAATTCTAGTAGGGTTTGGATGGCCGCAGCTGCAGTTTTAAATGGCTTGTGAAGGCTGGATGACCTGCGACATTTGTGAGGTTTTTACTTATAAATGCGTCACACTTCTGGTTGATTTGTTTGTTACCAGTAAACTCAGAATCGGCTAAATGGCATTTACTGAAGCTTCACAATTATACTAACGATCTAGCAGGTTCTAACATAGGCTATAAAACGTTTTGTTAGTATGGTTTGATGAGGAAGTCTCCATACAAACTTTGATGATGGTTTGATGAAGGAGTTTCCATAAAAACTGATAGATTTTTTGCGATTTTCTTGCAAAAGCTTCGTCATATCGAAAAAATTATAAACATAAAAAGTGTTCAGAATATGATTTTACACATCTCTTTTATACAATAAAATTCAATTGGACTACACTATACGTTTTCCATACAAATATGTCATTTTTTGTCTGCCGATAATTGTGAATTTTATCAGCATTATCGGCACACGTATCCAATTATGATAAATATACAATGCCATCGTATTCGAGAATACTGAATTCCATGAAAATAGATTAAAGCTTGTAAAGAATATAATTTCCGGATTCAAAAAATCGAAAATTCTCTCTTTTCTGCTATTTCACTACAAAAACTCCAAGCCGAAATATCTCCAAGAAACCACACTATCTTTTCAAGAACTTAATATTTACTAACCTTAACAAAACGTCCAATCATCTGCTGAGTTTCACAATCAATTATCCACACTGATCAGTGGTAATTTACATCCATTGTACTGTTGATCCTCCTGAAATGGAAGAAAGGCAAAATAATGAAACTGCTTTATACACAACAAACCAAAATGGAAAGAATGCTAAAATTTTCGATACATTTCATTATTCTTATGCTATTAAATTCTTAATGCTGTCCATAAAAGGTCATTAGCAATAAAAACGCGGTTATCCATAATTCGAAATAAACAATTTTCCACGCGATTATCCAATGTTAACCATAGTTTCAATTATGTCGACATCGAATTAAAGAAATGCCCACTCATTTCAAACTCTCCGTTGTTGTGGGCCGAAATTATTATGCGCTGGAATTGAGACCCTCCGCACCTAAATAGGCCCCCCGAACGCCCCTATAAACATTCACAGCGTGATGTTTTTTTAGAAAAAAAAAAAGTTTTTCTGCCATGGACCCGAAGCTAAAAACGGCCTGCTCTCCTTTTAAGCCAAATTAATTGTCCGGCCAGCTTCATTTCTGTCACTAATTAATATGTTCTCATTGGAAATGCGTATAAACTCCGCATAATTAAAATAATTTCGCTTTTGGACGATATTCCAACGTTTGTCGATGCAATTTTCTTCGCTTTTCTCGTTTCATGTTGCATATGAAGTTTTATGGCAATCGAATTGCATGTGAAGAGATTTCTTAAGATGTGTGATTATTGGCATGACAATTAATTCCCACACGCCATACGCTAAAGTGAATTATATCTTATATCAAATTACTTTGGGGGCATAATAAAATACACATTCATCTAAAGGTGCGATTTGGTTTTTTTTTTCTTGGTATGCAAACCACGTTTTGTTGAACATCAAAAGAGTAATGTTGGATTGTTTGGGAAATGTGGAACGGATATGGAATCAATTCTTGCCCAGCTGGGGGTCGTTGAGAAATTTTAATTTTAATCAGTCGTTTTTTTTTTAATTTTGCTGCAATTCTTTATTTTTTAAAAGCTTTTCTTTAGCTTGCTTTTTTGTCTGTTTGTTTGTCTGTCTCTTTGTCAGGGTCGCATATTATAATAATGTAAGTTTTTGGGGTCGCTCAATGCGATTCTGACCTTAGGAAGTCTGTAAGGATAGCAGAAGGTCCTGTAAGAATAACGTGATTAATTTTCCGGAAAAATCTCATCCGAAGACGGACTGACAGACGGACTGACAGACTGATTGACAGACGGACTGACAGACGGACTGACAGACGGACTGACAGACTGATTGACAGACGTCAGTCGGACGGATGGACGGGAGAGGGTAGATAATAGGCGAAAAATGCCCTTAAAGGCTGATCTCTCTGATGTTGAGAACCGAACCCAAATCCCTTAAGAATTGCAGGAGTGACTAGTGAGGAGTTATCTTAGTTCTTTGACATACAAACTAGATTATTTAAAAAAAATGCGCCGCATGTGAAAATTTTTGAATTCCAATGTCAATTACACTCTTATGGATATTTTTTCAAATTTTGTCTGTCCTCATATAGAGTATTTGACCATTAGTTCCTGACAATTGTAGATTTTCTTAAGTTTTTCATTTCTATTAGTTTAATATATTGGATATTTTAAAATTGCTTCTTAGGACTTGTAATTTACAGTAATTCTCCATTCATCTTTTATATTTTTATCAAATAGACATTTTTACTCAGGTAGTAAATACTGCAGCAATTATCGTTTTAAGCAGATAAAAATTAATCCCATTTACTCCCGATTAAATGTGCTACCGATGACAGGAAACATCCTTTTAGGGAGTTGTTTTCACTCGACAGGATAAGTTTTTGAACATTTTTTGACATTTCAATTTCATGGGATGGTTTAGTTCCTTATCTTTCCTTTTTTACCTGCCCATAGCCACAATGTCCTTTCCCTTAGCCAAATTTTACGTTTAAAGGCTTTGTTTGCAGTTTAATCTCTTTAAAAAGGAGAAAATATTTAGGTCTAGAAATTTGAAGCGCACAAAAACACAAAAACAACAAATAACCGTCTAGATTTTTTTTTTTTTTTGAATTTTTATGGACAGTAAATCACTGTTAAAGGTAAAATGAATATCGAAGGACAATCGCTTCGCATATAGAAAAAATATGCACCGAAATGTTTCCAACGAATTCCAGTTGGTCATAATTAGACTGTCTTTGTAAGAGATGCAAAATTCGAATTCCTTTTAGTGCTTCTGTTACCGGCAAGAAATCACTTCGGATTAAGTTAAAATTGCCGGGAAAATTATGTTTCTATTGTTCGCCTTAACGAGAATTTACAAAAATCCTAACATAATTCCAAAGATCGCAACACAGTAGCAAGAGTGACCGAAATTTACAAAAAAAAAAAAAAGATCACTGAAAACACGCGTTCGTTTTTTTTTTTAAGTTGGGCTCTGGCCAATTAAATTAAATAACCTTTAATCCTTTTATCGGATCCGGCTGGCAAATTAATTACAACAAGATCAGAATTCTTCGAGGTTTTCCAGAGCTCCTTGAAGATCGTGATCTTGTTTTATGTTCGGTGCCGATCGAGAGTGCATGATCTTCGCAAGGTATTTCACTTTGCGTTTGCAATAAAATCAGTCAATTACTGGTTTTGTGACGCCAAATATTTTAACAATCACATGGTAGATCGTTGTAGATGGCGCTTCTTAGATGGTCACTGCCAAGATCGCGGTTTCTTTCAACTTTTACTTGCGGTTCACATTAAAGACCACTTCTGTTGTAGGGTCGTAAAATGTGCGGGTCATTTGACCATCGTGGCCCGTAAAACCAATAAAACTTTGTAAGACATAACGTTTTTTGCGCTATTCCAGTTGTACGCAAATTATCGTCAAATTTATTCAAATTAATGGCCATTCAGTGCGCATTCTTTTTACAAATTTAATACTGATGTCGTTTTGATGTTTGCCATAACATAACCAAACCAATTTCTCCTACAAGCAATTAAATTTTTTTTGTCGTGTCGTTCTTGTGAAGCCGGTTGTTCGTCTCACTTGACTAGAATTCTAATAGATTTTCGCGAAATTAATTTAAATGACTCGGACTGGTTGTTAGAAATTTTCATTATTTTGATGTGGCATTAAAAGTGATTAAAATCTCTGATTTTATTGCTGTTGATTTATAAAAATTCAGGTATGAGGTAAAAAAAAGATTTTTTTTCTTCAAAGATTTTTTATTGTCGGAAATTTCTTCTACTTGTTTGAAAATTTTTCATAGTCGAAAAGAATGTCGATTTCTAAACTGTCCAGGAAATATATCGCACAGTCAGGGGAGGTGGGTCTTCAGGGGTGTACTCCATACCAAAAATTATGAAAAAAATGTGACCTGAGGGAATTGGGGGCCCGCCCCTAAAGAATTTATCAGACAAGATTTTTCAATATGAAATAAAAATTCAGACCAGATTTTTTTTTTGTTTTTCAAGTATTAATACTTACCGTAAGTTTTTTTTTCTGATTTTTAAACAAAACTATTCATGCTGGATACTTTATTTTCCAATGTTCAAAACCGTTTAAAAGAACCATGCAGGATTCGACGTTTTTTATGCCCCCGGACTAACTTTTGAACCAGTTGAGGTTTCACTTTCGTGGTACCTCCATTGGTAAGGTAATTTGCTCTAGTTTTATTGACAAAAGCTCTTTTTTGGCGTTGGCGTTGTGAAACCCCAACTGGTTCAAAAGTTAGCCCGCGGGCATAAAAGTCGTCGAAAACTGCATGGAAAAATCATTGCGTCTAAGATGGCAGCTGACCATCCCCCTGCAGTTCCACGTCCAAAAAGGGCTTATATCCATGAAACTAGAGCAAATCACCTTTTGAATGGAGATACTACGAAAGTGAAACCCAAAAGTTAGTAAAGGGGCATTTTCGTGCATCGTTCTTTAAAAAAGTTTATGTCGTTGAAGAACAATTTCCACTCCCGAATTTTATTTTAAACTAGCTTGCATACCCGTCGTTGCCGGGTTAAGTTTTTTCAATTTTTTTTGGATGGTCTATGTTGGAGCTAAACTTTAGGCCAATCGGCTCGGTAGTTTCCCCGCGAAAGGGTAACATAGAGGAAGAGCTAAGTTTCGAGATCACTTTACCCCCTCCCCTTACTCTTCCACCTCTCGGGCTACTTTTTAATGGGCTATGGACCCCCGGCGACCATCTATGCCAAATTTCAAGTCAATCGGTTCAGCCGTTTTTGCGTGAAAGAGGAACAGACAGACAGACACCAACTCATTTTTATATATTAGTATGATTTTAAGCTCATGCTGCATCCACCATATTCGCCAGATTCTTTTACTTAAGTTTTCTTTCGAAATGCCAAACACTTTACGGTGAAAAGTTTTTGCACCTCACAATTCTTACATCTCCCAACTCAACCATCCCCGACTTTTCTACTAATTTGCCCCTAAATAAATTTTAATAACCTTTTTCGCTATTTCAGATTAAATTTTAACTACTTGTTGTACAAATCCCATAATAGATGTCGGCTAATTTCCCCAAAATCCATCGTAAAAGTCTAATCCTCAAAACATGTTAACACACAAAGGACTAGAACAGAATTTCTAATTTCTTCATAAAGATGTTTCCTGATAATTTTTCAAACTCCAGGTCAGAATAGTAAATCAAGTATTTTTTCTCCACTTTATTGCCTTTAATAGCGAGACATGCTGTAAGTAAATATTTTCACGTCATTTTTGATTCGAGACAACTTCAGAAGACATTGGAAATAGGAAAAAAAAATTTTTTGAAAAAATCATCCAAATAATTTTGGTCTCGTTAGCGATGACATTTCGGTTTGATTTATATTTGGGCAAAAGATATTTCTTTTATTGTAAGATTTCGTCTTTGGTCTTTCATTTTTTTAGAAAAAATATTCCTTTGTTGATTCGCTTCCTGACGAATTTCTCTCAAAGATGTGTTCTATTATGCTTTATGCTTCTTTAGTCGAAGTGACAGTGAAGAAATGATTTCGATTTTTACTCAACGAAAGGGGATTAAGGAGGTTCCCTACGATTGAAATGTGCCACTATGACTGGCGATCTGAGATAGTTTTTTTTCCCCCGAGTTCTTTCCACACTCCCAAAATTCCCGGGTTTTTATGTCGATGGATGCCCAAAGCCTAAGAATTATAAGCCATTTATGATTATTATCAGATCGTCAAACGATGGATTCTTATTATTTTTTAGAGATTATCATTTTTTTGACTGAAAATTTTGTTTTAGATCATTTGGGTAGATCCACATTTTTTACAGGTAGGTTTTAGAAGCAGTTTTTTTCATAGCTGCAAAGTGAAACTGAAATTCGAATTAATTCGCTTGATGTTCAAAAACTGACGATATTGAATTTGACAGTTTCGGATTTGATAAAAGTTTTTTTTATGCAAAAAAGTCTATCAATGATGAAATTTGGGATGATTTCTAACTTGAAAATGTTTTATTTTTATGAAGAGGAAGTCAGTTTAAACGTTAACCCTTAAAGGCACAGAAAAATAGTAAATATTTTTAACCGTGCGGCACACGAAGAAATGAGTTTTTATAGCCGTATGGTGAAACCAAAGGGTATACTAACTTTCCCTTACCGTTTGTAACGCCAAGATCCCGTCATCGCACAAAAAAATGAATTACACCAGTGTGTTTAGAATGATAAAAAAAGTTGAATTTTGCATGTCCGTCCGTCTGTCCGTCTGTTCGGCCGTCTGTCTGTCTGTGGCGCGGACTGCCGGCGCACGGATTGCAATTATAGCTTTTGTTATGTTTTTTTCTATTTTTTAGTGGTGCCATTTCAAAGTTTCATGCGGCAGTGATGGTACAATTTTGTCGGTGGTACAATCGTTGTACCACCGTGTAGCAATTGGTATGAACAAGGTGGTACATCGCGTGTACCGACATGCGTTTAAGGGTTAATCCAAAGTTCCCATTAATTTTTATCCCCTCCCCTGTTATTTTCTGAATCATGAAAGTAATTTTGATCTGATTTTTACTAATAAACAAGGCGCTTTCATGGAAAATTTCCGCCCACTAAAACCAATCCCAGATCTGTTGAACGAAAGTCTTATGTAGGGTCTGTGACCCAGTTTTTGGGCCAAATAGAATAACTAAAAACCGGCAACCATGTTACCCTAGTGCAGGGCGGTTAGTAAATTAAGTACACTCAATAAAAGTTTTTGTTTAAGTTCAGACGATGATAAACTCCAGTTTTAAAATTCAGAGAAAAATGGTTTCAAAAAATAAAAAGCGGTTTCTCGAAATAAAAGCTCTAACGGCCAATTTATTCACTAGGAGTTAAATCGCCTTAACTCCCTTAACTCACCTTTTACATGGAAAATAACACTAGCTAACTCCCTTAACTCACTAACTCGGCTTAACTCCTAGTGAATAAATTAGGGGTAAGGGTCATTTACTTTTAAGGAGAAACGGGATTAAAAAAATAATTTAGTTAAGGAAATGAGTCACACTTTTAAGTGGTAAAGGATCCAAATTAGTATGACGACAGTACCTACTAAACTCTTAATAAAATCCGGAAAAAGTGTGCCGAGAGGAGGGTGGGTTCCAAAAGCAAACTTTTAGTAACGGCGAGAAAATATGGGCTCAATGTTGCCAGTATTACCGCTTATCGAATTTGGTTGACTTCTTCGTCTACACTTGCGTCTACACTTGCGATTTTTTCGCGAATTTTACTCAGAATTTTTTCTGCGAATTTTATTCATCTTTTTGCAAAATAAACTTACTTAGCAAAAATTTCCAAAATTTGAATTTATTTCGGCGGTTTTGTGTGAAAAAGCTCGAGTTCGGGCGGCTTTCAGGAATAATTTTTTTGAATTTTGTGCTTTTTACACTACATGAATTTATTATTGTAGAAAAATAAAATTCGCAAAATCGACTGTCAGATGTAAACGGCCCCTTAGAAATTTCAAATGTGAAAAAATTCTGAAATTACTAAAATTAGGCCACCTTTTATCTTACAGAACTATAAAAGCGGTGCCAAATTCTAAAAGATATTTTAGCAATTTCTTGATTTGACATTAAATCATACTAATATATAAAAATGAGTTGGTGTCTGTCTGTCTGTCTATCTGTCTGTCTGTCTGTCTGTCTGTTCCTCTTTCACGCAAAAACGGCTGAACCGATTGACTTGAAATTTGGCATGAGTGTCTGTGGTAGTTCTGCTTCTAACATAGGCATACGGAAAAGTAGCGCGATGGGTGGAGGGAGTAAGGGGATGGGGTAAAGTGATTTCGAAGCTTAGCTCTTCCTCTATGCTACTCTTTCGCGGGGAAACTACTGAACCTATTGGCCTGAAATTTGGTATAGATGTTCGTCGTGAGTCCAGCCCCAACATAGTAGATAGAGAAATTAAACGCGCGGCCGGAGTCCGCGTATCATGTGGGGGGTGAACCGCGAGGCGGTTCGGGGCGCAGCCCCTAATAACCTATAGATTTCTCACAATAATCATTCAATGTCAAATACTATTAATTTTCTTATCAGTTATTTTAACAATCCGTACTGTTAACTTTACAGTGCTGTTAAATTCTTTCTGTGTTAAACCAACCTTTAAGATAATCAATTAAAACGATTTACGTGTTTTACAACAAAGCAATGGTTCATCATTTTTAGCGATCATGTCGCATGATCAAGTGTCGATTAATCGAAACATGCGCGCATAATACCGGTATCTGCAATTTGGCTATTTTATACGTGAAGTTCAAATTTGTTGGCGCGCTCCATCACACCCGACCAAATTTCAACGCTTTTAACGGCTGGTTGTAACAAATTTATCGCTGAGAAAAGGTTCGACATGATGGAATACACGAGTTTGGAATTTACTTTATGATTGCTATCTGGAAACATTTTTTTTATTGATTCCATCATTGGTTAGCTATGCATATGTTGTGTTAACACGATGATGTTCTGTTAATTCATAATTTTTTTTTTATTTTTGATATGTTTTTTTTCCTACACGCATTCGGTCGGCAAACAAAATTCGGTTGTTGGACAAGTTTTTGGAAATTCTATTTTGACAGAGACATAAACATTGAATATTTCCCAATAGTTGTTATTATCAAACAATTTTAAATAACCGTCTGACAGATAACATCCGTCAATTTCTTGGACATTTAAATTCTTTTTATGCTGTTCAATTCATTCTTTGATTAGAGAATTAATTTAAGGCGATTTATTTGGAAAATGTTCAATTCATATAAGCACAAACGGGTAGAACGCCTTCGCATTAATCAAATTGTAGTCCGGCAATCAAATTCAATTTTGGACCTTAGCTGCTGTTCAATTCTAATCTCCTCAAATTGGTTTCGGTTTTAAAGACCTCTTTCAAAGGCTTTTAACACATCATAACCGAAAGATTCCCGAAATGGGTAGCCGGGCGACTGTAAATAATACATAATTCCCATCAATCTTGTCAGCAAATGATTTCTGTCACATTAAAAACGGCTTCAAGTGATCCAAAAGACATTCAAATTCTCCCTAACTTGACGATTTTTTTGAGTAGTAGCTAAGAAGGCTCAAGATTGTAGCCAGAAAAAAAGTTTAGAAAATATGACGAAGAGGAATTTGTGGAAATTTTTCGATATTTAGAGGCTAATGGCATGATCAAAAATTTGGTGTCTTGAACTGAATGTCACACATTTCCCCTCGCTCTGCGGATCCACGTTTTGTTGAGCTGTCGATCGACATTTTTCTTACCGATCTTACGTGCTGATCAGAGGCACGATTACCTGGCTAAAAGCCAGTCAACAAAAGTTACGTCAACAAAAAGTTCTCAAAACTCTGTATTAACTTTGTTATATTTTCGGTAAATTTCAATAAAATTTAATGATGGGTTTCCAGTAGAATTCGCGTTAGAAAAGTTTGTGTTCGTGACAAACAAAACCAAAATAAAATTTTGAAATTTTAGGAACAAGACGAGAAATTCAATTCCCCAAAACCGACTTGAAATGTTTGGGTTGCATAACCATTTTTAACACTCTAACTGCCACGACAGTTTTAAGCCTTTTTTCGAATATTTGGTTGTCAGTCAAAAAAGGCACTAAACAAAAATATACCTAAATGTTATTTTATTACCATAAAATGTGTGCAACTACAAAAAATCGTTGCAATTGCAGCGAACACTTTAATCATTTTCATTGTGGCCGTTGTGTACAATTAGGTGTCAGGTCTTTTTGACTGACGTGGCAGAGTGTTGAAACATTTGGCCAAAAATCCATCCGAGCACTTTTTGACCGAAGATACTTTTTGCCTTCAAGTCGAATTAGGGTTGCCATCCGTCCTTTTTTCCCTTGTCACTGTCCTGTACTTAAGGACATTCGGATTGTTTTCGAATGTGTCCAGGGGCTGCGCTTCTTAGAAAGCCAAGACACCATAAAAACATGGACTTACTTATCTGTTGTAAGCTTTCAACTTAAAGGTAAATTCGACTTCTAAATGCCAAAATTTTCGCATGCGGCGCATTTTTCTCAGAACTCTCTGTGTTCAATTTATTTTTCTATTCATGAATTTTTGCCTGAAGCGAATTTGTTTTTGTTTAAAAAGCTCGTTTTACGGTTATAAGTGGGAAATTTTGATCCGGGAGAGAAAATATTTTCTTCGAATTTTTATTGGAAAGGCTTTACCGTTTACTTCCTCTTCTAAAAGTCGGCACTCTAGGCTTTGTGCAGGGAAACCTTACAAATGTTGCAATAAATTCACCTAAACATTAAAACTCTTAGTCAATCTTATTTTCACGATCGTAACTTTAAGCACTTAGTCGACCAAAAAGTGGAAAAGTTCTTTTAAAGGGACCGATCTTACGTGACCCTTAAAAATAAAAATATCATAAAGAGCTTAAATTCGGCTTCAAAAAGCTTAAATTCGGCTTCAAAAAGCTTAAATTCGGCTTCAAAAAGCTTAAATTCGGCTTAAAAAAGCTTAAATTCGGCTTCAACAAGCTTAAATTCGGCTTCAACAAGCTTAAATTCGGCTTCAAAAAGTTTCAGACCCAAAACTTAGTTTCAAACCACCATCAAATTTTCCCAGTTATTGCAGTTCGAATATGAATCCACCTTAACTGCTTCAAATAACAAATGATCAAGGAACACATTCTAGGGTCTAAATTTCTTCATTCTATATTTATCGATATTTACACTTGTCAGACCGAATCGATTATTCAGTTTCCAGCCGACATTTGCTGGGAAGATTGCTGGTTGAAAAGGTCGCCAGAAAAGACCCAAAAGACTCTTAATTGGGACAACACACTACTGGGGCACAAAAAAAAATGATCAAGAGGGTGGAATAAAACGGTTCGATCGTGATTAAGTCATCATCACTTTGACTCGTAGTTGATCTTGTTTTTTTTTTATTTATTTATTATTTTTTGGGCAGGTAAGAAGACAAGACAAGATCTGGTAAACTTAAAGGTATCAAAAGAATAGTCGTCTAATTGGATTTAGGTGGTCACTCCACTCACTCACTTGATCAGCACTCAATCCACTCCACTTCTGTTGAAAATCTGGCCGGATCTGGTAGTTAATTACACAGAAACGAACCAAAGGTCATAAAAATAAAGTAAAAGTTGACTGAAACTGAAAACAAGAAATTTATTAAGAAGTCTTTTCGATCTTTTCTCTTTAGAATAAGATTTGAATTCAAATTCGAAATCAAATCCGAACCGGTTGTGTGGAAACTTTGAAAATTAGATCAGCCAAAATTGATAAGAGGTCGAGAATTTCGGTGTTTCAAGTGTAGATTTTTATTAAGGAGTTTTTGATGTTTGAACGAATATTGCCGAGTCACGTTTTCATCGCATGAATTATTTATTAAAAGGTATCTGAATTGACGCTGACTGGAGGTGTTCTCGCATAATTTATCCAATTCAAAAAAAAACTCCCACCCTCCCACCTTGCGGCGGCTCTGAATTTCTCTACGGAATTTTCCCTTGCCGATTGGATGGGATTTGAACAAACTAAGAAAATTGTATTAGAGGTGGGCTTAATTCGTATTTTGGTCGCACTTGTCGATTGTCATTGTGGACACGTGTTGGATTAAATGTTAACCGAAAAATTGGTTGATTATTATTGACTTTTCAAACTCTAATAGAATTAAGTAACACTGGACAAGTGGACGACAGGTTAACAAGTGTTAAACAAGCGTTTTACCAATTCCAAAGCTAAATTAAGAAGTTTTCTTGCACTCTTCAGATTTTTTTATGTGTGGGCTGTGAACAGCGGGTTAACGAATTACCATTTTGAAAAGCTATCAAAATTGTAATTGTTGTTAAATGAAAATAGTTTGAAATTTCAAGATATTTTGTTATACCCTGAGGAATTTCGACCAAAGCCTAACTTCCAGCCGGAAATTTTCGCGATACTTTTGTATTTTCGCGATAGGTTTGTTCTTCGTCTTCTTCTACATCCCAAAAAAGCGGGTTTGGGCCTCCTGAAGTTGTGGCTACGATTTTCTTCCCCGTTGCCGCGGGACCCAGCTGTCTGTCCATCTCTGTGTCCGTCTGCCTGTCCATCTGTCTGTCCGTCTGTCTGTCCGTCTGTCTGTCGGTCTTTCTGTCTGTCTGTCTATCGGTCTGTCTGTCTGTCTGTCTGTCGGTCTGTCTGTCTGTCGGTCTGTCTGTCCGTCTGTCTGCCCGTCGATCTGTCTGTCGGTCCGTCAGTCTGTCCGTCTGTCTGTCCGTCTGTCTGTCGGTCTGTCTGTCGGTGTGTCTGTCGGTCTGTCTGTCTGTCCGTCCGTCCGTGAATACCATAACTTTCGAAAGGATTGAGCTAGAGACTTAAAATTTTGTATAGTTACGTTTCTCGTAAATGGCTAGGCTAAGTTCTTGAACGGGCAAAATCGGACCATTCCATCCCCCTCCACCACACAAATGAAACAGTTTTTTTTGCAATTTCCTCGAAAACGGTAAGTAATATTGAAAAATTTATAACGGTAAAATGTGTTTAGAATAGGATTTTACATAACTCATCCATACATCAAAATCCAATCGCACCACTGCTCCCCCATGCAAATTGAATACTTTTTTATATTTTCTCGAAAACGGTGAGTCGTATTGAAAAATGTTTTAAGGTAAAATCTGTTTAGAATATGATTTTACGTAACCGTGCCATACATCAAAATCCAATCGGACCACTTCTCTTCTCTGTCTCTCTCTATACAAATGAATTTTTTTTAACAAACATTTTGTCTGTTATCATATAGAGTATCTGACGATTGGCCCTTGGCAATTGTAGCTTTTCTTATGTTTTTATCAAAACTAAACTAAAATTTCATGTCGTGCAGTAACAAAATTTATTCTTATTAGATAAAATTTTCGGTCAAGAAAATTGTTTGAATCAAATCAAGTTAGCATGGATATAGTAAGAATATACAATTAAATGTTTACTCCCCATTCTTAACACTATTTAAAAAAAATAAACATTCTTTAAATTCATCTCTAACCACCAAAGTAAATCCTTCGAATTAACCACAGTTGAAAAGAACCTCAAGTAGTTAACAAGTTTAATAAATATGTAAACACCTGTACCCAAACAACAACCAAACAAACGATTGAACCCTTTTTCAACATTTCTAAATGTTGAATTATTATTTTTTCACAAAACTCCCTTAAAACGACTTTTCTATTGTGGTTACATTTTTTTTCTCTTTTCGAATCTCCCGATTTGTATAGACATATCCAGTTAGCGTAGTTTTAAAAATTATGTTCATTAAACGGCTATGCTCGACTTCACCTGTAAAGTTAAACATAAAAACCGAACATTTTGACCAGGTCAATGATACAAAATGACCAACAACAGAACACAATTCTCACCGCGGGACAAAATTTCAGCCCTATTTGGATTTTTTTGTGCTTTTGGAATTTTTTCGTCATTTTTCAGTGGATTCTTTACGATGTTACCGTCCATTAACACTTCCCTAGTTTGGTTTCGAATCTGAATTTGGTCAATTCGTTACGTTCTTGAACAAAAGATGAACCCGCCTAAATCCAAAGATACTTCTTTTATTTCCTACAAATGATGTTGCGTTCATTCGATTCTCTGTGCTTAAAATTTCAAGAGGTGTCCATTTGAAATTCGGTTCTAGTTTCCAAATATGGATGACTGGTCACTGTCACTGTTGAAATTCGATTAAAAAAAAAAGAAACGTGTGAAAAAAAATTCTAGAGTCGAACATGAATTCGAAATTAAAATCGAAACCGAAACGATTTCGATGTCAAGAGATTGAATTAGAATTGAATAACTTTTGACCAGTGATTCACTTTTACTATTGCTCGATTTTCAAATGTGATTCTGTAATCCATTCGAAAACGTGATTAGAAAGTGAAATTGCAAAAAAACACGGAAATTAAAGAAAGCATTCTAAAGCGATTTTTCACAGGTGGAATATTGATAGCAGGTGACATTTTCAATGTATGTCTGTTAATAATAATAAACGTGACCGCTTGATCGGTTTCTATTTTGCATTCAAATCGGGTCTCATCTAATCATGATGTGATCACATTAACTGGTCATAGTGTGAAATTTATGGGCTATGAATCAATTTCACCTTAGGTGCGTGCAAATAATCGTAGCTATAAAATTATTTAATAAAATTTTAGTTTGCAGCAATCAATAAATTTTTCACAACTAAATAGAATGGCCTAAACATCATAGAATTGGTTAGTATTTTTGCTGAGATTGTTTTTCAGTTAATTGAGCCGGTTTTGAAAAAATAGAGGGACAGAAAGAAAAGAGGAACAGAAAGAAAAGAGGAACAGAAAGAAAAGAAGAACAGAAAGAAAAGAGGAACAGAAAGAAAAGAGGAACAGAAAGAAAAGAGGAACAGAAAGAAAAGAGGAACCGAAAGAAAAGAGGAACAGAAAGAAAAGAGGAACAGAAAGAAAAGAGGAACAGAAAGAAAAGAGGAACAGAAAGAAAAGAGGAACAGAGAGAAAAGAGGAACAGAAAGAAAAGAGGAACAGAAAGTAGTTTTCCGCGAAAGAGTAACGTAAAGGAAAAACAAAGCTTCAGATTCCGTTACCCCCGTTCCTTACGCCCCACCTCCCGGGCTGGTTTTCAATAGATCTATGTTAGACCTGTTCCCCTGGCGAGCATCTATGTCGAATTTCAGGCCAATCGGCTTGGTAGTTTTTTCGCGAGAGAGTAACAAAGAGGAGAAACTAAGCTTTGGATTCATTTAACCCCCTCCCCGTTTTCCTGCGAGAAAGGAACAGAGAGACAAACAGCCACCAACTTATTTTTAACTAGCTTGCATACCCGTCGTTGCCGGGTTAAGCTGTTTGTCTTAGTTTTAGAATACGAAGAAAACCGGAAAGAACTTAAAAACTTTTTAATAGGTCTATGTTGGGGCTGGACCCCCGACGAACATCTATGCCAAATTTCAGGCCAATCGGTTCAGTAGTTTCCCCGCGAAAGACTAACATAGCCCAAAAACTAAGTTTCGAAATCACTTTACTCCCTCCCCTTACTCCCCCCACCCCTCGCGCTTCTTTTCCGTATGCCTATGTTGGAACCAGAACTACCACAGACACTCATGCCAAATTTCAAGACAATCGGTTTCGGCCGTTTTTGCGTGAAAGAGGAAGACAGACAGACAGACAGACACCAACTCATTTTTATATATTAGTATGATTATTAGTATGATATGATAACTTGATAACGCGTTGAGCTAGCCACTTGAAATTTTTTGTAAAAAAGTTTTTAAAAAAATTGTAGTTTTCTATCAACTTTTGGAAAAGTAACGGTAGCTATAATGAATACCTCCCATACATTTTTTTCAAAAAATTATCGTTTTTTGAAAATTTCTAAAAATTTCTGCACTTTTAGGAAAATAGAGCATAACAAAATTTAAATGATAATAAATTTTCTACATTTTTTGCTTTAACGATTTTTAAGCAGCTTTAATGGTTCTCAAGATATTTAAAAAAATATTATTTTTCACATATTTTTTCCGAAACTAAATATTGCAGAGGAAATTTTTGTGTTGGTCACAAGTGATATTTTAAAAAAGGTTTCAAAATGTGAAATTAGTTTTTTTTTAAATTTTCACCGGAGTGGTTTTTTTGTGATTAAAGCAAACCATCTCGCCTTCATTGCTGGTATATGAAAGTGAATAAAAAAAATTGTTTTAACACGTTCACTGCCAACTACGAGTATACTCGCAGTTGGCGTCTAGGCAGGGACGCTAACTACGAATATAATCGTAGTTGGCGCACAGAGCTTTTATAAGAACAGAGGTTCAAATCATATTGAGCAGCAAAATATGGCGTGAAATTTGGGAATTTAGCATTAGCACAAGCAGAAAAAAGCTTTCGTAAAGCTTTCGAGCTAATGATAAATTCCCAAATTTCACGCCATATTTTGCTGCTCAATATGATTTGAACCTCTGTTCTTATAAAAGCTCTGTGGTTGGCGTATGATGTAAAATTGGTGTTGGCAAATAACGTACACACAACAAAATCGATTTGGCAGCAAATGTGTTAATCAAATGAAATTTTCTAAAAAACGTCATATTGAATTTCCCATATTTATTTAAAAGCAAATCTATGCCATTGCTTTCGTCATTTGTCGAAAAGAAATTGAAAAAAAATCCTTGTTTCAACGTCAATCCACCTCATGCGACCTCAATTTCACCGGCGCTAATTTCGTGATTTACAAAAAAAGCTAAATAAATAATAATGGGAACAAATAACCTAAATCACATTGAAAATAGCTTCATTATTTTGAAACAGTGTCAATCACCTGTTGAAGCACAACAGAATTAAATTTTCACAAAATTCGAAATATAAACAAATCATAATAATAAATTTCAAGCAAATTATTTCCACTGAAAAGAAATTGAGATACAACCAAAGAAAAATCATCAAAAATTTCAACAACAAAAAAAAATATATCAAATGATAATTTCATGTGTGGAAATAATTCAAGAAAATTCGGCAATTTGTTACCATCATCGCATCGGAACTGTCAAAGACGTTACGAGTGCCAATATTTAATGAAATTCTTTTCCAAAGACATAAAAATAATTTCCGATAATAAAAATGCCCAACAGATAAACAGGCATTAATTTCACATTTCGCGGTTGTCTGAAACGAAATTTGATTCGAATTGTGTTTATCTCAAAGATACTTTTATTTACAGAAAAAATTAAAGCCGATTATAACAATCTTGTAGTCTTTATTTATTTACAGTTTTTAAATTACGTCTCAACGTATTTTTTTTTTGGTCGTATTTTGCTCCCAAATTGATAGTATTTTAAATGTCTGGGAAAATAGATTCTGTTGAATTTCGATTAAAAATAAGTAGATAATAATCACCATTGAAGAAATCCTCCTAAAGCGATCATTCGTTTGTGAAAAAAAAAAATTTACAATTGACTGCCATTAATTTTCATTTTGGTAGAGAAAATGTTTTTTGTGAAAGATATTTTATTAGAAAAAATTACACGTGAAGATAGCATTAGTCAACATACAGTTTTTAGACCGAACAACAGATATTTCTCCCACGCACAAACATTAAACTCAATTAAATGGACGAAAACTTTTCGGTCACCCCGCAAGTTAATTAGAAGCTCATTAATCAATTATAGTTTTAAGGGTTACCGGACTAACTGCTTTAAAATTATGGGAAAAATTCAATAAATTTTGTAATTTTCCAAATTTCCCAATAAATTTTAATCACCAAAAAAAAAATGTTTTTTGGGGAGAGCTTAAACGAGCTTAAAGTTGCTTAGCCTGAATCGCCTTTGGTCACGAATTGCACATAAATCAAATGGCGTCATAAATTTGTGGAAATTTTCAAAAGTTTCAGTTGTGATCAACACAAAACTTTCCTCTGCAATATTTAGTTGCGGACAAAATGTGTAAAAAAAATTCCTTTTTTCAAATATCTTGAGAACCTCTAGAGATACAAATAACCGTTAAAGCAAAAAACGTAGAAAATTTAATATCATTTAAATTTTGGTATATTCATTTTTCCCCAGAATCGCATAAATTTCGAGAAATTTTCAAAAAACTGTATTTTTTTTAAAAAAATGTATGAGAGGTATCCGTTATAGTTACCGTTACTTTTCCAAAATTTGGAAGAAAACTACGATTTTCGTAAATTTCATTTACGAAAAATTTCAAGACGCTAGCTCAACACGTTCTGGAGTTAAGATGCGTAAAACGGACAGACCAACAGCAAGGCCGACAGAAAAACCGACAGACAGACAGACCGACAGGCAGGCCGACTGACAGACAGACCGACAGACAGACCAACAGATAGACAGACCGACAGACAGAACGACAGATAGACCGACAGACAGATCGACAGACAGACCGACAGACAGACAGACCGACAGACAGACAGACCGACAGACAGACAGACAGACCGACAGACCGACAGACAGACCGACAGACAGACCGACAGACAGACCGACAGACAGACCGACAGACAGAACGACAGATAGACCGACATACAGACCAACAGAAAGGCCGACAGAAAGACCGACAGATAGACCGACAGACAGACCGACAGACAGACCGACAGACCGACAGACCGACAGACAGACAGACCGACAGACAGACAGACAGACAGACAGACCGACAGACAGACCGACAGACAAATGCACGGACATGCTCATAATTTTGCCTGAAACGGATTTAGTATACTGATCAGAAAGTTTCTGTCTGTCCCCGTTCTTGAGTCGGTCTCCGCCATGAATACAATACTTTCCCTCTATAGCAGAAGAAAGTAAAAACTACACATTTTTAGGAAACATAAAATTTTGAAACATTTGTTCAACATCTAATTTTGCAAAATTTTTTATGATCAACAACTTGTCCGACTGTGCGACCAGCAACACGACGTCGGTTAATCATTTTTTGTGTCAAAATAGTGAAACAAAATAAAACTATAGTCTTTTTTAAAACAATTCCAAAAATATTATTGTACAAAATATTTGTTTTTTTTTTCTTTTAATTTTTTGATATTTTTGGAAGTTTTTAAAAATAAGAGCGAAAATTCTGTAAGGAATTCTGTTTCTGTAAGGAAAATAAATGCAAGGCTAAGTTCTTGAATGAGCAAAATCGAACCATTCCTGTCTATTCTTAAATAAAACAGTTTTTTATAATTTTCTCGAAAACTGTACATCAGATCAAAAAATTTATAAAGTCAAAATGTGTTTCGAAGGAGTTTTTACATAACTATTCCATACATGAAAATACAATCGGAGCACTCCTTTCCCCCTCTCCTATACAAATGGAATTTTTTTATATAAAACTTTTGTCTGCCTTCATATAGAGTACTAGCTTGCATACCCGTCCTTGTCGGGTTAAGTTTTTTGTAAAAGTTTTAGAATACGAAGAAAACCGGAAAGAACTGAAAAACATTTGAGAAAAATCTTATCCCTGCAGGACTCTTCGTTGCGAATTAGTCTAACACCAGATTCGTGATCAGCGACCCCAAAAACCCCCTAATGCCATTTTCCCCGGGAAAAAATGGGAAAAAGGATTTTTGCGTTATCCTTACAGGACCTTCCGTTTCGAATTTTGAAAATCTAACACCGGATTCGTGATCAGCGACCCCGAAAACCCCCGAGTGAAACTTTTCAGCCTCCTATTGAGAAGGATTCATGGCGAAAATCATGGTTTAAAAACACCCAAACCCCCTTTACCCCTCGTTTACCCCCTTAGCGGTAAAACCTCGGAAACCCCGCCTTAGTGAGCGCCTACGTGATGGTTGAGACATACTGTGAAAGTTTCAAGTTTCTAGCTTCATGGTTTGGGCGGGGCGCGTTGATGCTTCAGTCAGTAAGTCAGTCATTCAGGTTAAACGATTTTATATACAGGTATCCCTACGCGATACTTAAGTTACGCGAATTTCGAGTTATGCGAAAAGAAATTGCGGCAGTGCTCGAGTTACGCGGTACGATTTTGGGTCAATTTTTATTTAAAAAGAAAATATTGTAATTATAGATGGATGTTTTTATATAAAAAAGATAATAAGTGTGTATTGTTTTGCACTAATCCTGAGTCTCCACTTATGCGGTTTCGAGTTACGCGGAACCAATTAACCGCGTAACTTGAGGGATACCTGTATATAGATTTGACCATTGGCTCCTAGCAATTGTAGCTTTTCTTATGTTTCATATTTGAAAGGAATCTGAACATTTTTGGACACTTTTTTTTGAACTCAGGAGAAAAATTATTCAAAAATATAGAACAAAGTTATCAATAAATTTCGCCACTCAGAAAATCCAACACAAATTTATTAATACTCGTAGATATTTAACCCAAGAAACAATTTGTAGCCGTGGTTACAAAAAACCTTCATTTTAGGTTACATTTTGGTTACATTTTAGATAGTTTCCGAATAAACCCGCCAAAAACGGTTATTTTGAAACCAGCTTCTAAATGGGGGTTTCCGAAACGTTTCTGAAAGTTTACAGAAACCAAATGTGAAACTTTTGAGTTTTGTTACCATGGTTTCAAATACGTTTCTTAACCGGAATTTAACCTCAAATTGTTACTTTGAAAATTACAATAGTGGATTACTTTCAAACCAATCTCACTGCTTTATTCCGTAAATGAAGCTTTAAAAAAACGTGACGATATTCGGAATAATTTAGTTAACCGGAAATCCCAGAGGAATTCACTGGATTTACCCGAAATAAATAAATCTAATTTTATCCTTAAAAAAAATAAAATATTTAAAAAAATTATGAATTGCTAGTTTTTATTTCATACACCTACAATATTCAGTATGGATTCCCTACAATAAACCCAAAAGAAAATTTGAAAAGATTTAAGACCAGCTGAAAAACAAATCAAACAAAAACAAAACTTTTGAATGAATTTTTCCGCATATAAATCTCGGCTCATCGGCCCACGAAATTCTTTTCAACTCTTTCACAAATTTTCTTTCAAAACAAAAATTCGAAATAAACGAAACAACCGCGGCCCATATACTATTTTTTTTTTAAATCATGCTGGCGCTCATAATTATTTCCCCCTCATAAAAAATATGACATCTCCGATTTGCACGTTTGGCTAAAATTTTCAATGGGTATTTTTTTTTTTACTTTGCCTTCATGAAGCCATAGAATGTGGTTTTCATTTTTACATTTCGGACATTTTGCAGACAATTTTTCAAAAAAATTCTAATTTTTCCTTTCGTGATGGTCACAAATCACCCGCATGTCATCGACCACAGCCATCACACAATTGAGAAATTTCAAAATTCGCGCCTTACTAAAAGTCAAATTAAGTGTCCGAATTATGAGCTTTTTATGTTCAATTTTTTATGTTTTCTTCTTTCATAACATATCTAAATTTTGAATGGTTTGTTTTTTAGTCATGGTGGTCGTTTTTTGTTATTGTCGGGAATTTCGTTAACGAAAATATGTTTGCTTTTTGTATAATCTAGAAATATTGCTAATACGAGCAGACAGAAATCTATTTTTTTTTTTCAAATTTTAATTTATTTTTAAAGGCATAACAAAACACAGCCTTTAAACTCTGTTTTCTCGTCTTTTTTATGGTTTGTTAACATGAGATTAGGATCGTTGGAAATGATTTATTTAAAGTTTTAGCCAAATTTTGTAACAAAGTTTTGCAGTTTCTGAGAGTTTTACTAGTTTTTGAAAGACGTTTTGGAGAACTGAAGAACTTAAAAGACGTTCTGAAGATTTTGTCTGTGAATAGAGATGCTATTCTTGACACAAAATTAAAAATCTTTAACATTTTAAAGATTGATTTTTCTTAAATTTAAAAAAACACTGTCAAGAGCGAACACCAAGCTAAATGTCATTGTTGACACGGGAAGCGTGGCCAAGATTTTCAAAAGCTCGTGTACTCGCGGAAAAAAATGAACCATTTTTTGTTGACGTTTCTTTAATATCTCGAAAGTCATGGTGGAAATTATTCCTATAAATGCCAAAATTGCTTCAAAAGTTTTTCAAAAATGACTAATATTTGAAACAACCTTTTTTTTGGCGCAAAATTATCCACAAATATCTGAAATCACATTTTTTTTGTAGTGTAATTTTGATTCGCAATGGGGAAAGGCGTTTCAACCACCTCCCCTCCCCTCTCGTTATCTACGCCCCTGGATAGGGGTTGCCTTTAGTACCAGTCTGGTGTTTCGATTATACAAATTCTACTGGCCTTTTCTGAGATTTTTATAGTTAACCCCTTTATCTATAGTATTTCTTTTGCCCTTTGAAGGAAAAAAATATATACAATAAGAAAAAAAAAAGATTCCCTAACCTGCCTGACAATAAAATTTGGTGAAAGGGAGCTAATGTTACAATAAAAAAAAAACCTGACACTATCACATAAAATTTTAAATGTTATCAAAACAATTCTCCCACAAATGAAAAACTTTAATTTCGTCAGCAACTGAAAACTCACCATTTGATGGTGAGAAGAAGAAAAAAATCCCAATAATTTAAGATTCTAACACGTTTTCCTACAAAAGACAATAAAATATCGGATTTTCTTTATTGATTAACAAGATGGTATAACAACAGGTAAAACCAATTTAATGATATCCCAGGAAAGGGGTGTAAAAAAAAAAGAACTTCTCTAATTTTCGAATTTTCTCGTTTCATGCATGTCTCAGCATTAAATCTTATCAGTCATAATATTTTACTACCATATGGAAAGAAAATACATTCCGGTCAAAGCTTTCCGACACCTCATTCAAAGCGATTTCCCTCGTCTTTAACTACTCTTTAACGATAGACGTATCGCTGGCTAATTTATCAGAGGTCTTGAGTCGATCTAAAAGGGCTCTGTTCTGCTGGTGTATCAAAAGGAAGGTCTTTTGTCGGCATGGCACCACCACCGAAAACTGAAAGCCATCTCAACACTTCGAATTTTGAAGAGTCCGGTCGGAATTTCAAATTTCAAATCAATAGAATAGAATTTTTGGGCCTCGAAGACCAACGATTTTCGTTATTTTAGTTACGCTTCTTTTGATTTTTATCCAAGAAAAGAAAAAAAAACCTGAAAAGTTTTTAATTCCACTCGAGTGGAGTTCTGTTTCAGTTTATTTTACTTGTATTTGTTTATTTCTTTCGAGTGTATCCTCTTTCTAAGGTTTAGATGCGTTTTGTTTACTCGCTCAACACTAGAGCATTCAATCCCGGGTACCCGAAACCCGGGTACCCGGGAATCCCGGCCATTTTCTGGAACCGAAAACCGGGTTTGAATTGGGTAAAATTACCCGGTTTTCGGTGCTGAAAGCAAGCAATTTCTTACATGCTAAAATATCAAAATACTGTTCGTTCGCTGCTGAATATATACGAAATACATATTTGTAAGTACATATTTCTGTTAATAATAACTGTAAATTAAAAGATTAATGCAAAATTAAGCCATCCGATTACATTTTCTTTACAAAGTCTCTTTAAAACAACGACAATATAATAGATTTATATGCGCTCACAGAAAGTATTAAATTTCCTGTAAAGTTAAAATGGTTTTTTTATGTATAGGCAGGGAACAACTATTATATAGAATAGAAAATAAGACCTTTCCTCATTAACTTCCACTAGAGTAAGCACTACACTATAGAAATTGGTTTTGTTGTCTTACTTCCTCTTTCTGCTGTCATACCATAGTTTAAATAGTTAGGAAACCTACACGGCAAAAAATCTTGGAGTGAATTCCAATCAAAACTGGATTACGCTGGATCTATATGTAATCCAATGGAAAATTCTAATCCAATATTATGGATTGGAAATTTTTATAAATTTTTTTTTGGTTTAATTCAGTATTAAAGTCTAAAATTTTGATTAAATTGTAGACATTAATGTTAAAAGTATTTAAGTTCAATACATAATAAAAAACTTTTCAAATATGACTGCAAAAAAGGCTAAAATATTTTCAAAAATTCGCATGTATTAAATTCCAATCCAAAATATGTATTAAGATTTCGTCAATATAATTTTTGGATTGAAAAGTACTCCAGGATTTTTTGCCGTGTAGGGATTTTTCCGTGTACCTACGTTGGAGTAAAGATAACCGATATACTCGTGGACGCGGTTTTTCTTTCTTTCCTATGCGTAAATTACCAACAAAACACAACACATGTAAAACCTAGCCACATTTTCATACACCACCAACACATGCAATCTTCCGACAATCTTCCGCTGTCGGAAGATTGCATGAACCTTCACGGTGATAACACAGTGCCACAGTTGCACTGGACCTAATTCAGGTTTAACAGAAAAAAACTTTCACGACTGATAAAAGGCAAAGCTAAAAACAAAACAAATGTTCATTTCATTTGAATCACAGTCGAAAACCATTCGCATTTGCAATAGTAAATGCACAAACAATAATGGTAATTTCTTATTTTTTATTTACATTTTCAGCACCGGTTCCAGAACCGGGTACCCGGTTCTCGAAGATTCTAGCACCGAAACCCGGTTCCTTAAAATTGTCTCGGTGCTGAATGCTATACTCAACACTTTGATACGAATATCTGTGGCCTGCATCTTGTTCGTGTCACTTCGCATCTTTGGCTTATTCAGAAGGAACTTCTTCTAACGAGGATTAAGGGGTATCACTAGCGAGAATCGTTTAACATTTCTGAGATTGCCAACATTTTTTTAAGGAGTTAAATATACCAAAGATGGTGGAAACCGTCCTGAAAACGGAAAATGAAATGGCAAATTTAAAAAATAAAAATGTTATTTAAAGAAAAAAACCAATCAAATCCAGGGAAATCAATTAATAAACAGAATGCGGCGCAGTGATTTAAATCAAGCGAAAAATTTTCTGCGGTCTTCATGTGCCGTAAATAAGTACAAATAAACTGGTAGAAATACGAAAAAAGAGAAATGAGCCGCAGGGCAGAACTTTTAGAATACATGCGCTTTAACCCTAGACCCGTGTACTGGGCACTGACTGCCCAGAACGATTTTTTTGGGTTATATTTTCCCATTGTATTTCTTACTTGTTTAACAAATAAACCAGATTTTTATGAGTTTTAAACAAACAAGCCATACATTTTCCATTAGAATTACATCTGAGTGCCCAAGTACACAATATATGGAAGTTTTATAGTACACGGGTCGAGGGTTAAGTGAATAATTGTTGAAAAACTGTGCCGCAGGCGAAAAAAAAATCTAGTTTGGAGCAACCAACAACCGAAAAAGTTATTTAGTGGTCGTTTTTTCTAGCCTTTGCTAATATGTAACAGTAAATTGAATAATCCGGGACAAAAATTTAGTTTCCAGAACACGGGAACAATATTTCTAAACTCGAAACTACCCCGGCTAATCCGAGTCGAATGGTCATTCTATAAACCCCACCCCTTTCCCCACAATGTTGTGACAATCTTAAACGTATCTTAAATAACTCGAGAACGCATTGAGCTAACGACTTGAAATTTTTTGTAAATAGGTTTTATAAAAATCGTACTTTTCTATCAACTTTTGGAAAAGTAACGGTAACTATAACGGGAACCTCCCATACATTTTTTTTTTTTTTTGAAAAATACCGTTTGGTGAAAAATTTTTGAAAACTATGCGCTTTTGAATACAATAAATTTTAAAGGAAATTTTCTACATTTTTTGCTTCAACGGTTTTTTTGTGTCTAATGGTTTTGAATCTCCAGATTTTTGAAAAAAAATCAGGAAACTAGCTTGCATACCCGTCGTTGCCGGGTTAAGTTTTTTTCAATTTCTTTTATGGTCTATGTTGGAGCTAAACTTCAGGCCAATCGGCTCGGTAGTTTCCCCGCGAAAGGGTAACATAGAGGAAGAGCTAAGTTTCAAGATCACTTTACCACCTCCCCTTACTACCCCACCTCTCGGGCTACTTTTTAATGGGTCTGTGTTGGGGCTGGACCCCCGACGAACATCTATGCCAAATTTCAGGCCAATCGGTTCAGTAGTTTCCCCGCGAAAGAGTAGCATAGCGCAAAAACTAAGTTTTGAAATCACTTTACCCCCTCCCCTTACTCCCCCCACCCCTCGCGATACTTTTCTGTATGCCTATGTTGGAACCAGAACTACCACAGACACTCATGCCAAATTTCAAGTCAATCGGTTCAGTCGTTTTTGCGTGAAAGAGGAACAGACAGACAGACACCAACTCATTTTTATATATTAGTATGATTAGTATGATGATAAAATTTTCTGCATTTTTTACTTTAACGGTCTTTAGGTATTTCTAACGGTTCTCGAGATATTTGGAAAAATACTATTTTTTTACATATTTTTCCCGAAACTAAATATTGCAGAGCAAAGTTTTGTGTTGATCACAACTGATTGTATACCAAAGTCACACCACTGAGGGCCCTCTTTACCCCCTAAACGCGCGACGAAGTTTATGAGCAGCCCTTAAAAAACTTTTCTATGCGTTTTTAAAAAAAAAAGAAAAAGAATTTTAATCGTTAAATTACATTTCGGAAGAAAAAAGAACATTTACGAAAAGATAAAAACCAATCGAGTAAAGGATAAAATATAAAACGATAAAAATTTGAATAAATTTGAAATAAAACACACCCCCTTAAGAAGATCAAGTGTAAAGGGACATCGTTAGAATTTGTTATCATCCAGAATTGTTTACTAGGTTACCAAACTCACGTGACGACGCTAGTTTATGGCCGAAATTGAAGACTTCTATTTTTTTCCTCAAAGTTTTTTGATGGAAGAAACACTAAACAGAGTAAAAGGTAAACCAAAAATAATTCAGAAGAAGGAGCTGAAAGATGATCATTCGAGAAGTGAAATAAACCATCGATCGCATTAACATAAAACTCCACTTAGAAAGGAAATTCCTCCAGACACGCTGACAATTCCGAGTTGTCAGGAATGGTGGTGGTTGAAAAGGTGTATATCAACCGAAGAAATAATTAATTTTCCACGTGCATTTAAATGCAAACAGTAAACTTTTGTACAGCGATTAGATGGCAAATGAAAAATTACGGTCTCGTCTGTCATCTTTGTGACCCTTTTTCCCGAAAGAAAAATCTGCCGATTGAGGATTTTTTCCTAAAAAAAAATGTTCAAAAAGAATGTCTTGACGCGAGCAATTATTCTTTGCCAGTAACAAGACTGCCTCCTCCTCTTCCTGTTTTATTATCCAGAAAATACCGCATTTGTTGCAACATATTTTGACTCCTATCAATCAATGGTCTTTGCACGTCCGGTCATTATATCCGAAAAATAAGAAAAAAAGACCCAAAGAAAATCCCTTGGTTATGCTATAAAGGAAAACTTATTGTTTTTTTTCTTGCCCTTGGCTACCACCGATCAACTTCAATCCAATCTGAATAAATGAAGAACAATTTTCTGATCGTAAATTGCCTTGAGGTATTCATCGGATTTGGCGTCTTTTCGGTTTGTAATTTAGGCCCATTAAAATTGGTTCTTACTATTTATTTACTTTGTTTCCAAAAGGTTTTCAATCGAAATCTTCAAGTTTTAGCTGATCTTCAGGTTGAAATTTGAAGAGTGTTTCAAGGGGTTGGGAATAAAGCTTGTGTTGATCGCAATTCATTCATCAAAAAATTAGAAATTCTTTCATGTGTTTTCTTATTTTTTTTGCCTCTGATTGATTAATCAAGTCATTCATTGATCAATAAAACAAGATACAAGTTAATATGAAATTCTGATTTAAAACTCAATCATTGATGGAAAATTCCAATCAAGGAAGATCATTTTGTTTACATCAAATTCCTCTGACTTGTAACTTCTTTTTTGAACCGTTAGATAGTTATTTTAACAAAAGAATCTTAATAATTTCAAGATTTTTTAGCAGTTTTCTTACACAGAACCGGAACAAATTCATGTAAGTCGTCAATTTTTTCGCCACCCAATCTTTTCGGCTTCTACACGGAGGGAAATTAGCTCTATTACGCTGAAACACAAAAGTAGCACACAAGAAAATTTTCTTCCAAAAGATTTACTGCTATTTTACTGCTATTTTACTGCTATTTTACTGCTATTTTACTGCTATTTTACTGCACAAGAATTAAATTTGCTGCTCCAGCCGATTTCGAGAAATTTGCTGTTTTCCATCTTCAGGTTGAAGCTGGAACACAAACATAGCACACAAGAAAATTTTCTTCCATAAGATTTACTGCTATTTTACTGCTCTTTTACTACGCAAAAATAAAAGTTCCGTTTATTTTTCTTACGAATGCGAAAAATTCCGCTTCAAGCTGAAGCTGGAACACAACAAATTTCTCGAAAACGGCTGCAGCAGCAATTTTTTTTTTTGAGCAGTAAAATAGCAGTAAAAAAGCAGTAAATCTTATGGAAGAAAATTTTCTTGTGTGCTACTTTTGTGTTCCAGCGTAATAGAGGTAGGGAAATTCCAATAGGAATAGTCGACTCTTCGCAATGATTCCCTAAAAATAGAGAAATTTTCTTATAATTTCGGGAAAATTTCCTATTTTCCACATGAATTCCCCTTTCGTTTGGTAGTTATTACCAAAAAATTTCACAGTCTCGTATATTCCTACTGTTTATCGGAATCTTTCCTATTATTTCTCGCCGTCAAGAATTCCGTTTATTTTACTTACGAATGTGAAGAATTCCGCAAAAATGTTCTGCACGTAAATTAAAATCCATTCGAAAACTTTTAATGTTAAGTAATTTTTAATCTCGATCGCTGATTAACAAAAAAAAACACACTCACACGCTTTTGGGGATTGAAATTCCATCGAGTGGAATCGGTTATCTATAAAAATCCATCGGAAATGATAATTTAACTCTGTCACGCAATGATAATTTTCTTGTAGCGTTCAATCACCTCGATTTTGTTATTTTAGTCAAACTCTTACAAAGTAGTCTTTTTTGTATTGGATTACTATTACTTTTTTTTTTAAACAAAATAATTTCACATATGACGCATCAATCATCGGGGATAAAAATTAAACAAAATGAAATTCCAAAACAGATCCAAATTAAACATCAAATCGACAATTTCTTGTTTTTCGTTTCGATGGCATGCAATCATTTTGGAATTTCATCGCTTACGCAGCTCCTCCCCAATTCCCACATGTGCCCTGAATTCAACGATGATGATTAAGATTGCGATGATGAAAATCCATTCACCTGGCAAATGAGAGTCCATCAGGTGCCACCGATGTCTTCTTCGTTCCAGGGTTTTTTTTTCACTAGCGAGGGAAGGTGCTGGAGATCAGATCGAATTCATGGTCCTTAGATGTAGTTCAGATGCCATCAAACAATAAATGCCGATGTGTCGATAATATAAAAAAAATTTAATAACTCTCGATCGATTGGTTTATCTATCGATCGATCGTTTTGATAGACGAATGAAATTTGAAAAATGCGCCAACTGCGGGCAATTTAATCGTTTTTGGAGAGAGGAAGGAAGCCTCTGGCTTCTGGAAATTTGTTTTGTAATGATTTTTCACCCGATTGGCAATTTGAGTACAAAATTCATGTAGAATCCTGTGTTTATTACAATTTAATAAGATAATGGGATTTTTCGATTAGATTTTTAGAATATTTTAATCGAGTTGAATGTATTTTTAAAAATGGGCACATGCAAAAACATTTGATCGCGGTATGTTTTAACACATTGACTGCCATGACTATCATTTTTGATAACCAGCGAAAAGTGCCACTAATTGTCATGAGGAGCCCCGGCTATGTATTATTTTCGATTGCCAAATCTACATTCTACATGTACACATCATACTAATACATAAAAATGAGTTGGTGTCTGTCTGTCTGTCTGTTCCTCTTTCATGCAAAAACGGCTGAACCGATTGACTTGAAATTTGGCATGAGTCTCTGTGGTAGTTCTGGTTCCAACATAGGCATACGGAAAAGTATCGCGAGGGGTGGGGGGAATAAGTGGAGGGGAATAAGTGGAGGGGGTAAAGTGATTTCGAAACTTAGTTTTTGCGCTATGTTACTCTTTCGCGGGGAAACTACTGAACCGATTGGCCTGAAATGAAATATGGCATAGATGTTCGTCGGGGGTCCAGGCCCAACATAGACCCATTAACCCTTAATTTATGAGGTGAAAATCATATGTGTAAATGATGAGGTGGTTTCCAATGGACTTGTTCTAATCACATACCAAATCCGTGCTGTTAACTCGGCACACAACACCATACTGTATGAAGATTTCAGAGTCACTGTGCTGAAAACATGAGAAATAGCAAAGAGAGAAAAGTCAATGTGGGTCCACTGGACCCACCTCATCAATTAAGGGTTAAAAAGTAGCCCGACAGGTGGGGAAGGGGAGGGGGTAAAGTGATCTGGAAACTTAGACGCCCGGCCGGAGGCCGCGGACGATCGGAGGCCGACCTGTGGGCGGGAGGTTCACCGCGAAGCGATTCGGGGCGCAGCCCCTAGTTCTACATATATAAATTCATACATACATACATTCTACAGATCTACATGTATTGGCATTTGCAAAATTTGTTAATCGAAAAATTTGATAATTTTTTTTCTCTCTTTCTCTCTCTCTCGGCACTACAACCGGTTTCCGGTCTTGGCCTGCAGCAATGTCTCTCACCAGAGGTCTCGGTCACGCGCCGATGTCCTCCTGTTTTGGATCCCAATTCTCTTCACATCCTGGTCAACGCCGTCTTCCTATCTGAGGTTGGGTGTTCCTCGTCGCCTTGTTGTTAATAACCTACCGCAGAAGACTTTCCGAGCCGGGTCACTTTTACCCATTCGAGCGATATGACCAGCCCATCGGACTCTGTTAAGTCTTAAAGGTGCCGCTCCACATGAGAGTAAATGCCGGCGAGACCTCTCGATAGCAGCTACTCGCAAATGGACACGTCTCTGAGAGTCGCTCGCCGAAACTCGCAAAAACTCGCGAGCTAGTTTCTGCGAGCTGTCAAAAGTGATTCAACTCTCTAGTCGACACGCACCCACTGAATTCTCGGGAAGTTGCTCGTCAGATACGAAAGGTGTTTCAATTTCGGTAGTAGCTCTCGAGAACTCGCCAAAGCAAAATGTCAAAAAAATCAAGATATTGGTCTTGAAAAGAGAAAAATCGCCGAAATTAACTCTCAAATGGACAACCTCCTGCGAGTAACTCTCGAAAGTTTTTGAGAGTTGCTCGCGTATTTACTCTCATGTGGAGCGGCACCTTTAGAGCTTGACTACGGGCACGTCCTGATAGCTCTTATAGACCTCGTCATTGTAGAGTCTCCGGAATCGTCCCCCCTCATATATGTGGCCAAAGATACTTATGAGTATCTTCCTCTCAAACGTGGATAAGAGGTCGCAATCATTTTTTCTTAGTACCCAAGTCTCAGAGGAATGCATGAGGAATGGCAGAATCAGGGTCCTGTACAGGTGCAGTTTGGTTAGGTTGATCTTTTTTCTAGTGTTTAATAAATTATAAATCTTAATTAAAAAATCGGTGACAAAAATTTGGTTACCGGGACTCCGAAAGAACATGAATAAATTAAGTACTGTCCCGCCCCGGCTATTCTGGGACGTATGTTCACCTTACGCATACATCAAAATCCAAATTCTAAACGAAAAATGGGGAAAACTCCTAATTACGAGGGACAACAGGATTATAAAAATATAAAAATTAATATGCCGTATTTTATAAACCGCTTTTTTGACAAAAAAAAGTTCAATAAATGTTTTTTTTACTACAAGACCCCAATCTTCACACGCTTCCGTATCTTTTAACTAATTTAGAAACTCTGGAAGTAGGAATTCGCATATCAAATTGATTGATAAGACAAAAATTTACTGATAGAACTCTATCAGTTAATTAGCGTAAAAATCTACACATTTTCGCACGCGATATCGAATTTCATTATTATGTCATACCTATATATCGATTTCGTTCTTTTAATTTCATTGGGCAGTCTTTCAATTTTCCAAAGATTTAATCATCATTTTTGTTTATTGAAATTTATTATCTCTCGATGAGTTGATGAGCCTTTAAAATTTATCGTTAATTGAAGATTAATTGAATTGCTATGTTGACAGTTTAGTTTATTGCTTATCTGTGATGATTCATTAAAAATATTTATTAAATTTTTTTGTGCACATAGCATTTTGTGGAGATTACTCAAGTGTGGTGTAGAAATTTTAAATTTTTCAAAATTTTTAAGGCCGAAAAAAACGGCATTTCGTTGTGCACTCACAATAATAGAGTTCCTTTTGGGAAATTTAATGTCACTGAATCCGATTCTGACACCTAGTGATTTGGCTAAATCAGGAGTGATATTCCGTAACTTGTTTCAAGCGTTTGTTTCGAGTTAGACGAACAAGAAGTATTCGCTGTCTCTGTTTTGGCCGAAATAAATGACAGAGAGAAACCGAGATAGCAAATACCACTTTTTCTTCTAACTCGAAACAAACGCTTGAACCAAGTTACGGAATACCACTCCAGTTCTAGTATTTGCAATACAATTTGAGTTTCATGGTTTCTAAATTACACTGCATCTCTCAAAAACAAGAGCTGATCCAGCCAAACTACTTCCAGAATCAAATTCTGCGACATCAAATTTCCTAGAAAAATATTCTCATCTCGTATGCACCAAAATGAGTTCTGACCGGTGTTTTATATGTCTTTTTGTACGAAAAATTCAGAAAAAAATTGAACCATAAATTCGATTATACAAAAGAAATCAAATTTCCTGTTGCTGTTGAACACCAAAATTGCCGAAAATTAAAAGAAACTAATTTAATTCGATAAACTATTTTTATTCGTCGGTTTTACAGATGCGTCTTCTTCAACGTCTGAATAGGCACTACTAAAAACAATTGCGGCTGTAACAGTCCGCCTGCCTTGAAATAAATTTAAAATTTAATTCAATATTACGAATTCAAATTATTTATAATAAATGACTGAATTTAACAATAATATGAAAACAAATAATATGAAAACAAGTATTATTTAAGTTACGATAATCATTTATCAATGGTGTCGTCCTCGATGTTCGACGGTAGCGGACTTAATTTTACTATCGGCCTCACGAGAATTCCCTCAGCCGTTTTTAGCATCAGAGAACGGACTCTTCCGTCAGGTCCTGGAAAAACCGTTGTGACTCTACCCATCTTCCATTTAGACGGAGGAAGTCTCTCGTCCCGAATCAACATCAAGTCTCCTGTTGCAACGTTTGGTGAGGGTTTAGACCACTTCACCCGTCTTTGAAGCTGAGTTATGTACTCGGTACTCCATCGGCGCCAAAAATGTTGACGTATTTGAGAAATGGATTGCCATCGCGTGAGGAGATTGCCCTTAAAAGCGGTAGTATCAGGTTCTGGTAGTGTTTTAAGCGCTTCTCCCACCAGGAAATGGCCTGGAGTAAGGACTTGCAAGTCATCTGCGTCTGATGAAAGCGGGCATAGCGGACGAGAGTTGACGCACGACTCAACTTCCGCAAGAAGAGTGCTGAACTCTTCGTAAGTTAGCGTGATGGTCAGGGAAAATAATGCACGTCTCAAGTGATGCTTTACGCGCTTTACAGCGGCTTCCCAATATCCACCCATGTGTGGGGCTGACGGCGGATTGAAGTGCCAAACCACATTGTCGTTTGACAGTAATGTTTGTAGTTGATAATCGGTGCACGCTTGCGTTAAGAGGACTCGAAGTTCCTTCTCTGCACCTACAAAGTTCGTTCCATTATCGCTGTACAGCTCCTTGCAGTAACCTCTACGTGCGATAAATCGCTTGTAAGTAGCGATGAAAGTCGAGGTAGAAAGGTCGCTAGCCAGTTCCAAGTGCATAGCGCCCGTCGCCATACAAATGAAAACGGCTATATAGCCCTTAGTGGATTTTGTTCCTCGACCTTTTGAAAGACGAATCGAGTAGGGTCCAGCGAAGTCAACGCCGCTACGAATGAACGGCCTTGCGGGTTCAACGCGCGCTCGAGGTAAGTCTGCCATGATTTGAGATAGCTGGATTGGTCGATGACGTCGGCAGAGAACGCAGTTGTGTGCTATTTTCCTCAAGGCTGCCCTAGCCTTTATCACCCAAAAACGAGTCGATAAAACGGAATGCATCAATTGGGGACCAGCATGCAATGTAATTTTGTGTATCTCCAAGCACAGCAGAGAGGTCAGTGGCGATTTTGCAGGTAGCAGAATCGGATGTTTAGCGTCAGAGCTTAAGGAAGCATTCCGCAACCGTCCGCCCACTCTCATGATGCCTCTGGGATCCAAAAACGGGGACAGCTTCATGATTTTACTGCGCGCTTGTAACGTGTTGTCCAATTGTAGATTAAAGATGTCCTCTGAAAAGTGTTCCCGTTGAGTTATTTTTATCCAGACGTTCATCGCCTCATTGAATTCTTTGTGGTTGATGGCACCCTTGCGTGGTCGTTGGCTGTTAAATATTTTACATTTCAAATTGTGTACGAAACGAAGTACCAGTGCTGTGATGCGTTTCAATTTTGACAACGATGAATATTTGTGGATTAGGTCCCAAGGGGGTTCTGTAGAAGCAGCTTGAAGAACAATGTTGCTCGTAGTCCGCAGATCCAGAATCGTGTCGAAAGTAGTTTGCTGATTCATCGGCCATGACTCTTGCGGAGCGCTCAACCAGCATGGTCCTGACCACCACAGGGAGTGTTCGACGAGTTTGGATGGTAGGATTCCCCGTGACGCACAATCTGCAGGATTTTCGCCCGTTCGAACATGATACCAATTGGTTGATGGTCTGGCCCTTTGGATCCTCGCAACTCGGTTGGCCACGAACGTTGTCCACTTGCTCGGATGGCCCTGGATCCATGCCAGAGTGACAGTAGAGTCGGTCCAGCAGTAGTAACTACGGAAGCGATCACCGAAAGCTGTGGTCACGTGTTCTATCAAGTTAACTAGCAGGACAGCGGCGCATAACTCTAACCGCGGCAAGGAAGTTGTTGAAAGTGGGGCAACTTTAGCTTTCCCAGTCACGAGTTTCACGTAGATCGTGCCATCCTCCAGCTCAGATCGAACATAAACAACCGCGGCATATGCCGTTTGTGAGGCATCTGCGAAGCCATGCAGATCTAGCGTTGCACCTGGATGATCAAGCCCGAGCCATCTGGGGATACGAAGGTTCATTAATGTTTGCAAATTACCTCTATACTCAGTCCACTGTTCCAAGATAGGTTCGGGAACGAGATCGTCCCAATCCATTGCGGGTCGCCAGAGTTGCTGGAATATTATTTTGGCGATGATTGTACAAGGCGAAAGAAGTCCGATGGGATCGAACAGTTTGGTCGATTCTGACAGCAGTGACCGTTTTGTTACTGGTAGTTTTGCATCTGGAAGATCTACAGAAAACATGAGGCAGTCGGACGAAGGGTTCCACTGCAATCCCAAAGTCTTTACAGTGTCGTCATCAGCTAAAGAAAGTGATATCTTCGTCTCTCGTAGCTCAGGAGGTATGCTCTCCAGAAGGGCATCTGAGTTAGAAGACCACTTGCGGAGTTCGAAACCACCTTTCCGCAGAAGAGCCAGGATTTCACATTGAAGACGTATCAGTTCCGTTTCGTCGTATGACCCAGTGAGGAGATCATCCATATAAAAAACTCGAGGGACTATCGGCGAAGCGAGTGGGAAACGATCCCCTTCGTCTATAGCGATTTGTTGTAGACTTTTAACTGCGAGGTAGGATGCTGATGAGACCCCGTAGGTGACGGTCAGTAGTCTGTAATTTTTAATAGGTTCAGAAGGTGACTGTCGCCAAACTATCCTTTGGAACTCCGTGTCCTCTTTAGAGACGAATATCTGGCGGTACATTTTTGTGACGTCCGCGGTCATTGCTAATCGATGGGATCGGAACCTTAATAATAATGTATTCAACGGAGGCTGAAGCTGAGGCCCGATCATCTGCGTGTCATTGAGCGAGACGCCAGAGGAAGTTTTCATTGACGCGTTAAATACAACTCTGAGTCGAGTTGTTGAACTAGACTCCTTGATGACGGCGCGATGGGGCATGTAATAGCATTTTTCCTGGGGTAGGTTTTCTCTCGCCTCTTCCATATGCCCTAGTGTAAGGAATTCTCTCATAAAGGACTTGTATTCCTCATGTAATAGAGGATCCCTTCGGAAACGCGCTTCCATTCGAAGCAGTCCTCGAACAGCAAAATCGCGAGAGTTTCCCAATGGCCGGTGTTCTTTAAATGGCAGTTTAACTACATACCTGCCGTTGTCCAGGCGAGAGTGCGTTTCCTCGAATATCCGTTCACAGGTCCTTTCTTCTTCCGTATAGTGCTTAGTAACGGGAATATCTTCGAGTTCCCAGAACTTAGAAACGGCTGTAGTCAAATCCACGTCGCTGTGTAGACTAATGGCAGAGAAATTAGCGCTCCGATCAGCGAAACAGTTTACATTTCCAATTAGAACCCAACCAAAGGAGGAATTTTGCGCCATAGGTGAACCTTGCGGTCCTTTAATGAGTCCGTCCAGGAAGACGGTACTCAATTCATCGGCTCCCAATAGTATGTCGACCGGGGCCGGGACGAAGAACTGAGGATCGGCTAATTGAATGCAATTCAGATGAGGCCAATTACCTAGATCTACTCTCGTTGCGGGTAAGTTGTTTGTGATTTTTGGTAAAATCAATGCCTGAATCGTAATGGAGAATTTGCTCACTGTCGATGAAAGAGTTAGCGACGCGGATCCTTTTGTATATCCGATGTTAGTGGCTCCGATGCCAGCAATAGAAGTCGACTGCGGACTTCTGTTTATTTTTAAACGTTGCATGCAAGCTTCAGAAACGAAAGAAACGTGCGATCCAGTGTCGAATAGTATGCGAGCTGATTGCCAACGTCCAGCAGCGTCCAAAACGTTTACGACAGCGGTAGCGAGCAAAGCTGAGCGATGGTTGTTAGCGAAATGAACAGACGCTACAGTGGAAGAGTTGGGGGAAATTACAGCGGAAGAGTTGGGGGATATTACAGCGGAAGCGTTAGTGTCTGTGTGCAAAAGCGTGTGATGGCGTTTGTCACAAACGCGACATGTGGACGTGCTGCGACACTCGTCTAAAGGATGTCCGTTGCTTAGACAGTTTGTGCAGAGTTTCTTCTGTTCAGCTGCCGAACGTCTGCCAGAAGAATCAAGTGATTTGAACTGAGTACAAAAGTAAATTGCATGCAAACCCATACAGTAAACGCATGTAGCGCCGGCCGTCATTGCTGATGTGCGATTGGATTTTCCGTTACCTTTCGAGCGCATCCCATGGAAATCCGATGTTTTACCATTTGTTGCATGCAGAGATCCTGGAACTGATTTAGATTTAACGGTCTTACTTACGAAAGCTTGTGATGGCTTGTGTGATTCCACGGCGGTTAACGAGCGGCACCTACTTTCCAAGAATGTTGTCAGTGCTGTGAAAGCGGGGATTTCTGACGAAGTTAGTTGCATTTCCCATTGTTTTCGCGTCTCGGGATCAAGTTTTGCTGCTGTGAAGTGGATTATCCAGGCATCCCAATGCTCAATAGGCTGCTTAATAGCTTTAAGCGCACGGACGTGGATTAAAATATTGTCCAACAAAGCCTTGATTGCTGTGGCAGATTCTGTTTTGACAGATGGAAGCGAAACTAATGCACTGATATGGGATTCTACGATTACTCGGTGGACGTCGTAACGGGTTTTGAGAGCGGTCCATGCCTCAGCATAATTTTGATCTGTGACAGGAAATGACTGAATTACATTAAGTGCCTCACCTTGTAATGTTGACCGAAGATAGTGCAGCTTTTGGCTTCCAGCTAGCCCATCGTTGTTATGCACTAACGAGGAAAATCGATCGTGGAATGATTTCCATTCGCAGGGATCTCCGTTGAATGTCGGCAATGCAATTGGAGGCAACTTTGCTGCAGATCGCGTCTGAGCTGGTACGGGTTGCGCTATTGCCGGGGTATTGGAAGACGATCGATCTGACTGTGATAGCGATCGACGTGGGGCTAGAGAAGCTTGCAATCGGGAAAAGTTTATTAAGCTGTCACGATACCACTGTTCAGCCTGCTCGAACTCCGGTTCTTGATCCTTTAGAGTGGAAGGGCCACATGTTTCTAAAACCAGGTTATGAGCAATCTGAAACGCTTCCCACTGCTCGCGTAGCAACTGTAAATACGATTCCACACTAACGAGATCGTACTCGGCGTCCGCATCTTTACTTGCTACTAGCGTACGTCTTATGGCGTTTTTCGCGGTATCGCGTTTTGTTAAAGTAGGCATATTTTTCGCACAAAAACGTCAATGTTCCACAGCTCGAAATGTTCGTACAAAGGGAATTTTCGAATATAGAAAAAGTCAGAGTAAGGAACTAACCAAAGTAACGTTCACAAAAAAAGGAATCGATCGACTGAAAACTAGGCGCACACAATAGAATTCGAATAACAGCTTGTGCCAAACGGTATTGTCAATCGCACGCCAGCAAAAAACAATAGAACCGACAATAAAAGTGCCAGATGTGCCTTTTTATCATCGAACGTACGAAGACACTCCAATGCACTAGCCAGCGAGGGAGTTTGATTAAACTTAATCAAATGATTTCGATTATTTTCCCTTTTTAGATAAATGCGAAAGTTAGCGATTTTAACACTAGCAGTTGTGTGAATTAGCACAGCCGAATTCAAACGAGAGCACTCCTACAGAAAGCGGTTGAGTGCAAGCACGATATACACGACGAAAAGAAATATGTCTTTAACGAGTCTTTAAGCGTGTTAAAGTCTTCGCGATAGCGACGTAGTAGTCTTTTATCCGGCTCGAAGGACCAGAAATGTTGCTGTTGAACACCAAAATTGCCGAAAATTAAAAGAAACTAATTTAATTCGATAAACTATTTTTATTCGTCGGTTTTACAGATGCGTCTTCTTCAACGTCTGAATAGGCACTACTAAAAACAATTGCGGCTGTAACATTTCCCATCTCTGACAAAACAATTATTCGCAAAAGCATTTTCCATCTTGAAAACCATTTACCAAAATGAATGAAATTATTTGGCTTTTGTTATTCTGTACACACACGAAATTCTAAAGTGGGCAATTATCGAGGGCAATTACCTATCCGATAGATTTTTTTTTCTGATTTTCAAGTGCTTATCGAAAAACCGTTGAAACCATTCAAAGCATTCAAACTATTCAAGAAGCCAGCAAGGTAAGAATATTTCTAATTATCTAAGATAAAAAAAACATCACCTGGCGAAGCAAAAAATTAATCAATTCGATCGCAATCATTCTTTGGACAGACTTCTTGTGAATTCATCGAAATTAAAATTAAATCTCGACTATCGCAATTCAACAGCTCCAAGATTTGTTCATCGGGAAATGAGCGAATTTTCGACCACAAAAGATCAACAAATCTGTTTATATTCAAAACATTAGCATCTCATCTATTCGTTCATCTCGTCGTCATCATCATCGTAGCACCATAGGATCCGCAATCAGCTAAAAAGTCATCGTCATAATCTTAGAATTTTTTTTTTCGCTATTTTTCTTGTCTTTGATCTTAAGTGGCCTTTAGAAAAAGAGTCTGGGGTCGTCGTCATATGTGCAAAGATTCCTCCACCCACGCCCACTTTCAGCGATAGCTTTTCACACATCATCGTTATTACAAAAGGCGGTAGTGGTTTTTATTAAGTTTGCCAAATAAAAATCTTGAGAACGATTAGAAAGCAGTTGAGTTTTTGTAAAAGATCAAATAATTGGAAATACTTTTGGATTTTAACAATATTTGTTTATTATATTTTAAAAATTTAAAATTGCTCAAAAAATCGAAAAAGAAATTTGATATGTTCAAAAAGTAAAAAAAAAATATGTTATGGACATCGCTTATGATTAAAGCGGGGAAGGGGATGAAGACAACAATAAATTCTATAAAAAAAATTGTTTTTGTATTTCTATTTGCCTGAAATCATACTAATATATAAAAATGAGTTGGTGTCTGTCTGTCTGTCTGTTCCTCTTCCACGCAAAAACGGCTGTACCGATTGACTTGAAATTTGGCATGAGTGTCTGTGGTAGTTCTGGTTCCAAAATAGGCATACGGAAAAGTAGCGCGACGGGTGGGGTAGTAAGGGGAAGGGTGGGGGGAGTAAGGGGAGGGGGTAAAGTGATTTCGAAACTTAGTTTTTGCGCTATGTTACTCTTTCGCGGGGAAACTACTAAACCGATTGGCCTGAAATTTGGAATAGATGTTCGTCGGGGTCCAGCCCCAACATAGACCCCTTAAAAAGTAGCCCGAGAGGTGGGAGAGTAAGGGGAGGGGGTAAAGTGATCTCGAAACATAGCTCTTCCTCTCTGTTACCCTTTTGCGGGGAAACTACCGAGCCGATTGGCCTGAAGTTTAGCTCCAACATAGACCATAAAAAAAAAATTAAAAAAACTTAACCCGGCAACGACGGGTATGCAAGCTAGTTATAAATAATGCAATAAATGCAACTGAAATTATAAGCCTTTCTTAACAATATTTTTTGACCAGGATCATTTTAACAGGAGTTTTTGACCAGATTCAAGAAAAATAAATCCGGCCAAATGGTTAGACCTAACCGGATTCTAATTTTTCTATTAGCAACACTGATGATGTTATAAAAAACTTTATAAATGTTGTAAGATGGTAGTATCTACGATTCCTGGAATACTTTTATCCTGTTTTCTCGAAAACTGTGCATCGTATCGAAAAATTTATAAAGATGAAATGTGTTTAGAATATGATTTTACATAACTTATCTATACATCAAAATACAATTGCAGCACTCCTTTCCCCCTCTTCTATACAAATTGATTTTTTATACCCGTATGGTGAAACCAAAGGGTATATTAACTTTGCCTTACCGTTTGTAACGCCAAGATCCTGTCATCACACACAAAAATGAATTACACCAGTGTGTTTAGAATGATAAAAAAAGTTGAATTTTGCATGTCCCTCCGTCCGTCTGTCCGTCCGTCTGTCCGGTCCACCCGTCTGTGGCGCGGATTGCGGGCGCACGGATTGAGCTACAGACTTGGAATTTTGCGCAGATCCGTTTTTCGTAAAATGCGAGGCTAAGTTCGTTAATGGGCAAAAATGGACCATTAGGGGGGGTACCCCCCATACGAACGAAAACGTTTTTTGTGAATATCTCAAAAACGGTCCATCTTGTCAAAAAAGTCCAAGAACAAAAGATATTTAGGATATGATTCTGCATAAAACTCCCATACATCAAAATCCGATTGCAATAAATTTTAAAAAATTTTAATGGAAAGTTTGACTTCAAAGTGGAATTTTGGTACAACTGTTCGAATTTTGATACGAATATCACCATACGGGTTTTCAAGAATTACCAGATTGGCAATTATAGCTTTTGTTATGTTTAAATAAACATTTTATCTATCTTCGTACAGAGTATTTGACGATTGGCCCCTGGAAAATTGTAGTTTTTCTTATATTTTTGTAGAATTTACCTCTCCATAAAATACGTCACGATTTTTTCACCCGTTTCGAAGTCCTTCTCCACCCCTTGTCAAGTTGAGTACCACCGTCACACGCACTGCACTGATAAGAATATAGAAAGGAGCAAAAGTGACATTTGGAATTGGATTTGTGCTGCCATAGGTTAGGTTAGGTTAGGTTCGGTGGCGGCCTGCTAGATTGCAGGGCCTCGCATAGACCGCTAGGGTCCATAGCGCTACCACAATGGATGCCTAAGTCCTACTTTTCGTTATGGCTGCCCTTGTGAATTGTGCTGCCATACTGCTTTTAACTTATTTCAAGAACTATAATTGCTCCTTTCTACATTCTTACCATCGCAGTGTGCGTCTGTACTTAGACATTTCCAAAAAAAAAATCAGTGGCTCAATCAAACCTCGGTAACTCAAATCTGAAGGATACAGAAAGGAACATGAAGAATTCAATGCTATTGAGACTGCATTTTTAACATATTCCCCAAATTTTAACCAATTTTTCTAATGAAAATTTCGTTATTGTTTGAAATTCTGACAAACTATTTAATAACATTTCAAGTTGCAGCAAAGTGTTATGTCAATTTTAGCAAATCTATCAAAGACCTCAGCGAACAGAAGCAAATCTAATCAAAACCTCAATGCTCGCCAAGACAAAATAATCAAATTAACGGGAAGAAAACTATAAATGCTGGATGGATTCAAATAAGTAGAAAATGGATTGGGATGGAATCACACTTTCTTGGCACTTGTTACTCACTTGATTCATTCATAAATGACTAAAATACTGGCCTCAACTAATGATTGTTTAAATTGCCGGCTGGCTCGACTATATGGAAATCGAAATATAGTCATGGTTGCACATAGCGACATAACGAAAAACGTGATGAAAAAGTTATGCTGGGCTATCCGTGCTTATGCTTCGACTATGTTTATTTTTGTTTTGATTGAAGAAGTGCGGATCCAAACCAACAACTTCTTATGAACTCAAAAAATATCCGAGTTTGTTCACTCCGCCACCGACCGGCCAACCGATCTTGCCATTGCCATGTGTTTCTTTTTTTCCTCCTCTGCAGCTCTGTTGTGTTGATTTTGGGATATCGTCTTTTGTTGTTCTTCCATCTCTGGACATTCTTTTTTTTTTCAAGCCAAGAAATCGAGAAAAATCCAAGAAAGTTTCAATGTGTTGAACAGCATGACATTTAAGATGATTGCAGTTCAGGAGGAAAAAAAACAATCTTCAGGTTTATTTTAAAAGTTGCCAGATTTCCAAGGGTTTGATTTGGTTTTTGTAATTTTTTAAAATATATAGCTTCTTTTTAACCGGCTGAATTTTATTCTAGATGGTCTAAGGAATTTAAATTCCAGAGTAACAATATTTAAACTTTAAATTCCTGGCTAAAAATTGTATATTTGCGAATTTTTAAACATATTTTTATAATATGCGGTTTTTAAGAAAACCTAAAAAACTATTTTCCTCAAATTTCCCAAGATCAGATCATTTTCTGGATCTCGGAAAAAATTTCTTCAATAATTTTTTTTGTTTGCACAATGCACCAAAAAAGCGGCGAAAAAGGCTAGAATTTCCCATTAAAAAAGTCCTGCGGAAAAGAGGGTGGTAGGGAGGGTGGTAGGGAGGGTGGTAGGAAGGGAGGGAGGTAGGGAGGGAGGTAGGGAGGGAGGTAGGGTGGGGAGTGAGGGAGGGGGAGTCTACAATTCTTTAATTAAAGCGTTTACCAATGCATTTATTTTGACGCGAAATAACATCATTAGCTCTTAAGGGGTTATGCCTACTTGCAACGACTGAAAAGAAAGTGTTTTTTGGCGATTTATGTATACTGCTTAAATAAAACAATTTTATTTCACCTCCTTTTGCATTTTATTAAGTAGATATTTAACTTTTTTCCAGATTATTTTATGTAAAAACATAGAGTATTAGTCCCTGTTTTAGTAAACGTACGAAAGGACCTGTTTTCTGGAAGTGATTTGCAACTATGGGTCCGTGGTCATTCACCGGAAATCAATCAAAAGAGTATTAAGTATTAGATAATGCTGTCCTGAGCGGACCGGAATTTTAAAAAATCAATGACGAACAAAATGGCGTCCGTTCAAGAGTAAAATATCGATTTTATTGTAAAAATTTGCTTGTGAAAAAAAGCCTCCATCCAGGACTAGATAAACGAACGTTTAATATCTGAATGAATTTTCAAAGAAACCGGTTGTGGGATTATTGTGTAATTTCTGTCACCAGTCTCGGAGAAATCGTGTGGAAATGCGAATAAAGTTTCAAGCCATTTTGTAAATGGTTCAATTTTTATACCCGTATGGTAAAACCAAAGGGTATAGGCCCTATTCCAGGATCCGATACGAATGATTCGGATCGTAAACTCAATGTTGTTGTTGGTATAAAACATTAACAACAACATTGAGTTTACGATCCGAATCATTCGTATCGGATCCTGGAATAGGGCCTTATATTAACTTTGCCTTACCGTTTGTAACGCCAAGATCCCATTATCACACACAAAAATGACTTACACCAGTGAGTTTAGAATGATTAAAAAAATTGATTTTTGCATGTCCGTCCGTCTGTCTGTCCGTCTGTCTGTCCGTCTGTCTGTCCGTCTGTCTGTCCGTCTGCCTGTCCGTATGTCTGTCAGTCTGTCTGTCCGTCTGTCTGTCCGTCCGTCTGTCTGTCCGTCTGTCTGTCCGTCTGTCTGTCCGTCTGCCTGTCCGTATGTCTGTCAGTCTGTCTGTCCGTCTGTCTGTCCGTCTGTCCGTCTGTCCGTCTGTCCGTCTGTCCGTCCGTCCGTCTGTCCGTCCGTCTGTGGCGCGGATTGCGGGCGCACGGATTGAGCTAGAGACTTGAAATTTTGCGCAGATCCGTTTTTCGTAAAATGCAAGAATAAGTTCGTTAATGGGCAAAAATGGACCATTCGGGGGGGGTACCCCCCATACGAACGAAAACGTTTTTTTGCGAATATCTCAAAAACGGTGCATCTTATCAAAAAATTTCAAGAACAAAAGTTATTTAGGATATTATTCTAAATAAAACTCCCATACATCAAAATCCGATTGGAATAAATTTTAAAAATTCTTATTGGAAAGTTTGACTTCGAAGTGGAATTTTGGTACAACTGTTCGAATTTTGATACGAATATCACCATACGGGTCTCCAATGATTGCCAGATTGGCAATTATAGCTTTTGTTATGTTTTTGTGTGCAGCCGATAACTTTAAAGTGGCGTAACTTCAGCAATTTTCATCCGATCAACTTAATATTTTGGGAGATATGTAATTGCGTTCTACTTATATGCAAAAAAATTAATTTGGCCAACGTTGCAAGCAAACGGTTAGAGAATTTATCATACAGGATAATCTTCTGATTTGTTTCAAAAAAAATTAAATTTTTAAAAGAGTTGTTCATTTTTATGTCCTGTCAAGAAAATGTCCTGTAGAGACAGCATTTTTCAGAATATTTCTGATGGCTTGGAAAAATTTAATGACAATGTGATCGAGTCTTAAAATAACAGATATTTTTTCCAACTTATCAATCCCTTTTAGGAAGCTTTGACTCTTTTTAAAAAGTTTTACTATCACTTGCATGGCACGTATTTGCCACTAAATAAGATACAATTCTAGTGACAAATTCGTTCCACACACCAAAAATGCTTCAAAAAAGGGTTTTTTTTACTAATAAATTTAAAAAAAAGGTTTTTTTACTAAGTGGCAACGGCGCAAATACCTCAAACAAGATTCGATTCCCATTGGAAAAAGTGCCATAAATCAAAAATCTTAACAGTTCGATCGAACGCTATTAGAGAATCATAAACGATTGACAATTTTTTATTTATTTTAGCAACTAATAAAGCAATGATTGAAGTCAATTGCGAAACGCTGTTTGTTTACAAATGGATGCCGAGTAAATGAAGCGAAAAAATGTAAATAAAACGAAACGCCGCACCGTCAAGTAAAAAAAAAAACAAATAATACAACAACAACACATTGGCAGGTGAATCACACACAGTGAAAAGCCAAGGGGAAAACTCGATCAGTAACGAGTGCAAATGAGACGGCGATAATAACAGAAAGATACCAAACCAACACTAACGAAATTGAAGATCAGATTTTAGTTTTTTTCATGGCGCGGTCCATCAAAAGGGATTTCTGTCACCTCAAAAACCAATTTTCCGGCGAGTTTTCCAAGGCAATGGAGAGTTATTGTATTATTACTTTGTTTAAAACACTTTTATGAAATCTTTTAATTATTGGAAAAAGGTTTAAACGATCAGATAGTAAAAAGATTTATTAAAAACTTACCAAAAAGTTTTGACAAAAAACACAAGAGAACTGGAGAAATTCAATGAAAATCCTTCAGTTTTGATGAAAATCCTTTGACTCTACACTTTTCTAAGAAACTTCACTTGTTTTCACGTAAATTCCAGCACTTTCACTTGAGAAATTAAAACCTTTTCCAATTTTTCATCGGCAAAACATAAAAATTCACTTCGGAAAAATCACTTGTAGTAAATCGATTACAACACTTTTCTTGAGAAACAGTAGAAATTTCACATTAATATAGGTTATTCCGGCTTTTCTGGTCAGTTTGCTGAAAATTTATCTTAAATCGCGATCAAGAAACGATTCTTGATTTTTTCTCCATTCATTACAAAAGGCAAATTATTTGTAGATCACTTTTCATTCAAAATTTTCACTTCCTTAAAATTTCCTAAGGATAAGCGGCTTATCAAAAAAAAAATCTCGCATGAAACTTGTTTATCGCAGCACAAATGACCTTTTACTCCTTTTTTTAAAGGATTTTTCGATCTCGAGTATTTAAAACAGATTTTTAATATCAGTACAAATCTATAAAATATTTAGATTTTACATAAATTCCGCGCGCGATCGAATATTTTCAAAAATCGTGAGAAAATAAAGGTCTTTCCTCGGCTGACTTCGAGATACAAATGATCACAAAACCCCACTTTTTTACTTCTCATCAAAACTACACTTTTAGTTCCCACAAGCAAAATTGAACCGTATTCGCTCCCAAGAAAGTATGCTTAGGCGTGCTTTTTTTACTAAGCAACTTCTTGTTCTTGATTTAAAAATTTACAACTTCTTGTTCTTTTATCTCAATACGCGAGTGGCGACACCGACCGGACAAGAAGCGAAATAAAGACGGTGGCAAAACTCAATTACCAACAAGGTTGACATGTGGTTGAGTTATTCATTTTATTATTTCAGCGTTTGAAAATACTCAGCAGACTGGGTTTCGAAAATATTTTTTTTTCGGTTATGTTGAATACCAAAAACCTACAAATGCGACATCTTTTGTGAAATTGATGGAAGCATGGAATATTTGGGTTTTCATTTGATTCCGGTCGGTGTCGTTATCGGCGTTTTTAAAAGTTGGCGGCGGGTAAAAACAAATTCAATTATGTTATATTTCGCCAAAAAATCAAAAATACGCTCATTTGATTGCCTCAAGTGCACAAAGAAGGTTAAAACCAGAAGATTGTAAAGTATATACATACAGGTTTTAAATTTTCTACAAATTAGGGTATTTTTTATGTTCTATTAAAAAGAACTTCTTTGCTATATTTAAAAAACATAACAATATTTCAAATACTACACGAAACTACAATAGAACACGCTTAAATGCTTTTTTGTATAAGTTTTAGAATATAAAAAAAAACGGAAAGAACTTAAAAACTTTTGTGAAAAATCTTATCCTTGCAGGACTTTCCGTTTCGAATTAGTCTAACACCAGATTCGTGATTAGCAATCTCAAAAACCCACAAATATCAATTTTTCCGAAAGAAAATGGGAAAAATGATATTTTCTTATCCTTGCAATTATCTGAATTTTGAAATTCGAACACCTGATTCGTAATCAGCCCTAATACAATTTTTCCCTTATTTCTATTAGATCCTATTGCAATTATCTATTACTTCTCTCAAGGACAAAAATTGGCGTCTACAGATTATCCCGCAAAAATGTTAAGAATTCTGGAGAATTCGAAAATTCATGTCTATAGTTTCTAAAAATAAAGGCTTGGCGAAAATCGAAACAACACCACCATTTTAAATATTAATTTATATGATATTCCCTTATTTATTGTTTCTATTTTGTTATATCATTCAAACTTAATTTAATATTAAACTTAGTTTCATTTTTGTGTCGATTTTTGGATATTTTATTTGTTAATATTTATTAAAACTATATAATTCTTGGTATGTTCCACATATGTTTATTTTTTGTTTATATTTACGTGTGTTTTTTTTCTGAGTATGCCTGCGTGGGATATTTCACTTATTTATTAACTTAAATTGCATAGTTTTTGTTTATTGTTTACCTTAATTATTCAATGAGATTAATCTAAATTTTTCTAACATTCAAATGGAAAACGAAAACACTTGCTTGAAAATATATCTTACAATTTCCCTTAAATATTTTTATGGTCTCTTTTTTTAAGTTAAATTAAATATAATAACTTTTTTTTGGAATAATAAAAATCTCTATCTATAAAATATAAATTTTAATATGTGTCTCCATGAATTTCATTAATACACACTCTTATTTTATTTTGTTTTGGATATTCTTTTCAATTATTCATCTGTGGTGTCTTAAACTATTGATCTTTTTTTTAGATTTTGTATCCTTGTTCAATATTTTTATGTTATACTATTTATAAAGAATTTTTTTATTGCTTGTTTTGTTAAGATATTTCTTGTGATTTTGAATCTTAGCCTATTTTAAAAATAGATATTTTGTAATTATTTTACTTTTTGTTACCATTTAGTCTACTTACTAATTCAATAATTCTTTGTAAGATTTTTATTTACTTTTAGGCAAAACCATTAGAATTATAGTGGCATTGTTTTATCAACAGGTGAGAAATGTTTATAAAAAATACGAAGTGTGGAAATATTTGAAACATAAACAGTGGGTGTAAAAAAATACCTTCTTACAATTTTTATAATTTGAAAGTTTTTGATGGAGATTTTTTTGAAACTGTCAAAAAATTTCGTGCAAATCTGAAAAACATTTGTTTGTGTAATTTTTCAGTGGGTTTGGTGGTTTTTTTCACCTGTAAAACCATCAAAACTGTCACCAAAAATTAATGGCAAATTAATTTCAATGATATTTTGTATTTTTTCCAAACAGTTCGTAGTTTTTTAGGCAAAAATAAAGAAGATAAAAAAAATAACATACCAAAATCATATAAATGTCAAAAAAAAAATACCCCAAATGAGGGTATTTTTTGGAAAAAAGTCTCTTTTCGAAATTTCAACGTTGGAAGACGCGATAGATTGATTTTTACTAATATTCAGAAGATATTTCAATTCTATTACTTATTGTTATAATGTTTTTATTTTATATATTTATTATTCATTGTTAATTTAATTTTTTTTTCATTTGTCATATAAATTTTTTCAGTTAGATATTTTTTTTTTATAATTTTGTCTTTAGTGATTAAGTTTTTATATCATGAGAAGATAGTAAGGCAAGATTTGAATTTGTTTCAATTTTAGAGATAATCTTTATCTTTAATCAGTTTTAAAGACTTCCTAAAAATAAGAAAAAGATTATATTGGGTTTTTCCTACAATATACCCTAATGGCTAAATTACCAACATTTAAAATGTATAACAAAAAACGAACAATTGGAGGAAAACAACAAATGCAATGGCGCCTAAATATTTTTGCGGCGAAAACTAACTCGTGCTAGGCATTTTAAAAATTGTGTTCAATTTTGGCACTGATTAAATTTGCTAATTAGGTACAATCTGGAATAAAGGGATACATTTTTTTTTGTTAAATATGAAACTATCTCAATGGGGTTAAGTAAAGCTATTAAAATACAACAAATATGTTTTCTAAAGGTTCACAAACAAATATTTGTTTACAATAATTACGACGAAAAGTTTAAAGCTTTCTATTAAAATTATCTTTATTACTTTGCACTAAATATACATATACAAAACATAATTTTTGGTTAAAATTTTTGATTTATAATTGGAAATATTTTTATTTAACACGTTGGCTACCAGCCAAAAAAACGCTTACTCCGTTCACTTTTGCACACTGTGAGGCACCGGTGAAACCCCTTTGTAAAAACCCCTTTGTACCGCACGAACGACTGCACTCAACCATGGAACTTGAGAAACTGACGGTAATGACAATAGTGTGTGTACACCGGTGACTCACATTGTCCCTGTGTGTGACACGCTGTGATCACCGGTGACTCACATGGTAGCCAACATTTTAGTAGAATTATTGGTTCAACAGATAACAGAAGATCGAATGACGAAACCAGAAATTTTTGGTTTTTCCGAGGTCCGAAAATTTAAAAAATAATTTTTTAGAACACCGATATTTAGCTGCTCTTTAAACCGGTAAATGCTTTTTCTGCTACCTCCTGATCCGAAAGCAATTCGGTTTCACTTTAAAGAAACCGGCAGTTTCTAATGAAAAAAACCGGACCAAAATCGCTTTAGGTTTAGCGGGAGAAGAGATTACGGATCAGAAGTATAGCGGATTTGAGTCGGCCTGAAATTTTCGTGAAAAACGTCGTATTTAATAATGAAAACCGAATCTAAATATTCTTAAAACTTTAGAAGATAACAGGAGGGCGGCGGGAGGGGACAAAAGGAATTGATGTTCCCTCGTGACGTTCTTCGCGATTTTTTCATATGAAGTTACCACAGACTCGTCTTCCCTCCTCAGAATAAGAAGTATTTTATGGGCACCTCCTTGGTGGGCGAACATTTTCCTTCTCTTTCCCAAATCTGTTACTTTTTTAATGGATAGCTCCACAAAGATTCTAAAAGAAAATATTTCCAATTAAACGGAATTTTTCTGGTAAAAAATTATTTGCAGATAAAAAAAGTGCACATATATAATATTTTCTACACAGATAGCAACATTTAAAGGCAGATATTTGAGGAATTTACGAATTGCGAGGACACTAAATCTCATCGCTTTTATTTTCTTTTTGTTAACTGCGCTAAACAGAAATTGGAAGTTGTATTGCTATGAAAACATTTTAAAAGCTAAATGCAAATCTATCAACTACTAATTAGTATTTTATTTTAATTTTTGATGACATTCAATTTTTGTTAAATTTAGAATTTTCTAATTGTTGTTATTCGTTACGAAATTTCATTTTTTTTTTGCAAATTTTTCGTGGGTTTAAAACTTTTATCCTCAAAATTGCATCTTTTAAGATTTATTAATTTTTCAAATTGATTTTTTTAGTTGTTGCTTTTCAGTTGTTGACTTGTTTTTTTCTATGTTCATTTTCAATCTATTTATTTCGCTCTTTGAGCTGAAATTTCAAAAAAAATTTACAATCCCAAAAATATTAATAAAGCCGCATAAGTTTTTGCATAAGAGAAGCTTTTAGCTTTGTTTAACCTTGGGTGTATTTTTTTTTATAATTTTTTCTCAATTTTTATTTACAAATATCTTTAATTTTATTATCTCTTAATATACTTTTTACATATGTATAAAATATGTTTGTTCATTTTTTTTTCTCAATTTTAGTTAAACCATTAATTGATTGTTCATGAGTTGTTTACTAATTTTGTAGAATTATTTAAAACTAAGAGTTTCTTTAAAAAAAATATTGAATTCTTTTACAAAACTCAATGTAATAATTTGTAATTTAATTACAAAAAGGACGGAACTAATTGTAAATAACGTAACAAATAACTTTTAATTCATTTCATATCTTTTGTTTTGATTTTCCGGACGGGTTTTATTTCAACGCCTGTTTGAGATAAACTTTTAAATTGATTTTAAATAAAAATACAGTGATTATTTTAAAATAAAAAAAGATTTTAATTTCCGCTGTCGGATTTTTTTGGAACCCTAAAATTTGTTCTAGGATTCTTAGCTTTCTTTACCTAATCTTTGATTTCACTCTTAAAAACTCATTAACAAAAACAATATCAAAAATTCAAACGGCAATTTGACATGTGTATGCCTTCGTTCAGTCTGGCATTCATGTTTCGTTTATTATTCGTCAAGCAAAACGTACAGAGATCGAAAGAAGTCTATTGGACGAAAAGATGTAACGTTTTTACAAGATTTTGAAGCGCTTTTGAAAGATTTTAAAATTTGAACTTAAACAATACGTTACGAGTAAAACGAAAGCTCAAAATCTAAGGAAGAGGAAAATTGTTTCACAAAAATCTTGTAAAATTTGAAATTTCGGTAAATTTTGGTATGTTTTTATTGAAATGCAATTTTCGTGAAGTATCATTTCTTTTATTTTCAATGTTTTACTGGTCGTACAGCCAATGATAGATTCACGCGCATCAATTCTAACGAAATGTGATTTTCACGAATGAAAACCCTGCCTCCCGCGACATACGACAATTTATTACTAATCGTTGGTATTGTAGATAGCGGAATGGATAAATTTCTCACTGTGTATCTTCCCGGTACCAATGGACATGTCAAAGGATAATCGGTCACCTTCGTCAGCTCATCAACCAAGCCTTTCAATACTGGAGAATTAATTAGTGCTCCCGAGATTTCGCAGTAACTAAGATTCTTTTGGTATTGCATGTATTTTCGACGCTGAAAAAATCCCATCAGTCCAAATTCAATATTAATGTTACTGCTTGTGAAAAACACTTGAAAATTCATATTCAATGAATGACCGCCATAGATTTTATGAGATATGTTGTAGTATCGTTCATCAAACCAAATGTTAAAGTCTTTTATATATACTTTGTATTGCAGCTGTTGAACAGACAAGTTTTTAAATAATTAGACTTAGAAAATTAGAAATATTTTTTAAGATACTCACATTAAGTACTGATGGTAAAATTAAACAGTGGACAAATATTAGACATAAAAGAATGATTTTTGTCATTTTGAATGTTTTAAACATGTTTAAACATTCAAAGAAATTTAAATGAACTGCAAATTTCTTCAAAAAAAAGTTTGGTGCCCAATGAAGTGTGACAATAACAAATTAACACAGTAAATTGTTTGTAAAAGATAATCTTATGATAAATTTAACATTGAAATTGCTTAAATTATCTCTGGATTTTAGCAAAAAGTTTACGACTTTCAAGCCACAGAAATTTTTTGTACTAAAATGTATTCAATTCAATTCAAAGAGTTGGTTTTTAATTGTATGACGATTTTTTTTTTGTAGAAAAGATGAAAATTACCTCCTAAGCTTGTTGTTTAACTATTTGAGCATTTTTGAAATCACTGGATAACAAGATTTTTGGTGGTTCGCGAAATCGTCGCGAAAAATTTCGCGAAATCGTCTATATGAATCGAAAGGTGATTCTGACTGTCACTCCAGGAAATTTGAAGCTGCTGATATGGCGAAGTCAAGAGTTAAAAGCTGCGTCGAAGTCGAAAGACAGAGGCGCGTCGGAATACATGATTGGTGCCCTGATATAATTGCAAGATAGCACAGCGCATTGAAAGGAAAATATCAGTTGTGATCAACACAAAATTTTCCTCTGCAATATTCACCCCGATTGCGAGTGTCGTGTCGTTTTCGACAAGAGTCGCTTCACGTGTTGTTGGTAGAAAAACACTAACAACAACACGTGAAATGATTTTTGTCGAAAACGACACGAAACTCGCAATCGGGGTGAATATTTTTTCAAATATCTCGAGAACCGTTAAAGATACGTAAAAACCATTAAAGGAAAAAATGCAGCAAATTGTATTCCCTTCAAATTTCGTTATATTCATTTTTTCATAAAAGCGCAGTTTCCGAAAAGTTTGCAAAAAAATTAATTTTTTCAAAAAAAAAATTTTTATGGATATCCGTTATATGTACCGTTACCTTTTTGAAAAGCTCATAGAAAACTACAATTTCTGTAAGACTCATTTACAAAAAATTTCAAGTCGCTAGGTCAACGCGTTCTCGAGTGATTAAAGATTACGAAAAACGGACAGCACGGACATCCTCATAATTTTGCCTGAAACGGATTTCACACTGATCAGAAAGTCTCTATCTGCCACCGTTCTCGAGGAGATCTCCGTCATGCATACAATACCAAAAATTAGGTAAATAAAGATAAGAATCCTAGAACAAATGTTGAGATCCAAAAAAAAATCCGACAGCGGAAATGGAATCTTTACTATGCCTTGCAAAATGGTTATTTCCTTTATATTTTGACGCTTAACTGTCAAAATATCGATAAAAATCTTTAAATTTCATGCGATACTTGATTGAGATTCATAACTTGTGGTATCCGATTTGGTCATCATCGCGTCAGCGGCGGTCACAATTTGCAAATCGGCGAGGGAGTGGTGGGGGACGAGAGCATACCCGAATTACCTAGTTAGCTCAGCCGCTGGGTCGTGAGTCGCTCGTCCTTTTACCACAACCACAAGAAGTGGGTATGCTGTTAGGGGGCAGTAGGCTACCGTAGGAAGAGACGGAGGTGTCTCTCAGCAGCCTAATATCTGCGGGATGAACGGCACGGGGAGAAATCTAACACATCACTATCAAAACAAGGAAACAAAACAAAAAAAAACACATTAGAGGAGGCAGCGTATGGCTTCTTGCTCCCACCCTATCTTAAACCCATAAGGGGCTTAAGCCTTTGGAGCATTCGGCGAGCCATCTGCCGAATGTCGCCCTGTTTCATCAATTAAACTAAACTTTCACCCCATCAATTCACTTTTCACAGTAAGCGGTCCATAGGTGTTTCTTTCGCCCTTCGAAGGACATTCCTCCCCCCTCTCCATCACTTTAATTCACCATTCGGACATCGCTCTTTCGCTACCCGGAAGTGGAAAAAAAACACCATAAGGAAATTAAAACTGTCTCAATTGGGGATTAACAAAACGAACTTCTGTGACGCTAATTATTCTTCTTGTTTATTATAAAAATTCGAAATTACTCTAATTCATCGAAACAAAAAAAAAAAAAAAGATTCCTTTTCTTATCTAAAGAAAAAATTCTCAAATTCCCTGAGTGTATTGCATGCTTAAAGAAATGTAAAAAAATGAAAAAAGGTAAATAAAGAAAAATAACAATAATATTGATCAATGGTTAGGCTAATTTTTTAGGTATGCTTATATTTAGGTTAGTTTCAAATTCGAGTGATCATGCATGATGGATGATTGTGTGTGTGTGTGTGTGTGTGTGTGTGTGTGTGTGTGTGTGTATATATATATATATAACGTGCTGGTGTAAATGACGCAGGAACAAGCGCTTATTGAGCAGGATACGTCGCTGCTATCTTCCTTCCCTAGCTTCTGGGAACAATGGCCCACTGTCCGGGCGGATATTTTTTTGCGGATACTCGTGGATGGCGAGCTGCGTCCTTGGACCGTTTCCGAAATTTCTGGATAGCCGGCTGGCTTGATCTTCACCAAAGTGTGAATGTGTTTGTGTGAATGTGTTTGTGTGAATGTGTTTGTGTGAATGTGTTTGTGTGGATGTGTTCCGGTGCTTGCGTGCAATATGTGAAAATGATTGTACTTACAATTTGTCTGCTTTTACGTGACGATTCCTGCAGGAATGAATGTTTGTACGTTGCAAGCTTGATGTATGTTTGTATGTTGTTGTATGTTTGAATGTTGTATGCTTGGTGTGTGTTCAAGCGTTCGAATATTGCCTGCTTGGAGTATGTTGAGCGTGTGAATGTTGCATGCTGAAGTATGTTGAGCGTGTGAATGTTGCAAACTTGAAGTATGTTGAGCGTGTGAATGTTGTATGCTTGGTGTGTGTTCAAGCGTTCGAATGTTGCATGCTCGGAGTATGTTGAATCGTTCTGACTGCTTCGTGATGTCCGTTTGAAAAAAAATCTGCATGTGCTGTGTTTGATGAATGTGTGGCTGGATGCGACTTGATTGAAGTGTGTGAAAATGTGATGATCTGACTGATGATCGATATGTGCGGTAATTTAATGAACTATTAATTAACGCTAATTATAAAAAAAAGAAATCTTCCTTTTTCGACTAAAAAAAAACTCCCGAACTCAACTGCACCACGCTAAATCTCAAGCCAAAAGAAATCCCTTACTTTTCTAACTTTTCTAGGTTCCGCTAGTCTTTCGTTTGAATCGAGGCATTGTTTTTGTTCGCCTATTGTTCGACGTTCAGCTAATTGTTAACTCGACTCGTTATAAGTATTTTGAAAGGGGATTATTGGAATATTGAAAATAGTTAACTGGCAACTAAACATTTCGTGGAATATTCAGGGCTTTGAAACCTTTTTACGAATTGCAGTTGTCGTTGCCGAAACAACGATCGTTACAAACTCTACAGTATTTTTCATACATTTTAAAAGTTCTATGAAAAATTCTGTTGTGTCTTATCTTCAGTTATCTAATCTTTGACAAATACTAGGCAGTTCAAGAAGTCTTTGGTCTAACACATAGATTGGATTGCTATGCTCAAATCGATATTATTTTCATGATCCTACATCTTTCAAACGATTACTGTCAAAATTTGAGTCAATTTCACGCAATAGTTTGTGAGTGGCAATCATTTGAAATTATCAAGTTTTGTTGTTTTGTAAAAATGAAAAAAAAAATGAATTTCGTGTTTTGATCAAGCATTGCTTTTTAATGGGGAAAAACACTGTACAATCCCAGGAATGGCTTGAAAAATGTTATGGTGAATCAGCTCCACCGAAATCAATCATAAATTATTGGCATGCGGAATTCAAACGTGGTCGAACAAACACTTCTGACGAACAACGTTCAGGTCGCCCAAAAGAGATAGCAACTGAAGAAATGGTCAACAAAAATCGATAATTTCAAATGATTGCCACTCACAAACTGTTGCGTGGAATTGACTCAAATTTTGACAGTAATCGTTTGAAAGATGTAGGATCATGAAAATAATATCGATTTGAGCATAGCAATGCAATCTATGTGTTAGACCAAAGACTTCTTGAACTGCCTAGTACTTTCCCTTTAAAAAAGTAAAAAATCTAACGAAAAATCAAATAATAAAAACAAAATACTCAAAATCCCGCTTGCTATTTTATTATTTCAATAAAAATAACAACAAAAAAAATAAAATTAACTTCAAAAGGGACAATAATAATTACAGTAATAATAATAATAATAAAATTAATTAATAATAATTTTAATAATGGTTCAAAATAATAATAATAATGATAAAAATCAACTTTATAAATGTGTACATAAAAATCAGTTAAGTCTTATCATTTTTTATTTAAATTAAGAAATAGTAATGAAGAAAATAATAGAAATCATAATAAAATAAGTAACAAATAATGATAATAATAACATAACACACAAAAATGACTATTTATTGTAGTCATACTAAAATATAGGGTAATAAAAAAAAAATGTGATACGAATGAACAAAATTTATGATACCCAATAGACAAGTCTCAAATTTTCTTATAATTACAAAAAAAAAAAAAAACTTACGCTTGTGAATTTGAAAGTAACTTCGAATTTAGTAAACAGCTTAAAAGTTTATCTCTTTAGCTTCTTCTCAGATGTGATTTTTTGTTACTTTTCCCAAGCATATTTTTTTAAATTTAAATATAATTTTACATACTGAAAAATAGCGAGTAAAGTTTATTCGATAAAATGAATGAAAATTGGGTAAAAAAAATTAACAATTTTTTTAGGAAATACAATTCAGATTTGAAAGGAAATTAAAACGATTGACTATTTTTTATAAAAATTAACGGTTTTTGTATTGATTTTCTTTTCCCATTCTAAATTTACTTTGCAGCTACCCAGGCGAAATATTTTAGAAAGTGTTTTTGCGAATCATTTTTCTGTTTAACACTCTAACTGCCACGTCAGTCAAAAAGACCTGGCACCTAATTGTACACAACGGCCACTATGGAAATTATTAAAGTGTTCGGTGCAACCGCAACGATTTTTTGTAGTTGCACACATTTTATGGTAATAAAATAACATTTATAGCCCTACTAGCTTGCATACCCGTCGTTGCCGGGTTAAGTTTTTTCAGATTTTTATTTTTATCTTTTTTATGGTCTATGTTGGAGCTAAATTTCAGGCCAATCGGCTCGGTAGTTTCCCCGCGAAAGGGTAACATAGAGGAAGAGCTAAGTTTCGAGATTACTTTACCCCCTCCTCTTACTCCCCCCACCCCTCGCGCTACTTCTTTATGGGTTTATGTTGGGGCTGGACTCCCGACGAACATCTTTGCCAAATTTCGGGCCAATCGGTTCAGTAGTTTTCCCGCGAAAGAGTAACATAGCGCAAAAACTAAGTTTCGAAATCACTTTACCCCCTCCCCTTACTCCCCCCACCTCTCGGGTTACTTTACCGTATGCCTATGTTGGGACCAGAACTACCACAGACACTCATGCCAAATTTCAAGTCAATCGGTTCAGCTGTTTTTGCGTGAAAGAGGAACAGACAGACAGACAGACACCAACTCATTTTTATATATTAGTATGATGATTATGTAAGTCGCGCGACTCGTCGTACTGCGGCAAATCTGCCATTGCAGACTGTTTTGGTATTATGTTAGTCCGCAAGACCTGCGTTTCAAGCAATTTCAAGTCCGCATCTATTTGGCTGCGGACTCACGTTTTCATGTGACATTTCGAGGTTATGAGAAAAAGAGATTGTGTTTGATTTTCTTATAATTTTCATATCAGTGTTGTTATTATCATTAATCCTCCGTGTTAAAAAAAAACCTGCTAGAACTACCGTTGGTGTCAATTAGACCCCAATCGGTAATAAGCCATTTTCCTTTAGTTGTTATTGAAAATGTCTGACTACGCTTAGAAAAAACTTCAATAATGTCAATAGATTCCAGCAAAATACAAAGTCCAAAAACTATTACGACTAGAATTAGAGAAAGATTTTATCGCTGTGGGGTCAAATTGACCCCAATGGTAGGCGGATGTTTAAAGAAAAAAAAGTGCTACACTTGGAAATATTGCTATATTTTTGAAAAATAAATAAAATTTTTGACAACTGAAACGAATCTTTCTCACGTTTGACAGTTCAACGCGAACCAACGCATATGATCGCAGAGAGTCTAGTCCGCAAACGGCATGCGGACTTACATAATACCAAATCACTGCGGAATGGACTTGACGGTCGCTGCGGACTGACGAGTCCGCACGACTTACATAATAGGGCTATTAGGTATAATTTTGTTTCATTTTTTTTTCTCTTAGTGCCTTTTTGACTGACAACTAAATATTCGAAAAAGGCTTAAAACTGTCGGGGCAGTTAGAGTGTTAAAGTCAATTTGCTTGGGATTTAGTATGGCTTCGAATAAAGCACCAATCACCATTCCATTAAATTCTTTTATACAGTTAGCCGAATCGTCAAGCGATATTTAACAAATCCAACATATTCTCCAATCAGCCGAATTGCTGGGTTGCAGCAAGGCAAGGTAAATTTTTCATGTTGAAACTACTAAAATCGTTAAGATAAAATGCTCAAAAACGTTTCACGTTAGAAATATGTTTAACACTTATTGTTCTATGCATTCTGTAAGTCAATAACGTTCTTCAAATCGATAGAAAATAATAATTTAGCATTTTTTTTTAAAAAACAATTTCCATAAGTTATATTACAAAACAAAAAAAAATAATAATGTGAATCAAGTATGAGTTCCTACCGATTTAAGTAAATTTTTCCTTCAATAAATCATGTGTATTCTTCAACGTGTTTGCTAGAGACTAAATTTAAAAAGTGTACAAAATTTATGATAGTAATAATAATAGTAGATGAATAGAATATGTAATAATAAAAACTTTCTTACTTTCTAGCAAAAGAAAAACCAACGTTTTCAACAACAATTTGAAAAATATTCCTTAATAGTAGTTAATGAATTTCTAGTACATAACTCTAATATTAACCATACTTATTGTTAGTTACAATCAATTTGAATCAAATCATGTTGCTGGTTATGATTTTTTTCATATTTTTTGAAATAAAATTAAAGCACAACTTTTTCTTTGAAACTTTTTTAATAAACTTAAAAAAATTATCTTAGATGCTAATGAACTAATCAAACTCTCTTAACGTTTATATGAAAATATTATTTTTTTAAAAACTTTAATTTGAATATTTCTTCTTTTGCTTCGTTTTTTTTTAATATTTGTGTTTTTAAAGAAAACAGTTTAACTGGTGTAGAAACGTATCTAGAAAAACGTATTTAAAATTAAACTTTTTCAATTAATTTACGACTTTAACTCAAGAAAATTAATCAACAGTCGTTCTACATGCATTCAATTGGATGTACTTTCCATCAATTTACGATCGTAGAATTTTTTTTAAAGTAAATCTTTGCATTGAAATTCACAAAAACGATAATTTTTGGTACAGCAATGGTTTTTCACTCCCCCTTTCCATCCATTCATCAAACTAAAGAACAAAAAACCAATTAGCTTGAGTTCATACATTTTTTTTGGTCAATTTTAACGATGCACCAGTACTCAGGGAACTGATTGTAAAGAGGGGGTGAAGAAAAATCCATGAGTCGAATGCATAAAATCTAGCAAATCATTTTGCAAGCAATTTATCACATTTTAATACGAATTTTCATCTAAATTTTGTACTAAAACCTGAAAAATTCCTAATAAAAGCATTTACTAGATTTTATTCACTCGGCAGAGTACGTACTGCCTTCAGGGGATGACAAAAAAGACAACGAGAATTTGGATAAAAAGTACCTTGCAAAGCAACTACAGTAGAGACTCGGTAATTCGAACACTCAGTAATTCGAAAATCACGCTAATTTGAACAACCATTTTTTATATTAGGTATCTTGTAATTCGAATTGTGGTCTCTTTAATTCGAACTTTCCTCGTCGAGCATGGAAATGGCTTGAATACACAAACTAAGGCATTTACCAGCAAAATTTGCGTGGTGGTATGTACTGTCGTAACTGTACACGCATTAATTTTGAAGCCAAAATTTCAATAATTGAATGTTGTCACATAGGCATATATACTTTTTGAATGCAGGAACATTTTTACTTGATTTTAACTTGAAAATACATTTTTGTTTGCCATTAAGACTGTTTTATTAAACCAACTGTCCAATATAAAAAAGTATCCAGTAATTCGAACATCTCCGCGGTTCGAATTAATTCCGGTTTCTTTTCTTTCGAATTACCGAATCTCTACTGTAATAGATCAATGAAAAATGGATCAAAATCACTTTAGTTATCCAAAATATAGCAGAGGATACCGCATACCGTATGATGCTCCTCATAGCGCAAAAATCGGTTCAATACACGAAGTTTTATACTACTACTATCTGGTGTAATTACACAATGATGTGGAAACAAAATCTGTTGGAAATCGTTCTTCACAAGCAATTTTTCTGGAGATTGTTTTCGATTACTTTTCGGTACCGTTTCTATTTCCCAGAATTTTTTGAAACTTTGAGCAATATTTGTAACTATAGAATCAAATTCCGAGTCCGCCGGACAGCAATTGCCCTTGTTAACCATTTCTTTAATCATTTTCGACAATTTCGGGAACAATCGAGCGTCCAATGTGGACTTGGTCGGCGTTGCCGGTGGACTTTCGGTATTGGGGCGAGGCGTCGAAGGGTTTTTGTACGGCGACATTTTGTCAACGGCGGCACAGGGGAAGAACGGTGAGCGGGTGAGTGCTTGGATCAAATTCGGTCGCTGTTGTTGTTCCACACGCCACAGTGAACCTTTTCCCATATTCTAAAAAAAAAATATTAAATTCTTTAAAATTTCTATTCTTCAACGTTTTTTGAAGTATGAATCGCAATAATATTACTTTTTTGTCCCATTATTGTTCCACTTACAATCCATCCTAAAAGCGTTTTTTGTAGAAAACGTAAAGAATTTCGCTTTTTCAAGCGCAATTTTCGACGATTCATGAAATAGCAGGATCGGAGAAATTGTTTTTAGAAAGAGGGGCGGTATTTTCCATTTAGCATATCGTCAAGTTTCCTTTTAGCGATTAAAACCCAAAAAATCGTTTTAACGATTGATGAAGAGATAGACGGGGACGGGTAGAAAGGGATGCATCTAAAAAAGAGAAATATACTGCAAGTGCTGTCTTTTTTCTCATACTCTGCTTATCGATACAGAAACTTATCGCACAAACAAAAATCCATTGAACTTCACCATTCGAAATCAACGCCAATTTCTCGACGCAGCCACAAAACGAAATGCATGTAAAACATTTAAAAGTATTAAACAAAAATCATTATAGCTAAAACGTAACAACTATTAACCACCATAAATATAGTTTATCTTTTAATCTTTTTGCATCATTGACTAATTGTAAAATTTCCTACCTACATTTCTGGCCACCGATCGACCAAAGTCCACTACACATGATTTTTTTTTTTGTGATCCCCGATAATATCCCTGACTAAATTTAGACAAATCTACGACTATCCGCATCGTCTCTTATCATATCCCGGAAGCTATTAAATTGACGGCCACAATCAACTCTATTACCGAATCGAAGTCGATTTTCGCTTCAATTTCGTACGAAGACTTCGTGAAGTCTTGAGCTTCTTGGGCGGTGACGATGTTGTCAATTGATTGTAGTAGCTTTGAGTATCAAAATGATTTACCGAATGATTATGGAGATGCACCAACTGCTGCTGATGACTGTGAAGATTGTGTGGATGATTATTATGGCTACTATGCAGGTTTGAGGAGCCGCCGCTGGACAAACGATCCGGATCAGTGCTAAGTGCCACAAGGGCGGACGTCGAGGATCCATTCGAGGTGATGCTGTAGTGTGGTATGTTCTCCGTATACGACGCAATGTGTGCGTCGTCAAGAGATGTTGACGCAGGACGCTTAACAGGAGTCGTTGACGTGGAGGACGTCAATGAGGAAACTTTCGATGCGAAAGACAATAGAGCGTCAACACCTTCTGCATGACGACGTTGCGCTTCGAGTTCTTCCTCCGTAATATGATGCGTTTGACTGCAAGTTTTTTTTTGAAGATTTTTTTACACATTTCTTACTTTCTTTAAAAACAACGATTTACCTCTCCTCACTACTCTCGTACGCAGCATCCGACAACGTTCCACTACTGCTATTATTATCGCTATTATTCTGCGATCGCATTCCGACACTTCCATTTATGCTACTGCCTACACTTCCAGCATTTCCACTACTAACTCCATTCGTTCCACCGCCCCCAGCTGAGTACGTATGATCCTCACTAGGCGACGACGTTATTACTGGCGATCTGCAAAAGACATTTCATATTAAAACAAACAAAATTCACCAGCAAAATCTCATGAAATTTCCTACCCATTCTGAAAACTCTCACTAAACACTTTTGGCCCGTGCTTCAACGCCAACATCGCGGTCGCGGCATTCACATCATCGATGCTATCAGCACCGCAGTCTCTAGCTAATCGTTCCATGCTATCATAATGCGATTGCGTGCTATTTGGTGTCCCGCAACTCGAATAATATCCGGATGTCCCGCCATTATTCAATTGTTGGTGGTTCTGCTGTTCCTGATCACCGGCTACCGAGTCCGCCGGACAGAAATTGCCCTTGTTAACCATTTCTTTAATCATTTTCGACAATTTCGGGAACAATCGGGCGTCCAATGTGGACTTGGTCGGCGTTGCCGGTGGACTTTCGGTATTGGAGCGAGGCGTCGAAGGGTTTTTGTACGGCGACATTTTGTCAACGGCGGCACAGGGGAAGAACGGTGAGCGGGTGAGTGCTTGGATCAAATTCGGTCGCTGTTGTTGTTCCACACGCCACAGTGAACCTTTTCCCATATTCTAAAAAAAACATTAAATTCTTTAAAATCTTCTTCGGTATTTAAAAACAAAAATTTTACCGGCGCCTTTTCGACTTTTAGGAAACTTTTATTTAGGGATAAATTATGCCGAACGCTGTTCTTCCAGCCGGTCGGAGCTGTCTTAAAGTATGGAAAGTGCTGCACAATCCAAGCGTAAATCTCCTTCACTGGTAAAGCCTTCTCTGGTGAATCTTCAATGGCCATGAATATCAGGGAACTGAAAAAATGTGAAGAAAAATAATAAAATTATAAAATTTTCATAAGAAAAAGTTTTAATTTGATCCTCAGTTGGAATTATGCTAGTTGGTGGTTGCTAATTAATAGTACTAGAATACAACTGGCGTCCAACTAGCAACTAGTCTAGTGTCAATGGGGCATTACACCAATTTCACGAATCAAACATTGATGAAATTCTATCAAAAATTTACCTAAAGCTATATGGCGGTTTATTATTCGTATGCACCAATGGATCGTATGGCAAATTGGTTGGATGTTTGTGCTTTGGCGAGGCGGACGATTTCGGTGGACTAGCGGCTTTCGATACACCACCATTGACGCCGTTTGTGTAGTCGTACTGAGACTCTTTGCTTAAATCATCGTGACTGCCGTAAATGTAGGAATTCGCTGATCCTTTCACTGGAGTCCTTTGGTAATCGTCAGAATCAGCAATGCTTGACCTAAAATGGAGAAAGCAAAAAAAATCATTAGGGATTCATTAAGGGACATACAAACCAAAAAAAAAAAAAGAAAAAAAAAAATAATTTTAAAATTAAGAAATAAAATAGAAAATATATATAAAAAAAAGCCTAAGAAACACATCAATGCTTACCCTGCAGTAGTGTTGAGAGAATTGTAGGAATGATGGTTCGGACTGGCTAGCGGCTCTCCATTCGTAACGGTACCATTGCATCCGCCATTTTGTTGAATCGGCATGAAGGTTTGCTGTTGCTGATCAATCATGGCATTGATTGATGTTCCACCACCCGCAACACTGCTGGTATTCATCTGCTCACGGAGATATTTCTTATGGAAATGCTGATGCTGGTGCGTTGTACTGGAAGGAGTCTGCTGTAGCGTTGGAGCCGCCGAAGTCACAACGATCGTGCTGCCAGGTGGCGGTGAACGTTGCGGCGATGTCGGCATGTGCGAGAAATGACGCGCGGGAATAAAATTTGTGCCGGTCTTGTATTCGACGACGGTTGTGGTACCGCTAGGGCCAACATGAACCGTCGTAGTTGCACCCAGTGGTGTCAGGCCGACCGCATTTCCGTTAATGTGCTGATCCTGATGGACGATCACTGGTGATGTGGCTGTTGAGACATTGATAGGGGCGTGGTGTACAGCTACCGCCGCCGATGAAGGCATCAAATGGTTTCTATTCTTGCTTACCGAATTGTTGTTGTTGTTATTGCTGGTGGCACTGGTGCCGCTGGTGTTGATATTATTGCTGCTTGTGTACTGGATATGATGATGACGAGGCGTATGACTTTGATGGAAGTGATGATGCGGTGACTGTTGCTGTGCTGCCAGATGATGTTGATGGACGGTGAATCCATTGTGGGCTGCTATTGGCGAATGTTCGTTGCTGTGAATGCCGATTCCCTGATCCGAACTGGAGTTAGCCGAGGACACGTTGTCCTCGGAAACGGAAGAATCCTCCAGAAAGTCACTGGTTGGGGAAATGGTGCCGCCATTCGATTGCCTAGCAGGACTGGCACCGGCTGACTTACCGTTTGTACAGGACACGATACCCTTTAGCAGATTCTTATCGTGAAGCCACGTTAGCGATGTGAGCTCCTCATCCGTTCCATTCGTATTGACAATTATATTCTGACCACTACCGCTAATGGCACCTCCAGCACTGGTAACCTCCATCGGTTCTGTTGCAACCAGGAGTATATTCCCAGTTCCATTCGCTTCTGTCGCGTAATGGCCGTTGTTGTGGAAGACCACATATTTTGAAGTGGGCGGCGATGATGACGTCGTGATCATTCCGCTCTGATGATGCGTTGTGGCCGTTGCTATAATCTGTGGACTACTTCTATGCACCTGTTGCGCCAGTGTACTGGTAATTGTTTGCTGATGCGTCGACTGTTGCGACGTCTGTTGAGTCAATTGATGCGTTTGCAGGGTGGCCGGATGATGCTGAATGACAACATGGCCCGAATCTAGAGGTATTGACGATAGCACCATATTTGATGATTCAATTAGATTTCCTCCGCCACTATCTTGGGATGGTGGCCGCTCTGGTGACATTCTAAAAGTAAGAGAAACATAAAGTCGTTAGAATAAAATATTCTTCATACTAGAATTGATTTTTTTTTTATAAAAAATTCAAAATTTCATTCCTATAAAACTCCCAAATGTAGACAAAATCTCCCCAAAGAAATATTTTTTTTTAATGACACAACAATCAAAATTTTTAAGTTATAGACGACCTCTTATTCCCCCTCCCCTCATACATGCTGATATACAAGGTTTTTATATTATAAAAAAATATGTGCATATTCCTAAAACCTGAAATAACGGTAACGAAAAATTACATAATTTTGTCTAGTATAAATTTAGCTAATTTTCAGCCTCTAAACTCACGACAAAATCGAATTATTTAACCTGAACGGTCTCTTCAAATGTCTTTGCTACATATTTTCCCACAAAAGCTCCACAAAATTTCATATATTGGCCACATGAAACTCATAAATAATAAACCATAACCACCGTCAATAAGAAAAAATTTCATTTACTCTGAAAAACGCATTTCATAAAAACAGCGAGTCGTCCTTTTGCGAATATAAAATACCTCCCAAACACCAGACACAGCAGTGAATCCATCCAGAAAATCCAACTTAAGCCGGAATATGTTGGGATTGCATCATCAACCCCTGGATAGCAAACAAAATTCAAGCACAGAGCAAAACGAACTCAAAACAGTTGGTTTCCAACCAACACAAAACATTCACCACCCAGAAAAAAAAAATGTTCCCAACTATAAACAACAAGTAGCGCCATGGTAACGGAACTAAGGGGTTAGAAAAATCGCGCGGGGGGCGAAGACAACGAAGAGGTGGTAAATATTGAGCTCTGTCAAGGACGAATCGGGACTACGCCACCATCACCCCGTCGAAGAATCGAAAGTCAACATTGCGAAAAAAGTGAGGGTGGCCAGTGCTGATCGGAATGCCTGGAGGGGTGGTAGGGGTATGAAAAACGTCCTGTTCAAAACTGGGTCACCATTTAATTAATGGCCAAAAGGGATCTCATCAAATTTTACCTTAAAAACTGGCCAGTGCCAAGCAAAGGAAGCGAACCGCTCGTAAATTCACTATTCAGGACGAATCAGGAGGACAACAATTTCCGATTATGGTCGGTACACCGGATCACACACACAATCACCAAACTATGGATATGAAATTATTTCGGGAAGCAAAACACACCCCGAAAACACAACCGGCAAAAAGGACTGATTTTCCCGTATTTTGAAAAAAAAAATTAAAATTCCCTGTTTTACCAGGCGTTACGGAGTATTCCGTTTGGGTTTCAATGGTTGATAGGGAGCGACGTAGGTCTTAGCGGGACGCGTCCTCCAGGAGAATGCTGTTGATGATGGTGATGATAGCCTGAAAAGGTGGTCATGACAACTTCAACAAAACAAATGTAGGTCGACCTACTGGCACAGTCCCTCAATATTATAGGGGAATGTAGTATACTTTATTTCATTTTACACTACCCCCGTTTCCATGCCCCCAAATCGTGTCCTTTTCACAATTCCCGCCTCCCCACCCTCCAAGGTTGGATTCTCTGTTCGGGTAGTAATCATTTTCTAAATAAATGTCTTTTTATTCAGTTGCTTATTTCAAGTCGATTTCGTTCATATATAATCGAAAATATAGGGAAAAAATCGTACCTACTCGGAATTCAGGAATTTCCATCTTGATGGAATCAATTTTGTACTTTTTTGCGATTGACGATTATTGAGGGTGATGAATGTGTAGTCAAACAAACCACATACGGTTGATAAAAACTTCCAACATTTTTAAATTATTAAATCAAATCAAATTTATCTAAAAATATCAACTGTGGTCCACAGAAAACTTCCTCTGCAACAGGCCCGAAGCCAGGATTTCGTTTCGGGGGGAACTTGGCTCTAGAACTCTCAGAACCAAACTCTTTTTTGCATGAAAAACCAAAATTTCGGGGGGGCGGGGGGCTACAGCTCTGCAATTCCTAAAGTTTCAGAAAACATTTGTGGAAATTTTTAGAAATACGTTAGAAATACGTAAAAACAGTTAAAACAAAAAATGCAAGAAATTTTATTTCCTTTAAATATAATTCTGTGCATTTTCCCCAAAAAAAAATGCATAAATTTCGAGAAATTTTCGAAAAACCGTAAAAAATATCTGATGCGACAGCCCATAAAATTTTACTGTCTTTAACTTTTGTCATACAGAAGACTATTGAAAAACGCGTAGTTTCGGAGTAAAAAGGAAAAAAAAATTATGCGATTTTTAAAATTCCGCCATTTTGGTTACCTCCGGTTAACGGATTTCTACCAAAAGTTGCTAGGATCGTCCCATTCCAGGACCAAACATGTCTATTGAATGTCGTAACTCTAGCTCTATTCGTTGAGATATCTTGTACACAGACATACAGACTGGAAGACTGACAGACAGACTGGAAGACTGACAGACAGACTGGAAGACTGACAGACAGACTGGAACACTGACAAACAGACTGGAAGATTGACAGACAGACTGACAGACAGACTGGAATACTGACAGACAGACTGGAAGACCGACAGACAGACTGGAAGACTAACAGACAGACTGGAAGACTGACAAACAGACTGGAAGACTGACAGATAGACTGGAAGACTGACAGACAGACTGGAAGACTGACAAACAGACTGGAAAACTGACAGATAGACTGGAAGACTGACAGACAGACTGGAAGACTGACAGACAGACTGGAAGACTGACAGACAGACTGGAAGACTGACAGACAGACTGGAAGACTGACAGACAGACTGGAAGACTGACAGACAGACTGGAAGACTGACAGACAGACTGGAACACTGACAAACAGACTGGAAGATTGACAGACAGACTGACAGACAGACTGGAATACTGACAGACAGACTGGAAGACCGACAGACAGACTGGAAGACTAACAGACAGACTGGAAGACTGACAAACAGACTGGAAGACTGACAGATAGACTGGAAGACTGACAGACAGACTGGAAGACTGACAAACAGACTGGAAAACTGACAGACAGACTGAAAGACATTTTTGTGATATGACTTCAAAATCGGTAACTTTATTTAAAGTTTTCCCAAAAAATCTGTAGACTAGAAATTTAAATTTCTCTATTGATATATAATTACAAACTTAATCTGCGGAAATTCAGGAATATTTAATACTCTTGGGATAACAAAAACAAACTCTCCACATACAACGAAATAAATTCAAGTTTTTGGCATTTTCTTCGAAAAATATGTTCCACATACGGTCATTTTCACTTTTTCCCACATATACTTGATAAATTTACAATACAGCAACATTTACTTTTCCGTTTGCATTTTTTTTTTGTGTCATTTAATGTTTTTGTATTGTAAGTGCACAAAGATTTCCATCTACAAAAATTGAAGTTTCCATTTGGCGAATTGCAAGGACTCCGGCGGAAGTGTGAGTGACACTACACTAACATACACGGCATCAAAGGAAATTCCTAAAATCCATCTGAGTTTAGCTTGCACGAAGCTTTGTTTTCCACCGGCTGCAGGAAGTGCAAGCTTATTATATGTCGCGTCACGCTAGAGAAAATGAAAGGACGGTAAAAAGTGCGCTTCCTTTCAAAGGACTAATTGCACAGTAGAATATAATTTCCTAGCATTTTTCATGAAAAAAAGGTCACATTAAAAAAAAACACTGCTTCGTAGTCAATATCTTCGTCCTTTTGATTCTGTGAGAAAAATAGCGACACAAGTGCCTTTTCGGTCTTCCTTTGACACTGCATTCTGAATTTTTTCCCACAGTGAATTCTTGACACGATCCTTAGGACTCATTCTACACCATACTCATTGTAGTAATGCGTAACAGGGACACTTCCTGCTAAATAGACTACGAGTTTTGACCCACAAATCAAGAGAGTGGCAGCAGTTACTATCACACCAGGCGACAAGCCCATCCCTATGTAAAGGACATAGGGATGGGTTTGTCGCCTGATGTGATAGGAACTCAGTTGGGGAATCACTCGAAAGACATTCGAGACACTCATATATCGAACGATCAAAAGGGATGGAAATAAAAGCAAAGTGAGATCCCGGTTGCCATGGCAGCCCCCATCAACAATCTCTCAGGTTGCTTGATAGAACCGCAGAACCCATGCGTAAAGACCGCTAAAAAGGTCTACCAGAAGACGGAAGTATCCGTCAAAGTTCTATCGTAAACAAATAGAGAAGGGAACCAGGAAACCTGAGAATCGGTGAACAAAAAAGCTCGAAATTTCGCTGGAGAAGTGCTTTTTGGGAATTCAAAGAAGGAGAGAGAATTGTTGAGCTTTTTTTCGTCCTTAAAACCACCACATACACTCAATCAAGTCGTTTAGCTGGCTAAATCCCACACAATGCATGGTTGAGCGTGTGTAGCGGATCTTAAGCAGAGCTAAATTGGAGAAGAATTGAGTCCTTGGTGGTTTGAGGTTGGAAGCCTCTGGAAGGACGTTCGACAAGTACCAGTCACTCAAAATGTATATCAGCTCGTCATTGGTTCATTCAATTGAATTCCCTTGGGCGATAGGCGATGGTTGAAAAACTAATACGCGTTGAAAAAAGTATTCACATTTTTTCAATTTTATTTTAGGTTAGTTTTTCTATCTAACCATGCTTTTTACCATGTAAGGATTCTCCTAACACCGCGTCTTGATTTGGGATTTTTCATCGCAGAGATTTTTGATTGACCAATCAGAGCTCGAGTTGACGGCGATAAAAAATCCCAGAGATAAATTTCAAGAAATCTTGCAATTGCAAAATTTCTTGGAATTTCTCAATTCAAGATGGCGGAATCTAAATTCTCCCGACAAGTAGTTGCGAAAATAACTAATTTTTACAAACAATACGATACAAAAAGCTTTGGAAGAGAATATATAACATTAAGAGGTTTTTCTTTTCGTCTGTTCTTCTGTTTCAGCCTTTTCAATTTCGGCGACTATGAGTTTTCATAGTACTAAAATTTCAAGAGATTTTCGGCCCAGCTGTCAAAAAAATCTCATTGCGGTGAGATATTTCTTGGGATGACAAATTGTTAATCAAGACGCGGTGTAACTTTTCGTTTTTGACGTTTTTTACAGCAAAAATTTATTTTTGATTTATTTTTTTCGATTTTTTTTGTAAGGATTTGTATGCTGGATTTTAGTCTTTTTTTCACTGCGACAAATGGTTTCCTATTTTGAAAGCCTTTTTTCACATTAAATCCTTTTTTTTATTTCTAAAGATTTCAATGCCTTTTTAATACAATTTTCATTGTCGATTTTTTTCTCAATTTTCGACAGGCTATAAATTTTTAATATTTTTTCCTATTTTCTAAAAACGTCGATGCTGTTCTTTTAGACTTTACAGCAAAACTTCTCCGAAAACCCATTTGGATTCCAATTTTCCTTCCATCGACTGTAAGCTGACTACGATCCTTTGCATAGGATGTCAAATTTCCTTGGATTTCGATGGATTCATGGTGTAGTACTTGTAAAAGATTTTCCCAGCGCTAGGAATTCTGTCATGGTTGTCGCCCATTGTGTGATGCAGTATCAAATTTTTCAACATTTCTCCTGTGTCGTTTTTCTCGGGGGTTTTATTGTTATACAATACATATTTTGACGGTTGCTCCCATTCAGTATTAAGGGTGGAAATTGTGAAATCTTCGGGATGTATTATACATAAGTCGAAATGAATTCGAGACGCTTTCAATTTCAATAAGTAATATCGAATGAAATGAAGCTAAATGTAGGGAAAATATCCAAATCCAAGGGTAGCAAAAACACAACGATGGCGCAAATGGCAAAAACTATACTATTGGGAAATGGTTGAACCGCATTACACAGATATTAAATTGAAATAGGACACAACGATGATGATGATAATTATTTGTTAGGAGAAAAATTAATTAAGATTCAATTATCGTAACTTTTTCAAACCATTAATTAAGTCCAATGTTGCCAATGCGAAAAATACTCCCGTGCCCATCAAGGAAATAGATTTTTGTAGCTGTATCTGGGGATGTCGATGCGTGTGTTTTTGTGTAACCTCTTTATGTGTGTTTGTGTGTGAAGGACACGTGCCATCGGAGAATATAGGCCGTGGTTTTTTTTTTATATAAGTGCGAGTATATAAATAAAACCTACAAACAATATACTAAAGGAAATGATTTTTTTAAGCAAAACAAAAGCACAACATATTCAACTGAGATCAGGTTTTCGACATCAAAATGATAACATTCGCACCCGTCGAAGAAATCAATTTGTTCGAAATTTCTACGTGAGTGAACTTTCTGAAAGATTTTCTAAGAAATGTTCTTTTCTCCGGGTAATCAGAAAAATTATTATTAATAAAACACAAAAAACGTGTTTTGTTATTAATAACATTCAGCTAAAAGTCTATATTTGTAAACAAAAATACCGTATATTGTGTTTTTTAGCAAAATCGAAATGAATTCTAGTTATTTTTAGTTATTATTTAGTAAGTTATTAATTTATTACTTTCAGTTTACCCCTTTGAGGAGCACTATATAAATTAGTGGAATAAAAACATTTAAGTCATATTGGGACCATTCACCAAATACTCTATATGAGGGTAGACTGAATTTTGAATTAAAACATAAGAAAAGTTACAATTGACAGGTGCCAATCGTCAAATACTCGATATGATGAAAGGCAAAATGTTTATTTTATTTAGGAATCGGTATAGAAGAGGGGGAAAGAAATTGTCCGATTGGGATTTTGATGTATGAATGAGTTATGTAGAATCCTATTCTAAACAGATTTTACCGTCATAAAATTTTCAAAACGACTCACCGTTTTCGAGAAAATAGAAAAAGAATATTTAATTTGTAGGGGGGAGGGGAAAGCAGTGGTCCGATTGGATTCTGCTGTAAAGAACGATTATGTAAAATTATATTCTAAACACATTTGGTTTTTATAAATTTTTCAATTATGTGCACCGTTTTCGAGAAAATCGAAAAGTATTTCATTTGAATCAGAGAGGGGAAGGAGTGGGTCAACGTCATTTTGATGTATAGATAAGTTATGTATAATCATATTCTAAACACATTTCATCTTTATAAATTTTTCAATACGACTTACTGTTTTCGAGAAAATTGCAAAAAACTTTTTCGTTTGTATGAGGGAGGGGGGAAAGAATGGTCCGATTTTGCCCGTTCAGGAACAGGAAAGTTATTGTGTTCACGGACAGAAAAGGTGAATCATCTTGAAAAATTTATGGAAGTAAAATGTGTTTAGAATAGGATTTTACATAACTCATCCATACATCAAAATCCAATCGGACCGCTCCTTTCCCCCTCTTCCATGATTGGTTGGTGGTTGGTTTGATAGGAGGGGGAGGGGCTCACAAGGGAACCCCACGCACGTAGGCCTCAAGTTGGGCCCATTGTACACCTCCGATGTCCCTCGCTGGAGCAGATTGAGCTCAAGTACGGTTGTTTAGCCATCCCGACAGTGCTATATATTTCCGAATCGGCCCCAAGCTCTGAGTTCCTGCCACATGGAGTTCCTCTAGAAAGAACTGGCCGAAGCATTTGAGTACGGGTTAAGGCTGGACAGTGACACAAGAAATGCTCCACCGTTTCCTGCTCTTCTCCGCAGCCCCTGCATTATGGATTTCTCACCAGCGTCATCTTGAAGGCGTGATCCTTCAGGAGGGAGTGCCCAGTTAGAATCCAAATCGTTAGACGAAGGGGATTTCGTTCCAGATTTAAGAGACTCTTAGTAAGGTTTGCATTTAAGCCACCCCATAATTCCTTTGTTGTAGTGCCGATCTGGCACGTTGTTGGTTCTCCTGATCCACCCACTGCTTAATTTGCAGTTTGAGGGTTTGAATCGGAAACCCAACAGAAATGGGTTGACTGTCCACACTCAGAAATATGGAGGCTAACTCGACGACCTACATACGGCGTAATTGGCCTCGGGCAGGCGCGCGTTCGCCTGCGTGTGGGCAAGTAAAACTGAGTTGACCTGTGGTCGGAGAAATTCTGAAATTAAGCCACCAGCAGGTGAAGTAGGGCATTGGGAGCTGCACGAGTTGACCTTAGATAGGTTAGCTCTGACCGCTAGCTGGCTTACAGACACCTCTGTAAGGTCAGAGTTAACCTGACAAAAAGTTGACCTGGACATTTTTCTGAGTGCATACATGTACCCTTACGAGCAAGTTCATCTGCCTTCTTATTTCCATACAACTGGATTTTTTTTAAATAAAAATTTTGTCTGTTCTCATATTTGACGATTGGGCCCTGACAATTGTAGCTTTTCTTATGTTTTTCTTAGTATTTTCTTGTTCAACAAGCAAACTTTTGTTTTCTTGAATCTGACTTATGAAAACAATTATCTAAATTTTGAAAATTGATTATTGGAGTTATTGAACGTAAAATTCGATCGCATGCTATTGAATTAAGAATGAGTTCCCTAACGATATCCGATTCCACACGTTATCGCTTTCAACACGAAACTGTTTACTCTATATAAATTAATTCCTAAAAATATAACACCAAACTAAAAATAACTATTTTCCATCATTTAAAAATTAGGTCAAAATATCATATATTTTATTATAAATATATCAACAAAAAATGGAAATCCTGGAAGTTTTTCATAAGGAAAGTGTAATAAACCGCAACAGTTAGGTGTACTGCAACAAAAGTTGATAAAAAATGCTTCCGCAAAACGTAACCCAACACACAGACGTTGCAACTTGTTGTACAACTTGGTTGACCAACAAAAGGTTGTACGTTTCCCCACAGACCTTACAACGGTTGATACAACATTTACACAAATTGCAGTCGATCTCATTTATTCTTTGTGAAAACCCTTTCTAAATGTCAAACATTTACCTTCGCCCCAGAAAAACAAAGGCGTTTTTCAGCACGTTTGGCAAATATGTCAAATGATTAACCAACAGTGCCACTTTTTTTTGATTACTTTCCACCATTCTTACGTAAATGCACGCAAAATTCTTGTAGAAAGAATCTTCCAAACGACTAAACAAAATTGGCAGCTAAAATCTATCTATTGGCACTTGGCCCTTAATTTCGAATCCTTTCTACAAAATAAATCATCAGAACGTTCAACGTGCTCAGAATTTCCCCTTCACCATATGAAATCATTAGCAAGAAATTAATATTAGGAAAAGTTGTAGCACTTCCTGAATCTGAATCACAGCCACAAACACCAGCAACTCATCCACTATGAAACGAACCAAGAAAAAAAACACAAATAAAATAATTTGAAATCCATTTGCTAAAATATTTCAGGAAACACAGGCATAGTTCTGCTCGGTTTGGTTTGTTCTACTATGAAAAAAAATTAATTTCTCTGCCATGAATAAAACAAAATTTAAAACCGCCTCGAGAAACCATAGAGTTTTTGGCCTCAGCATAAATGAAACACGAAATGAGAAGAAAAAAAACTACTTTTGTATGTAGATTGGATATTCTAATAAAAGAAAATTCAGAAAATAAAATTAAACTGTTGGATTTATTTTAAGACTAGCGGACAAATTCTGTTCATTTCTTGAATTTCTCTTCAATTGTCCAACGATTTTTCGACCAACCGATTGGCGGCCATTCATTCAAAATTCATTCTATTGACAATAAAATATTCTGAAACTTTTAGTGGCATTTAATGGAGGAACGCTAAAGCTAAATCAGTTCGGTTTTAAATTGTTTAAGAATTATTCTAGAAGACTTTTTTTTAGATTAGTATCTGTAAGATGTTAGTGTGTGACTGGCAGTCAACGTGTTAAGAAAACTGAATCACGAGAAAGGAGAGGTGTGAAAGATTCATGACAATCACGCGTCTTACATCATTGAATCTAGTTTTCTATCCAACAACGGCAGGGATTTACGAGGAAAATGCGTAAAAGAATTGAGAAATAACGCTCACAGAATTTTCTCAGGAACAAAATGTTGCAGAAAACTTACACAATTTGTGGAAAATTCTAACAAATTTTAGTAAAATCTAAAAAAACTGGCACGTGGGAAGCTCTGTACGGGGAAAGAACATCCAATAAACAAAAGAATTGGAACTTGTTGTGTAAAGGAAATCATCATTTTGAAGAAAATCCACGACTTTACAAAAACAGAATAATAATTTATGCTTCATGCTTAAAAGACACAAAAAAAATGCTGCCCTGGCGAATTTTTGTGCAGAAGGATTTAAATATTGTACAAAATAAGTTCTAAAGACCCCCACAATTTTTTTCTGTTGTAAATTTGAATATACCTCAGGGAAAAAATTCTCCAAATATTGATACTCTGAATTCTAGTCCTTTGTCCCGAACCACTGTGACTTACGATGCTTTGAGTTGAACTTTTTTAACCTTTATGGCCGTATCACACTAACGATTACTTTTGCGATTGAGGTTACGATCGACCAATTAGACTCAAGTCTAAACTGGCAATCGTAGCCAGCTGTGCTGTCATTGGTCGAAAAGGCCAATCGTAGCCTCAATCGCAAAAGTAATCGTTAATGTGATACGGCTATTAGACGGGGTCACATACAATATCCGCGACTCCACGGAATATGTCGATTTTAAATAATATAACGAATATTCAAAACAAAAACCTATGATTTTAATGAACAAGTTCTGGTAACTTGAAACTTAAAACTCGGCGAATTTGTCGCCTGTGGCCAACCGTTTTTGTCGACTTTTGGCTTTACATTTTTTAACCCAGTAAACCTTACAAATGTTGCAAATTTTGTTTTACAACCACATTCGGGAAAAAAAGTGGCAATGTTGTTCCGGAATGTAGTACCCAGTGGCGGAACCATGTTATGAGGCGGGTGGGGGGAGGGGGCCGAAAAAGGCTCGAAATCTTCTGAACCTAAAAATCAATTCCTTAAAAAAAAGGCTAAAATTTTGGAATTTTCAAAAAAACTCCATAAAATTCAAAGAAAATCAATAATGATTTCCCTGCGGTTCAAGAACAAACCTTACTCGATTGAATTTTGTTTCTAATTAAATAATGATTCTTTCCTCACGCCCCCGTTCGATAAAGACGAAAAGTCTTACAGAAATTCAAATCTTTTGGGATTTGATGTAACAATTTACCTAATTGGCAATCAAACAAGTGCACTTTTAATATATATGAAGATCGATATTACCGCTGGTATACATTAACCCCAAAATAAACATAATATTTACCTATATTGCCGCCTAACTACCAACGCTATTCAACGTAATATCCCACTCAAGTATGGAAATAATAAAAAAAAATGTGTGGATGATTGGAAATTGACCTCTTCACTATTTTGGATACGAAATTTGCTTGGTGAACCACAAAAACACGACCAAAGTTACATCATCAAAGGATTTCATTGGGAAACTTGCCTTCAATAATAACTGTGTAAAGGATAATAGGGCTTTTATTTAATCCACCTCTAAGCACAAACATGTGTGTCCAATTATTTGCGTTCTTTTGTGATCCGAGGTTTGCCACACATGACTTAGAATATTTATATTTTCCACGGGATATTTTTCTCGTCCTTTTTCTAAAATAAAAATCCTCGCGCATCACATATACGACGGCCACCATTATTCCACAGTTTTGTTTGATTTTTTTTTTTTTTTTGCAAAATCGAATCTGGGTTGAGGATAAATTCGATATACCACAAGCACATGAATTTTCACGTTGCCAAGGTAATTTTTCGATCATGTGGAAAACCGCTCGAATCACTCACGGGACAATGTTTTATTTTTTGTCCTTACCAGTAGGTACTCAACACGGATCCTATTCAACAATTTCTCTCGATTCTTTTGACGACAAATAGCCTTGAGCTTTAATTCATTTCGTCCCCCTTTGTTGGTTGAAGACTGCGTGTTAAAGTGGGAAAACTTTAAGAAAAGTAGTTTTTCTTTGTGCAAAAGTTTCTTGCATGAAAAACCAGTCGAGAGACATCAATATTCAAAATTGATCGATAAAATATAAGGCGATTTTGTCTTCAATTTTTGCCCTGTGAATATCATTCTAAAGACATTATAAGGCAGACATGATATGCAATGCACTTTTCTTAAGGTTTTTGAGTATAATAACTGAAATTATCCACAAGTAGTCACTATAAAAGTGGGTCATTTACCGGAACTTGTGCCAAAAAACTGTTAATGTCTCTTGGAATAAATCTGATGGGATTTGGGTTGTAAATTGTAAATAAACACAAAGGATATGTGAAGCAAAAGGGCTTTTATCCTAGCCAGGATAATTACACACAAAATACTACAAACCGGCAATGCCAGATGTACATAAATAGTGAACATTGTTGGCAGGAATTGTGATTTGAAACATTTGGGGGTTTTGCCAAGCAAATAAAAGTTCTAACCCGTCCTGCGACGGGCTACAAAAATCTTGTTGCTTTTTTTCTATCCAAAAATATTGTGGTTAGATACTATATTAGTTCTCCATTCTTACTTTCTTATACGTAGTGAAAAATTTCATGAAAAATGTCGACCTCTTAATTTTGTCTAAAAACATTTCCCGAGCCCACCTAAGTCGATTGGAGCATTATTACGGAAATGTCTTTCTGTCTGTCAGTCAGTCGTTCTGTCAGTCTGTCAGTCTGTCAGTCTGTCAGTCTGTCAGTCTGTCAGTCTGTCAGTCTGTCAGTCTGTCAGTCTGTCAGTCTGTCAGTCTGTCAGTCTGTCAGTCTGTCAGTCTGTCAGTCTGTCAGTCTGTCAGTCTGTCAGTCTGTCAGTCTGTCAGTCTGTCAGTCTGTCAGTCTGTCAGTCTGTCAGTCTGTCAGTCTGTCAGTCTGTCAGTCTGTCAGTCTGTCAGTCTGTCAGTCTGTCAGTCTGTCAGTCTGTCAGTCTGTCAGTCTGTCAGTCTGTCTGTCAGTCTGTCAGTCTGTCAGTCTGTCAGTTTGTCAGTCTGTCAGTCTGTCAGTCTGTCAGTCTGTCAGTCTGTCAGTCTGTCAGTCTGTCAGTCTGTCAGTCTGTCAGTCTGTCAGTCTGTCAGTCTGTCAGTCTGTCAGTCTGTCAGTCTGTCAGTCTGTCTGTCAGTCTGTCAGTCTGTCAGTCTGTCAGTTTGTCAGTCTGTCAGTCTGTCAGTCTGTCAGTCTGTCAGTCTGTCAGTCTGTCAGTCTGTCAGTCTGTCAGTCTGTCAGTCTGTCAGTCTGTCAGTCTGTCAGTCTGTCAGTCTGTCAGTCTGTCAGTCTGTCAGTCTGTCAGTCTGTCAGTCTGTCAGTCTGTCTGTCTGTCTGTCAGTCTGTCAGTCTGTCAGTCTGTCAGTCTGTCAGTCTGTCGTTCTGTCAGTCTGTCAGTCTGTCAGTCTGTCAGTCTGTCAGTCTGTCAGTCTGTCAGTCTGTCAGTCTGTCAGTCTGTCAGTCTGTCAGTCTGTCAGTCTGTCAGTCTGTCAGTCTGTCAGTCTGTCAGTCTGTCAGTCTGTCAGTCTGTCAGTCTGTCAGTCTGTCAGTCTGTCAGTCTGTCAGTCTGTCAGTCTGTCAGTCTGTCAGTCTGTCAGTCTGTCAGTCTGTCAGTCTGTCAGTCTGTCAGTCTGTCAGTCTGTCAGTCTGTCAGTCTGTCAGTCTGTCAGTCTGTCAGTCTGTCAGTCAGTCGTTCTGTCAGTCAGTCGTTCTGTCAGTCTGTGTAGAATATTTCTCAAAAACTAATAGAACTAAAGCCATGAAATTTTACGAAGATATTTATTCCTGGAATAGGACGATCCTATCAACTTTTGGTAGAAAGTAGAAATCCATTAACCGGAAGTAAATAAAATGGCGGCTTTTTCGTAGTTTTATTTTTTGCTGTTTACTCTGAAACTACGCCTTTTTCATAAGTTTTATGTATGACGAGATTTGAAGACAGTAAAATTTCCTACCTCAATTTGACACACAATATTGTGATCTTAATATCCCACAAAACATAATTGACTTTTCCACCTAAACATTAACAGATTCGTGTAAACCATAACAGAAACAAGATTAATTTTATCAAGGTCAAAATTTATACTAGTGAACAATCAGATTAATGGAATTAAGCCAAAAAAATTCACTACTCCTTCCGCTTTGTACACACCTTCAACTGTCGTAGTCTGAAAAACTTTTATAATCAGTTTTGAATGAGTAGCACTTACTTATCTCAAATTTTTATAATTTGTGATAAATTCCGCGTTGATTCTAACGCAATAATTGAAATTGTTAAAGGGAAACGACCATTTATTGTATTTGCTACCTGCTGTGGAAAAATTTGGAAAATCGTAGATAAAAAACCATTAAAAAAAAGCAATTTTGCATAAATGTGGACTTTTTATGTCATACTTCAAAGTTCGAATGTGAATTTTTGTTAAAAATTGATAATGATAATTCAATTGAACAGGTCTAAATGATTGCCATATTCAAAATTGTTCAAAACACTGATCACAATTTCCGGTGTTTCTTTTCTCTCTCCACACCCCTTTTTAGATAAGTGCACAACAACACACGAAAGAAAGAATATGGTGATGCTACTAACATATTATAATTACTGCAAACATATTTTATTTGTACTGCTTGAGAATTCAAACCCTGAAAATTCTAAAAATTTACCAATAAACCTTCCTCGTTCAGAACAACCTCATTTTGATTTAAATTCTTATCATACGGAAGTGAATTTCAATTGCATCCACCAAAATCAATTTTAATTTATTTTATCAATAACATTTTTATCGAATCAAAAAGGAAAAAAAAATATGTACATAAAAAGCCGTAATGAAACGAAATCAGATGTAAACGACCTTCTTAACTCGAACAACGACCTGTTTTTCAGCTTTTCTCATCATTTTTTCTTCTTGCTTTCCACGAAAAAAAAAAACTGAATTTTCGTACAGCAAGAAAAGAAAATTTTGTGGTTTTTTTCTCAATTCTTTTTCTTGCCGATAGTTTTTTGATGCTGATTTTTGTCGTTTGCATTAAAGAGTGAAAGCTTCAACATATAATCAAACGCATTTCTTAGATTTACTTTTGTCAGTTTAGACAAGCTAACAGATATCCAAGTCTATAATTTGTACATGTATAGAATTTTTGTAACAGAAATAAACTTTAAGAAGAGTTCTTAAAAATTTTTAGATAAAAACCATAAGAAAAGCTAGAATTGTCAGGACCCAATAATCAAATACTCGATATGATGATGCCAGGCGAAATGTTTCTTTTAAAAAATTCATTTCTGTAAGAAAGGGGAAAGCAGTGGTCCGATTGGATCTTGATGTATGGATGAGTTATGTAGAATCCTATTCTAAACACATTTTATCTTTATCATTCAAGAAAATTGCAAAAACTGTTTCGTTTGTATCGAAGAGGGGGAAATGAATGGTTCAATTTTTCCCGTTCAAGAACTTAGCTTAACCATTTACGAGAAACCTAACTGTACAAAATTTCAAGTCTCTAACTCAATCCTATCGAAAGGTGTGGTGTTCACGGACGGACAGACAGACGGATAGAGAGAGAAATATCGAATTTTTGCGAAAATCAAATTTTTTTGTCATCTCAAACATCTTGGTGCAGTTAATTTTTGTGTCCGACGATTGCTTTGATGCTTTACAAAAGATATACTAAATCTAATATATGAGTATATGACATATCATATAGAGTATAAACAAATGAAAAGTACTGCGAGACGCCGAGGGTGAAATGAAAGCGAATGATATAAGACATTTTTAAGTTAATCAATGCTTGAACTAATTACGAAAAATGAAATCCGAAATGAATTTGGCACCTAATTATCTATAAAAATAATTGGGGTCTAAAGTGTTAAGCGGATAAAATACCGAATCTGAAATTCCTCATCTTGAGAGTGTTTTCGCGTTGAGATCACTTACCAAGGGAAAAATAGCTAGCGTCTCGGTTGCGCCAAATTTGAAATTCGAACAGAAGCCGAATATCGATTCATTTGATTTGTTGCCAGGCCAGTGATTTTAAATTTTTCGTTCTTTATTTGCATAATAGAAAAATGTAACAAAAAGAAAATCTTTGCACAACCAATAATGACAATATCTTAAATTACATCCATTTTGTGGAGAGTGTGAATTAAATGAGTCGAAGAGTTAAAGAACACACTTTCGATTCACGCGATTTATTTGCATTTTTGATTTTTGGCACTCCGTTAAAAAGATCATCTGTTGGGAGATTTTCCATATGAATTTTCACAAAAATGTAATACTAATTTTTAATAAAAACAATTTTTTGTGTATTTATAGAACTCTTTTATATAAATTTTAACAATAAAAGGGCTGAAAAACGTTATCATAATGAAACGAAATAAAGAAATCATTTTCCAGTTTTTTCTTCACAATTACGTTATACCGTTATAGAAATTTAACTCGAAAAACGTAACGAAAATTTAAAAAAAAAATTATTTCGTGTTTTCATTATACGGTGTTATTTAACTGCTAGAAATTTTCATTGTGCAAAATGGGTGGGTAACACCAAAATCTTAATTTTGTCTAAAAAAACATTTGTCGAGCACTCCTCAGTCGACTGGAGCATTATTACAAAAATGTCTTCCTGTCTGTCAGTCTGTCAGTCTGTCAGTCTGTCAGTCTGTCAGTCTGTCAGTCTGTCAGTCTGTCAGTCTGTCAGTCTGTCAGTCTGTCAGTCTGTCAGTCTGTCAGTCTGTCAGTCTGTCAGTCTGTCAGTCTGTCAGTCTGTCAGTCTGTCAGTCTGTCAGTCTGTCAGTCTGTCAGTCTGTCAGTCTGTCAGTCTGTCAGTCTGTCAGTCTGTCAGTCTGTCAGTCGTTCTGTCTGTCGTTCTGTCTGTCGTTCTGTCTGTCGTTCTGTCTGTCGTTCTGTCTGTCGTTCTGTCTGTCGTTCTATCAGTCGGTCTATCAGTCTGTCAATATATCGGTCTGTCAGTCTGTCTGTCGTTCTATCAGTCTGTCAATATATCGGTCTATTAGTCTGTGTACAAGATTTCTCAAAAACCAATAGAGCTGGAGGCATGAAATTTTACAGAGATATTTGGTCCTGAATTTGGACGCTCCTATCAACTTTTGGAGGAAATCCATTAACCAAAAATGGCGAATTTTTTGGGCCATTTTCGAACAATTATGTATAAGAAAGTAAAAAATCTCAAACGATTGCCAGAAAAGGAAAATTATGTAGACAGATTTCTGTAATTTGTAGTGACTAATAATTACAGAATCCTTAAACCTCTTTTTATTTTCCACAACAATTCACCCAAATAAAGACACTGGACGATTACATTTCAGTTAAACATTCACTTTTATTTATTCCTTTTTATCGTTTTCTAAAAATTTCATCAAAAGGTGTCTTTTATCTATTTTCCACCGTAAAACACCTTCATCAATAATAATTTACAGAGAGTCTGAGACGTTTTAAATTCAGTTTTCCTGGAATTCTGTGGAAATTATTTGATTTTTTTTTTACCAAAATAGCCTTTTTATTCCTTTGATTCGTTTCTTGGAGATTCTTCAAGGATGGCAGTTTTTTTTCATTTATTTTTTTTTTAGATTTAAACACTTATAGAAAAAACAGACAGGTACGAAGGCAGGCTAAATAAAAGCTTTTGAAATGTGAATGCTATTGATAAATTCAATAAAAGCAATACAAATATTTGGACCCTGAAAGTTTATATAATTTTAAAAAAATTACTGGAAAATAATGAGAATTTGCCATTGCAATCTTACATAATTTAGGATACGGTTGAAGATAGAAAAATTGTTGAATTTCAATGATATTGTAGGGTAGGAGACAGAAAAGTTGTAATTTTTTTAAATCTTGAAAAACTTTTCAGTGTACCTGATTTTTTTCTAAATTTTGAGTTCGGTATTTAAGCAGTTCAAAAGCCGCAGGCGTGTGACTGACCTTATTTTGTGTGAGCTTTAAAAACTGTTGAAAAATCGGTAAAATTTGGCTCAATTTTTCCTCATTTTTCCTCAAACAATTGCCAATTTAAAAAAAAAATCTTGCGAAATTCCAGATAAATTTCAAGTTGTAGATGTAAGCGCGTCATTTTTTCCAAGCCAAACATTGATTGACCTTCCACTTAATCCTTAATCATCCCCTTTGATCGATTTTGATTAAGAGTGGGTTGATGTGTGGATAATTTGGCGTTGGATTCTATGGGTCACCGGGTTTTGACCGCATATAATCGCCAAATCGAAAGCGGATACTGTTAGAAAATCTAAGCCGGCAGCCGGTGAAACAGAACAAAATAATTTTCCCGGAAATTCCGAAAAAATATAGTATGAGGAATTACGAAAAGTTACCTCAATGAGGAGAAAAGGGAGTTTTTTGTCTTTGTAGATGCAGGAAAACGCGATAATCGAATCAGTATTCAAAGTGAAAAACCGAATCAGGTTCATTGCGTTGCGGTGGCCAATACTTTCATGTATGCCAGCTAAAAATAGAAACCCTGGCACTGGAGGAAAACTTTGTGAAAATTCTATCGTGCGATTCGAAATGCAGCAGCGACTGAAGGAGAAATAAACACTTTACCGGAGAAAACGTTTTAGTTGTGCTGATTGCTTTTTGTCATAAGAACACTAAAGGGCATTTTGTGGATTTACTTAATTGTTGTAATTGTTTTCAAGTGGAGAAAATGGTAAACATCTACGATTGCAACGAGCAGAGAGAAAACTATAAAAAATACAAAGAAGGGTGTTTCTTGAATAATGCTGGAGCTTCAATAAAATTGAAGCCCGAAGCTAAAATTGAAGCTTCATTAGTTTTCATAGATCCGTTACTTTTATAATTTCACAAAAAAAAACGGGGTGCACATCGCGATTTCTTTAAAAATGCTTGTCGACCCACCAATCGTGCTCGAAGCGACCAACCAAGAACCTAAAAATCGAATTTTACCCCTACTAGCATTTTTGATGCATATCACATATCTGCCAATAGAAGTGTATGTAAGCCCAGGCGCGCACTGCAACTGTAAATATGTTTGATGTTGTAAAACTGGCAATTTGAGTTTTTGAAACAGGTGAAACCCAGTATAGTCTCGCGCATTATATTCAGCATTCTACATGCTTACCTTAGTAGTGCGCGTCTGCGATTAGACACTCTTCTAGTGGCAGATACATGCCACACACCAAAAAAAAAGCTGGTGGGAACCTCACACTACCAGCCAATGAAGTTCCACCATAACAAAACACTTATTCTCACCTAAATATCGCATGCAGTATTTTTGTTTCGATCATAAAACTAAATTTAGTCCTAAAGTACAAAATGTGACCTTGTTCTATGTTAAAATTACTCCATTTATACCTCGCTCCAATCAACGTTTGTAATTATAGGTTTGTTTACCGAGTTTCCAAGCAACACATTTATAAACAACAAAAAAACTGCATGTGACTTTTCACAACAGAATCACTTAAAACCGCAATCTTGAACATTTACAAAACTTTGAGTTTTCTCAAAATTTAAAATCAATAAAAATTACTGTTGCGGTTTTAATGTTGGCAGGTTAGGAAGGAAACTCGCGTGCAAAAATTAGGTTAAATGCATTTTAACGGAATAATTTTAAAAAATAAATTGAAAAACTTTGGTTAACCTTTTGATGAAAATGTTAATTCCTCGGAGAAAGTTTTTATTCGAATTATTAAAATTTTAAATGAAAATCGTTTGTGGAAAAAGCGTTCAAGAGAAAATTTTATGTGAAAAAAGGATTTTTTTTTAAATTTATTTATTCGACATAAAAACGTCGTGTAAAAAACTGAAAAAATAATTTTCGTCATTAAAACGACCTTAAAAATTTGATTTAGTCAGCATACACTAAAATCAGGTAACATAATGCCCAAACGGCGCCTGATGAAGGTCTCCAGCTTCCAAACTATAAACGGGCTCCTTACTATAATCATGTCGATCACACTCGCTAAAAAAAACTCATCGAAAGTTTAAAGAGACGTCACCGAAATTCAAACTCACCAAAAACAGATTTCGGGTTGTTTGCCGCATGCGAGGTTAATAATTTAAAAAAGTGAATTTGAATTTCGGAGAATTTTCCTTTCAGTGAGTTTGAATTACAGTGAATTTTCCTTCCAGTGAGTTTGGATTTCAGTGAATTTTCCTTTCAGTGAGTTTGAATTTCAATGAATTTTCCTTTCAGTGAGTTTGGATTTCGCTGAATTTTCCTTTCAGTGAGTTTGAATTTCGCTGAATTTTTTTTTAGTGAGTTTAAATTTCACTGAATTTTCCTTTTAGTGAGTTTGAATTTCAGTGAATTTTCCTTTCAGTGAGTTTGAATTACAGTGAATTTTCCTTTCAGTGAGTTTGAATTTCAATGAATTTTCCTTTCAGTGAGTTTGGATTTCGCTGAATTTTCCTTTTAGGGAGTTTGAATTTCAGTGAATTTTCCTTGCAGTGAGTTTGGATCTCAGTGAATTTTCCTTCCAGTGAGTTTGAATTTCAATGAATTTTCCTTTTAGGGAGTTTGAATTTCAGTGAATTTTCCTTTCAGTGAGTTTGAATTTCAATGAATATTCCTTTCAGTGAGTTTGGATTTCGCTGAATTTTCCAGATAACCCTACCCAAATAACAAAAAAAATACCCAAGTGCTAATCTTTTTAATGCATTTTAAAGTACAAAAATAGTTAAAACGATCGCTTCACAGTGACTTAAAAAGAATAGAACTGCATTAAGGTCTCAATCAAGGTAAGATAAACACTTGGTAAGATAAACCTGTTTACATTTAAAAAAAAAACGCAATTAAAACAAACTTTTAACTTTTTCAGGTGCAACAACAATGTAATGCTGAAACAAACAACACACAGAAGAAAAATGACCATAAAAGATACTGAGACGCTCAACAGCTTGAAATTGATCTTGGAAAACCCAAAAAAGCATAATCGACTTGAACAGCTTTTGGTAGAACTTCCTAATGCAAGTCAATTCTTACATTTTTTTTTTTTTCTAAAAATAACAAGAAATATTTTTTTCGGTATTTCGGTTTATAATTATATTGGATGGAGGTCTTGAAATCAATTGGATTCCAGCTGAATTACGCCCTTGAAATTGTAGACAATATTTTTACATCATTTGATAAAGACATTCATGATAAAATTCTGATGAATAAAACTTCTTGCCCGCCTGCTAAATGACTAAATTACATAAAATGTTCTCACATTATGCTAATGTTGTGTGTATTGCGATGGGGTTTTTTTTTACTGATTAAAATCATATTATATAACAGCGTGTTAAGGTGATTTCCGTTTGGTTAAATGCGCTTGATAATAGACCTATCATGGTGTAAGTGAGAAAAGATATTTCAAACTTATGATAAAAATAACGATTATCTAAAATAGATTAGTGGCACCATAATAGAGAATTATTTCCAGCAAAGAGTTCCAAAGAAATTGAGAAAAAGGTTTCTTAAGTGATCGATGATTTTTTTGAAGCAAATTTCATTTTGTTAATGCAGTCATTAAGGACTAATTCAGCCATTTTGGGTGAATTTCTGCGAGTTCATTAAGAAATAATTAATAACTTTCGTAAAAATTTGTTTATGTGAAACTCAATGAATCGTCTTGTCAAGGAACCTATCGAAAACAATATTGAGAAACTTGGAATGATCTTTTTGTAAAAAAAATTAAATGGTTATCTGAAAACCCCCTTCACGATTTTCTCAAAAAACAAAAAATATCATTTCTTGAACAGAATTTCACAACTTCTTTTTACAAAAATTCCGAAAGTCGTTTCTACTAAGAATTTTAAGATTTATAACAATTTCTTTTAAAGAAAAATATTTGCCATTCACAGGAAGCTGATCATTTAATTAGCCACCTCAAAGTTCCCATTACTTCTTATCCCCTCCCCTGCTATCTCCTGATCCATTAGAAAGAAAATTATCCGATTTCCACTATTAAACAAGTCACCCACTAGGGAAAATTTTCGCCCATTAAAATTCAGCCCAATGCTTTTATGTAAAACTGTCACCAGCGCTGTGGAGTTGGTAGTTCAATCTTCGACTCCCACTTCTGAAATTTTAGAATATCCGACTCCGACTCCACCTCCTGAAAGTCTAGCAGATTCAACTCTGACTTCGTCGCTTTCGAATAAAAAAATCATTAAATAACCTCAAACCCCAAATCAAACTTTTTTGGGGCAAAACATTACGGTTTTACCTGAACTAGTTGACGCCGACAAATTTTCTCTGAATCTGATTAACTCTCTTGTAAAAATTGAGTCCTAACGCAAAAATTTTGTGCCGGCTCCAGCCCCACAGCCCTGCCTGTCACCCCTCGCCCTCTATTTTCTGAATCGCTGGCTGGATTTGAATCGAGCTTCCATTATCAGGCGAGTCGTTTCTAAAGGGAAATTGGGTCCATTAAATTCAATCCATATCCTCTAAACCTCGTCCCCTGCTATCTCTTAAATCATGAACTGAATATTGACCCGATTTTCACTAATTGGACCGCAAAACGGCTAAGTATAAAACCTCTAAGTTTTCATACATTTTGATCAGAATTCCGCATTGTTACTTGAATTTAGCGGCGTAATTTGGCCCCTAGATAGGTGACCCAAATATATCGTAAAATGTTCGATCTTTAAGTAATCACACCCCTGAAGAGAGCCCTGAATCATTTTTGCGGGATAAGATGATCAAAATTTTGAGTGGGGGCTGTCAATAGAATACGTCACACTTTAAGGACGAGGGGGATCGGCAGTAGTGTGATGGAGGTATTAAACTCCATGCAGACAGTTGCGAAAACTGCGATTTTTCAAAAATCACAATAATTGAAAATCGAAGAGTCAAAATTATTAGAGGGGGGGTAGGGGCGCAGAAAGAACCCAAAAAGTCAAACGTATTTTATGGACAGCCCATTTCGCTACTGCTTAAATTAAAATTTTCTGGTTTATTTATTTATTTATTTATTTATTTAATTACATTTCGTCAACAAAAACTGACTATTTAAGCGAGTAATACAATTTTTAAAAACAAAAAGAGAAAAAAAAAACAATATATATATTTATACATATGTTCAATAATATGAGCAAAAAAGGAAAAAAAAAAAAACTTTTACAAAAAAAATTATTTTAACAAAGCTTTCAGAGATTCTAAGCTAACACAAAAATCAATATTATAATACATAGAGTTAAATAAACGCGACATAGACGATACTGGTTCATTTAAGCCGTAATTCGTACGGTGGTGACGAATACTTAAAAAATCAGAGTTTCTGAGCATTCTAGTAGGTGCCATTATATTAATTTTGGACAATAGGTGAGGGGAGCTAACCAACCCCGTCAGTAATTTAAATACAAAGCATATTTTAAAATTTTGCCTACGCTCTTTTAGCGATTTTAAATCAAGTAGCCTTAATCTACTGGCATAAGGGGGGAGAATTAAGGAGTTTTCCCAAGGCAATTTATTGAGGGCGAATCGCAAAAACTTTTTTTGGACACTTTCAATTCTATCCGCATGAATAGAATAAAATGGGTCCCAAACAATAGAACAATACTCCAAAATAGGACGAACGAAACAAAAGTATAATAATTTAGTAATAAAAGGGTCAAAAAATTCTTTGCACCATCTTTTGACAAACCCAAGAGTTGAATTGGCTCGACTCACCATATGATTAATGTGGTCCACGAAAGTAAGGCGAAAGTCAAAGAGTACACCAAGATCCTTAATTATATTAATTCTAGATAAAATACTCCCATCAAGGGAATAGTCAAAAAATAGAATATCTTTTTTTCTGCTAAAACTAAGAATGGAACACTTACTAACATTTAAGACCATACAATTTTTATCGCACCATACACAAAAATTATGCAGGTCAATCATTAAAAGACTATGGTCAAGCGTATTACACACAGTTCTATAAATTTTCATATCGTCAGCATAAATTAAAATACTACTGTAGAGAAATACTAAGTCGATGTCGTTTATAAATAAAATAAATAGTAGAGGACCAAGATGGCTTCCTTGTGGTACTCCCGATCGGTTCAAAATTGGCTTAGAACAAGAATTACGAAATAATACATTCTGTACCCGACCATTGAGATATGATTTAATCCACCTAATAAATAGTGCCGGGAAACCAAGAACAGAGAGTTTGTATAATAAAACATCATGTGATAATCTGTCGAAGGCTTTAGTGAAATCAGTGTAAACACAGTCCACTTGTAGCCCATCTTCAATGTTAGTTTGACAGAAAGTGGTAAATTCAGTTAAATTAGTTTCGGTAGATCTTTTTTTTACAAAACCATGTTGAAAAGGATTAATAATCGATTTTACATGGAAGTTTAAACGCGAACAAATCATAGCCTCAAAGAGTTTCGGAATACAGGACAGTTTCGCGATTGGTCTGTAATTTGAGATATCTTCTCGATTTCCTTTTTTGAAAAGAGGAATAATATAGGATAATTTCCATATCGAAGGGAAAATTCCAGATCGTATTGATAAATTGAATAAATGCGCTAAAGGGCGACTTAAATTAATGTCACAATTTTTTAAAACAACAGAAGGAACGCCATCAGGTCCACATGAAAATTTACTATCTAGTGTCTTAATACTGTCAATAATATCACATTCGTCAAGAAATAAATCCTTCATAGTTAAAGTCGTCAAAGGAATATTTTTTAAGTATTTAAAATACGTATAATCTATATCACAGTTTGAATCACAAAAAGCAGACTGAAAAAAGTCTGCAAAAAGATTGCAGATAATATCCGTGTCAGAACTCTTAATATTGTTTAAAAATAACGATATTGGATAATCATTGACTTTCCTCTTACTGTTAACGAAGCTCCAAAACGATTTAGGATCAGATTTGAGATTCTTTCGAATATTTGAAACATATATCTGATAAGAGGCATTAGCTGCCATCAAGAACTCTTTTTTGGCATGCAAATAATTCTGAAAATCATAGTCTGATTTAGAGTAAAAATAAAGTTTCCAGCATTTGGTTTTTAAATTACGTAAGTGACATATTTCTGAATTAAACCAAATAGGATGCACTGATTGATTTTTTAAGCACGTATACGGTACTGTAACCGCGAAAACATTGAAAACATATTGATAAAAGTAAAACGTGGACTGATCAACATCAACTTCATTAAGAACATCGAACCAGGAACAATTTTTGAAAAGATTAGACATCTCTGAAAAATTTGCCTTTTGAAAATTAAATTGAAATTTAGAGTTAGAAAAATTATTTGAACTAATATAGTCAGTATTAAAAAAACAAGAAATCGCCGGATGATGTCCAACAACAGGAAACATCGGAGAATCACAGGAAAAAATTGTAGTAGATGAGGCATCAGATGAGAACACCAAATCCAGAATTCGCCCATTTACATTAGTTACATGGTTCACTTGGCAGAGATTTTTGGAATAAAGATCATCTAAGAACTCTGCAGTTGATTGGCATGATGTGTTCGGGATCAGGAAATCGTCATCATCAGATGGTGACCAGGTCACAAGAGGAAGGTTGAAGTCACCAAAAATCAAAATGTCATCTTCGGGATCCATTAGGTTGTCAACAAAATCAATCGCGTCACAAAATGATTGATAAATTATTGTTGATGAAGACGGCGGGATATAAAAAATGACGACGTAGATAAGCCTTGAAGCAATATTTGTAGATATACATAGAAATTCCAAAACGTTAGCCACAGGAACCTCTACTCTTCTAGATGGGAAAGATGAACGCACCGCACACATTATGCCTCCACCAACAGGTGCATCATGAGATTCGTGTCGATCCCGTCGAAAAACGTTGAAGTTCGATGAAAATATTTCGCCATTGAAAAAACTAGCATTTAGCCACGTTTCGGTGAAGCAAACAATATCGTAATCGCAATCAGATGAAGATAAAAAAAATTGAGATAATTTAGAACGGATTCCATTTACGTTTTGGTAGTAGATAGCGAGTTGACTACACCGTTTTTTGACGAATTAGATCGTGATTGATGATTGCGAGGTCTAATTTGAAATTCTTTTACTATCATATCTGGGGACCAAAAATTTCCATTTAAAATTTCCAAAAAGCAATAATTAGGAACGAAGATTTTGAACGAAGATACTGATGCGTCGGGTTTTTGCGGAAATTTGAAACATTTTATTGTGTCGTCACTTTTAAAATTATAGTGCGATTTAACGTAGTTGACGACATCATCCGAAGTTGTAGAAGGATCAAGTCGTGAAATGAAAAGAATTTTCGGTCTACTTATCGTTTTTAATATAAAATCAGTAGTATTCGCAGAATGCGCAGAATTTTCAGAGTTTTCCTTCACTACGTTGTCAATGATATCTCGTGCCAAGTTAGCAGTCGCAATAGGTGAAATACCATTGGAAAATAAATTTGACTCTGAAATTGACGCAGAAGTTAAGGCCACACAATTGTCGATGGGATTTAAATTGGCAGTTAAGTTCGAACTGGTGTTAGCGATTATGGTATTATTTTTCGAAGCAATCGTGCAATCCTCGGTGTTTAATATAGTGTTTGACTCATCACGTTCTGTCATGTTTCCAGTAAAATTTTTTGAACTAAATAAAATTGACGATACCTGAAGTAATTGCGTCGATAATTTCTCAATTTTTTCAGTCAGGTCAGATTTCAAGAGATCAATTTGCGACGATTGATTTTTGACGGTTTTCAAGACTTCACTGAGAGTGATTTTACTACAATCGTTGCAACGAAATACAATGTTTTTTGAAAATTTTGAACATGTTTCCAAAGCGCTCGGTGTAAAATTATAACACTTCATGTGGAATGAGCGGTAACACGGCCCGTCACATTCAATAAATTTATTGTTTCTTAATTCAGGTAAATTGCATTTACCGCATTTGGGATCACACATGGAGTCTGCATACATTTTGGGTGATTAAACTTTAAATAAGTAACTTCCAAAAGCTCCCGCTGGCGCTAGTATCGCTCTAAGTTTTAAGTTCTAACAATGTAAATCGTCAAAAGAAACCCACTGGCAACACTCGAACAATGTCAAAACTATTTGAAATGTTGGTAAACAATAACAATTGTCACAAAGAAAAACGCGGCAAAAATTGTAAATATGTTTTGCAATAAGATCGAAATGTATGTAAAATGTAAGCACAAAACTATTTTTAATCTTGTAGACTACTGAGATTAGCAATCGGCGACGTCTTCGCTACCGGCAGAGAGAACTATATTTTGCGATCACAACGATATGCAAATTTTTAGCAGAATAATATCAAGTACAGGTTTAAATTAATTTAAATTATTAGATACACCGAACTACGACTGATAACCTCAATGCTGAACTTGGGTTAAAGCCTAAACCACAATTACGCGTGCGTGCGTGCGGCATTATTTTGTTCTGGCATCTAGTAGTTGTCACCGCGTCTAAAAGTAGATACTGAGCGTAATTGTGGTTTAGGCTTTAATGCAGATCAGCTCTAAGAGCTTGTTCACATTGGTTGAAATAGTCCGACTAAATAGGACTGATGAAAAATTGCTCGTGTTCGCATTGAGACTATTTGAACCAGTAGCTGTCGTGAAACATTTGGTAAACGGAACACTTCTAAAGAATTGCAAGTAATACGTGGCTGCCTTTTGCTCTGCGACGTGTTGCATCGACGACGACCGAAACAATAATGACAATGGAACACATTCAGTGTGGCAGCCAACCAATCAGAGCACGACAGGCGGAACTCTGAGAACGGAGATTTTAGTTTTGAGGATGATTTTCCTATCAGCAGTCCCACTTCCTCACATTGCCCTAATGTTGCCAGTTTCTGTCCTATTTAGGCGGACTATTTCAACCAATGTGAACAGGCACTAAAACTTACAGATTCTGTGTTTTGCGAATCCTAAGAAGGCCAAGATGGCAACTAGGAGTGTTTGAGAGTTTTTCAAGGAAAATTTGAAACCAAAAAAAAAAAACTTTTGCATATAATTTTTAAAATTCTCCAATGGTTAACAAACCGATAATTCAATTGGGAATACAGGCTAATTCCTTTCAAGAAATATTAATATTTCCCCAGAATTGGTAACAAAACCTTCTCAATGATTTCCTAGTCAAACCTTGAGGAATCCCTCAATAATTGTCTGTGGAATTTTACCAACAAACAAGGTTGACAGCATTTTTACGGTTGAAATATTCGACATCGTCAATAATTTAAAACACAAATGAAAAACATGTTTTTGTATTATGTAGAAAAATCCTCAATTCAAATCGGTATAAAAACACAAACAAAAACCAAATAAGAATAACAATAATGGAATAAGAAATCATACGGAATTTTTTATACGGATTTTCACGGTTTACACTTGACAATCGATGCACATCAAGCATATATTCATCATTCCAGTACATAAAAAAATGTTTTTATGCTCGATTATTACGTAACAAATTCGCCAATAATTCTCAGCAAATTATTGTTTTTTTTTCTTATTTTGATAAAAGTTTTATTATTTATAAGTGAGGCATGTTTTATATAAATGTATGTATGTCACACTCTCAAAGTAGTTGCCACTAAGTACCGTAACTAAAAAATTTAAGTGTGGTTTGGTTGTTATTTTCTCACTGAATTCTAAGTTTTATGTTTGCCCCCTGTTTCCGCACCTGACCGAATCCAAGGTAAGTTATAAAAAAAATTTCCCCTTTTTCCCCACCACTGCAAAATGTTTAAACATTCCCCTTCGCTTTCAGCATATCACGTGTACCGCAAGAATTGAGCTTTTTTTCAACATATGCTCCGAAGAAGCTTGTTCTTCGACAGAGAAAAAAAACAACAACAACAAAAATGGATAACATAACAAAAGCACTACATATGTAGGTATTCTACATAGAAACATAACCTATGCTTTAGCGTTTTATGACGTCATTATTTTATATTCATTTGCAAACCATGAGAAAAACAATCAATTTGGGAAAAGATTATCAAGAAATTGCAATCTAAACTTACACATGCATTTTGAGTGATCGCTCAAGATGGACATTCTTCAAAATTCACAACAAATTCAAACTGTCAAAATTGTCAAAAAAAAAAAACATGAAATACACACCAACACATCAAATATGCTAAAACGCACACACACACACACGCACTAGAGTGAAAATAATAAAGTTCTGTGTTACTAGGTCTAGCAGAACGCTATATACTATAATTTTAGTGCATAATTAGTGAACTCTCGCGAAATCCACAATACTGTTGGAAAAAAAAACTCACTGTTGAAAAAAACTCACTGTTGCGTTATCTCGCTACTGTACGCGTCTCGTCACACCGACCGCGTGCTTCAGAAAAAAACAAAAATTCGAATCGACTTTCGACAATCAACCTTTCGATACTGCTTTCGGTTGATTGTTTTTTCTCTCTGTCTTGTTCCAATTCCACAGCATAAGAAAACCAATTCACGCTACAAAACACTGAAAAATCGGTGCCACCTTTTCACATTTGTCTACTACGAATCGACAAAAAAAAATTCAAACAATTTTAGACAAAATCAAATTCCACCTGGGGATTTTCGAAAAAGGAAATAAGACCCAATTTCGAATGCAATCAGTGTCCAAATATGGTGATTTTCTATGGTCTTGTTACAAAAATACGTAATATGACACTTGCAATGGTATGACGTGTTTCACATTTGATTTTTCTTACACTGCAATGAGAGATTTATGTATAATTGTCACTTTGACAGTTCTAGATTGCGTTACTAACGATTTTGATCGTCCTGGATGTGATCTGTCAGTTTGACGTTTCTCAGTTACGTCACTGGTAATTTTTATCACCCTGGATGTGATGTGCAGTTTGAAATAAGACTTCACAGTTTCAAATTAGACTAAGAATTTAATTATCTGAACTGTCAGTGTTAAGTTAATTTCACGTTCACAAAAACTGTCACGATTTTTAATTTTTTAGTTGCCACAAGAGATTTTTGCTAATCAAAAATGTCTTAAATAACATTTATCACTTGTGATTTTTCGCACTTGTTTTTGCCATCTGTCAATTAAGCGTGTAGTGCTTGAAATTACATTCCAAATCAATTCAAAACGGTGTTACCCACTTATATCACATGTGATATGTCATTCACAAAACGCGTTAAACGCCGAAAAACAATCTTAAATGACGTTTGTCACTTGTGTTTTTCGTGATTTCTATCACTTATGCTGATGTGATCTGTCACTAAAACGTCATCACAAAACCACGTTCAGCAAAAAGCTTGTCACTTATATCACATATGATTTTTCACAAATTTTTGGGCGATTTCTCACAGCTAGAAATTTATTTTTCAATTTTTAGATCAGAAAAACATATCTCACCGAAATCACGAGTGATTTTCCATGACCTTGATGTGATCTATCACTTTGACAGATCAATTTTTATCAACTTTACCATAGAAACTGTCACTTTCTCGATATTTAACAAATGCCACACTGGCAAATCTAACAAAATTTAACACAAATCGAAATCTACAATAAGAAAATTCGTCATTCGCACTTGAAATGTGCGACTATTTTTAAAAAAAAAAATGTAAATGGCTGAAGGTTTCATATCTAAACTGGTGATGTGTTGTGGCACGGGCACTGTTTTGCGTTATCAGTGGAAAACCAGTAGAACGTATATTAAATGCCTCGAAACAGAAACAGAAACCGTCAAGTCACAAATGTGACTACTATACGACTATATATTGTATAAAATCAACATAGCCAAGACCATAAGCTAAGTCGGTAGGCTAGCGTTCAAGCAATGAGCAGCGACTTTAGAGAGTTGATTATTAATCAAGAAAACGCACTTTTTTTATACTTATATTTTCTTTCTTTGATTACATACTCGTATACGAATACAATATTTACAGTATGGAATATTGTTGTTGTTGTAAATGATTTAAATCGAGTATTTGGTGTTCGTTATCTCGTCATTTGTTGTGTACGACGCGCTTATAAAATACACTACAAGAAAAAAAAATTGTTATTATTTTAATGTGAAGCTGAAAGAGACACGTTGGCAAAGCGGTCGCAGTCAACAACAAACAATATGTATTTGGAAACTTTTTTGTTTTCCAGAAATTTTCATATGAAATGCATTTCAAATAAGTTTTTCGAAGTTCCACATTGAAAGCGCGTTGATTTTTACAGGCCTATAAACTAAAAATTTCAATAACGAAATTTGAAAGTTCGATTCTTGTATTTTGAACTCAATTTTTTCCAAGAATTTTAGACCCAAACTTAATGGCTTCGTTCCATTTTTTTAAAATTTCTTTAAAAACAGTCAGATTTTACTTTGAATTGTGAAAATAATATCAGTTTTCCGTTTTTTGATTCCAATTTTTACAGATTTTCAAAGTCGAAATTTTGAAACCTGGGAAGTTCAACTGAAGTTAATCAGGGTTTTATTCAATTGAGAAAACCCGATTCTTAGATGTTTTATTTGAACTTGAATTCTGTTCGAATACCGGTTTTAATTTTCTTTGAAAATGTAAAACTTTTTTTTATCAAAGAATCACAATTTTTGGTGATTGCAGTGACACAAATACAACTTTTACTACGCTTCCGCAAAACAATTAAAACTTTTAGGCGACCGAAAATTTGAAGGCGTTTTTGAGAGGCGGATGTTCAGAGAGTCTCAAAACCTCGAGGATATTGCAAAATCGACAGCCATTAGATATGTCCATAATTACGTACCAGTGTTAAAAGGAACAAACGCTTTTAGGCGCTTTTTGGACGGCATTGAGTCTTTTTTTTTAAAGAAAATCTAATTTACCTACCGGTTTTAAAATAATAGCTCCGTTCCCGATCCTATTGCGCAGTACTGGACAGTACTGGGCAGTAATTTTCATTGGGAACACACTTATTAACTATTACTGCGCAGTACTCCACAGTACTGTCCAGTAATGCGGAGTAGGATCGGGAATGCAGCTATTATGGACCACCATAAAATTGAGCTCAACTTTTTGCAGAATCTGGAGTAAAAAACCTCAAAATTAGAGCATAATATACGTCACGCTAATCTTCACATTTTCAAACTCCCGCCCCCGTCAAGTTTTTTTCAAAAGTTTTTGGTAAGGAATTTAGCATTACCACGACCCCCTCCCTAAATAATTGAAGTATGTTTTGAACAACCCCTTAACACGTTCGTGACATCGTGTACTACTGGTGGTACATGTACAGTTGTACAGTTTTTTAAAACCGTGCGAGTAAATAGTGCGGTAGTTTTGTTGTGGAAGTAATATAAAAACACGCACCGTGTACCACCGATGGCGCACAACCGCCAGAAAACAAATCGCTAGTGTACCACCCGTGGTACACTATGTCCAAATGTAAAAAAAACTTGAAAAAGCAAATATCACGAACGTGTTAAAAAAGAAAACTTAAAGAAACTATAAACTATAGAATATCGACGACTAGAAAAATTGACATTTTTTTTTATCAAAATGCAACGCCCCAATTGTTTTGTAATCTGGAATTCACTGGCATTTTTTTAGTTTTGTAAAAAAAAAGGGAATAGATGGAATATATTTGTTACACGATCAGTGACGTAACTTTAAATTTCACCTTCATCTTCTTCCCCCCTCACCCCTCCAAACCCCTTGCCCAACCAAAGAGACAACAAAATATTGAGATCTCTACGTACCGTCCACCACTGATACACCATTTGAAAGTTTAATGCACTTAAAAATTTAAATTTCTCAAAACTCAAGTGTTGGGCAGATGGGGTTTTTTTTTAAATTCAATGCATTTGTGGGTTTCAACATTTTTTTATAGAAAACTTCAATGAATTCTACCAAGATTGGGTGACTTTTTTACAACGATTTGTGAAATTCAAACACATTTTATTAATCATTCGAAATCTACCCAAAATTTTATTCCCTTGGAAGTTTAAAAATCCCTAAACGTTCGTTTATACATTTCTGTGACAAACTTTCAAGACATTCAACTTCAAATTCACTTTTTTATTGTTTTTTTTAGGATATGTGAGATAATTAGGAATTTTTGATCCAAAAAAACCGAAAATTACCGTCAATAATATTTCACAACTAAATTTTTTTTAGAATTTCCCGAAGATTTTCTCATTTTACTCGATCGATATTTTGACAAATTTCGATTTACATTAATTTTAATTAATTTACTTTACTAGAATTACCATTGATTGATTTTTTCGATTAAATCACTAGTATCTGATGACATTCAAATGCAAGCAAGAAAAAAAATATAAGAAATGAATCGAAATGAACGTCTAGTTAACTTTATTATTATTACTTTAATTTTTTTTTATTTTTTTTTTTGCTTGGTTCTGCTTTGGTTTCGTAATAATTTTTCAAGAAAGCTTTTTCTGGTTTGTTTATTTTTATACAACCACAACTCTTTTTATTATATTATTTTCTGTTTAATTTTTTTGTCGTTCTTGTAGTTTTGGATGTGTCGGTCGTGTGGATTTCACTGCCTTATGTATACATTTTATGGCGAAAAAGACAACATTGTGAACCGAATGAAAACACGTCGGATATTAAGAAAAAGCTGTGCGCGTTCTAAAAAGTACGTAAAGGGTGGACGAAGACAACGTCGACGTCCACAATGCGACACGCGGGAGTACGGAGTATTCAAAACACATGAGTTCATAAGTGAATAATTGAGAAGGCGCTAAAAAGAGGAGAATTTTAAGGGGGGCCAACAACAAGAACAAAAACGATCGGCGAGGGGCTGAAATTGGAGCAACGTGAGAGGGAAAGCGGCTAGAAGGTGAAAACGTAAACTGATAAACGGAAAACATCATCTCCAAGAAAATGAGAATGAGAACTTCAAATACCAACAGAAAATTCCCAATAGAAAGAGAAATTTTTGCAAAAACACAAAAATGTCAGAGTAAAGTTTATCTCCCCATGTCCCCAAATCGCCCACTTTCCCTCTAAAAACACCAGCGTTTTCCTTGGCTAGAATTGAATTAAGAATTCATTGCCATAGCATTCACGATTCTCTCCCAAAGCCCGGCTTCCCCATTCATTGTTGTGGTTGTGGAGTAGTTTTTAGCTTTTAAAGCTCAAAAATTGAGATATCAACAACACATGTGCTCCCCTTTAGTGTTGCCATTTCACAACAGGGTTTTCTGTTTACATAAGTTGAAACGTTGGATCCACTTGTCAAACGCGAGGTGGAATATCTAGATGTATTTCGCAAGGAAATCGAGAAATCTTTAATCCAGATTATGAAATTCCCGAATTTTATATGTATTTTCGTAGAAAATGAATGGTCGAACTCCATTTACCACCAAACTTTCTTGAGATAAGAAAGTATAGAGTGATTTTCAGTATTTTCTTGAATTTCTTTTAACTATTTACAAGAAATCTTTTCATCAGCCTTCGTTGGGGAAAAAGAAAAAAGGGCTTTTCAAATTGAAGTTTCCTGCAGCAAATCTCTCCACCACTGCGAAACATACATCGATTGCGAACCATAATTGGGTCTACAACATTTGTAGGGTTTTTCTGTTCATCAACAGCGTAGAATGTCTTAACATTTTAGACCAGATACCAAACTTCAAACATAAGAAAAACTACAATTGCCGGGTCCAATCGTCAGAAACCAAAATTTTGATTTTAAAAAAATCCATTTGTATGAGGAAGGGTGAAGGTGTGATTCGATTGGATTTTGATGAATGAACAGTTATGTCGAAACACATTTTCCTTTTATAAGTTGGCCGTTTTCGAGAAACGGTATCATTTGTATGGGATTGCAGGGACGAATGGTCCGATTTTACCCATTGAAGAACTTAGCCTTGTACAAAATTTCAAGTATCTAGCTCAATGGTTTTTACAGACGAATGGGCAGGCGAAAATCAAAATATTTTGTCATCGCAAACACCCTGATGTCATTCATTTTTGTGTCCGACGATTAGTTTGACAAACGGTATACTAAATCCAATGATTCTCTTATAGAGAGAGTATAAAAAGCTAAAAACGCCATTGAATACGTCACGCTAATTTCCGCTAATTTCCGTTTTTCTTAACGCTTTTTCAAAAAAATTTTTTTAAGTGGGTTAATACCGCCGCCACCACCCCCCTCTTCCTACAAATTCATGACAATGTTCGAAGAATATGCATATCAGATTTCCTACCAATCGGTTCAAGCGTTTGTACGCGAAAATGTGACAACCAAAAACATCAAAGATTTGAGGTAAAATCACCACCATTTAGCTGTCCATAAAATACGTTGTACAAACTTTTGCCTTTTTGAACCCGCTACCCCAACCCCAACCCCCACCCCTTCATTATGTTTTTTAGCAATTTTCTGTACCGGATTTCATACTACCCTATTTTCTACCGACAATCCCCCTCTTCCTACAAATTCATGACGTATTTTACAATAAATTTATTCAAAAGATTTCTCTTCCTACAAATTCATGACGTATTTTACAATAAATTTATTCAAAAGATTTCCATACATAAAAATTCAAGTCGTAAATTTTTTTTCCACCAAATCTGCATGCCAAAAAAAATTCTAGACCACGAGCCACTTTTTTAATATTTACATAAATTCAAATATTTTAGATATTGTATCTCGGTTAAATTGATTTATGATGTAACTTAAGCAAATATTTCATTAAATTTAAGCATAAACGAGTAGCAATGAAAAATTCGTGCGCGTGTCGCCTTGTGCTGTCGCTTTTTAGTTATAAAGAGATTCATAGATCTCATAAATAGTTATAACACATTTCTCGATTTACTGATAATTAAATTAAAATGATTTTATTTGCTTGAAAAAGTATTTATTCTTATTTGACCGTTTTCCGACACTCGTTTACTTAATAATATATTAAGGAAATCATTTCAATGTAGTGCAACATTCGATGTGGCGATACATTTTTGTGTGGTAATCCAGTTTAATGTTGCACTGCATTTTTTTAGCGTGTATTGGACGATTTTGCTCGCAAACGCTGGACGCGAATGTGTTATTTTTTTTTAACACGTTCGTGACATCGTGTACCACTGGTGGTACATGTACAGTTTTTTAAAACCGCGCGAGTAAATAGTGCGAGTAAAATATTTTATGAAGTAATATAAAAACACGCACCGTGTACCACCGATGGCGCACAACCGGCAGAAAACAAATCGCTAGTGTACCACCCGTGGTACACGATGTCCAAATGTAAAAAAAGTTGAAAAAGCAAATGTCACAAACGTGTTAAGTACAGGAATTGTCAGAATAGAAATAAATATAGGAATAGATAGCAACACACTCCGTACATAATTTGAGACACACGAATTTTTATATTTTTATTTTCTTGAGTTTACAAAAATACTACAAAAATAGTCAATTTAACCACAAAATAGTAAATTGTCTTACTAAGGAGGTAACACGTTGGCTACCAACCAAATTTTGCAAATTTTTAAAGGAAAGACCAAAACAAGTAGACCTGTAGAATGTATGTATGTATGCACGATTGCAATGAAACTTTGCACACAGATTCATCTTACCTCACCAGGTGCGCGCTAAGAAACGGTTTTTCTAAATTCGAAACAGAAGATCCAGTAAGGATAACGCAAATATCCTTTTTCCCATTTTTTCTCACAAAAACGGTCATTTTCAGGGGTTTCAGGGTCGCTGATCACGAATCTGGTGTTAAGGTAGAAATAGACGCTGCGATGGTCGGTACATTCGTCGGGGCGATTTGCGGTTGCATGCGATAATTGTATAGTGTATGCGCACGAAATGACGGTTGGGCCCGATATCGCACGGTCGTACGTCGCTGAGCCAAAACCTGCGGTCGCATGCGGCAGATTGTATCGTTTGTGGTCTGCCATGCGACCGTCGATACGATATTATTTCACAACTGTGTTGTGTTGTTCGAGTGATATTTGCTAGTAAAAACTGATTATTCGATCAAATCGCAAGTAAATCGTATCGTGTGTGTGCTGTATACAATCGTCGGCCCGATATCGGTCCAACACAAGTCGGTACGACCATCGCAGCTTCTATTTCTACCTTTAGAATTTCAAAATTCGAAACGGGAGGTCCTGAAGATATGACGATATTTTTTTTGTTATATCTTTGTCTTTTGGTGCAAAAAAAAAACTTTTGCAAAAAACTTTAACCCGGCACAGTCGAGTTGGGTGTGCAAATATCCGATTTTGTAATTTAAAATTAGCTATTTTAGTGATAGCCACGATTCCCCAGTATAAAATAGTTAGATTTACTATTTTTCTCTGTGTGCAGACAGGGTTCTGTTTTTCATATATTCCATTTTATTTTCGACTGTATCAAAAAAGAACACGTTTTGTATCTCTCACAAACATTTTGACCCGTACAATAGCAATACCTGCTCTGTATAACAAATTTTCGACGCAAATCGAGTGTGATATTTATTATCCGAGAACTACTGAGGCCTTATTACCGAACACGAACACGATACGATTAGTTCGTATCGTAAATTCAATGTTATTGTTAGTGTTTTACACTAACAACAACATGGAGTTTACGAGTCGTTCCAATCGTATCGTGTTCGGTAATAAGGCCTCTGTATTACAAATCATCCTATAATATAATACGAGGAATGTCTGTCTGTCTGTCTGCACAAACGATCTCGAAAACCCGCCTAACGTTTTTCACGAAACTTGAAGGTTACGGATTTTCGGGGACAAGGAATCGATCTAGATAGATCTCACCCCTGAGAAAATTCCCCTCGATACCCTTCGCCTGTTATCTTCGAATTGGGTGGTCCGATTTTAATGAAACTTTACACTATTACTAAGGGGGCTGGTGGCTTTCGATTTTTCCACTACAAACCTGACTTTTCCCTCCCCTCGATAACCCTCGCCTGGTGTCTCAAAACAACGTTTCAAAAATCTGTGACAGCGATTACTCAATAACCACTCAACCGATTTCTATGAAATTTTGTTATCGCGCGTTAGTTTTAGTTCTAGATTTCTAGGTCGGGAATTTAAAAACTCTGGAAAAGCTCTGTTAGGATAATGTGAATTTAGTTTTTCCCCAAAAATATGCAAAAGTAGGATTTTGAGGTCGCCGAGCATGGCTCGGTCTTCCTGGTACTTTTATTAAATCGTCATCAAAACTTGATAAGAGCAAAGATTTTTTATATCGTGTCTGTTGGAATTTGAAATAAAGCTAATTGACCCAAGCAATACAAAACACAATTGTTAACCAATGTGCTAAAAATTCCAAAATAATTGCGAAATTTGCTTTATCACCAATACTTGTAGACATGATAAACAAATATTCAACGTAAACAAATTTCTATCCGAGTAGCAGAAAACGTCTACTAAATTAAAACTGATGAAAATCATTTCTTCAATGTAGATGTGATTCGATCAACATTTAAAAAACCATCAACAGCAACAAGAAAAAAAAATATCTACATAAATGTGTAAAAAAAAATTGTCATTTGATTGGACGATTGTAATTGATATTTATAAAGCCATAAGAGGTCTCTCTGTTGCTCTCTCCCTGAGTTCACCATGAAAATAGTATGGAAATCAAACAACAACAAAAAAAAACGATCGATGAGAGTTGAAATATCAGTCAACTATGACGAAAGTCATCAAAAAACATTAAACAGAAAAAAATCGATAAAAAATTCAGAAACGTATCAAAAATCTGAAGAAACAGGATTTTTAAATCTAAGCTGAAGGAACGAAAAACGTGGTCTCCACAAATTTTGATCTCCACGACTTTCATCTCGCTAGATTTGTAAAATATTATCATCATATATTCAGCATAACCAGTCACTGTCGTAGTAATAATAATAATAATAATGTCACATGAATTTACGTGTGCGAACGATCGAAAATGTAACAAAAAAAACCGAATATATGCACAACAAAAATGACGACGAGACCGGGAATTCTGTATTTATACACTACTCTCTATATTATTTTTAATGAACACATTGTAGTGAGAAATTCAAAATTAATTTAAATCGTGGAGGAAATTGGCAGAATGTGTTCTCCGCTCTGACTAGGGTCGATTTGAATTTGAACCACGTGAAAATGGAAAACGTATTTATCCGAAATCGCATTTTGTTGTTGTTGTTGTTGTTTGTGCCACGGAAAAGCACAATTTTGTGTTGTTTCGAGTGAATTTTATTACAATTTTACGTAATTTTAAAATTTGTTTAATAGTTTTTATCTGAAAGTTTTTCAATTTTAATCTCCCTTGAGGGGAGTTTTCGGGATTAACACGTTGAGTGACAAGGAAAACAACTTTGAAAAATCCAGACCTAGCAAAGCATATAATAAAGAATTTAAGGGATTGGCTTTAATGTCCATCATGACAATTTTTACTTCAATTTACAACCATTCCCTCCCCGCCACCTCCCCTCTCTCCCCTCCATCACCACCTCCACCACCACCCCACCACCTCCCACACCTACTGTTTTTTTTTCTGTTATACAGCGTGGAAAACCTTACGTCACGGTTGACATAAATGCTGCTTGGGTACGGAATTTTTTGCAAAAATGGTAAATTTCATGATGGCGGCTTGTCATCGATGCAGGCAGCAGCGTTGCGCCAAAATTTAACTATAGGGATGCAAAATGTAGGGGAGGAAGGAAGATCTTGTAAGCCTCCAAAAATCGAACACCTGAATCGTTGAATTTTCAACAGAAATTGCTTCATTTCAACAGAAATTGCTTCATTTCAACAGAAATTGCTTCATTTCAACAGAAATTGCTTCATTTCAACAGAAATTGCTTCATTTCAACAGAAATTGCTTCATTTCAACAGAATTTTCAACAGGAATTGCTTTATTTCAACAGAAATTGCTTCATTTCAACAGAAATTGCTTCATTTCAACAGAAATTGCTTCATTTCCACAGAAATTGCTTCATTTCAACAGAAACTGCTTCATTTCAACAGAAACTGCTTCATTTCAACAGAAATTGCTTCATTTCAATAGAAATTGCTTCATTTCAACAAATGTTTCAACAAGAAAGTATTTTTGAACAAATAAATGCTTGAATTATTGTTGAAACATTTGTTGAATTTTCAACATAATTGTAATGAAAACTATTGACGTTTAGAAGTTGAATTTTTGAAACGTGATAGTCTCTGCAGAATCTCGCATATCGAATTTCAAAATTTCGGTATTGAAATGCTGCTCAGCGGCCCAAAAACCAGAAAATCACGTTCTGAGGGACTTTCCCCTGAAATGCGGGGGTGTAGGGGTTTTGCTCTTGGGAACTTCCTAACTTTTTATGTGCAACATTTTTCGCAAAGATACAATGAGGATTATCCTAACAATTCAGCTTTTATACAAAATATTACTCAAAACCTTTCAAATGTTTGCGATAGGTCGTGGTACCAGGAGTTCGAATTTTCGTTTTTCTTCCTCTCTCCTCCTGTCGTGATGCTGTTTTGCAATTTCTTGTATGGGATTATACAACAAATTGCAAAACAGTTTGACAAGGGGAGGAGAGGTTCGAAAAAGCGATAAATTAGAGTGATGTATTTTATAAAAATTGTCGAATACATAAAACAAAATGCACATGGAATAATTTAGTTTGCTTTTGTTATTGACCGTGATTTTAATCACAATGTAATAATAAAAAAAGCCTACTTCACAATCACAATGTAATAATTGGTTAAATGACCAGTTCAACAAGCCGGAAAAAACTAATAAACGCTGCTGTACGTAAGGGTTAAATTACTATGACGTTTCCAAGATGCTTTTAACAGAATTAGGTCAAATACCTATCGGTAAAGTAGTTAAAATTCAGTAAATTTGAACTGGGATTGTGGCCATCTCGATTTGAAAATCTATATAGAATTGAAATAGCATCGAAAAAAGAACATTCACACTTTAGACACATTTTATTGCGCAATCGTAAAAAGCACATTTTTAACAAGATGCTAACAAGACGTTCATTAGAACCATCACTGATATTATCTAATGTGAACCTTTTACTATCTTCGGCGAAACCTTACAAAGTAAGCAAATTGAAAAAAATCCTTACAATCGTCCGTGATAACCTTATCGGTGATCTTAGAACCTAAAATTCCTATGCACAAGTTTATTAAACACAATCACATTTTATTTACCACCTTTTTCTTATTGCGCAACGACAAAACAATCACACAATCGTTATTTTCATGGGGCATCAAGACTCAAGAGATATTTTCAGGACAAGAAAAAGAAAAACACTTCAACTGTTGTTTTAGGTAAAACCTGAGAAAATGCGCAGAAAAAAACAACGCACAAACATTGATTCTTACCCTTTGTTTGATCCGTTAATTAAAACTTTTTTTTTGTAATAGAAAGACAAAATTATGTAAAAAAAAATATTGGAAATTTACCACGTTTTTTGCATGAAATTACAGCAAATTTCACTACGATTGTTTTTTCACTGCTTTCTTGTTGATTTGTAATTTTTTATACGTTGTTTAATGGTGATTTACACATTCGAAATGGTGGTGCTCTTAAATTTTTTTGTTAACACTGTATAATCGTCTGATGCAAACACAAAACTAAATTGTTATATCGCGGAATTTGAATTGAGGTTCGACTGTGTTTAAAAGTGTGGCCATATTGCTGCGTTGTTTGTGATATATACGAGTACGAGTACTCGTAGCGTGGCTGGATTTAAGAGGCCTTGCCTTGTATTCTACTCTCATCGATGATGATGAAAAAAAACCGCACAAATATACACAAAAATCCGCAAAGTTGTTTGATATAAACAATATTTTTAGATTACAATAATAATATCAATTGAATTGAGTTTTTTTTAAGGTGAGTCCAAAAGCGAAAATTTTTTTATTTTACTATTTTTTTTTTAAATCAAAATGTGTTAAATTATTGAGTGTTCATAGGTCTGTCGGAATGAAACCAACTGAGAACCGGGACGCGATCAACACTTTTTCTATGTTCAATGCTCATTCCAAGATTTCGACAAATTTAAATCCGTCTCAACATCGTAGATAGATAGATGGATAGATAGATAGATGGATGGATACGGAGAGAATGTCGACTATCTATTTCTACGTGTATCTTAAAAACCTATTGGATGACGAAAACAAATGAGAAAACTAAAAAATCTACCAAAAATATCTATCTTGGATTAAAAAACAAAAAAACAAACAAAAAACTATAGAGACGCTAGCTAGCAGAAGCGATTTTGAGTGGAAAAATCTTTTTCTTTCCGTGTGTCGTCGTTGTCAAATGACTAAATAAAAATACTGCTGAAATGCTAATCGTTATACGCTTGCTTGACTACTAATACCGATCGTTGGCCGTTTGTTAGTGATGTTTATTCTAGTATGTAGTACTACACAATTTCTGATTGGTTGACTCAATTTAATTTCAGTCATTCGGACATTCATTGTACGACAAATCTGATTGACCGCCGTTGAACGTCCATTTGTTTGGCTCAAATGAAATGTGCACATTATCTTATGCTGCTACTAGTTTAAGTATAGGCATAGTGATCTTCGATGGTGATATTAAAGTGATCACAATATTCGAATGAGAAGAAGAATCTCTATCTACGTTGATACGTAGTAGAAAAAAAAATCTACGTTCAGAGTTTACTCTCCGATGAACGACAACACAACGAATCAAATATGCAAGCCGCTTTAATGAGATGTTAAAACGGTGCTGAATCTGTGATCATTTCGACGATCGTCGTCGTCGTCGCCAAACATCATGATCTTCACAATGCGGTATGCTGGGCTACGTGGAAAAGGGGAGAGTCGCGAGGGTGAATTTGATTCTGGCAATCATAGCCAGTATGTTATACCACTTCATTATCTACACACACCATTTTTTGTCTATTTGCGATGAGATCTTTATAAAAATACACGACAATGCTGCCGTTTCAATGGATTTTCTGACCAATTCTTTGGAATTTTCAACTTCCTGAATAGCCTTCTGAATATGGAGTTGAAATCAATATTTCGTAGTTTTTTTAAGGACATTTTGGTGTGAACACAAAGAACGATGCACGATTTTGCCCCTAAACTAACTTCTGAAACAGTGAAGTTTTCACTTTGGGTAAGGACTTTTTAGAAAAGGCACAATCTCTAGTTTCATCCATATATGGCTTCAAGAGCCACCGAATTGCAGGGGGATGGTGAGGGGTTAACGAACTTTCTCGTGATTTTTCACAGAAATCATTGCAGAAATGGAATTTGTGCCGACGAGAAAGTTCGTTAACCCCTCACCATCCCCCTGCAATTCGATGGCTCTTGAAGCCATATATGGATGAAACTAGAGACTGTGCCCTTTCCAACAAGTCCTCAACCAAAGTGAAAATTACACGGGTTCAAAAGTTAGCCCAGGGGCACGAAAATCGTTATTTCTTACATGGTTCTATGTCCAAGGACCTTCCCTTTATCGTAGTAAAATTGCAAAATGTAACGATTTTTTTCAGAAATTTGACTCATTTTTGCGACTCAATAACTTATGTAATACGGCCCCTAGACGTACAATATTATTGTGCAATATATTGTACAATATTATTGACATGCCCCTAGACTATGCAATATTATTGCACAATAAATCATTTTTCGTTTGATTCTTGAGCAGTCAAAATGTCCCTAAATGGCATTGAAGCTAGTTGTGTAGCCTTTGCACTGGCTGTGAATTTCAAAAAGAGTTAAAAAAAAGCGCAAATGGATGAAGGAGTGGTTAAAAAAAGAAGTCAGTACGAACATTTGTTGAATGACTTAAAAATAAGCCATGGTTAGGTGTACTCTCAGCGATATTTCATACGATACTGAGCCAATATTGTGCAATATGGCCCTCAGACTATACAATAAAATCTTATTGTGCAATAAAAATCAAACCGATTTTGATTCCTTCAATATATTGCACAACCGTTCAATATTACCCTAGACGGTCAATATATTGCACAATATTGAAATATTGCACAATAATATTGTACGTCTAGGGGCCACATTACACTGCACAGATTGCAATGAATCTTTTTCCAGCATTAGCTTATGTATCAACTGTCATACAATACAGTATTGCCCGAGTGCAACCAATAGTTCTGCAGTGTAGTGCATCAAAGCCATCTGCTGAGAAAAAGACACGACATTTTTTGCCCAACCTAATATGAGGCGTTAAAAGCTAGAGTGGACCAAGCCACATAATCGAGTTTTTGAAGCTTTTCCACTTTTGTACTATTATTGACTGTAAATTTTTGGAAAAAAAAAATCTGTGGACTTTATTACTCAATGTTGAAATGTTCTTGTGTGCATCCAAACATTTTTATCTAAAAACTCACTCGCAATAGTGATTCAAACACAAAAAAATTCACGATTTCGACATGTGGGTTGGTCCATTCTAGCTTTTAACGCCTCATATATCATATTACCAAATTCTACGGCACCGAAAAAAAAATCAAAGGTATAGGCATTAAAAACGACAACATGGGTTGAAGTATTTTTATCATTAGAGGAAATTTTATCACTTTATACAAATTTGTGTACAATTTCGAGTTATCCCAAACGCCCCCTGGATCCACACACACACACCCCCTCTAAATTGCGTCTAACCGAGACCAAACATTCATCCAGCGGACCGAACCGGTAAGCCAAACATCGCATAATTAAGAATTTAGGGGGGTGCGAGACGACATATATCGATTGTACCGACTATCTCACCTACATCACAGTCAAGTTGGAGCAGTTTTGCTTCTTGGTGATCTTGGATAGGTGTCAGTTCGGTTAATGCGATAAGAAAACTAAAGCGAGAAAGAGGAGACCAGACCAGAAGTAAAATGTGGGCCACTCAAGTGTTGTCAGATGATTGGTGCGATGCTGTCTCATTACACAAGGAGGCATTGTTATATAATTAAAACTAAAAAAAAAAACTTATCTCTGCTGTGTAGCGAAACAAACATTTTAAATAATTTTAGTAACACACACGAACGAAAAGAAAAAAAAAATCACCACCAACACTTGATAATCATCGATAGATATTTAATTTATATGCAATTCGAAATTGAAGAGGATCCAAAATACATTGATGGCGTTATTTTTATAACCGATATGTTATTTTTGCTGTTTCGATCACATGAATTCCTGAAGATCATGCCGAACGCCAATTTTTCGCCGGCCAAACAAATTTTAATTGGAAGTTTGTGATGCGCTAAATTCTGTTGGGTAATTAATATAACTATGTGAATTAACTGCACTTTTCGGGGAGGAGGTAATTTGGATTAACCTCTAAATTACCATTTTTTCAGTACGAAGAGGGGGTAATTCATATCACTTTTAGGACTACCCATTGCTTTTTGCAAAGGTAGAAAGAAATACCCTTGGGTAATTTAATTAGCCAAAAAAAATGCCTACCTAACGTGAAAGGTTACTCATTTGGCTCTCAAAAATCAAAAAAAGCTCTCTCCGTACCGGAAAGGGCCGATTACGCTTGCTACACTCGCAAGGAATTCGATAAAATGACGTCATTAGTTACCTGAAGTTTTTTAAACTTAGCACGATTGCCATCTGGCAGCCCTACTTTCTTTACAGGATTTCTTCTTCCTTGGCACGGCTTTTTTTCGTCCGCACAGTTTACCAAAAATTTCACTGATTTTAAAAATCACTCCTGGATTTTTTTTTAAATTATTTAAATACAGAAAAATGTTTGACGGACAGAATTCTCAGTGGATCAACGCGATTCAAGACTGAGTGAGTCGTTATCATGCACGAAAACGTGTCGATCTGGTCGCTGTCAGATGCTGCCCCCCTTTTCGCTCCTCTCGTATTCAGAAATCCTAATTCCGAAAATCCACATCTACATAACCTCAACACAACTTTAAGCCCACTGAGTCCACACTTCGGTTCTAATCCCCGCTGCACAGCTACGACGATTTTGTTGACTACAAACACCGGCCTCGCACCAGCCCAACCACCCCCTGCTTCCCTTTTTCCTGAGCACGATGGGCAAAAATTAGCTTTATACGTAATCAGTTGGATTCGGGCCGGGAGCCAAAAACAGCCAGTTACGGCCAGCTTCGTTATCGTTGGTAACCACGGCAACGGCCAGCATTTAAACCACATTTACAGCGTTTTGCACAGACACAGTGAAAAGCAATACAGCCGCCTTAAAATTTTGTTTGGGGTCCCACTGTTTGCGTTTCGCGTTGCTCCACACAGCTATCAAATGCGGCCCCCCACCTCCCCTTAACAACGCAAGCATTCACTTATGCCAACATGAATCGAGTGAGTGGAGTGGAGCCAAAACATTGCAACGCCAAGAGTGGAATGCTTTTTTGCTGCGCTTTTTACCCAATTTTTGTCTCGCTTTATCGCATGCTAATGTCCTACTGTGCTCCCCAGTGACGTCATCCATTTACTCTCACTCTCTTTTGGGCCATCAGTTCCGTCGGCTCGGCATCAAGCGGATGTTCCATTAAGAGATATTGGGGGGCACGATTCAATTCAATCGTTAGCTTCAGATAGGGGAGATATCAGCGATTTTGTTTTGCCACAGCGACAGCGACGCGTTTTAAGAGAGAGCTTGAAGCTTTTGGGAAGCTATTATGTGTATTTGCCGGTTGAAAAGGGGAGAAGGAATAATAATCACAAAAGTTGTTAGGAGACTGGTGTTTTAAATTTGGAACCTACGTGGTCGTGTTGCCATTGGGAAAACTTCTACAATTCTTCCATTTATCTCAACAATTGAAACTTAGAAGATAAGTCAAAGAAATTTAATTCAAGATTAAAATTATGTAATTTCTGTTACAAAGCAATTTTGAATTACAGAAATAAAAATTTTCAGTCAAGTTCGAGGACAAAAAAGCACTTTAATTTTTAGGATCGAAAAAAAATCCTTACAGAATTTCAATTTTTTATCCTTGAATCATATTTTTGGAACTTAATGCGCCCACAAACGAGAAGCCTAGTTTTCAACATTGTTATCAACCTGGTTGTCACATCCGCTAGATCATGGTCGCCAACATCAGGCTGCGGCCACCGAATATTCAATGTTTTCCAAATTTTTTGATCTTGGAACTTAAATCATGAAAATATCGAAAAAAAATGCACCGCAGGTGAGATTTTGGAGAAATTATGAGGCGTCGAAAAATTGAAAAATATTGTTGTCAGAGACGTGTTTTTTGAATATTTAGTGATCGTATAAAATACGAATAATAAATTAAAACACTAAATTGAAAAATCCGGGAACAAAGTTTATTTTTCGGGGCGAAGGGACAGCACGCCTGGTTCCATGGTTGTGCCGGCTAATCCAGGATCAAAGTTTTTAGCAAATTTTATTCAAATTGTTCTCTCGTGACCAATACTAATACAAAAAAATTTCCAACTGGCAACCCTGGCAACATAAACTATGTTTTTTTTTAAATGAAACATTTGTTTATCTGGTAAAAGATTGTTTACACAAAATAATATATTGTGGAGTTTTTTTACTTTTTATTGAGTTAAAAAAAAGTGTTTTAGAAAAATACAACCCCCTAGAAAAATACATTTCATACGAGTAACAAAATTAGAAGAAAAAAAAACTACTACACACACGCAATAGAATCAATTTACACGAATTTCAAAGAAATAAAATGGAATTATCTTTGAAAGTGTCATGAAAAAGAGCAACTGGGCCATTCCTTAATTCATTTCTTGATTTGTTTGTTTGTTTCGCTTTGCAAATTATGTGGCCTACAAAATGAATTTTTGTCGCTATGCAAGAAAAACGAGAAATAGCAAGAAGAAAAACGAAAGAAGAAGCTCCTCAGCCATTTTCCTTTTAGTTTGGTGGCGTCAGCTTTCTTTTCTTTGCATTCATGTCAAACCATAGTCGGCATTTAACCATTCCGAAACTTTGCATATCGACGTGAGGTGAAAAAAAACGGGTGCGATGTGACGAAAACCGCTTTAAGTGCCTCTCAAAAGACGTCAGGTTGACATTTTGTGGATGGAGAGCAGCAAAATTGATTTAAAAGGATGGCCCGGTAGTTTAATTTGGCAGCTACTACTCGATAGTTAGCCGAAACACATGTAAATCGGGCAACATTTTAGTGGGCATCAGTACCGGGAAAGAAAAAAATCTCAGTTGATCGGCATTCGAGAATCTTTTCCGGCTTCAGAGCTATTTTTGACTATTTTCCGATGTCGAAGCACGTGAATTATGCTTAAGAAGTCACCGGACTATGCTATTTCGACGCCAAGGAAAAATGCAAAAAAGCTCATGTGATCATCATATGATTTTCTCATATTTTTAAAGTTGTACAAGTAACGGTTCATGGATAATGGGCAATTTCCCGAAGGGACAGACAAGCAGGCAACCAAATGTCCTAAAGTTTATATAAAGCGCGGTCTATGTTACTATTTTTTCAAGACTTTGGTATTTTTTTAACATATCAGCAAAACTTTAGAACAACCTATCACCCAATATCTTCCTTGACACTCACAACCCGCAAAAAGTAAAAAAAAACTGGCCCGTCACCAGTACTTTTTTCGGGGTGGGGCGGGGAGTTGCTTCTAGGACTCTCAGAACCAAATTTATAACAAAAATTGCGCCACAGGCAAAATATTCAACAAAAATTCACAATTTGCAAAAATGTAGAAAAAACGTGCGCCGCAGGCAAAATTGTTATCCAAAAATGCGTTAAAACCAGAAAAAAGTGCACCGATGGTGAAAACTTTTGAATGCCGAGGGTTTTTCTTCATGAATTGCGGGGAGAGGGATGGGTGCTTGAACCTCTAAGCCCCCTTTTCTTACCTACGGGACAAGGTCTGTTCAGCAATGAACCTCCGGTTGTTTTTATAACAAAAAAAATTACCCCACATCAAGGGTCAATCAACATTATGTAAAATCGAAGTCGCATAAAATTGGCCTTGACTAAAACATGTTTCACTTTCGTCCCTAACCCCTTAACCCAAATAAATTACTCTTTTCAAGTGATAAAAACAAACAATTTCTTGGTTTTTATTTTTTTTCTTTAAATATTCTTATCAATTAGCTATATTTGGGAGTTCTTAAACTCGTATACCATCTCACAGTTTTTACGCTTTCTTGTTAATAAGGCGTATTTTGTGTTTCTTTGTTGTAATGCTAAATAAAATTGATAATACGAGAGATAATCTCAAAAAATTTATTAATAACTCTGTGTCATTGTAAACTTTAGTTCACATTTTTCAACCTGGTTTGTTAGCGAGGGCGTACACGGAGCAACTTTCGGTCATCAGCATGCCGCAACTTCACCAAATTGTAGGAAAGAAACGAGTGCGGCAAGAGGAGAAAAGTTGCCACTGGAAAAGTGTTCTTCTCGTCTTCTTTTACGCACACAAACGAAGTCGCTCGTGTAGCACGTCAGCATGCATGTGTGCGTAATTTCATTGAGTCAGTCGGTGCTTAGCCACCGACTCGTAAACATATCCCAAATAAACAAAAATTGAATGCAAATAGTAAAATACCAATTGCAGGTAGGTAAATAACAAATTACCAGTCCTTATTCTCCTATTGTTGGCAGTTTCTATTGTGACAATTGATGTTGCCTCGGTGCTAGCTAGAAAGGGAATGAGCTGGAAATACAACACATATATGAGAACCACACACACATGAGCGATTGCTTGTTGTACACAAGTTTTTCCTACTAAAAAGTGAAGAAGCGTGTACGTCGGAAAGGAGTTTTGAGGACCAAAAGTTGCCGCAACGAGATGAAGCGTGTGCGTTAGCACTAAATTGTTTTGATATTGTCATCGAATCTGATCAAATGAAGGCGGAGATAAATTTTGGACCACTTACCTGTCTGGAGTAATTAGTAATTTTTGGTATGGAATTACCTAAAAGAATAACAAAATAAAAGTTAATTCATGATAGAAAAATTTTAATTCGGTTTACAAAATTATGAAATACTTTAATATTAATTGGAGAAATACAATATAAAAATATAAATCTTCCCTTTTTTCGATTCTTTAAGTCCTTTCAACTGGGTTTTATTACAAAATTTTTCATTTTGTGATTTTTTTCCATACATTTCTTCAACTTTTTAAAGCGGATTTTATTCTCAATACTAGCTTGCATACCCGTCGTTGCCGGGTTAACATTTTTGTCTAAGTTTTAGAATACGAAGACAACCGGAAAGAACTTAAAAACTTTTTAATGGGTCTATGTTGGCGCTGGACCCCCGACTAACATCTATGCCAAATTTCAGGCCAATCGGCGAAGTAGTTTTCCCGCGAAAGAGTAACATAGCGCAAAAACTAAGTTTCGAGATGACTTTACACCCTCCCCTTACCCCCCCCCCCCCCCCCTAGCGCTACTTTTCCGTATGCCTATGTTGGAACCAGAGACACTCATGCCAAATTTCAAGTCAATCGGTTCAGCCGTTTTTGCGTGAAAGAGGAACAGACAGACAGACAGACACCAACTCATTTTTATATATTAGTATGATTTTTTAAGGCAGATTTTATTCTCGATAAAAAAAAGGAAACCCGCCATGGAAAAATTTGAAAAATAATACAATTACATAAAAAAAATTAAAGAAACCAAAAATATTTCCCTTTAAATTTTAAGCACGTTCTCTTCTATGATTTAGAAATAACCTCCGAAATCTTCTACATATTCGAAATTTGCATAACTCTTGAAATCCATTGAACTCCCTCTCACCTATTATTCAAATGTTATAAATTTTTTATTCCCTCTGAATTTTTACTGTTCCGCATTTTATATCTGAATTTCGTTTCTTTTTTTCCTTATGCTCATTAAAGTTTTTAATCATAACAGACTCAGCGACTCGATTTAACGCATTCTGACGAATTTATAATAAGAAAAATTCCAACAAGAAGACTTCTCCATTTCGAAATATTTTTAGAATGTAAAATTGGGGAAAAAAAATAATAGAATCTTGGATACGAGTAATAATCGTGTTTGTCTCTCTTTCCAAACAAAATCTGAATAATATGGCGAAGAAAAAAAAAAGGCGAAGATGTTTTCAAATTTAGGCACCGATGGCCTCGTTAGATCAGCATTGAGTGAAGAGCTGTAGAGGATTTGAAAAGAAATTTTTCTTGATGAAAATTTTTTACGTGGCAGCGCAAGATGTATTCCCGTAGGAAAGAAAACAACCCAACATAAAACAGACAAATTTCACGAATATATAAAAGATTTACCCGAAAGTGATTCGCCCACACTTTGCAGACGTTGACGACGACCCATGATGATGATATCGGAGTGATTCAATCGAAAAGGAACTAAATTTAGGAAGAATATGAATTCATATGCATTATGACTTGTGATTGTCCCAGCCCATGTGATTAGTCAGCCAATGTCAGGCGTTAGTAATCTTTGCAAGTGATGAAAAGAAAGCATAAATTGTGGACACACAGCATAAATAACGTCTACAAAAAATCGGTTTTTTGCTTGATTTTTTAAACAATTTACCAGATTTTATAGAAATGTCCCTTTTCTTTTTGACTTCTGTCCTGATATCTCTTGACCGGTGAAGTAATTTTAATTCGGTTTTGCCCATTAAATACGCCGAGCCTCACACAAACTTCCACTACACTAAAATCTACCCACGAAGTTCCAAAAATCCCTCCCCAGTTATCTCCTACCTATGCAGAGATTTTAATTCCGTAATAATCTCGCCGTTTGTAATTTCTCTAATTTCCTCCCCAAACAACAGATAAATAATTTCAGGTTTCAGCACGTGCCCGATGACCGGACGAGGGGGAACGGGGCAAAGGAGAAAGATGCCCAGGATAGGGCGTGAGGAATGTTTGTGACGGGAAATTTGGGGAAAAAGGGGAAGGTGTTAAAGGGAAGGGATAAGAGGGGAAGATGTTAAAGGGAAGGTGTTAAAGGGAAGGGATAAGAGGGAAAGGTGTTAAAGGGAAGGGGTAAGAGGGGAAGAGGTAAGAGGGGAAGGTGTTAAAGGGAAGTGGTAAGAGGGGAAGGTGTTAAAGGGAAGTGGTAAGAGGGGAAGGTATTAAAGGGAAGGGGTAAGAGGGGAAGGTGCTAAGGGGAAGGGGTAAGAGGGAAATGGTGAGAGATGCTGGAGCTCCCGAAACCCACTCCCCTAAAAAAAACCATCTTCAAAATTTTGGACCTCATAAAAAAGGTCTTAATAAAAGAGAAGTTGTGATAAGGAAGTGAGACGGAAGTGGTGGGAGGGACGAGGAGATCCTGGGGGACCCCAAAACCCAGTCTCCTAAAAAATGTCTTCAAAATTTTGGATCTCTCAAAAAAGGTTTTAATAGTTTTAGGACTCTAAAAAAAGTAAACTTTCAGTCGCCGAAAAAAGATTTAGCAAAGATTTTCTAATATTTGGATCCACAACATTTTTTTTTTCGGGCCCGAATTTTGTGTTTTTCACACACGAAAGCTTTTCAGACCTCCCTCCCTTTTGACACTTTTTGTGACTTTTAGTATGAAGTTTAATACCACCGACTGCCAGGCCGTCGCATCACCGCAAAACCCACTCCTCTAAAATTTTGACGTATGTTATGGAGCGCCCCTTACATCACCTGTACAACAGTCGAAAAAAAATGTTAAGAAACCTCAATTTAGGGGTACAAAAGCCCAATTTTGACTGCGGCGCCATTACAAAAAGAAGAAAGGTTGTCAACCTCTGACAAATGACAATTATTCGCTTACAATCGCGATAGAAATGTTAAACCACTGAAGAAGAAGAAAAAAACATTTCCATTTTCAATCAAACTCAACAGCGATAAGACTTCAAATCAAATTGAAAACCACCAGGGGAAAAAAATTATGCACTTTAAAATTTCGGCGCCATCTTGAAGAGGCTATATATCGCTTTTATTCAAAAATATTGCTACTCAAATGCGACAGGAAGTTTTTTCTATTATAAAAAAAACTTAAACTCCATTTAACCGAGCTTTGATCTTTTCATTAACTTTGAATAAATTTGGATAATAAAAATATTCACAATGCGAAATTATTTTGGGTGTGTGCTCGACACACTGCCATTTTCGTTTTCAATAATTCGTGACTATTTAATTTGTTTCGTTCAAGTAGTTTATCAAAAGGCATATCAATTTGCGTCTTTGTCGTCATTTTTTTTCATTCTTTCTTAATTTTTTTGTTCGAAATTCGTGCGGTTGAGTTGCCGGCGTTCCACCGCTAGGCCTTCTTCCTGTGTCGAAAAAATTTATCAATGATTAAATGCTGATGAATTGGCAACCTTCAAAACATGCCTACACACATATTGACAACCTGTGACGGTGCTAAATTCTCATTTGCTGGCCGGCATTTTATTAGGTAATACTTAGAGCCTCTCATTGAGGTTTTTTTTTAAATTATTGTATGAATTCTATGTTTGCTTTTTGCTGTTATATAAAAATTTCGCAAATAAATTTTGTAGAAGAACAGTTTGTTGGGAATATTTTATTGGGCGTTAATTAGACTATTTGAATGTCAGATATTTTGATAAATCTAATTTACAGTAAGTGATTTTGAAAATTTTAAGTAAATATAATAAAAATGCGGAAAAATAACCCCAAAGATTGTAAAAAAAAAAGTTTTATTGATTGTCAAGCACACGAAATATATATCGGGTCTTTCAACAAGGACATAACAATTTTGTATTTAAATAAAACACAGAATAATTGAGATATCGGGCTGAAATTTATTCCAGGTGTAGTGGACATGTTACATTTAAGTATGAAATTCGATGTCGTGCATATTGCCACCGCGAGCACGTTTGCTGATTGATTCTTTGGAGCCAATTTTCCACCACTCTTCCACACATATCGGCCGGAACGCTGGCAATTTCGCGTTCGATATTCTTCCTGAGCTCCTCTAACGTTGTTGGCTTGTTGGCATAAACCAACGACTTAACATAACCCCATAAAAAGAAATCCAACGGCGTTAAATCGCATGAGCGAGGCGGCCATTCGACCGGACCATTTCTCGAGATTACACGATTACCGAACTTCTCCTTCAATAGATCAATTGTTTGACCAACTGTGTGGCATTGCTCGTTCGTCATGTTCACCATGATAAAAATGTAAACCTTGACTGACGTTTTAGCATTGCCAGATCATAAAAAAAGTTTTAGGGTGCGTTTTTATTCAAATACAAAATTGTTATGTCCTTGTTGAAAGACCCTTTACCTTCAATCAAGACCAGTAGTTTCCAATCTTTTCTCTCTCGCAAACTCCTTTTTCGAAATTTAGTGCGACCCCCTAATTCGGCTGGTTCCGACCGTCTACTTCCCTGCGCGATTTACACTATAGCCCGACGAATAAATTCATAATTATTGTCCACTTTTTTTCCGTTCAGTGTAGTAACATTAGAGGGCATAAATTGGACCCAGCGACCACAAAGTCAAGAAATTAGATATAATTTAGGGCGCGGCGACCTCTTGTGTTATTTGCAGGTAATTCAAAAGACGAATAATCAAACACTGGCCGTTAGGGACCACTGATCGGTAGGGAAAGGTCCCACTTGTAGGAGGAGGGTGGCGATGTGTGATAGTGTAACGGAACTAAGACCAAAAAAATCGAAAAATCGTAACGACGAAAAGAGAAATAACTACTTTGTCCTTGTAAGAATAACCGAAGGTCCTGTAAGAATAACGTGATTATCCTTTTTCTCAAACTTTCCGGAAAAAAATCTCATCACGAATTATGAATAAAATTCGCGAAGAAATTAAAAAAAAAAAAATCAGAAGTGTAAACGGGGCCTAAAACGCAATGAAAATTTTGATTATTCTTCCCTACTGAAATATCACGACAGTGTGTAAAGCTATCGCTAGTAAAACGCGTGAAGCACGTTTTTTATCAAACGAAATTATCGTTGATTTATGCCTTAAAATTATACTAAACCGAAATTCTCCTATCTATCTTCGGCGTATCACCGTCAGAACAAGGCCAAGAAATATAAATAAATTTTTTAGTTATGTTACACATTCACAAATTCGCTACTGTTGCGCATTCATTCGTAATACTGATAAAACCATACGCAAAAAATTTAATTTTACTTCATTTTAATTTCATTTAATTTCATTTTTTCACACTGATACATTTTTTTTTGCGATTTTTTCAGTTTAAAATAAAAAAAATGAAGATACCTTCAACTTCATGGCAAAGTCGTGGTGCGTAATTTTATACCCTATGAGTTTTTTAAAAAATAGGTTTTTGTCTGTTGCTTACAATGCGAAGCAAAATCTATAAATGGAAGGCTAGTAAAAAATCCCTGAACTTCAGCCAGATAGCAGCTCCCTGGAGAAAAAGGAAAACGGCCAATTTTTTCAAAAACCGCATGGAGCTTTTTGGAATATGTTAGCATAGCTTTTTCATACATAAAAATGCATTGATAAAAAAAACTGTGAACAACTCAAAAACGTAAGTTGGTTTAAATTTACGCCTATTTGCCATTTTCTCGAAAACAGTTACCCTATTTTATAAAAGCAAATTTTTCCGGAATTTTCCATATTCCATCACATAGGGTATTCCAAAATCATCTCACAGCAATTGTAGCTTTAAAAATGTTTGCTTAATGCTGTTTATCTGTGGGCATTCAATTCACACTCCAATGGCAACTCTGACTGTGCGAAGAACTGGACCAAGAATCCGAGGGCGGTTTGGGTTGTTTCCCGATTTCAAGTGCCATGAGGGTGGATAATGTGAATTTTTTAGCATATTATTTCTAAAATTTTTGCATACTATTTGGCCATGCCAGATGTTAATAGGTAAACATAAGAGTTTTATTTATTTTTTTCTCTCGGTGCAAATTTTCATTTATCGAATAACCCAAAGTGAGGTGCTTTTCAATGCCCATTTATGAGTTTTTCCTTTCTTTTGTTAAGTTTACTTAATGTATCAAATGCATAACTGGGTCAATCATTTTTCTTAACTTCGGAAATGTTTTAATATTCCAGTGTTACGTGATTTTTGAGTTTGAGGTATCAACTCGATCAATAAACGATATTTTTATATAAAATACCTGAATTTTTTATGATTGTCGGGCAAAAGAAACTTCATTTTTTCAATAAATTGAACTTTTTTAAATGTATTCAGAGTTTTTACAATATAAGGACCGAAATTCTTCTCTAAATGCTTACAAACTTTTATTGAGTTTCACTTGTTTGTATATTTATGTTTGTCAATTTTGATATGCTTCCTCTCCTTGGATTGACTCGAAATTTGGCACAAGTACAATATTTTCACACTTTCGTCCTTGCAAGGATAACGCAAGGTCCTGTAAGCATAACGTGAAGATCCTTTTCCTCAAACTTCCAGGAAAAAAATCTCAGCTGGAGTTTTGGGGTAGCTGAATCCAATTTTGATGCTAACAAGTCTGTAAGGACAACGAAAGCTCCTGTAAGGATAACATGATTATCGTTTTCCTCAAACTTTCTGGAGAAAAAATCTCATCTAGAGTTTTTGGGGACGCTGAATCCAATTTTGATGTTAAGAAAACTGTAAGGACAATAAAAGGTCCTGTAAGGATAACATGATTATGATTTTCCTCAAACTTTCTGGAAAAAATCGCCTGTATGGATAACGTGAATATCCTTTTCCTTAAACTTTCCGGAAAAACATCTCAGCTGGAGTTTTGGGGTAGCTGAATCCAATTTTGATGCTAACAAGTCTGTAAGGACAACGAAAGCTCCTGTAAGGATAACGTGATTATCATTTTTCTCAAACTTTCCAGACAAAGAGCTCATCTGAGGGTTTTTGGGGTCGCTGAAATCGATCCCCAAGTCAAAAATTACGGAAGGATTACTCCAAGGTAAGGATGTATATTCGAAGACTAAAAAGTATAAAATTAAAAGAAAAATCAGTTGTGATCAACAGAAAACCAGAGGCCAACCGTCAAATCATACTAATATCATACTAATATATAAAAATGAGTTGGTGTCTGTCTGTCTGTCTGTTCCTCTTTCACGCAAAAACGGCTGAACCGATTGACTTGAAATTTGGCATGAGTGTCTGTAGTAGTTCTGGTTCCAACATAGGCATGCGGAAAAGTAGCGCGAGGGGTGGGGGGAGTAAGGGGAGGGGGTAAAGTGATTTCGAAAGTTAGTTTTTCCTCTATGTTACTCTTTCGCGGGGAAACTACTGAACCGATTGGCCTAAAACTTGGCATAGACGTTCGTCGGGGGTCCAGCCCCAACATAGACCCATTAAAAAGTAGCCCGAGAGGTGGGGGATAAGGGGAGGGGTAAAGTGATCTCGAAACTTAGCTCTTCCGCTATGTTACCCTTTCGCGGGGAAACTACCGGGCCGATTGGCCTGAAGTTTAGCTCCAACATAGACCATAAAAAAAAAATTGAAAAAACTTAACCCGGCAACGACGGGTATGCAAGCTAGTACTCTATATGATTACAGACAAGATGCTAATTTTAAAAAAAATCCATTTGTATAGGCGAGGGGGAAAAGAGTGGTCCGATTAGATTTTGAAGTATGGATGAGTTATGGAAAATCCTATTCTAAACATATTTTACCTCTATAAATTTATCAAGATGACCAACCGTTTTCAAGAAAATTGTGAAAAACTGTTTCGTTTGTGTGGGGGAGGGGGAAAGGAATGGTCCAATTTTGCACGTTCAAGAAATTAGCCTAGCCATTTACGAGAAACGTAACTATAGAAAATTTCAGGTCTCTAGCTGAATCCTTTCGAAAGTTGTGGTGTTCACGGATGGACAGACAGACAAACGGACAGACGGTCAGCAGATAGACAAACGGACAGACGGTCAGAAGACAGACAAACGGACAGACGGACAGACAGACGGACAGACAGACTGACAGACAGACGGATAGACAGACGGACAGACAGACGGACGGACAGACAGATGGACAGACAGACAGACAGACAGACAGACAGACAAACGGACAGACGGTCAGCAGACAGCAAACGGACAAACGGTCAGCAGACAGACAAACGGACAGACGGTCAGCAGACAAACAAACGGACAGACGGTCAGAAGACAGACGGACGGACGGACATGCGTTTTAGTGTGCGATGATTGGTTCGATGTGCTACAAACGGTATATACTAAATCTAATGTACTCCTATATATCATATAGATTATAAAAATGTTTGGAATCGGTGAATTTTAATAATCGGCCTGGGCGCCACCAACGTTTCTTATGCCATTTTTTCAACTTCTGGCAAGAAATTTGAATTTTTTTAGGTTTTGAATTCATCAAAAATCTCTAAAAAAAAATCCAAAAAAATTCCATTTCATTGTCCAAAAAAGTTTCCATTCATTATGACAGAAATATTTCTGTCACGAAAAACTTATACATAATTTTTCGCACAAACAAACGGTTATGAAAAAAAGAACAATCTTTCGCTATAGATTTCAATATTAGCTTCATTTGTCCATTAATTTTCACAAAACCGACCGACATCGATATGATGAGAATCAAATCAGATCCATTGCACTTAAAATTGCTTAAGTAAATCAATGTTTTTACTCCGTGATGTGTAACAATTTTCATTGGACGTGCTAATTAGAGATAACTTAAAGTATACCAACTGGCAACTCGTTTATGTTATTTGCTTGGTGAAGATTCTCCGAGCGTTTCATTGCATTTAATGAAAAACACTTTTTTTCGCTTCTAATATTTCGATTTTTATCTACAGTTGATTTTGTATCTACATATTTGGTTTGCCTTGGCTACTATATAGACTTTTTATTTGATTTCTCCTATCTGTATTTTAGATAGTTCAGATGTTACTTAAGTTATATACTTTTTTTTGTCCCCGTGACGATATTTCGAAGTTAATTATCGCCGTTCCAAGTCTATTTTTATACAACAAAATATCTCTTTCCGTTTGCATAGCATTCTTTGTCCGATTGTGTCGTTATAAATACTTGTATTTGTTTTGTTTGTACTTTTGTTTGAGTATCAACGAAACATTCGGAATTAAATTTTTCATCAAAATACGTAAATGTTAACACAATATTGGAGCATTTCGGTTATATAGCAAGGCATTCGGTTTTTCATTAAGTGTATAAGTCTAAAAAAATCCAATTGGCTTTTGATGTGTGGAAGATTTATGAAAAATCATATTTCGAACACTCTAGATTCTATTTTTCGTGCAAACAATAGTCATTTTTCATCGATTAAAATTTTGAGTTCATTTTCTGCAAGCACAAAAAATCAAATCAAAAAAAAAATAATGATAATGAAAATCTGCAATCTGGGAAAATGAAAATCTGCAAATGTATAGAAAGAAGAACAACGTATAAAAGTGGAAGCATTGATTTTTCGTTTAGCACAATGACACAATTATAGTATACTGTAATAAACTACGAGTCTGGAGACACAATCCGACATTGAAGGCAAATAAGTAGGCAAGAAAAAATCCATTTTTACAAAAATACTGAGTGAGGAGGAAAACGTCTCATGAGGGCAACAGGAAAGGTGGTGCGGCGCACCTTTCAATAGGCATTAGAGGAAGGTAATTTTCTTGGCTAAAGTATGGCACGTGATTGTTTTTTACGATCGGAAAGAAAAGTACGAGATGATATCGTTAATGGAAAAGTTGAAAATGTAAAAAAAAAACAAAGCAAAACGAAACGAAACAAAAAAAAGGTCTTCACTCTCATTTAATTTAATTTTTTTTCTTTCAGGATTCCAACATCTAATATTCCAGAAACGAGCAAATGGATGTCTATTCTTTTTCGATGAGAATTTTTGTGAATGGCACAAGGCGGATATTTTAAAATTCTTCTATCATCAATATTTTAATAAGAAATTCGATCTTTAATGAAAATATAAATTTTTGGGCAATTTAAGAAAATTCAAAACTCTCTAGAATCTGGACCCGTCATTGGCAGCCTAAAGCTTCTTCCGACTAAAGCATCTTCCGTACGTGGGCCATCGGCTGGTTTCTTTTACAAAATTGCTTTAAAATAAGCATAGTTTAATATTTTTCAAAGTTGATTGCTTTATTGAAAAGAATAAATCTGCCGATTAGTCATCATCTATATATATAAAAGGCAATGTCTGTCGGTCTGTCTGTCTATCTGTCTCTTTGTCTATCTGTCTGTATGTCGGGACTTGGCTCGAAAACTACTGGACCGATTTTCATGCGGTTTTTTTCCTATTTGTTGCTTAGACCTCTGATCAGGTTATAGGCTATGTATTTTTTTGCTACAGTCCCCCGTTTTTCCCCCACAATCATTTATCCCCACCATAAACCTGGGCACGAATCATAGTCACCGACGCGTCTGCAAAACACCTAAATCGACGCGACAGATTTTGCAATCCTGATTACCGACACGTGATTTTTTCAGTTCAATGCAGTGCTTTGATTGTCACATCTGTCAAAATGTTTGCACTTTTGGAAAGCTTGTTTGATTTTGAGGAAAATAATAACCCTGAAGAAAATTTAAGACGCGTTTTTGCAGACGCGTCGGTGACTATAATGATCGGGCCCCTGTTTTTAAGTTATTCAAGGGAATAACACTTAAACCACTGGACCGAATTAGCTGAAAATTTACACAGGGGTACTAAATACTCCGAAATTTTGATAAGCTTTGTGACCAGCAAAAATTGTTCTCCCCTCTGCCCCCTATCCAGCTATCTCCTAAACTACAGAATAGATTTTGATGCGGTTTTCACTATTGGGCAGGTCGTTCAACAGGAAAAATTTTTACCAACTAAATCCAAGCCCACCCCTTTATTATAAACCCCTCTCCTGCTATTTGCTAAACTACTGAATGGATTTCGATACAGGTTTTTCCATTACAGAAGCCTCCCTCAAGGAAATTCGTCAATAGGGATTTCTTTCAATATTCCAATTGAAGTTTTCTTCTGGAACTGTCCCGGCTAGTCCGGGACGCATAATCAGCCTAGTTATAGGAGAAAAAATGAGAAAAAACTGTTCTAAAATGATTGTTTTTGATAAAATCGCTTATTATAGGTGGCGATTAGCAAGATTTCCCACAACCCATGCAACACACATCAATCACGCATCTTTCATTCATTTTTATTGACAATGATAAAGGATCCAGTCGTCTCAATGTCAATTTTTATTGGAAATTTTTAAAAGTTATCCCTACTCAACATTAAACATCGGAAAAACACACCAATTGCCAGTGATTTGCTATAAACTAACATCACTAAATCACTCCAATAAATTAATTATTCGCAATTATTGTTGATAGCAGAGCCAAAGCAAAAGCAAGTCAACAAAAATGGAAGAAAAAAATCCGCAAACACCAAGTTTTTAGTCGCACCCCGCTTCAAAAATAATCAAAAATGATTTAGTGTTGGTGTTCTAAGCTCAAACTTGGAGTTGGCAGAGCGGAAGGCCCGCTCCGAAATAAATTTGAACTGATTTACACCCAAGACCAGAACCCAATAATGCGTGGCTATCCCTTGTCTCCTTCATCTTCCCGCAATATCAGCTGAAAGTATATTTTTTTTCTTTATCGCGTTTTTTAATAGCGTGCTACGAAAGCGTTGAAGTGATAGACGTTTTAGGGTCATACTATAAGTTTTTAATAGATCTTTGCAATTTTTGTGTGAAAACTTAACAACTTTTGGAAAAATACCGTTTGCTAAAAAGGATTTCACTGTTTTTCTCAAAAATGTCACAATCCATTGGTCTGAAATTACAATTCGGACTCTAATTTTTAGATTTGTTCCATACTTTGACCTACAAATTTTCATCTAATGGCAAAAACTTTCAAAACGCCCCTCAATTTTGTATCAAAAACACCCAATTTTGATAAAATTCTGCTACTTTTATACACAATCACATCAAATACTCAACTCGAGTTGAGCTTTCGCTTGAATTCGTGTTGCGCAGACAACCGCCATAGGCAGTTAAATGTAACCATTTCACGTATTTGTCGAGCATAACCTCAATTTTCAGAGTTGCGCATTTGACCGTTGGCTATTTGTACAAGTGGATTACACTTGCATCTCATTGCCAATCGTGCTCTCTTCTTGCTCTTGTTCTCAATTTCACGACGAATTATACAAGCAATAATAATGGCTGGAAAACGGTGTGTTTTTTATTATCTTTTTCATTGGTTTAAATCTCGACAGAGGCTCAAGTCTAGACAACTAACGTGTCTAACCGTTAGTAATATTCGTGAGCATTATAACCTCACTTTTATTATGATTTGATGATTGCAGCCCATTTCGATGTAGTAGATTGTATTTCGCGATCTTACAACTACACATATCCACCATTAAACGCCGATTCGCAATAAAAATTAGCAAATTTCACGGTATTGTAAAGCGTTCCATACCAACCAACACTAATTTATCAAATTCTTTGAGCATTTTTGTTGTTTATTTTCTAAGTTGTTTTCGCTACTTCTTGGCCACACTTTAGGTTTTGACGCGATCGTCTTTGACGCGATGACTTGACAGAGTTTCAGTTCATTTTGCTTTCTGTTTGGATATTTGCTTTTTTGTGTTGTTCAATGAGATTTTTTTTCTTTGCTGTTTTTGCTGTGATTCATTGAACTGCCACTCCTTTGTTACTTTGATAGTTCAGTATAATTACATGCAATCAGAATGAATTTCAATAAATCGGTATATCTTTTTCCTAAATTTATGCATTTATCGTGTCGATAATATTGATTTCATGTGGCTGTAAATTCTAATTTAGGGATAAACAAGGTTAGAATTTCTTTGTTGTAAGATAGTATATTGTCAAGACTGTTATTAGACGCGATAATGACTACTGATCAGATTAAATACAAAACAAATAAACAAACAAACAAGGGAAAAATCCACTCGAGTTTTTAATGTACTCCACACAGGCTTACTTAGTTTACTTTCGGAAATTATCGAGTGAAAGTGCACTCAATAAACCGACAAATCAAGTCAAAAATCAAAGTTTTTTTTTTGCGAAAACTAATTTTTACTCTTTTTTTGGAGCAAAAACTGATTTGTGCTTTTTTTGGAGTTTTATTTTACGAAGAATATACCGATAACGCTCCCCCTCCATTTCCCTCTCCCACAATTTCCATAAATGTCTGACGCATTTTATCCCTTAATATAACTGAGATATTGCGCATACAAACGCTGAAAACCTATCAACATTTGTGAAAATACTGTTTGCCAAACACTAAAGATTTTATTTTATGCGAATTATATCTGAGAAAATTCAACAGTTTTTCAAGCGTTCAGGCGTTCAAGCGATGTAAAACATTGAAAACTTTGAGGCTTCCAAAGATTGATCCTCTTGATCCTCAAGGATTGATCAAAGATTGATCCTCAAGAATTGATCCTTGAAGAAACCGCGCTTGCTTAGTTGTGGACACAGCGCTTAACCCGAAGCCTGCATAATCTACTCCGTCTTTTTTTTCAAAGTTTGAATTTTACATATTTCAGACTAACAGTCGGATACAAAATTAACATCAAATGGTCAATTTTTTTACTAGCTCACGCATTTAAGCATGAAAAAATCGCAATAGTCGAACACAAGTGGTACTGGCAAATTATTCGAACACGGAACACAATTTACTCATATATTAGTAGAGTTTACTATCAATTCCAAAGCGTTTTTTTATCAAATTTAAGATGAGAAATGAAATTTTCAGTAGAATTTCATTGAATTTTCAATAAAATTTCATTTAATTCCAAGAAATCAGCTGAAACTCCTTTACAAAAAAAATTTCCTCTCATAAAAAAAAACTTCACGCCAATTTATGCAATCTTCAAGTGCGACAATAAAATTTTCCACAGCAATTTTAAACAATTTAGGGCCACCATCCATCACCATATTGAGATGTACTCTGAAGAATCATCGCCGAATAATGAATTTTATGATTTAACCGAGTTAACCAGTGATGAATGAAAACGGTATGCGTTAAAATAGATTACGGAATGGGATGAAATGGGATAAAGGAAGGTATAAGAAGGCCAAAAAGCTCCGTTGAACCCAGACAAAATTCGAGTTAAACGGTTTGATGGGTAGGCAAGCAGACAGGCCGGTGGGTACTCGTACAGGCAGTCAGTCAGGTGAGCACATTCACCTTCAAATCAGGTGAAAATTCTTCGTAATGTCGAAGCAAGCAGAAAGCCAGCCAGCAGTAAATGAAACAAGCCGTAATCACACACACGTCCTGCCCCCATCATATGTTCAACTTTCGGATAAAGTCGAAGCTCGTTGGTACGAGATTGGGAAGAGGACTGGCAAATCATGGAAGGTAAGGTTGCCACTTGCCACGCCGCTTTGTCAGTCGCGTAGATCAACTTAACCCGTTATAGAAACTAAACCAATTAATTGCCGAATGATATCAAAACCAAAACGCAAAATGGAAATATAAATTGACTAAAAATTCAGAACGACTTTTGCCGAAAAATGGAAACGTCTGACCGCGTACGGCGCGCAGAAACCTCCCAAGAGATCGACGTCGAATGGAATCCAGTTTTGGGGCTTCCACACGGGGAGCTGCAGAAAAACAAACTATTTCGCGAATGACTTGATCTACCAGCTGAGCTGGTCGTGGAGAAGAAATGCGTCGAAGTTTGGGGAGGATTTGATCCAAGAGATGCGATTCGCAAAATGGCAGAACCGGCGAAACCAGTAGAACCGCGGCAAAGTTGCACAAAAATGATGAACTGGAAATGGAGTACAGTAAGAAGTTTGGGGCCGGAAAGTCGGGTCTGTGATCCCTTTTTTCGTTATGCATTTGTGGAAATTTTTCGCAATTCTTTTTCGCTTTCTTTTATTGTATTTTTAGCTTGATATTTCTAGATTCAAAAGAATTTTCTTACAAGAATTTAAAAATAAATCCTTTACAGTTCAAATCGGTCCTCCAATTGGTTGAAATTAGCTGCAACTCAAGCGAAAATTGAACCGCAAGAACTGATTGACCAATTCATTAACCCTGATATTTCCCTTTATGAAGTAGACACCCAAAAGGGCTTCGAACTACGAAGCGGTCGGGACCGAAGCCATAAGTGAATAAATAAGGTGACCAAACTTTTATGTACGCTACACCATCCAAGTAGTACTTATTGTCCTTCCAACCATCCCGAGCTGTGCTTCGGCATTAAAGGGTCTTCCCCTAAGCTCTGGCTGGATCTATAAAAAAAAAAAAAAAAAAAACCGCGTCGTTGGCGGTTGACATGCTTCTTCGCCATTTAAGTTGCAGAAACGAAATAAAATTCACCGGAAAATTTTAATTGTTGCAGGAGTAAAAGAGAGATAAGTATCGTTTCCCTTTCACACGCATGTTGTGAAATAGAACTGAAATTACTTGGTCTGCCTATACTTTGGTCATGTGTCTTTAACAGCAAACGTTTCTGCCTTTCCGATAAGGAATTGATGAGTCTATGTCAAGGTTTTCCTCAACCAATGTATCACTCCACATTTTTTTATAAAAATCAATTCCAATTTACTAAAAAACTAATGAAGCGTAGGCTTCTCAATGATTTTCCAACAAAATTCACTTTGAACGTTGAAAATTTTCGCCTGCGGCAGATTTCTCTTACAGAATTGCAATTTATGTCGTTTAGATTTTTCAGAATTTCACCTGCGACGTATTTTTCGTTAGATGTGTTACAATAACCTTTAATTTTATAGCCAGAATTGGAAATGGAGCTCGCCGACTTCTTAATAACTCTAAATTTTCGCCTGCGGCACATTTCTCTTACAGAATTGCAATTTGTGTCGTTTTGATGTTTAAGAATTTCGACTGCGACGTATTTTTCATTAGATGTTTAACAAAAACCTTTAATTTTATAGCCAGAATTGGAAAAGGAGCTTGCCGATCCCTTAATAACGAGGAAACCACTGTTCTATGGAAAAAATACAGGAATTCCAGTTACTGGGCGGTTAAGAGCTGTGGGAAGGTTTTTAAAACTCTAGGTACGGATATTTGGAGTTGAGTCGAATTTCTCGAAAATAGAAAGTGCCTCTGATTTTTAGGTTCGGCTTTTCGCGATCCTACTGTATTGCAAAGATTTGTACCAAGAACTTGCATTTTCCCAGCAAATTGTGTTAAAATCTTTGCTAGTTTTTTCCAGTTTTTTATAATTTTTTCCTCCGACATTCTTTTATGTCAATTAAACCAAACAGCCAACACTTTTCGCTCCTACCATCCGTTGATTTCATTTTATTTCAGAACATAAATAAAAAATGAACCACGCTTGATTGGGCTCATTGACGGCCCATTTGCTTGGACATCGAAGTCACAGTAAATTCGTTAATTGACGTGGACGCTATGACGATGACGACAGCAAAACACACAAAAGGTGGAAGAATCTTTCCACTGCGCAGAGGCTTCGGTTAGTTGCAGTTACAACAGAACTATTTTTGACCAATTGCTGGATTGGCCTCTGAAATCTTGCCTTCCGGAATGCAGTCCAGATTCCATTACAGACTTAGTTTTAGCCCTTTTCGTGGGAAAGTAAATTGTTTGGATCTGCCCTGTGCCCCGTTGAAAAACAGTAGACTGACTCAATTGGAGGCTCCGGATCGGAAGCTTAATTCGGCCGGTAGGCATTTTTCCGATTTCAAATTAGAAAATGGGTCAGAGCAGCAAATCGCACTTTGGATAGCCATCGCGTGGCAGCCAAAACCGACTCTGCCCCGCTCCTAGTCGTTGTTCATGTGGCTTTCGTTTCGTCGACAAACTCGGCGTGATTGCTTTTGCTGCGTAATGACGCGACGACGAGCTTGGATTCGAAAACTATGCGCAAATAAAGGCCGACCACAAACAAACAACAAAAACACGTAACTAAAAATAAATCACCGCGGAATATCCTTGGGAGTCCTGGAAATTCACTTCCTTTTAAAGGATAGGGAAAACCTTCTCCCAGGAACACCTCCAGAAAGTCAGATTCATCCAAACAAATCTTTTTACATTGAAAACACGAGGTTAGTTCACATTGGGAACATTTTTTTTTCTTCCGGCCAGCCACACGAATTTCTTCGAAAAATATAAATTTTCAACGGGGCTTTTCGCGGGGTAATCAAAATGGAATTTCCAATTTCTTAACCAATTCTGATGCGAAAACGCTCAGAAAATTAGATTTCCACCTACCTGTGCGAATTTGATGCGTTTTTCCTGGTAAATTTCAACTAGTTCTGACGACTTTAAAACACACAACACTTCCGTTTAACTGAATTAATTTCACTAAAAAATAAAATTGTCGTTTTCCACACGTTTTCATTTAGTTTTTTAGCCAAAGGATAACAAAAGCTTTATGCTTTCACGAAATGTCCTAATTTTAACTTTTCTGATGTCCACGGCTGAATTTTTAGATTTTTCGCAAATCGCCTTTGGAAAATTGGAAGTAACAACAAAAAATGGCCAACAACAAGGGTCAACAAAATGCAAATTATCAAATAGGAGGGGAAGAGAGGAAAATTGGATGCTTCTCGAGTGGGATTTTAGACGGCTTATGGGTTTCATACGAGTTATTTTCACAGAAATGGCTTTCTTTAACCAGCTGTAAAGAAGTAGAGTGTCTGTATTTCACTAGAGAGCCTGTAAACCGCGAAACTTAAAAACTTATCAAAGATTATTCAAAAATACCATTCTCTTTCGAATAATTAAGGAAATAACTGTAATATATGTAGAGATTCATAATTAAAGTTTTAAAACATTCAGAGAACAAAAATTCCGAATATTTCTTTTAATTTACTCAAAAAATTATTCTAATCATTCCTATCACATTACTATTTTCGTTTTTTTTTTATTTACTCAAAGGTTTTTAACTAAATTGAAAGTATCATCAAAAATTAAATCAAAAATTTAGTAATTTTTATCCATCTGCTGAATTTTTGCATCAGGTAATACGTTTTTAGACCAAAAAATTAGTTCTAAAAATTTTGCGTGGTTCCGGTTTATTCTACGCAGCTCAACAGCTGATTTCATAACGTCAAACACCAGTTGCATAACCTCAAATTCTTGATCCGGCGAAAATGTCTCGGTTGTTGAGAAATCTTTATTATTTAAATCACAGAGCGATTTTTTTCCGTAAATCAGTGCAATTAGTGAACAACAGAACATGGAGAACGTTAGTAGAGCCAATTTGTTCAGCACAAAACGCAATTCCTGTCATAAACAACAGAGAACTTGTCACAAAAATCGAAGCCCGAGAAAAGCCAAGATCTTTGGAAGAACGTGTAAATGTTTTACGAAATGAGTTTGCAACTAACGGTGTAGTCAACCAGGAATCCCTGATGCAGGCGATCGAATCCTTAAAAGTTGGTGTTGAATTTCCGGAGGATCAATCTCTTTTCCTCATTGAATCCTGCGCTGACCGCCTTCCCACACAAACAACTGCTCAGAGGCTGGAGGTTTTCCAGAGAATCTGGAATTTTTTGGGGAAAAGCGATTTACTAACGAAAAACCACTTTCTTGCAGCATTGCGTGTTTACCGGGAAAACCACTGCGACTCCCTGGATCATCGGCAATTTCTAGACTCCTGCCCATTTAAAAATGACATCGCTATGTACGAAGGACTTGTTAGGGTGTCCTGTGAAGTGGGAAACATCAAGCAAACAACGGAGATTCTAGGCGAGATGAAGGAGAAGGGATTTCCATTGACTGTAAGCATTTTTAATGCTTTGATTTTGGGACACTCTCGCCGGAAGGATTTGAAGAGCGCCGAGGCTGTGCTAGAAACAATGAGTGCGGCTAATTTGGGGGCCAACTCTGAGACCTTTGCGAATCTGGTGGTGGCCTACATTGAAAATGGAAGTGAAGAGAACGCTGAGAGGATTCTCAAGCAACACGGAAATGGCCTTAGTGCAGGACAAGTGAAAGTCATAGTCAAAGTGGCTGCTGTTCATGGCAAGGAGAAGCTTGTCCAGGAGGCTATAAATTGGTTACCAGGGGATTTTGTTCCGCAAAACATGATTGCACTGGATTTTCGAAATCTCTGCACGGAGTTGGTCTATGCTGGACAGCAAGATGCGGCTTTTCTTGTAGTTAACAGTTTTCCATCTCCTAACTTCAATGAAAACCAAGACGTGGACAATTTTGCATCTTTTCTGATCTACGATTTAATCAAATCCGAAACAGATCCGCATAAAACGATTGCTTTTTGCAAGGATTTGGTGACCTCCAATAGAAATACACGGGCTTTGCACGTTGCCTGCGAAATAGCGCTACGTAGAAACCCCGACGAAGGTCTGTTTTACCTCGAAGAACTCGCGAAAGTCGAGCCCCTGCGACCGCAATACTTTTGGCCACTCATTCTCAATGGTTTCCGAAAGCGTGGCGAAATGGGGCTTCTGAATGTCGTGAAAAAAATGGTCAGCTTCAATGTGGAAGTAGATTTTGAAACTCTATCGCTGTACATCCTTCCACGTCTCTCAATCACCCTCAAAAAACCACAAAAAGCAATCAAAACCCTTGAGGATTGCGGGTTAAAGACTTCCCAAACACTAACTCCGATTGTGTCGCATATGATCTTCCAACAGCGCCTCGAAGATATCGACAGCCTAGCGAGGCTCTACCAGAGCAAATTGGACACAGAGCAGTTTGTCTATCCACTGTCCAACTTATTTTCCAGCCTCCGCACCGTGAAAACCTTTCAGAAGTTCGCCAGGACGATGGCTGTGTTGCAGAGCAAGTCGCAAAATCCCAGCTTCGACCTGGCTGGGCAGTTTCTTTTGGAAGTCCTAACGAATCCGAAGCTTAAAAACGACTTTGGAGTTTTTCAGAAATTGTTAGAAGAGTTGAAACTTCACGGGCTAACAGTTTCCACTGCAGCAGCGGATGTTCTCAATGGACACTTTACGAAATTCGAGGAGGACAAGGCGGCCACTTCCGCTTCTGTTATCGTTCAGAATTTGGCCAACAAGAAATTGAGTCTTCCAGCGGCCGAGCTGTTCAATTCGAACATCACTCATCCTAGGGATATGTCGCTGGAGGAGCTTGAATGTCATCTCGTTGAGCTTGAGTCTAAGGGGTTGAATACTCGTGGAGTGCTGCGAAGATTACTGCAGCTGTGCGTGCGGGAGGGGAAGCTGGACAGAGCTGTTGAGGTGAAAAGCAGGTGCGCTGAATTGAAAGTGGAATTGAGTCCTGGAATGATGGCAACGATTTTTGATTTGAATGTCAAATTGAAGGACGTTACAGGGGCTGAAGAGGCACTTATGGACATTGGGAAATTGTATCCAGGTAAATATTCTAAACTACGGTCGAACCTCGATAAGTCCAAGTTAACCAGAGGAGATGGGACTTCGAGTTATCGAGATTTAATTTTTTTTTCTATTCTGCTTGCATGTGTTCAAGAATTTTTCAAGAATATATTGTGCACTAATGCAGTAACTCGCATGTTAAAATATTTTTTTATCAACCCCGTTTGCTTCGCAACCCCTCGCCTGTTAAATTTTGATCTGTGCAATTAATTGGGCTGTGGTTTTTTAATTTGAGTAAAGGATATATCCGTTATTAAAAAAATATTTCCCCAACCTCTCCCCCTTAAGCTACTTCCCTAGTGTCTCCTCAACCTCTGTATCGATTTTAAAACTAGTTTGTTTCAAAAATTTCTAATGTTTTAAAACATTTTTCCTAGGTTTCCTCCTCGACGAGCACAAAATAATCGACTACGCAGCTTTGTTGGCAGAAAACGGCCGTTTAGATGATGCCAAACGAATTCTGAAGAAAAGAGCGGCAACTTCCAAAATAAAAGGTGGCGATTACGTTCTGAAAAACATCTGGCAGCTGTTAACCAACGTGGCTACGTATTCTGCGAAGACTTCTTTAGAAAAAAACGAAACACATGGATTTCTTACATTTATCCAGCAATTGGGCTACTGCTCCTACCACAACACCCTCCTTGGACCCATCATTCGCGAGCACATTCTGAAAAACGATGTAAAATCCGCTTACGGCGAATTCAAAAGAATCGTCGAAAAATTCAAGAAAACTCCTCTACAGTTAGAATTAATTTCACTTCTGGTCAAAATAACGAATGGCGTAGATTTGGAAAAATTCAACGTCTCCAGCGACGAAGCAAAATCAATGCTTCAAGAGATCATCACCTTAACATCAGGAGTTCATGGCCCTGCAAATGCTAACATCTCGCTGATCGTTGCGATTGCCGAAAGTGGAACAGAAAATCAACTCAGAAAATTACTTATTGATCCGAATTTCCGATTCAATCAGGAATTGTTGCTGAAAAATTGCGAACATTTGAGTAATGCGGGGAAAATCAAAACGTTGGTGAAGTTGGCGAGGGCCAGCAGAGGATTGGGGCATGCAATTCAAGAGCAGAATCTGTACAACATCCTTTTGAATAGTTTTGTTAAGGAGAATAATTATTTGGCTGCATTGGAGTTGTTTGAGAGACTCGAAAGTGATGATGATTTTAAAATTACACCAGCGTTTCTTACAAATTTAGTTGATTTGCTTAGAGTAAATAATGTAGAGATACCGAGTCAAATTGCGCTAAGAGCAAAATTATCATAATTTAGGTTTAGTTAATTTTTTTTAGTATTTTAATTAATTGTAATTCGTTCTAATACTGTAATAAAAATAAAACTTATGTTTTAAAATTAAAATTTACTATTAAAAAATTTACTTTCATTAAATGCGTTACAATTTTCGTCGTGAGGTGTCTGAGGTAGTGTGGAGCGGCGTTCGAATAGTGTGCTCGTAAGCACGCGGTCTACTGTATAATTCAAAGAATGACCACCGGTGGGCACGTGGCGCTCAACGTGCTAGTAATTAAATAAAAATACTTCAGTTTTGTACATTTTTTATATTAACTTTATTTCAATCAAAGTTTTACAGCCATTTTGTTTAATTCATTTCTTATTTGTTTACATTGTTTTTTATCATTTAATTTAATTTGTTTTCCTCTCATTGTTTTATTATTACTTCTAAAATGGTTTTTTAAAATTTACTTTGTTAATGAGTTTTTTGTTGTTTCTTTTCTTCATTCTTTTTGAATAATAAATTTACATAGCTAATAATATCGATATATAATAATACAATCAGAATTAAACACTTTCTCGGTTCTTCTAAAAAACCTTCATTCTTTCCACATTTTTCATTTCCTTGGTTTACTTTGCTCGAAATAGTTTTTTAAATTAACCTTTCTTTTGATTCAAGAATTCATTTAATGCATTGATATTTTTCTTATAGAATTGACAGATAAAATGGTTTTTCTTCACTACTTTTATTGCATTGAGTTATACCTTAACATATTTTGCAAAGATTTTTACTCTCTAAATCAAACATTTAATCAATTTCAACTGTACGAGGGAAACATGAATCACAAATTCCATCTAAAATGAAATTAAGGTAGAGAAACTATTTTTGTAGAAATCAATGTTGGTGTTTTCATGATCGTTCTATCAATTTTTTTCGAGCATTTATCAGTTTTTTCAGTGCAATTACTTTCGATTCGCTGAGTTTATTTTAAAAAATGTAATTAAAATTATAGTTAACAGGCGCATTTTTATTATAACTTAAAGTTTATTACTATTATTTTGAAAAAAAGCTACGATTCACAATTAGATTTGATTCCTTTGTTTAAAACATCAAACGATTACAGTTTACACTTTGTATAATATTTTTTTTTTACCTTATTTAAACATTAGTTAAAAATTTAACATGTTCTGGTGATTTTGCAACAGAATTTCACCAGTGAAAGGATAGAATCCTTGTTTCTAATCTTCAAACACATTTTTTTTTTACTTTTGTTTCTAAATATTCTCATCTTTCAGCTTAATAATCAATCTTTCTATTATTGTCAATTCGAATAAGTAGTTTTCGCCGTTGTGTGTTTTTGTTTGTTTGTTTGTCTTTCTAATAACTTAAGAAAATTGTTTGTATCCACCCCAAAAAAGTGTTTCAGTTTGGTATTCAAAAATACAAATAAATGTGTTTTTAAATTTGTGTTAGTTTTGATTTTTTCCGGCAAGCGTTAAATTTTTTCAATCGAATAATCGAGATCATCTCAATATGGACGTCAGATATATAAAGTGTTAAAAAGCGTAAAAAATTATTTAAAAATTTCCTTTTGAGTTTTTTTAATTTCGTGAAATTTATATGTCAAGATTGGCCTTTTGGAAATCTAAAATATGTAAATCCCAAAGTAGAACTGAAATTACCTCATTTCGGAGCCTCTGTCCTGATTTTAAAACACAATCTACCCTACATTGTCTCCAAAATTTTCCAAATTTCCGTGGAAATGAAGTTTTTTGAATGACAAACAAGAGAATTTCAATATACAAAGGCTGCTCAAGTGAAATGCCCGCTACCAAGAACTCCAATCTGCCTTTTAGACAATATTTTTAAACGTCCAAAAGAGTAAACAAAATTCCTTTTTCTTTTCACTGTAATTAAGGGATATAAATCAGTTTCTCTGAAAATCTTGGCAGCAATCATGTATTCCGAAGCGTCTCTGTCTTTCGACTTCGACGCAGCTTTTGACTCTTGACTTCGCCATATCAGCAGCTTCAAATTTCCTAGAATGACAGTCAAAATCACGTTTCGATTCATAGTGACGATTCCGCGAAATTTCAAGCTGCAGATATGGCGAAGTCAAGAGTTAAAAGCTGCGTCGAAGTCGAAAAACAGAGACGCGTCGGAATACATGATTGGTGCCCTGGTGTATAAATAAATTATATCTGTTAACGATATCATCGGTCTAGATTGCTATCACGGCCTCTGCTGTTGCTGGGTTGCAACGTAAAAACTTTACAAATGTTGTAATTCATCCATGGTCCGTAATCCATGTAAAACTGTAGGTGCAAAACAGGGAAGAAGTTGTTATGAAACCTCAATTGAGGAGGCCCAGGCTCTTCGAGATCTGTTGCGCCGAAGAAGGTAAAAATGATTATTAAATTTGCTGTGTTAACACAATTTTATTTTATTTCAAGATTTCTTTTATGATCAGACGGAAATGGACCGAAGGGACTCAGATTTGCCTAAAATTTTGTTACAAGATTTTGTGGTAGTATCAACGCAAGTAAAATTTGAAAAAAAAAAATTCTAGCTCGCATATTTTTTAAGGAAATTCTAAGTGAATTTTCCAATTTATTCAAAATTCTTCAGATCTTTTCATCAAAATGCTTTTCAAACAAAATATCGGGGGAAAATTCTTCGCAGAAGATTTTCTATCGAAATTTTCAACGAATTCGAAAAAAAAAATATTCTCTTTAAACGTTATTCAGATTATATTCTAGATTTTTCACTAGATGCCAGATTTAATTATCCATTTATTTAAAAAATTTAATTCAAATGCGGACGACTCCACTTTAGAAAAAGAAAATTCAAGTGTCAAAGAGGGTTATAGTTTTTTTTAATTTTTCCGAAATTCCCATTTATTTAGGAATATTATCCAGAGATTTCTTTTAAAGCTCAAATAATTTCCTGGTATTTTTCTAGACAAAGCATTTTTTTCTTTTTGTAATATCCCATAATTTGGTAAATACCATCCTCTCAGATTTGTAGAGAAACTGACTTGTAACGAAGAAGGATTTTAACAAAAATGTAAAAATATTCAATAGTTTTCTATTATTTAATTATTCGAGTTTACAGTTAAATAAAAATCTAATTAAATGCTTAAATAAATATCTAATACAATTCTGTTAAGGATCACTTTGATTTTTCTTTACATAAAACATACATCATAATTTATTTAAACTAACTTCTAATGATTTTTTGTTGACATTAACGCGAAATTAGAACTAAATAAAAACAGGACAAAAAATATAATTTCTTTAACAGAAAGAAAATAAATTTTAATACAATTTTTTTGAAAATAAAAGAAAATAATCACTACTTGAATACATTTTTCGTTTTTACATTGTTTTCACAATTATTTGTTTTAATTCGTTTCGAATAAATATATAAATATAGTCACAGTTTTATGTTAAAAAAAATTAACAAAAAAAAACAGAAAATACTAAAAAAACAATACACCAAAATTGTAAATGTTGAGATACAAGCAGACAATATAAAAATGAAGCATGAGAATTATGTGCAACAAAATATTGAAATTGACGCCCCCATTTTTAATATTTTACATTTCAATTGAGATTCGTTTTTCAAATTGCGTGCAAATTAAACATCTTAGATGTGTATAAAAAAAATTATTTATAAATAAAACGTATGTTGAAAATAGTTAACATTTTAAATACTTGTTTTTGTAACTAAGGTAAATAGTAAAAATAACTTATATTTTATGTTTTATATCGTCGGATCGGACAGGATAAAATTTACATTAATTCGAGTTGTGTGTGAGATAATGGAAATTTTTGCTGTAACTTTGATTTTTTTTTTGTAGTAAAACTTTTTAACCTTCAAAGTGATTTTCAATTCGATTTATGAGATTCTCTATAATTTCTATATCGGTTTTAATTTCACGCGTGTGTGTTTGTGTGTAAAAAAAATAACACAGTATTGTCTCTGCATCTGTATTGTCTGCTTAACCGACGATATACTTTTGAGATTCAGATCCTATATTTTATAATAATAATAATATCATAATGATTAATTACTTCATATTACAATATCATAATTAATTTTTTTTTTTCAATCATTATTTTTTGTTTTTGTATGTATATATAATAGTAATATTAGTTACAAGTATTTTATTTTTAACGCAATTAATTAACATATTGCGATCAATTAATTTAAATTGGAACATAATTGCCTTTGGGCTTATAAAACAATTGACCACGAATCAATCGCCGTCTAATCTCAGCTAGTAGCAAGCGTTTCTCCTTTTTAATTTTCTGAAGGACACCCTTATTCTCTTGGGCACGTCGTGATAAGTATGGCAGGACCTCCTGAACTGGACCATATGGGATATATTTGTAGGCCGAATAACCCGCTTGACCTGCAGTTGAAAATGAAAAAAATTGTGTTAAAAAATCATTTTAAAAATAATTTATCATTCATGAATATGCGGTTATATGTTACAAATTCCCTACATCACAGATGTTCAGTCTATAGCCCGTTTTTGTCCACCCACCACGGACAAATTTGTATTCTTGCACAAAATTATTTAACCGACTTTTAATTAATTTTTAACCGACTGTAGATGATTGTAAATCAACTTGAAGCGCAACACGTACGAAAACGAACTGCTTAGGTATTTGGTGCACTCGATTCAGGAGTATTTTTTAGGTAATTTGACGTATCAAAAGGATTTTCTCCAAATCGCCGAGCATGGCTCGGTCGTTCAGGCACTTTTTCTGATATACAACATCCAAAAGGTCTTTTTTATACATTTTGTTTTCTTTTTTTTTATGTTGACTGCTAGATTACCAATTTGGTCAAGTTCTGGGAAACACTGGTTTAAAGCAAAATGAAAATTTCAAACAGAATTGGGCCTAATTAATTCCTTAGAACAAACAAGGAGTTACTCCTCTCTTGCAATTCTGGGGCTTTCAATCTAAATGTGTTTGACTTCAAACGCCTGCGGCGCATTTCCCCTGTAATATTACCACTCATGTTTCCAAAGACGTTTTGTACAGAGGGATATGCAAAAAAAAATGTCAGCAACCGAAAAAATCGAAATAAACCACATTAGTACCGCATAGTGATAGACACTAGAAATAATGCATATTTAGCGAATTTGGTGAGCAAAGCGATCACAATGGAGGTTGGTCCTCGGTTTTGACAATTTCAAATAGTCGCTAATAGCATTTCACGGAGCCGTTTTTTTTGAAAAATTTTAAGTAACGCCGCAGCTCTAACCATTAAATTGATGTTAAAAATATTTTACTGCACAAAAAGAAATTAAATTAACACACAATCATTCATCATGAAGTCACTCACCTAATGGGAATGTAATATAGTCACACATTCCAAGCAATTGACCGAAACATATGACTTTATCCTCTGGCTCAATTCCAATTTCACGCATCTTCTCGATGGCGAACCGAACTGTGTCTTCATTGTGCGATGCGACCATAATTCCAATCCTCTTAGCATCCTCGCCAGCGTTCTTTAGGACCTGAAAATGATTTTTTTTTAAATTTAGCTCAATTCATAACAGAAACATTTCATTTTATATACTTTTATTCTCCTTAGGCATTCAACCAACGTTTTGTGGTACATTTCGGTTGTCGCATCGTACGATGGATTTGTTGGATCGCGATAATTAAGAGCCGCTGCGCGGGCACGTTCCTGTTCGATGTAAGCACCTCTCACCAGTTTCGCACCGAAATAGAAGTTCTGTCGCTTCGCTTGCTCCAAATCTGTGCAGACCTAAAAGGGGTTTTAGGACAGAGAAAAATGAAATGTGAGAAAAATTATGGAAAGAAATTAGAATTAAAAAGTATTGTAATTTTTTTGTGAAATTTCAATTGTTTTAAAGAGGTGTCCTTAAAATATGTTCCTGAAACACCACTCAAAAAACCGATAAAAAGGGAGCACACAAGGTGGGGGTGAGGGATAGCAGGGTGACTCGAGCTAAAGACCGGTCCAGTAAACATGAAGAAAATGATATTTAAGAATTTTAGGGCAAGTATCGCGAAATTTTTAGCAAGGTATTCCATTATCGGGGCGGATTTGAAGAAAAATAACTTGATATCTCGCTTAAATCGCAGCTAAAAAAATATTTAATGAAGTGTGAAATTTTCACAGGTAGAAGATTCGAAAAGACAAAAATTAAGGTAACAGATTTTATGAGCAGCTCCTAAGCTGTAATAAAAGTATTTAAAAAAAACCTTCGAAATGTTTTTACCTCGCCAAAAGTGTCCTTCAGATAACACTGGTAGGTATTGAAGACAATTGCTTTTTCTTTGTTGTACTTTCTCATCATTTCAAGTGTGATTCGTGAAATGGCTGGCTGGAAATATGTCTGTTCGGCATCAATCATAATACGGACGTCTAAATCATTGGCCGTCTGAAAGAAAAAAAAATTAAAAGTCAATTTAAAAAAAAATTCACTAGCAAAAGAACATCCTAAGGCAGTTTTTACAAATCCTTTTGCTCTTGTGATCCTTTTTTTACCTTTCTTACATATATCTTAAGAAAAGCGAGTCGCAGGCGAAATTTAATCCAAAAAGATTACAGCACACGGTAAAATCCTTTAACCACTTTAGTCTGGGTGTCCTCTCTAAAGGACATACAGTACTTTTCAAGTGAGAAAAATTATAGTAGCAAGGTATGCTTTTTTGGGTAAATACAAAATCCCCTGTGTTGAAAAAGTTAAGGGGCTTCGTCACACCTTTAGGGGAAAGGAGATCGATGGTGGAGTGTGACGGCGGTAAAAATTGCACACAAAAAATCGCGAAAGATATTGACAAGGAAGGGGGATTTGCAAAAAGTACAAAAATTTGTGCCCTTTATGGACAATTGTTAACAAAAATTTCGCCGCAAGCAAAAAATCGTGAAAAAAATCAACGAAGCTGAGGTTTCTTGCTGAAAATACTGGCGCTTTATTCGTTGCTCTTCTATTTTCGAAAAAAAAAACAATTGATTTTACAAAATTTTGCCGTAGCGCACGTGTGCGACGCCCACTAGCAATGTTTGGCGATGGGGTTGTAAACCATCGATTGGGAAACACTGCCCTAAGCCCATCAAAACTTGTTAGGACGTAAAATTTCAGCATTTTTTTAAATAATTTGTTTTTGAACTTGTTTCAACGTTTCAATTGAAAAAAAAACTCAAAATTTTGGCGTCGGCGAGAGATTTCGCAAATAAAAACACCTAAAAAACTATTGTTTAAAAATAGAATTGATGGATTTCGAGATGATGGCGTTTTCAGTCCGAAGTAAAACTTCCGCAAGTTTTTTTTTCATTTAGAAATACAGGCCAGACGCCCTTCGATTTATGACGTACATCAAGACGTCGTAAATCGAATTTTATCAATTAAAAAATTATAAAATTCTCCACAAAAAAATTACCTTAACAATAGTGTTGAGACGTCGAATCATATTTCGGAACATTTCCTCCTCCTTCGGCGGTATTTGTGAGATCAAACGTCGCATTTGTCCAGTTTTTGGATCTGGTACACGGAACGTGTCACTCAATTGGCAATCCTCATTGATAATCCCCGACCATGGGAACAAATGTAAAATACTAGAAATTTCAAATTCACAAAAATGTCGCCATTAAAAAAAATTGATCAAAATTGCGGGAAATTGTAATTTGATAGCTGCGATCCAACCTCATTACTGCTCAGAAGTGCTCCTAAGTAGTTTATATATGAGTTTGGAATGCAGCTAATGTGAATGAAGTTAATAATAGTAAGCGTTTATATCACAGCGCTATGAACTTCTCATATGCATAAAAAAAATTCACCAAAAATTGGGGATAACTGCTTTAATCTCATATCAAGTATACAAAAAATGTAGGAAATGGAAATTATTGCACTAAATCTTGACATTGTCATCTAAAAAAAGCTGCCAAAATGCAAATTTCTGCGAAATTTATGGGGCAATTACAAAACATTCGCATTTCGACAGGGCGTTTTAAGAAATCATCCTAGCATTTCATGAGCAAACACTATGTAAGACCAAACACTAAACGATTATTAAATTAGTCTCTAATTTTCTAATGGGGGTGCCAAATTCTTTCAAGTAACACAAGAGGTTTTCAAGTGGGCATCGCGACTTAACTGTCAAAAACGATTTTGTGGCCGCGGAAACCATAAAAAAAAGTTGTAATCGAAAATTTCGTAAATTTCTTCGTCGGCATCTGTTGAAAATTTCATAACTCTGTGGTCACAGCCTCCATAAAAAAAATCCGTGACTTTGTGGTCGCAGCGTCCACTTTTCGCCATTTTGTGTTACCAGGGGTGTTTCAACAAAAGTGCGTTGTTTTTTGGATTTCCATTTTCTGCTTCAATTCAACTTTATGACCAATGAATTTCAAATTAAATCAAACCAGGCTTCATTTTCCATCGCTTTTCCTGTTGATTCCCTTCCAAGCACAAACGTTTTACATAAAGCTCAATACAAGGATTATCAATTCAAGTACATAATGTGATAAAATTGAATACGATTTTACTTAACACACGCACATTGAATTATTTGTGCTGCTTTTGTCTGACGTTGTGCTCCTACAATTTTTGTATACTTTCGATTATTATGTATATAATTTTTTATATTTTCTAAATTACAATTTGGGTGTAATAAAAAATTATTTAATCGCAAAAGAGCTTCAATGAATTTCGCTTTAATTATTGTAGAAAAAAAATATTTTAACATTCATTGAAACTCCATTACTCTAACGCTTGTGGATATAAAGTTCATAAATATAAAATTAAAACGCTATCCCAATTAAAAATAAAATAGAAGTCATCTTTCAAGTATGATATTTTCTTTTTGCTTCTCTACAAGTAGATTTTTTTCAGTAAAAAAAAAAAGAAATATAATTGAAAAATTCTAATAGTAAACAATATCGAACCCGTCTTTGTCTGAGGTAACATTTTTAAGGAAATCCTTAACATCTTTATTATCACCCAAATTCGAGTAGTATATTTCTAAATCCTTAATTGTTTTGTGATGGCTGAGTACGTTTCCTTGTCCACCGGCTAAATCTTCCATGTAATTACGTGCATGCATGATTACTTCCGACATTTGTAACTGAAATTTATACAAAAATCATTTGAACACATTTTAATATCGTTGGGTTTATCAAAGGGAATGCAATACTAGTTTTGGTTTATTTTTGTGTTGTTAGGGCCCGCCCTTTTTCAATTAATTATTTCTTAACCTTGTAGGTGTTTTTTTTACGACGGTTTAACTTACAAGTAGTTGAGGACGTCCCAGGGCGGTTAATTTAATTGCTGTAATACCTGTGCCAAAGGTCGCACCTGAAATTAGATAAAAGAGATTTTCGTGTATTAAATTTAAAAGTTTTCGAAATAATGGAGCTAGAGTCGTGAAAATTTATATAGTTGCGTATTTATGAAAAACGTAACTACACAAAATACCAAGGCTAAATTCTTGAATGAGCAAAATCGGACCATTCATTCCCTCCCTTTCCCTCCCCCCCCCTAACTCCCCCCCCCCCCCCCCCTCTACGAACGAAACAGTTTTTTAGAATTTTCTCAGAAAAAATTTAACAAAAAATGACTGATAAGTAACGACTCAATGTTGAGGTTAAGTCGTTTAAAGAATTCAACTCTCATACCCTCCATTAACACTGTAACTGCCACGTCAGTCAAAAAGACCTGAAACCTAATTGTACACAACGGCCACAATGAAAATTATTAGTGTTCGCTGCAACCGCAACGATTTTTTGTAGTTGCACACATTTTATGGTAATAAAATAACATTTAGGTATAATTTTGTTTCAATTTTTTTTTTCTCTTAGTGCCTTTTTGACTGACAACTAAATATTCGAAAAAGTCTTGAAACTGTCGTGGCAGTTATAGTGTTAATAAAAAAAAAACACTTTGTAAACGTTTCTACTACATATGAAGAAATTTCGTTGATGTCACTAAATTGATATCTCTTATTATAAAGAAAATGAAACCGTATTTCCTCAAACCGTAAACAGGAAAAAAACTAAAAACAAATAAAAATTAATTCTGTGATCGATGGAATAAGTTTCTCTGTCGTGTTTGTGGTTTACATGATATTTAATTCGTTTAATCGAATATCATGTCAATTATAAGTAATTTCTTAATTGCATGAAAATATGATATGCAATAAAAGTATGTGAAAACTAATTCACTTCATTCATCATACTTGCATGTGTGTTCAAAAACTTAAAAAAAAACTACCAATCGAGATTTTATTTTTAGCCAATCTAGCATTTTGTAATCTTGTTAAAACCCCGCGCACGGCTCGAGACAGAACTTTAATTGTTTCGAGTTATTTTTTCTATTCCACAACCATAACAAAGAATAAAGAAGTAGAAAAACAGATTTTGTTTTGTTAGGCGAAAGGAAAATTCCTTTCCTCTCTTTTGAAAATCGGACGAGAACGGAGAAAATTCTAATGATTAATGTTTCAGATTGTCGTTGACCACGCGGAATTGCTTGACGTGATTCTTTTCACAGACGATGTGCGAATAAATATTCAGAGTAAATTTAATTTTTTTTTTTCACTTTTCATCATTGGGGATTTTATGTAAATCGGTCAATTGTTAAAAATACCCATTATTCGCATCAGTCAAATGACATAAAAGCAATTTTCTTAATGGCATCACAATGTGGTGAATATTTTTAAATTTTTTTGTACACGTAAACGCAATTTTTGGCATCCTCTGTACTTTCAGTAAATTCAATTTACAGCGCTTTAGACATTTTTATACATTTACTTTTTCTAATGGGCGATTTTAAGTAAAGGAAATAAATTTTTCAACGGTTCACATGTTTCATAATCCCGTTTTGTGACTATTCAAGTTAAAAATAAAGCATGAACTGAAGTTTTTAAATATTTGACCGATGCGTTGTGCCTTTACTCAAACTTAATTATAAATAAATCAAATGCGGGCACGTTTTCTTGAAGTAAAAAAAAAAGTTCTTGCGTAATCTTTAAATTAAGAGAAGAATTTAATATATTATGAATAAAACTAGTAAAAAAATTGTTCAATTCGAACGAAAAAAAAGTCCACCAACTTTAGATTTGCATTTTTGTATTTTTATTGATTCTAAATTTTTCTAAAATGGACTGTCCAATTAAAGCATCTCACTTTTAGGAAGAAGAATCTTCGGCAGTGTGACTAAACCTCAAACGAAAAATTGTGAAAAAGTGCAAAGCGGGGGAGAGGGGGTCCAAAAAGTCAAAATTAGCGTGACTTGTTGATCCTTTAAGCAAGTCGTCTAAGAAGAAAAAAAAACTGCACTGCAGTTTTTCTAAGAAGAAAAAAAGCAGTGCAGTTTTTTTCTTCTGAGACGATTTGCTTAAAGGATCAACAAGATAACAGGCGAGAGGTTTACAAGGAAAAGGTGAGGTTGATTTTACTGAGCGAAAATTTTATTTGGCCACTGATCTGCCCAATAGTGAAGACGGCGCCCAAATCCCATCAGAGGTTCAGAAGATAGCAGGAGAGGGAGATCACTAGGGGGGAAGAGGGGGTTCACACGGAAAAAACTAACTTGTCCAAAGTTGAAAACTGCATTTTTTCAATAGTTAAGGAGTTGGCAGATGAAGGGATGAAAACATTTGGAAACTTTAAGCCAAAGTAGCTCAAAACACACCTCTTATTACTATAGACACTCATTTGAAAATCCCTTGTCGCAAGGAGGTATAATTTGTGCCAAAATCTTTTTTCAATTTTAATAATTTTGGACGAAAATAAGAGCAATTTGCCGTTTTTTTTATAAAATTGGGCGAGTAATTGTTAAGTAATTTTTGTTAAATGAAGAATACAGAAAAAAAACTTATACGATTAGCGACAAAATTTTTGATTGAAAAAAGTGGAGTCACAATTAAAAATTACTCAAAAAAACAAAATTCTGAACTTTAGCGCAAAAAAAGAGAAAATACTAGAAGTGCAATAAACTTCTCTTGATAAAAAAAACATAGTTTGCAAAAAACGTGACTTCCGAGAATGTTGACATTTCTAGAAAAAAAATGCTTGAATCCATCAATGAATAAAAATGTTTTGACGCAATTTTCCCCTCAAATTCATGAGAAATCCGTGTGGAAAAATAATTTTCATTCCAAAGCGTAAAAAGTTATTAACTACAAATTCGATTGGAAAACCCGATTCACAATTACCTGCAACAGCTTCGAGGCATTCAATAAACGTTTCCATATTACGTTCGCAGGTCGCTTCATTCAGGTAGAAGTAGGTTCTAGCGCTATTTACTTTGTAACGTCGATCAGCGAACGTTTTATCAACATGATATTGTGGTAGAGCGTCTGGCGCTTCAACATTATCCCCTAAACTTGATACCGACGCTCTAAAAATTTAAAGATTTTCGATTAGAAAATTGTGTGAATTGTGGTTTTAAGTGTGACTTACTCGACTTCACGCTTTTCGGCTTCTTCCTGCGAGATATCTTCTTCGACGGAATAATCAAGAATTGGCTTAACACCAAATGATCGTAATCTGAAATGTGTTTTAAAATGTTTTTATTTGGGTGTTTGATGTTGGCAATTCTTTATTATTTAAGCAAAAAATAATAGGCCCTATTCCAGAGTCCGATACGAATGGTTCGAATCGTAAACTCAATGTTGTTGTTAGTATTTTATACCAACAACATTGAGTTTACGATCCGAACCATTCGTATCGGATTCTGGAATAGGGCCTAATATGTTTAAAGCAAGTCCTCGAATTACGGTTCAATTAGATTTAAAATTAGTCTTGGTTATATTTTAAAATAGAAATATTTTGAGCCATATTTCAATTGAAATGTAAAATAAATTGCAATTAAAAACACGGAAATTTTGCTTTTTTTTATTCGATAAATTTAACGGAAGGCAACGAGACGACCGACGATAACTGAGGCGACGCATAACGAGGACTGCCTGTTGTTTTAATTATAATAAGGGAAAAATTCATAATTATTGAAATGGAAAAAAGTTAGTGTCGAGTAGAGGAAATGGATTAGTGTTTGAATTCGGGGTCTGTCCATAAAATACGTCACAATAATTTTTGGCATTTCAAACCCCCTCCCCCCTTCGACGCGGCTTTTCTCGATTTTTTTGATGAATTTTTGTACCTCCGTTACACTATTGCATACCCCCTAAAAGTGTGACGTATTTTATGGACGCTTCCTTTTAAACAAGCAAATGTACAATTCTTTGTTTGCGTTAAAACTGATTAAAAATTGATAAACATTTTGTTAGTAAAGATAAACTTCAAAAGTCAACAATCAAGATAAATAAATTTTTATTATTGAACACTGCGAACCTATTTAAAACGTTTGTTTAAGGAAATGTTTGTTTAATCATATTTTTTCTTAACCATTTTATAAGAATACAACAAAGGTTTGGGTATGTACCGATGCCCATGGAGTTTTTTTTTTATAATTTCCAGTCTCTAGCCCAATCCTTTCGTCGGACAGAAAGACAGACAGACAGACGGATAGACAGACGGACAGACAGTCGGACAGACGGACGGACGGACAGACAGACAGACGGACAGGCAGACGGACAGACAGACCGACAGACCGATAGATCGACAGATCGACAGACCGACAGACCGACTGACCGACAGACCGACAGACCGACAGACCGACAGACCGACAGACCGACAGACAGACGGACAGACAGACGGACAGACAGACGGATAGACAGACGGACAGATAGACGGACAGCCAGACAGACAGACAGACGGATAGACAGACGAACAGACGAACAGACGGACAGACAGACAGACCGACAGACAGACGGACAGACTGCTAGGCAGATGGACAGACAGACGGACTTGCGGACAGGCAGTCGGACAGACAGACGGACAGATGGACAGACAGACAGACGGCCTGGCGGACAGACGCACAGACAGACAGACGGACAGACAGACGGACAGACGGACGGACACACAGACAGACGGACAGACGGACAGACGGACGGACACACAGACAGACAGATAGACGGACATGCGAAAATCAAAATCTTTTGTCATCCCTAACACCCTGATGTAGTTCAGGACGAAACCCGTGAACGGCCGAAGCCAAAGCTCATTTGTAATATAATTTTTTTGAGGTTTCTGCATTTTTGGAATCGCATAAATAAACATAAAATTCATAATCTGAAAATGGCGAAAATTTCGTATTTTAGGAGGTCGCCTTTGCGTTTCTTTGTACATAAAAATTAATCTAAAACCGCTTTGTAGGATAAAAATTTCTACAATTCTTAAATCGTTTTGTAACGAAATCACTTTAGATATTTATCCTTTTTAGATCTGAAAAAGGATAGTACTCTCCCTAGACATATATCAGACTGAGGTTGCGGAAGAAGAAGAAACGTAAAACACCGTGTAGGAAAACTTCAAACTTTTTTTTCAAAAGAAATCTGATTGGAATCAAACAATCGAATTGTATTGTTTATCGTTTTTATACCCGTATGGTGAAACCAAAGGGTATATTAACTTTGCCTTACCGTTTGTAACGCCAAGATCCCGTCATCGCACAAAAAAATGAATTACACCAGTGTATTTAGAATGATAAAAATATTTAATTTCTGCATGTCCGTCCGTCTGTCTGTCCGTCTGTCTGTCCGTCTGTCCGTCTGTGGCGCGGATTGCGGGCGCACGGATTGAGCTAGAGACTTGAAAGTTTGCACAGATCCGTTTTTCATAAAATGTGAGGCTAAGTTCGTTAATGGGCAAAAATGGACCATTAGGGGGGGTACCCCCCATACGAACGAAAACGGTTTTTGTGAATATCTCAAAAACGGTGCATCTTATCAAAAAAGTCCAAGAACAAAAGTTATTTAGGATATGATTCTACATAAAACTCCCATACATCAAAATCCGATTGGAATAAATTTTAAAAAATCTTATTGGAAAGTTTGACTTCAAAGTGGAATTTTGGTACAACTGTTCGAATTTTGATACGAATATCACCATACGGGTCTCCAATGATTGCCAGATTGGCAATTATAGCTTTTGTTATGTTTACAATTGATTTTTTATAATTTTGAAAAGTTATGTCAAAACGTGTATGAAAATAAAAAAAGGTATGATTAAATTGCGTCTTTATATATTTTTAGATTTTATAGACCATTTTCGCGGAAAATCGGCCAAATCAGACATCCTACCCCTTTCCCCTCTTCCCTTTTTTTGACACTAATAAGTTAAAATTTAAAATTTTCGTAAATTTGAAATCGTGTTTCAATATAAATTTTCTTTTGTCAATTTCGGTATAAAACCGTAAAAAATATCAACCCTTAAAATGATTTTACTTTTATATAATGTCAATTTCTTAAGCAACTTCAGAACATAATTTTGGTATTATATCAAATACAAAGTTAATTAAAATGATATCAAAAATTCACATGAAAAATAAATAAATAAAACCGTGCCTTGAATTTGAATCTGAAAACAATGTAGCATTCGATGTAATTTAAATAAAGGCAGGTATAAACTCTGCCTACAGACATTCGCAGTTCAATGTACGCTGAGGATGAAAATTCAAACACACAGGAAAATTCCCCAAAGAGTTTTCCCTTAATTGAATCATTCTTTCCATAACAAAATTCATCGAGTGTAAAACATCGTCTATAGTACATCATAAAAACAACCTTGAACGTCTGTAGGCAGCTTAATATTTACAAAATTTGAATTAAATCAAAATCGAAATGGGGAAATAAAACTTGATAAAATTTAAAAAAATATTATATGAAATTAAAAAATAAATAAAATTTAACGAAAATTTCAATCATGCAAAAATGATGAAAAAAAACAAGCAAATCCTTGCGAGCAAACAAAAACGAAATCAATTACAAAATAAAACCTTTCTAATGTTGGAACAATTTTGAATCGATCCTCTCCAGCAACAAAATGTCCATAAAATGTTGATTTCATGGAAAACTCAAAAAGTTTTCCACCCAAAATCGCTTTCGTGAGTTTCATTATCTTCCATTCAAAACGGACGTTGTTTTTTAAATTTTTTTTTTGAAGTGCAATTTCAAACAGTGATCAAATAAAATGTTTTAGGTAAAAAAAAGAGTCCACATCACCAGATTTTGCATAAAAATAAAATTCACAACAGCAAAAATAAAGTTTACCAAAAGTACCCAAAGTGGAAAATTGCGGAGTGTTTTTTTTTTACAAAGCGCACCAAATAATCAATATTTATAACATCACAACAGTCATTTGTCATTATTTATATCGTGTGTATTTATAGAAGTTTATTTTTCAATTTATTTATATTTTGTACAGTTTTTTCGTAATATTTTTTTTTTAAATTCGTTTATTTTTGGATATTTTTAATCAGGTTGGTTTTTCGACAGGTTTTTTGGTTGTGGCAGGATAAAAAAAACAATTAGGTGAAAATATGAAAAGAAAAAAAAAAGAAAAACGATTAAAAATTGTGATAATATTAAATGATAGTTACCTTTCTAGTGTTGGAATAATTTTTATTTGATCTTCACCAGCTACAAAATGACCGTAAAATGTCCATTTCATAACAGCTGTAAACAGACGAGTACCAAGTATTGTTTGTGCCCATTTCATAAGCTGAATATTATTATGTTTTTGTTTTTATTTTGTTTCATTTTCATATTATTTTTTGTTTTGGTTTGGAAAAAAGAAAGAATAAAATTGTCTATTAAAAAATCGATTCTTAAATCATGCAAAAAATTGGTTTTTTTTTTGGTTGTTGTTTGATTTTATTGAAAGATTTTAGCTGAGAATTTAATAAATCTTTTGTCTTTTAGTTTTTTACTGATGAATAATTGCTTCGCTTTTCTTGTGATAAATGGATTTTCTTTGTGAAATAGGAAAATTTCCGAGAGAAATCTCGGAATTCGTGGAAATCGTGGGGAAAATTAAAGGATTCTGGAAAATCGATATAGAATTTGGTTCAATAGCGTAAAAAGCAAATAATGTAAATGAGGATGATAGGTAATTGTTTTCAAATGCATTGTCCAGGTGTCCTAAAATTTACGACGTTTTTGAAGGTGTCAAAAGCATATCGAGGCGTCTTAAACCCATGGACGCCGGTATTCACTGTATTTACTAGAAGGCAGAACGAGAGTATAATTTACTAGCTTGCATACCCGTCGTTGCCGGGTTAAGTTTTTGGTAGAAGTTTTAGAATACGAAGAAAACCGGAAAGAACCTAAAAACTTTTGAGAAAAATCTTATCGTCGGCTAAAAGTGAAATTTTGCTAAGTCCATTTGCTATAATTTTCCAGAAGAACAATGAAAATCTTGTTAAATCGTTTTAATTCTCTTTCAATAACACTGAGTTTTCTTTAAATAAGAAAAATTGGGCTCAGTTTTCTTTAAATGAGACTCTGTTTTCTTTAAATGAAAATTAAAATGATTTAACAAGGTTTTTTATTGCTCTTCTGTCAAATTTTGTATAATGGACTTAGCACAATTTCACTTTTAGCCGACGTTGCGAATTAGTCTAACACCGGATTCGTGATCAGCGACCCCGAAAACCCCCGAGTCAGACTTTTCAGCCTCCTATAAACAGGATTCATGGTGAGAATCACGGTTTAAAAACACCCAAACCCCCTTTACCGCCCGTTTACCCCCTTAGCGGTAAAATTTCGGAAACCCCCGCCTTAGTGAGCGTCTACGTGATGGTTGTGACATACTGTGAAAGTTTCAAGTTTCAGGGGTCAGTCAGTCAGTCAGTCAATCAGTCAATCAGGTTAAACGATTTTATAAGGGCAAACCATCGTTTCATTAAATTCATTTTACAGAGAGAGCTTTGATATTTATTCATTACTAGCTTGCATACCCGTCGTTGCCGGGTTAAGTTTTTTGTCTAAGTTTTTGAATACGAAGAACTTAAAAACTTTTTAAAGGGTCTATGTTGGGGCTGGACCCCCGACGAACATCTATGCCAAATTTCAGGCCAACCAGTTCAGTAGTTTCCCCGCGAAAGAGTAACATAGCGCAAAAACTAAGTTTCGAAATCACTTTACCCCCTCCCCTTACTCCCCTGACCCCTCGCGCTACTTTTCCGTATGCCTATGTTGGAACCAGAACTACCACAGGCACTCATGCCAAATTTCAAGTCAATCGGTTCGGCCGTTTTTGCGTGAAAGAGGAACAGACAGACAGACAGCAGCATTGGGAGCTGCACGAGCTGACCTTAGATAGGTTAACTCTGACCGCTAGCTGGCTTACAGACACCTCTGTAAGGTCAGAGTTAACCTGACAAAAAGTTGACCTGGACATTTTTCTGAGTGTATATTAAATAATTTTACATGATTGTTCCATACATCAAAATCCCGTCTTTTCTTTCATTTCTTTCTTTCATTTGTCTGTCCTGATTTAGAATATTTGGCAATTGCCACCCGGCAATTGTAGTTTTCCTATAAAAAGTCTACATTTTGCTAAACATTTTTTATTTTTTCAAATTTTATATCCCTGTATTTTTCAAACTGCCGAACATTTAAAATATTCTTCTTTTCACACAAATGACTAATTGCTCAATCTGAAAAATGGTGTCTCGTGATCGAAAACTCAATCAAACCTATTGGCAAGTTTGTCAAATAAATAGAAAGTGAGTTTTTTTTCAAACTATATTTAACCCTTTGAGTGTTCTTGAAGACAGCAGCTGCGAATCTTAAATACAAATTAGACATTTTGCCAACAATTTTGAGTTGACATGGCGTAAATCAAGTTAATTATAGATTTTAAATGAAAAATGTCCAACGCAATGACTAAAACACGCTTTCAATATAATTTACAGGTACAAATGAAGGAACAACATAGAGAAATATCACTTCTTTATGGAAATAATCAAAGGTTTACACAAAAAGACGTCTGTCTCAGGTAAATTCAACGATTAGCATAACGATCTTAAATTCAAATACAAGCAAAAATTGCCGGTAGCTTCCAAAAAGAGTAAAAATTTAAATACACAAGAATTGTTCGTACTGAAAAGTCAACTTACACAATATTAAGAAAAATAAATACCGGCCATCATAATAAAATTGACCTCGTGTTAGATCTGGAAAATCAAAACATATTTGGAAAATTAAAGTTTTATAGAGAAAATTTGTGAGAAAATTGAAATAGAAAAATTTCAAACGGCCACACGATTAAACTTGGCGCGGGTTTTTTTCCTATGATTAACGAACAAACCATGCGCCAAACGGTGGAGCTCTTCTCCCTCTGCATTTTAGCATTAACTTAAATAATGAACGCCGCCACATGCACGTGACAATCTTTTGATGGAAATTTTCGCCAATAAAGATATTTTTCTTTTATAATTTTAAATTTTATTTACGGAGAGAATCAAAAAATATTTTAATATTACCACAAGAGCCTTTATGTAAATAAAATATTTTATGTGAACAGCACCTGACTTTCTTATACAAAATCCACAGAGCTTCTATAGAACAGAGGTTAAAATCAACACTGAGCGACAAAAATATGGCGTCAAATATGGGACTTTATCATTAGCACAAGCAGAAAAAAGCTTTCGTAAAGCTTTCGAGCTAATCATAAAATCCCATATTTCACGCCATATTTTTGTCGCTCAGTGTGATTTTAACCTCTGTTCTATAGAAGCTCTGTGCAAAATCTACGTGTTTGCGCAAAGTTACGTTTCTGAATTTTTATTTTTTTTTATTTTACAATATCTGAAATATTTCGATAACGGTAAGATAAATCGATTTACGGGAAATGCTAAATTTGTAGATAATTTTAATATTTTTAATTCTTCCTTTAAAGATTTTTTCGAAAAAACCGTTAGTTTTCAAGCAATTTCGTAAACGTCTAATTTTTTACTTGTAATAAAAATAACTCAATAATGGTAAAAGGTAGCCGATAGCGATATGGGACAAAATGGTGGGAATAGTTATTCTCTTCAATTCGTTTCTTATATTGAACTACCATAAGACTGTTAGTTTTCGAGATAATCGCAAAAAACTTTTTTTTTTAAATAACGGAACATCTTTACAATGGTTCGAGATACCGAGTTATAGTAAAAGACAAACGTCTAGCATATTTCATTGTCTCCAACTTCTGTCATACAAAAGACTATCGAAAAGAGCGTAGTTTCGAAAAAAAAATTACGAAAAACGAAATTGCGACTTTTTTCGAGGTTACTTCCGGTTAACGGATTTTCACCAAAAGTTGATAAGATCGTCCCACTACCGGACCGGACCGACCACTGCTGTTATTTTCATGGCTAAATTTCATGGCTCTAGCTTTAATAATTTTTGAGAAATCTTATATACAGACTGACAGACTGACAAACAAACAGACAGACAAACTGGCAGACAGAGTGACAAACTGACAGCTTAACAGACTGACTGACAGACATACAGACTGACAGAAAGATATTTTTGTAAAAATGCTCCAATCGACTCAGGAATGCTCGGAAAATGTTTTTTTATGCGAAATCAAGAGGTCGATAGTTTTCATGAATCCAATACTTTTTTTATGCTTCGTATAAGAAAGTAAATAAAAGATTTCTTGCCTTAAACTTGATTTTGTTTTCAATCTCATTAAGTTATAATAAATCCCGGTTTCAACCGGTTTCAGATAATTGTTGTGCAACACCCAAAATATAAATATTTAAATTATCAAACTGAAATAAAATTCCCACTCGAACTTGTCTTCAGTATGGCGATTTTTTATATTGAGTCATCTAAAATACAGTCGAACCTTGATAAGTCGAACGTCAGTACTTTCGAATCCTTGATAAGTAGATTTTTTTCATTTTCCTGGGGGGCCAGGGGGTTTGTGACCAAAGCAGTGATATTTTTAAGTATTTTATTTTCTTGATCCACCCCTTGTTTACGCTACTGCCTATAGCTAATACGGAAACCAAGGGGGTGGGTGGGGGGGGGGGGGGTTTTGGATGGCAGAATTTTTATCTAAATGAAAGTTTTTTTAACATCTGCCTGCGCCGCATTTTTTCTGTTATTTTTGCTTACACAGCATGTTTTACTTGCGAAAAACCGCGATTCAAAATGCCATTTGTCACAAAGATTTCCAGATTCCAACCATTCTGAACCCGGCACAAACTTTCATCGATATTTCGGTCGCTGCAGCGGTAAATTTCCGCATATTTTTCGCAATGAGAATATCGAAAGCCCAATTCAGACCAAAGCCCAATTCAAACTAAACCCCATTTCAGACTAAAGCCCAATTCAGACTAAAGCCCAATTCAGACTAAAGCCCAATTCAGACTAAAGCCCAATTCAGACTAAAGCCCAAATCAGACTAAAGCCCAAATCAGACTAAAGCCCAAATCAGACTAAAGCCCAAATCAGACTAAAGCCCAAATCAGACTAAAGCCCAAATCAGACCAACGATTGCGATTACGATTACGATTGAAGCTTCTCTGCCAATTAGATCACAGCTTTCAACGATAGGAAAATGAAAGCTTTGTTCTCATTAGTCGAGGAAGCTCAATCGTAATCGTAATCGTTAGTCTGAATTGGGCTTAAAATCGGCTCTTTATTCTATAAGGCTGACCGCATATAGAAAACACCAACTAGTTTCACTTCAAGCCTTCCAAACCATAAATTAGATTCGGAATTTGTAAGGTTCTGCTATCCATCAAGTGTAGAAGCCTCATTCAAAGACTTTAGGACCAAAAGGTATAGCCATTACTAGTAATTTTGATGGCGTGCAACGTAGAGATCAGGACCTCGCAAAAATAGAGACCTCGAGTTTTTTGCGAGTCTCCAAAGATCAGTTCACCAAAAAAAAGTCTTGAAAATCTCGGTCTCCCAAAAGAGATTTAAAATTTTTGCATTTAAAGTTTGTAAGGCCCACAAAAATTAGCGGAAGGAGGGGGGGATTTTGGATAACAGAGGTTTACCACCTCAGCCAGGCTGCCAACTTCAAAGCAAGTTATTTCATGGTCAGATCTTTCTCGTACCTGCTAAAAATAACCAAAAATTCATAAACTCCCCGAATAGTCATAAAATCCGCTCTTCATACATTGTGCTCGCGTTGCATTCGAGCTCCAGATTTTGAGGGGATTTTCTAAAATTACCCGTCGACCTTGATAAGTTTTTTCTGCTAGTTGAAAATTAAGTCGATCGGCTTGCATTCGCAACTTCATCATAGCCAACAAATTAGTAACAATTTTAGTTTTTTTTTAGTTTACCTCTACTACTTTGTATCCCCCTTCGAGCTCGTTCTCGTATTCAGACCGACAGTAATTTACGTATCACAATAATTTGGGCTAATGTGCTCTGACCCAGTGACTTGTGACGAGGGGGTAATTCACTTCCACCTCTCTTTATTCTAAACGCGATATAAAATTACAATGAAATCAGCGGACTTTTGAGCACAAGCCGTCACGAGCTTCAGATTGCTGACATAATTCCGTCTCGTGCCGGAAATTTTGGCCGATCACGCTTTCTGCGATTTGCTCAAATTTGGCAAATTTTGTAAGATGCAAGAAGAAGTTAAATTTCTTTTAGGAGAGGGAGTGTAAAGTCAAAAGTGTTTTTAAAACCACTAAATTTTTTATCAAAAATTTTATCTATTTTTCTTAAACCATAAACCCTTTTGAGATTTAAAAAAACATTTCTTAGATAACAAATCTCATAGCAAAGTGACGAAAAATTCGCCGCCGGCAACATGACCGAGAAATGCTTCCAATTGTGAATAACGCCGAAGGCTGGTGACGTTGGCCGGGTGGACGGTGCGGTTCTTGGAAAAGTTTTATAGTCAAAATTTGATGCTAATTTCGGGTTTGTTGCTGAGCGAGATGCTGTATTTTTTTCATTTTTTCAGCTCTTGTTGATGCAATAATGGACTTTATTGTTACTTATTGAATTTTATGGACTTGAATAATTCTTCAGTTCGCAAATTTCTCTTAGCGGCTGTTTTTTTTGACACTGCGTCAAGTCAAGATCAGATGATCTGAAAAAGCAGATAAATAACGTGTGCAGAATAAAGAATTTTTTTCGGTGGCTATTTTTTCAATTTCTTTTTTGGACACGGTACAAAAATTTGCTAATGAGTTCTGCTGTTATTTGAAATTGCTTAATGTATGTCTATTGCAATTAAACGCCTGAAATAAAATAGAACAAAATGATGTTGTGGCTAAGAGATAGAATATTTAGCAGATTTTAGATCGATGATTAGATTTGGGATTTTGAATTATTTTTGATTTAAATGCGACTTAACTAAGCATTATTTGTAACCAATTTGAAGATTTTGTAATACAAATTATTTTTATTGTAACACTGAGGTTAATAAATTCCTGAGTTGTTATTCGGCATTAAAGTGTCTTTCCCTAAAATCTGGCTGACACTATAAAAAAAATTTAAATGGACAAATTTTACCGGTTCCCCCTTGGATACTTTCCTTAAGAAGTACATCAAAATACCAGCCCAATCGATCGAGTGGCTTTCGCTGGATCCGCTCCTGGCATTAAGAAGTCTGTAAGGACAAGGGAAGGTCTTTTTAGGATAACACAATTATCCTTTTTCCAAAAATTTTCGGAAAAGAATCTCCGAAAAATTTTGGAAAAAGGATAATTGTGTAACCCTAAAAAGACCTTCCCTTGTCCTTACAGGAGGTTCTCGGGATTGCTGAATCCGGTTCTAGAGGTAAAAAGTCCGTAAAAATATCTCAAAGGCATCAAGGATATTATATTCGATAACACACTCAGAAAAATGTCCAGGTCAACTTTTTGTCAGGTTAACTCTGACCTTACAGAGGTGTCTGTAAGCCAGCTAGCGGTCAGAGTTAACCTATCTAAGGTCAACTCGTGCAGCTCCCAATGCCCTACTTCACCTGCTGGTGGCTTAATTTCAGAATTTCTCCGACCACAGGTCAACTCAGTTTTACTTGCCCACATGCAGGCGAACGCGCGCCTGCCCGAGGCCAATTACGCCGTATGTAGGTCGTCGAGTTAGCCTCCATTTTTCTGAGTGCAAAAAGGTATAATCAAGCGTGGTTTCGTCGTCATTTGGATTTTTAGTCATACAAATCAAATACAAAATGACTAAAAACGATAAAACAAAAACTAAAAAGGTAAAAATAATTTTTAAAAAAGGTAAAAATATTTTTTTGGCTCTGTGTATCAAAAAAAAAGCGAGATAAATATTTATCTTATTTTTCATGCTTTCATCTCGCTTTTATTTCTGATGCACAGTACCAAAAAAAATATTGTTTCCTTTTTAGTGATTTTTTTTAAAATTAAAGCTTTTTACGTTAAAAAATGTTTAAAAATAGTGATTCGGTTATAGCAGCAGGTTATTTGTCCCTTACATCTTTAGTGACGAGAAAACGCCGTCGACCTGACGAAACGAATAAATTTCCGCCGCTTTTTTATCAAAAATTGCGTATTTTTTGTGAAAGAATGGTACATTATGTTCTATTCAAAATATTGTCCATCGCTTGCCACTACTTTTTCCCATCTTTCTAGCAGCATAACGCGTCGGAAAAATGTTTGATCTTTTGAGGCTATCCACGAATCCACCCAATTTTTGGCTTTTTCGTAAGAACGGAAGTGCTGCTCAGCTAGGCCATGTATTATCGATCTGAACAAGTGGTAGTCGGAAGGGGCGATGTCTGGAGAATACACCGAGTGGGGTAGGTCTTCCAAATTCAGTGTCTCCAGGTAGGTTTTGACCGGCGACGTAACATGTGGACGAGCATTATCGTGTAGGAATAACTTTGTCGTGTCTGGAGTAGAAGTGGGCGCGCTTTTCCTTAAGTGCTCAACCCAATCTCATCAATTGTGTTCGGTAGACAGCCCCAGCAATGCTTTCGTTCGGTTTGTTTTTTTTTCATTCGGTAAATTAAGAGTTCCCGCAAATGACGCTTATTCGGCTCAAAACACGACATTTTCGCACACAAAAGACTAAATTATACTGCTAAAAATTCACTAATATTTCAAGGTTATGTTTGCGACAGGTGTCAAACCTTACGATAATGACGTTTTACATCTGACAATTTTAACCATAACTTACTGGTGTGCCAACTTTTGTCAAACGGCGGAAACTTATTTGTACACCCAATAATTTTAGATACATTTAAATCAAGTGCAAGACATTTATTTTAAAGAACATGCATTTAAAATGAATGGTTTAGTGTTTGTTTTTAGTGTTTTTTTTTTCTTTTAATTCGAATAAAATTTTGGAGTATCTTTGAATTGATTTTGGAGTATAAGTGAAAATTAGTTAAATCGAATAACGGGAGTTAATTATACTTCCTGACCGATTTCCCTCAGTGTCCGCAAACAGGGGAAGTGCTCGGAAACAGAACTTTCACAATAATGGATCAATTGGCAAAACAAAACAATAAAAACGACAAGTTTATAGAAAACTTAAATCATTGCCAAGTACAAAATCTTCACTTTCCAATCTTTCATTATTCATTTATTACATAATTTCCAATCTGTAAAACCTACCTAAGAATTCTAAGACTTCCAATTAGTTTTTTTTTTGTTACGCAATTTCTTGTAACCGTTCGGTTTTTTCTTCGTCATTGGCAAGAAAAGAGCAAAAAACAACATTGAAATCATCAATCTGAATAATTGTTTCATATTATGCCAATGTTTTAGATCAATTCTCGTATTTCAAAGCAAATGTTGCTTTCTGCCATTTAATAATATTACAGACTTTTCCCCCTGTTTTTCTCTCATATCCGATGAATACCTCCAACCGAAATGAATTCTATGTTCGGATAATCGCGACCACTAACATACAGTCATCAAACATTGTTAGTCACGTGCGCATATTTCCATTGTAAAGGCGGGATCTAGAATAGCAAGAAAAAAAATTTATCCCATATGTTGGACATTGGACTGAATTTTGCGCTGTGCGCAAACATCGCAGGCGGAATTTCGTGTCTTCAAAGACGGTTTTTTTTGCTTCATGAGATCGAAGAAGAGACAAACCGAAATAGCTTAAAAAATTATTAACAGCCAAGCTAGATTGTGTGTAGGTAGTTTAAGCTAATCGTCTCTACCGGTACGGAGGGTAATGACCTGGAAGTATTATCCAAATTGCTCCGATTTGAAGGTATTTTTGTGATCCATAGAGCTTAAAGGGCTACTGCGCATTTGTTATTAATAAAAACTAATTTTTTGAATTTATCAGTCGAAAAATAACTGGTTTTGGGCGATTTTAAGCCATAAAATTCCTGGAACACTGAAAGTTTTCTTCCACAGACTAATTTTTTTAATTTTGGATAAAAATTGTGGTTCTGGGGGGTAAATCGAGTGAGTATGGTGGGTGTGGAGAAAAAATAGGCAAACATAGTGGGGGGAGAGAGGATTTGTGAAATGGTGGTGGAGAGAGGATTTGTCAAATGGTGGGGGGAGAGGGGATTTGTCAAATCCAAAAAAATTTGGGGGTGAATCGTGCACATTTGGTGAATGTGATGACAAACCAGGCAAATCCAATGGATGTAAGACAAAAACTAGACCACTCCAGTAAAAGTGGAGGCAAATGCCACCACTTATCCCTTTCGCTTTCGATTAAAATTCGCACTTGCTAAGTATTTTTTACCAAAAAATCCCACAATTGCAAACGTGATTCAAATTTATTGCCAAATTCTACAGTCTCGCCCGTGAAAATTGAAAAGCGAAAGCCACTAAACGGTAAAAATAAACTGCAAGTACCTCGACTTAAAAAAAACATGCGCAAAGAGGTAAATTTTGGCTCTCATCCGCTTAAATCCGGTAATATTTCTATGTGAATCTAAGTGTAATGTAAATCCAACGCAAACCACAAAATTTATAAACGCAATTCGCTGTATTTGCATAGAGCGTGGCAGAGGAAGAAGGTGTACCTCCATTGCCCATCCTAAGCTCTAGCCATACCGCAATTCTAAGAATAGACAAAAAAGTAGCGAACGTGTTGTGTAAGACGTTTCAGACTAAGATTCAGATTCAGATTTTTTTTCACATTTGGATACCGAATAGAATAAGACGGATGGTGTTTGAGTTTTTTCTTCTCATCGTTTACTCGTAAAAACGTCTGATTTGTAGCTGTGGAAGCAACATTCGTCACCGTCGGTTGATTGTTGCAAAAAAAACGCCACATCCAGCTAAAAACTAAAGAACACATTGAATTTTTTTTTTAATTTTGCATCCCAATTTTTTAGTCCACGTCATCTCAGGGGCTCGAATATTTGCGCCGTAATAAAAATCATTTTTGACAGCATTTTTTCTAGTCTAATTCATGAAAAATTCGATCATTTGGTATTTTATATAAAAAACCAGACGACTAAACAAAGGAAATAATAATTTATTAGAATTTTTGGTATATTTGTTCTGTTATACTCAAGAATTTCCACTAATTTCTATTTGTCATAAATATTGCTATTTTTAGACAAAACAATTTCTGATAAAACTTACTTTCTTGAAGAAAATTAGGGAATTCTAAGAAAAAGCGTATTCGAGAGTTAAATTTTGTGAATTAAAGATTTGATAAAAAAATTTCCGGTTAAGCACTGATTTTTATCAAAATTTGGCGTCAAAATGTGTCATGGATATAATTTCAAAATCGGTTTATTTTTATGCTAAAGCGATTATCGTGATTCTTTTAAAAAACAATCATTCAGATTGATTATTTCAGTGTTTTTACTTTCTTATACGAAGTATAATAAAGTATTGTAATCATAAAAAGTGTCGACCTCCTAATTTTGCCTGAAAATCATTTCCCAAGAACTCCTGAGTCGATTGGAGCATTATTACAAAAATGTCTGTCAGTCTGTGTACCTACAAGATTCCTTAAAACCTAATAGAGCTAGAGCCATGAAATTTTACAGGCGTGTTTGGTCCTGGAATGTAACTATCCTTTCCTGGAAGTATTATCCAAATTGCTCAGCTTTAAAGGTATTTTTGTGATCCATAGAGCTTGAAGGGCTACTGCGCATTTGTTATGATTAAAAACTAATTTTTTGAATTTATCAGTCGAAAAATAACTGGTTTTTGCGATTTTAAGGGATAAAACTCCTGCAACAAGTTTTGGTGGAAATCCGTTAACCGGAAGAAATCAAAATGGCGGCTTTTTAAGAACACCAATTTCGTGGTTTTGTAGTTTGCTCCGAAACTGAGCGTTTTTCATTAGTTTTGTGTCTGACAAAAGTTGAGTACAGTGACATTTCCAACACTTTTGTCTTTTACTAGAACTCGATATCTCCAACCGGTATCAAAAGATGATCTTGAAAAACGGGTTTTTGGTTGTTCAATTATGGCTTTTCTTGGGTAATTTGGGGCCGGTGAATCCGAATCTGCCAGTTTTTTTTCTGAAACTCTCACCTATTTCCGCTACCGTGTACAAACAGCTTAAGAGTCGATCTAATTTTTGTTTGTTTGTTTTTATTACTTATTTGTTTGATTTTTTGTTTTATGAAAATGAATTAAACACAGTGAAATCTATTTTAAATCGCTCAAGATGTTCGCTTATGTCCACCCTCCCTCGGTTCTCTTTTTATTCCAGCAAAATATGGTTACCCTAGCTCTGGCCTCTCTACTGTTTACGTTATCGGGACCCTACTGTATTTCACTTTTTAATAAATCACGTACAATTTTATGCAATAACCAAAAAAAATGTTATGTAACTTTGACATGTAATGCAATAAGAAGAGCAGGAATTCTCATAAATATCTCCACCAGAAAACTTTTTCGACATTCCCCGTCAGAAGTTTGAATAATCCATGGAGTCTTTCTTATTTGTGCTGCAAATTGGCTCAAGAAATCAATAAAAAAAATCTACTAGACAAGAAAGAAAAAGGTTACATAATTCGTCGCCCATAACAGCCAAAAAATTGGATATAATGTAATATAAGCATTTTCTGTCAAATAGCATTCAATATTGGTGGAAAAAACGTCAAAATATCCCAAATGAGGATATTTAGAAAATTACAGAAGCCGCTAATATCAAATTTCCATTAAAAACCATTGAGAGACGAGTATTTTCAAGTTTCATGCACAAAAAAAATCCACCGAACTGAAATAAAGCAATAAATGTCTCAATTTTTTATGCGAAAAACTTTATTGAAATGCAATAAATTCAATTTCATGGATAAGATATCGCCATTGGCTTGGCAGTCAGTTGAGTAATAAAGCGGCTAAAATGACGACATGAAGAGTAGACAATCGATATGAGAATCCTTCAAATGATTGCATAACTTGTGGCGCAGGTTATTGCCACGAAAAAGTGAATTGTGTTTTAAATAAACGGGAATTGATTTTTTTAGTTCTTCGCTTTGCTACCAAAATAGCCTAATGGCTCTTGTAATACTTGTAAAATGGGGACGAAATTTTCTAAAGGGAAAATCTAATTTCAATGGGAAATTGCATACTTTTAGACGATGTCCGTTGAGCTATTTTTAGGCGAAAAACGTCCTTAACGAAGAAAATGGGGATTTTAATTAAGTACAAAATTATCCACGTCGTTGGTCAAACAAATTAGATAAATGTTAGCGCCTGGGATTCGTAAGGATTCCCAGTAGGCGCCTCACTCTCGAGACGGTCAAATGTTCTTATTTTTTTTTTTAAATAAGAACATTTTACGACGTTTTATTTTAATCGATTTTCATGAATGCGAAATTTTTCATAAGCAATGGGTTTTTGGAATTATCATAAACTAACATCTCACGATTTATTAGAAAGTCGCTCCGAATGAATCCATATTTTATTATCCATTCGTCAAATCGGTCATTATGATGTCTTTTTTGATTATTGCATGGATGATAATTTCATATCTAATTGATTGGCAAGCAACGATTTAATAAAACACCCAAACAAAATATGATATTCTAATTGCTTTCAAAGTCATTAACCGAATATTCATTTTCATTGGAGACAGAAGGCCAAGATATCAAACACGAAGGTTTTTTGCTTTGGTATAGCGAATCCAACAAACGTCACATCTTCAGACATCCGTCAAATTCATTTCGCATGGGTTTTCCGTACGTCTCTTGGGGATCATCGCCATCGACAAGCCTCCGTTGGGGAGGCGCGCCTTTTTCGCTGGGCATGTGCAGAATGTCGATTGGACGAATTTCGGGGTTACCAAATTGTTATAATTTGACCAGTTTTTCGTAAGTATGATTACGTAAGGTCAGATGCGTGAAACTGAAGGGGTGGGAAATTAACCCTTTAGCGTCTAGACCTTTTCAACGATGAAATTTTCATGAAGTAGTTTTCCTGTTCGTTAAGAAACAAAACAAAAAAATCATTTTTTGTTGCGGGTTACCTAATGCACAAGAGAAACTTTTGGATATCTCATAACCGTACTCAAAGCTATCGCAAGCAAGATAATTAAATGACAAGCTCCCAAAAAAGACGGTAGTACACACTATACGATCATACTAATATATAAAAATGAGTTGGCGTCTGTCTGTCTGTATGTTCCTCTTTCACGCAAAAACGGCTGAACCGATTGACTTGAAATTTGGCATAGATGTTCGTCGGGGGTCCAGCCCCAACATAGACCCATTAAAAAGTAGCCCGAGAGGTGGGGGAGTAAGGGCAGGGGGTAAAGTGATCTCGAAACTTAGCTCTTCCTGAAGAAACTTAACCCGGCAACGACGGGTATGCAAGGTAGTGGTAAATAAATTTATCTACCTACGAGGGCAGGTTGGAAAGTAATCGACCTAGATAAGAGATAGCCTTGCGATATTTTTTTCGTAGATACTATCCGTCAAATGACTTGTCAACTTTTTACAAAAATGAATAAAATCAAATTTCGTGCAATGATCAAATACTTGTTTTTGAAAAAGAAAACGAATGATGAAATCAACGCCGAATTGAACGCTGTTTATCTCTGCTCCTTCTCTGCACCTTCGATATCAACAATAAAATATTCTCCTGACGAATCGAACCTGAAATGGGTCAAGGTGAGTTTGTCGGCCTACAACATCTCGGCAACAGTACTTTGCGACCCGCATACTGTCATTCACATCGAATACCTCGAATAAGTGCAGAACGATCACCGGCATATATTGTGCAGAGCTTTGGTATTGATTCGACGCCGATTTACATGACAGATTTTTTTTTTGTGGTGAAACCGGCCCTTAATCAAATATATTTTATAAATTTACTGTAAATTGTGTAAGAAAATCATGTGTTGTTCTCATAAGACATTTTTTCGAAAAAAAAAATACATTTAAAAAAACATAAGAAAAGTTACAATTGCCAGGGGCCAATCGTCAAGTACTCTATATGAGAACAGACAAAATTTTTATTTAAAAAAATCCATTTGTATGGGAGAGGGGTGAAATATCGGTCCGACTGGATTTTGATGTAAGGAACGGTTATGTAAAATCATATTCTAAACACATTTCATCTTTATAAATCTTTCGATACCATGCACCGTTTTCGAGAAAATAGAAAAAAAAAGTATTCCGTTTACAGTGGTCCGATTGGATTTTGGTGTATGGATGACTTATCCTATTTTAAACACATTTTACCTTTATAAATTTTTCAATATTACTCACCGTTTTCGAGAAAATTGCAAAAAACTTTTTCGTTTGTAAGGGCGAGGAAGGAAGGAATGGTCCAATTTTGCTCGTTCAAGAACTTAGCCTAGCCAATTATGAAGAACGCAACTATACAAAATTTGAAGTCTCTCGCTCAATCCTTTCGAGTAGTGCGAGAAGCTAACTTAAACGGAGGTCAAGATTTAATAGATATGACAAATGTTGTAATTCATCCATGGTTTGCAATCCATGTAAAAACTTTATAGGTGCGAAGCAGGGAAGAAGTTGTTATGAAACCTCAATTGAGGAGGTCGAGGCTCTTCGAGAGCTGTAGCGCCGAGGATGATGATGATGATGCTAGATTCATTTTATCCGAAACTTGGAATCCGGTTCTACTGTTAATTAAAAGTTTAAATCATAGAAGATACCGTAAGTGTCGTCTGTCAAAAAAATAGTTTCTCCGAACCGTTAAACTGGGCCAATCTAGGGAGCAATCCAACGTTTTGATGCCTGGCTTCAATCTTCCAGCGACCAAGGATAGAACGTGATCTGCCCGAAACGTCTCGGTTCAATAAAGTAAGGAAATTTATTATTTTTAATGCGATCTAAATTGAAAAAATTAAAATTGATAAAAGCTTAAAAAAAAATTGAAATTTAAGGAAGTTTTGTATATTTTTGTCAACTTTCACCTTTCACGCCAAAGTTCAATGTGATTGCAAGGATTCTCACGAGACCATGCGATTCCCCACCTGGATATTGAAATTTCCCGTCAATTATTACTAAAATGTTGCCTTTGAAAACGCTATTAACCTAACCTTGGTCACAGCGAATCCCATTGGCAACCCTACACCAACGGCTTTTTCCAAAAGCGGAACGCAAAGAAAACGCAAAAAAATTGGCCAAAAGATTCCTCTTCCATATTCAGAGCGCTAATGCAGGTATTATATTTTTTTGCTGGTACCAAATGCCTATACCTCTTGGAATACAAATATCTATCCGTTCTGTACACATAATTCCGGCAGATACACAGCAAATACGTATGTAGAGCTCGTCGTATGTAATTAGATAAGTGGCAACCACCTCATGGATTTAGTCAGACGACGACGAGGCCATGCGATTCTAGAAGAGGAATCCGACCATGCTTGCTGCCGATTCGATTGTGTGCCCTTCGGCTGGAATTCGCGGCGAGTTGAAATCGAAACTTGGAAAGCGAAGCGACGAAGAGAAGAATTAACGACAAACAAGAAGTGGAAGTAGAACCAGAATCCATTGGGCATTGGGCGCGAATCTCCTATGGGGACAGATAGAAGACACTGCAAGCGAAGAAGTAAGAAAAAGTGGATGACTTTTGATGGAAGAGGGAAGGGTATTTCTGGGCATCTTCCAGGCATTGATGGACAGGAAGGAAGAAACGGATTGAGGATGAATAGAAGAGAGTAATGAGGGTTAACTGCCAGGAAGGCTTGAAGGAAGTATGAAAGGAACGTCGCTGAAGTGCGATTTCTGGGAAAAATCGATACCAACACCTCGACGACGTCTCGTATTTATGTGAAAATCGATTTATTTCAAAGGATATCCACCCTGTTCCGGAAGAGATTGCCAACACATACGAAAAATCGAAACACCCACCCACCCATCGAGGACTGGCGGCGGGAGTGGGTAGGAAAATGAAAAGCGAAGCAATTTCAAGCACTTTTCCCTCTTTGATTTTAGATTGCGGTTACTAAAAGAGCACCTCCTCAAATGCTAATCACCCTCGATTCATGTAATTTTTTTTTCCTGTCGTTCTTTTGCCCTTTTTTCGGGGGCAAATGTGTCTGCGCGGAGGAGATGGAAAAAAATTCACCTGATTATGTAACGTTTCGGGCATATTTTTCCAACTTATGTTTTATGTAAGCATTTTTGCGCCGACGTAGGCGAAATTTTTGAAAAAATCCTTCGGGATTTAGAGTCCACGGTGGATTTTAAAAGAAGAAAAAAACCCTTTGGCACTTCGGCGAAAGGACGTGGAGCAGCTGGTGCCTATCATCGACGTTTCCGTTTCCGGCTGGACACCCAACTTACCTTCATGTTGTGCTCGACCAGCTTTTCGCTGGAGCACATCACGTAAACTGCGTAAGCCCGGATCAATTCCCAGGTGGTTTTACTTTTAAACGCGGCCAGGGGATCGTCGAATCCCACGTCCAAGGGATCCCGTTGGGGCTTCGTTGGAATATTGGGATCAGCGGGACGCGCCCGCGCTTTCGAAGAAGCAATCGAGTTCGCGGTTGCGGCAACCGCTTCAGATCGCTTTCGGGATAGGATCAGCTGCTGAAATTTCTCATCAGTGAAGAGCCTGCGGAAAAGCTGTCGCTCATGGGGGCTCAAGTAATTGTGGGTGGTGCTGTAGCTCCTCGTCTGTCGACGTCTATCAGCCGCTGTTGCGACAGCTGCTGGAGAGCCATTTCCTGCTGACCATCTACTAGTGGTGGACACTAAACTCGATCGGTGGTAGCGACAAATAGAGCGCAAAAAAGCCATTACACAATTTGCCGGCTAAATCGAATAACTTCCTGTTTTCTACCGGCTTTTTGGAGATTTTCGGTTATTCTCGATTCGTTTTACGTTTTTTCAAGCGACTTCCGTTCCAACGACCACAAATAACCGTCGAAAAACTGTTATGAAAGCGGGGCGGGCGAACGAGAACTCGTTTATAAAACCGTTCGGAGATTTTGTTGAAATTCTATTTTAGACACTGCACCAGATAGAAATGGAAAGACACTTGGGAATTTCACTTTTTCCACTGTTAATTTCAGTAACCGAGCGAATTTTTAGGACCTGAAAGAAACTTCTCTGCACTTCAAATATCGCGAGGCGAACACAAACTAAAACCGTGAATATTCTGTACGAGAATGAACCCATGGGAAGGTGGCTCTTCTCTTTCGCCCACATCAGTTCATCCCGGTCACACTAGTCATGTTGTTGTTGGCCTGTTTACGCAATTGCCAAGCGAAAATACACCTCAAGTAATGTCAATTTGACATTTGTTCCAAACTTCAATCAAACTTCTGTTTTTAGTAACATGTCTTGTATGTGTCTTCAATGAAAAAGCTAAGGCAATTTGGAGAGATAATGAAAATGGCCGCCAAGCTGAAAAATGAGCACGAAAACTTTAAAAATTTGATTCATTCCTACAAATAATTTCCAAAATAACTTAAATCGGTAAATATAAGTAAAAAAACTCATGTTTTGGGTGCCATAAAAAAATTGGGTGCCATAAAAAAATCAAGAGCCTCTCAAGAGGCTTTAGCAAAATCAATCCACAAACCAAAAGTTTTCATTCGATACGTTGATGACACTTTTGTGATAATTAAACAGAATCATCTAAATGAGTTTCTCACACTTCTAAATTCCATTCATCCAATGACACAATTCACAATGGAACCAGAGTGTGATGGAGTATTACCATTTCTAGATGTTAAAATAATGAGAAAAACAGACGGAACGTTATCCCATACAGTTTATCGGAAACCCACACATACAGACAGATACCTCCACGCAAGCTCTCATCATTGCCCAGCTAATTTACGCTCTGTAGTAGCGTCACTGATAAACAGGGCACACAGGATATGTGACCAGCAACATCTAAATGAAGAGCTAAAATATATCGATGGAGTGCTGGCCAGGAATGATTACAATAACAGAATGCGCAAATTTAAACCACCAGCAGACAATAGAGTCACGACACAGACTGACGTAACCAAAAAACTAGCCTTTCTTCCTTATATGAGTGGTGTGTCAAACCGAATCAGCAAGATACTTAAACGTCATGATATCAAAGTGATCTACTTACCTCCAAAAAAGGTTAGGGGATACCTTAGATCACCAAAAGATCAAACGCCCCTGGAAAATTGTGGCGTCTACGAAGTACCTTGCAGCTGCGGAAAATCCTATGTTGGACAAACCAGACGAAACATTTCAGTAAGACTCAAAGAACACCTTTCAGCTGTTAAAAACAAAAAGGTGGAAAATTCAGCTATATTTGAGCATCTAATGGATGATAGTAAGAATCATTGGATACGTTTCGACAAGGCGCGTATTTTGGCGACAGAGGTCCGCTATCATCCACGTCTCGTTCGTGAAGCTATCGAAATCAAACGCCGGTCAACATTTAATAGAGATGATAGTTTCAAATTGTCCAGCTCTTGGAATCCTGTGTTGCGTTTGTTAAAACCACCTAGGGGATGGGATAACTCAGTCCCTGACACCGTTATTGTTGTTTGTTCCCAACAAACAAATAAAATTTTGCCGATTCAACAGCACCGTTACAATTTGCGGTCAAGTTCAAGGCTGAGCAACTGAGAAGTCAGTCCCGCCTGTGACCATGGACAACATAGTTTTGTCCGAAACGTCAGGTTACTATTCAAAATATATATTTTGAATTAAAATTTTCACGCGGTAAATAACCGATTTTAATTAAAAAGATTCAGTATGAATATTAACCGCGAAAGTTTAAAAACAAATATTGTACATTATAATCATGCCCAAAAATTTGATTTTGATGAGAACCGATGTTTGTCCACTAAAATAAAGAAAACACAACAAATTCTTATTAATAAATTAATTTATTTATACGAAATTCGAATAAAAAAAATTCTCCATAATTTAAATATAAAATATTTAACAATCTTATTTTGACTTCACAACTTTACATGATTTGCGACTATTTTAATACTCTTAACTTTTTTTTCTTAATCTACCTACCTACAAAATGAGCAATATCTGATTATGAGTTTGGAATGGAGTTTTTTTGAAATGATGTCTATTTACAAAAATTACATAATTCTAACGTGACATAGATTCGTGTGAATTGTAATGATGAGATTTGTTAGATAATTTGTTATAAATTTACTTAATATTTAAACAGGTAACTAATAGAATTTAATTTCTATCGCCTGCAATGTTAAATTCACATTAAATGTTAAGACTTTTAAGCTGTATCTGTCTCTCCGTCAATTAATTTCATTAGAATTCTATTTGGTGGGGGGCATCTACTACTTCTACTGATCACAGTCTACTACTCTCGATTGGCCTCATTGCAATTGTTTGGATTGTGGGTGGCATCGGTTTGTCGTAGCCATTTTGTCGGGACAAATGAGACATTCCTTTCTCATCAGCGAACATTGCGTTGTCGTGACCGAAATCTTCAGGACTTGATGGTAATCCATTGGTTGTGGTTTTGTCCACGGTTTCTTCCTGGGGTTTGTCAGCTGGTTTGCCTTCCATTAAGAAAATTGTTATAAAGAAAAGCACGGAACCTGAAAAAAATACAAAATTAGTCAATAAAGCTGCAAATATTAGCAGAAACTAAATGTCGAAATTTTTAATAGTAACTCAGAATAAAAAAATCTGCTTTTTTACTTACTCAATAAATAGAATCCAGCGTAAAACACCATCAAGGACCCTCGATAACCGATTTGCTTAGCCAAAGGATCAACCAAAATGGGCAAGTTTCCGCCGATGTTATTCATTACGAACAAAAACACTCCAATTGTGGTTGAACGAACCTCCAAAGGGACGATTTCTACAACAATTGCAAAAACAATTCCGAACCACATTTCAGCAAAAAAGTAACTCAGTCCAAGAGTGATCATTGCCCAAACAGGATTAAAGTAAACTGACCCAAAGGCACCAGGGGTTGAGATCAACTGACTAAGTGCCAAAACCGCGGCTCTGCTGCGGATTCCCATTTTTGCGACAATTTTATCGGAAACAATGCCACCAACAACTACACCAATGCTGCCAATTCCAATGGTCACAGCAAACAACCACCATCCCAAATCAACATCCGGAAAGTATATATTATAGTACAGATCTGCATTATAAGCGAATGTCATTCCACCGCAATGTCTGATAGAGGCAGCGAACATTAGAAGTAACATCCTGGGCTGTAGAAGGACCTTCCAAATTGAGACCTTCTTGGTTTCCCTTCCAGTATTTTCGCCAATAGCCTTTCTTTCGGGCTCTTTCAAAGTGCCTGCAGTTATTGCGGCCATCAAAATCGCCAAAATTCCAGTGCCGTAGTAGCAAACTCTCCATCCTAGATCCCATAGGTTCAACTTGGTGATGTAACGACCGACGGGAAAGGCGATACCATATCCTCCGTAGATACCCCAGTTGAAAATCGCCATGACCAAGGCTCGTTTGTCCTCTGGGAAAATATCGGACATGATTCCAGTTGCCAACGGATTGCAGCCTGATTCACTGGAAAAGAAATCGAGTAAAAATTAGCTTTTAATTTAAAGAAACCTTGGAAATTGGAAAGTTTTAAAATATTCCTTCAATGACGGATCAAGGATTTTCCACCCCAAAATATATGCCAGGTAAAAATTTAAATATTTTATTTCTGATTTCCCACAAAACTTTATTTTCTATCGTCAATTAAAATTTGCCAACTTTAAAACTGTACTCCCTCCTCTTTTTTGCTGTGCCACTGTTTTTTGATTGAATTTTTAGCTCGTTTTTGATACCACAGACTTCTAATTTTTGAGCCCCCCTAAAAATTGTTTCTTTAGCGTTCTAAAAGTGAGGACCTTTTTTTTAAATAGTAATAAAAGATTTTTTTTTAGAGAAGCTGAGTTTTGAGCCACTTCTGGGCTCTCCTAGTTTTGTAACTGTTTTGCACCGCTTCAAATTCTCTGCCTTAAACTTTTCGGTCTTAAAATTGGCAGTCCCCAAAATTTCAGTCTTCTAAAATAGGTCCATACATTTTCTGAAGCCAAGAGAAGATTTGTCAAAGGTTTTAATTTTTAGGGGGCAAATACGCCACCGATATTGTTTATTCCGATTTTCCCTTGTTGATTGTATTTAAGAAAATATGATAAAAAATATTTAGCTTACCCAGCAGCCATCACCATACGCAGTACAATCAGCTGCCAATATTCCTTCACAGATCCTTGAAGGACAATAGCAACGGCAAAAACTAATGTGCAGACAGCCAACATTCGAACACGATTGAATTTATCAGCAGCGATTCCCATAAATACTCCAGCAATTGTGAAAATTGCTATAAAACTGGGACCCGCCAGTAATTGGTAGTCAAGACCTAATCCATTGTAATTCCATTCACAATACGTTGTGCCATTTAGATTTAATTCCATGCATCTTAAAAAGAAAAGATAAATTATTAAAATCATATTTTTTTGGAAAAAATTTTCAAAAATTTCAAAAATCTTCAAATGTTCTAAAACGTGATACCCTGGCAACACTTTCAGGAAAACATTTTGGAAATTTTTACTTAATTTTTTTACATTTTGTGTAAGTTTTTTTAATTTTTTTTAAATTTTTTTTTAAAGACTACATTTAAATTAAAACATTGACGATTTATGATCGTTTTATTTCATATTATAAAAAATACGGTATTGCCAGGCTTCATGTTTTTTTACATGAAGTTTAAAGTGACCGTGATTAAATATTAAATACTTACTGGCTGGAATTTTTAATTTCACTACACTGAACTGGCAACACGGTCCGTTCAAATTCTGTATTATTTTGTTGGCATGCATGATCGCCATAATCTAATTCGATGGCTGTCTGTTTCGATGTCACACCAATCAAGTAATGTCCCAATTCGCCGAGAACGTAACCAACCGTAAGAACGCCCAGCACGTACGAGCTGTACAGAAATCCAAGTTTCTTCACGAATGAAAACATTTTGATTCCGTTCGGTTTTCTTTTTAATTTCTGGAATTAGAAATATAGAAATGTTATTCATAATATTTAAAGTTTAAAAAAGTTTACAGTCAATGTTTTGGTATTAAAATGTGTCCATAAAAATATTTGAAAAAAATAGGTCTAACGGATCTGGTTTTAAAGATGAAAGCATGCTTTACTAATCATTTTTGCAGCTCTAAATTTATTTAAAATCCTGGATAAATGATTTGAAAACTATTATAAAAAAAACTGCTGCAAAATAAAAACGTTTTTTACCCTCCATTGTAAAAAAAAAATCATTTGTTGTATAAATGTTAGTATTTTTTCCAAGTTTTGTAGTCTTTCCAAAGACATTTTTTTTATAAACTCGTTTCGCATACTAGAAAATATTTCCAACTCGCATTCGTTACATATACGAGTATGTTCCAGTATCAAAATATTTTTGGGCCCCCAAAATTTGTTCTAGGTTTCTCATCTTTTTTTACCTAATCTTTGATTTTAGTAAAAAGTTTATCGCGCTTCTAATAAAAACTAAACAAATTGTTTGAGGGAGTCATAAAGTATGTGGACCATGAAATATTGCAAATTCTTAATCGATTAGGTATTATTTTTGGTGACGGAAATTGTGTTGTCAATTAGCCTATGCTAATTTCAAACATTGGCATGATATCTGCAAAAAAATCAACGTTCTATTTCTTCAGGTACACAAAAACATAATTCCACACCTCAATAGCATTGGTATTTTATCTTATTAAACTACTATGGCAATAAAAAAAATTAGCCAATAACGATTATTATTAAAATGATTTAAGAATGATTTTAAAAATAGAATTCTAGCAATAATCAAATGCAGGTATGACTACAAAGATGGAGGAAAAAACTGATAGTAATATTTTTGAAGTCCGATTAGTTTTACTGATTTACCATAACAAAATAAATAACAATAAAAAAATTAACGATCAGCCATTAATCATGAGACTTATTAAAAGTAAAAACTATAGAAAATTTTCTAGCAGAAAACAAGAAACTTTTAATCTATGAAAATTGAAAATATGAGAAAAAACTCTAATTTTACGACTTTGAAAATGTCAATTCATTTACATTAAAAATGTTAAATCGAAACGCGTAAGTAAAACATTAAAAGATTATAGCTTTCTGCAACTGAATTTCGAATAATCATTTCTTTTCGCGTTAATTAATTTCTTGTCTTCTAATATCAATTTCGTAGTTGGGAAATTGATTTGGCCATGAGACGTCATCTTAGTAAAATATTTTAAATGCCTTCAAAATCCCAACAAAATTTTAATAATCACCATTTAGATACTTTGTTGATTGAAATATTGAAAGGTGTTTGGTTGAATTAAGAGGCGGAAAACGCGTTTGTTTTATAATCGAAGAGGAGGTGATTGTATGAAGGGGGGATTGAAAATCGATCAAACAAGACATCGACCTTGCTCGACATTGAAAATTCCCTGCCGGATCCAATGCCGCCTCATGGTGTCGACATTTACGGATATTTCAAACATAAGTCATGCATTACACTCGAATCTGCCATTCATTAAGCTACTTAGTTTAATATACTTATAGATACATAAAATTATCTCGAGGCACCACTTCATAGGCTATCTTTTTTTTTGTCATCAATGTGACTCAATCCAAATCAGGCGTGAAAGATATCAACCGAACATGCAATTCTTGCTACTAATAGAGTTGGGAAAAATATTTTCCACGAAATTTCAGGAGACAAATTGTTTTACAGGCGAACCCGTTGAAAAACTACAGGGAAAGAGTTTTCTTTTTTGAAAAATATGCAAAAAATCGACTCAGTAATTCGGACTCTTTGGATTTCAGTAATTTCAGGACTCTTTGGATCTTTTGATAGAAATGGTTTGTAAAAACATATTTTAAACTATTATTTCTTTTATAAATGTTTACCAAAATAAACTGTTTTTAACACGTTCGTGACATTTGCTTTTCCAACTTTTTTTACATTTGGACATCGTGTACCACGAGTGGTACACTAGCGATTTGTTTTCTGGCGGTTGTGCACCATCGGTGGTACACGGTGCGTGTTTTTATATTACTTCCAGAAAAAAACTACCGCACTATTTACTCGCGTCGTTTTAAAAAACTGTACATGTACCACCAGTGGTACACGATGTCACGAACGTGTTAAAATAATTACAAAAACAAGTTTTTTAAAAAATTTAATTAACCGTTTTCGATAAAATCGTATTTTGATAAAATCGTATCCCAATAATTTTTATTTTTTTTTTGTAAAGTACCCCATGATAATTTTTTGCCTTTTCCCTTTCCCTTCATCTTCAGCTCTTTTCGTGATGTTTTGCTTGAGACTTCATATGGTCGTCAAACCATTTCGCTGTGCCCCCCCCCCCCCCCTCCCTATCCACCCTTCTCCTCTCATTAAAAGCGTTACATAGACAACTTATAGCGTTCATAAAATACTTCACGGTAATATTAGGTTTTGCGTAACCCCCTTTCCGCACGTCACACGTTTTTGTCTATGGACTTTAATACAACCGTCACACTATCGTAGAACCAACCCCCCTACCCTTCCCCAAAGTTTTAGAAAGATTTCCGTTTTTTTTTGGAAATACAGAACCTGCAAACTAGCTTTCAAAATTTTTACGCTAGAATTTTGAAAGTTAAGCCCCTTTGAATTGGACATTAATGTGTGGCAGCGTTATGCTGAAATCAAATAATCTCTCATTAAAACGAAGTTTGAAATATTATCTTAGTTCACAAATTGCATTTTTCTCTCAATCACGATAAATTTTTGCACTTTTTCGACATCCTCCTTTTTACACTTTTTCGACATTCGACTGTTGTTTAAACATTTGATCTGAATTAAGCAAAAAACTCTCGATGGCAATCAATTGAAAGGCGGACTTCATCTGAATTGAGTGCTACGCAGAGTTTATAGCTTTTCTTGTCTCAACTAACGAGCAATAAATGCCTTTAAATGAATCCAGTAAACACGAAATTTGTTTATTTGAGTGAATTTTTTTTTTCAATAATCAAAAATAATTGAAATCGAGAACGCAATTCAATGCCACCACTTGATCGTCAACAAAATGACAATTTGTACAAAGTTCTTAATGCCATTTTAATTGAATTTGATTTGGAATTATGCCACCGCCAATTGATCAAATAAGAATTGTGGACCTAGAACTTCATTATAAGATCATGTTGTATCCAATTTAGATTCCAAGATGTTGTATTATTTCTAATTACTTACAATGGAATGGAAAATTATTGTAATGTTCGCTAATTGGAATATTTTATTTATTTTGTTAAATCACCTTGTCTTGCTTTTTGTTCTGTCACGAATATTTCATTGATGAAAAATTTCTAGTATTATTCATTTTTATAATTTTTTTCTGGTGTTAATTGAGAAAATGTGGTTTTAATTTAAAGGAGATTCTCATATTTTCTTAAAAATTTATTATCATAATATTAGTTATGGATATTAACTGGTCGTTGACACAACAATTATTGATGTTAAAATACTTGTACAAGCTTTATTGCAACGCCAATTAAAATAATGTCATTAATTAGCTTTTTTTCAATTCATTTTAATTTTAAGTACAGAATCGCGTGTTGTAATTAATATAAAACAATTTTTAAAAAATCAATTGGATGAAAAAACAAGTTTCTAAAATGTTTTTCACAACTAGATATGTTTGATTTATATTTTTTCTGTAAAACTCGAAAAATATTTTTAAATTTTGCGGTACATTTGGATAGTTTTATCACCCCATATAACTTTTTTAGACTATTTAAATAATTAAGGAACGCTTTTCACCAAATGTACTCATCAAATACACACAGTTCGATGAAAATTTATCTAAATAATATTTTCTTTCGTAATTTCTCCACATTTATCTATCGATTTCTTGTCTATTTGGAGGGACAAATGAAAACCTTGGCAAATGACAACCTAATGATATAGAAAGTAAATCAATCAATATGAAGTTTGTTTTTGAAAAACCGGATCCAAACTCCTTAAGAATTGCAGGAGATAGCAGGTGAGGGGGTTTGCAGAGAGAGAAGAGGGTAGATATCAATGGACGATTTTTTACCTGAAGGCTGATCTCTCACATAGCGAAAATCGCAACCGAGTTGCTTCAGTACGAAAGGGTGTAAGTATTTGTGGGTGAAAACCTATTCCTGAGGGCTGACCTCCCTAATGATGAAAACCGGATTCAAGTCATTTCAGTGGTTCAAGAAATATCAAGGGAGAGGGGTATCTAAGGAAAGGGGGAAGTATTATTGTACACTGAATCATTACTTTGTACCACTGTACCAAAATTGTACCACTGATTAAATCGACTTCCATTGCTGCATGAAAGTTTTGAAATGGTAACACTAAAACATTTTTAAAAAAATAGGAAAATATTTGCTATTTTTCTGTGCCTCTAAGGGTTTATAATAACGGTAAAACTCTCACTGCCTTAATTTAAATTCAAAAAAGTAGTTTTTTGCGATTTTCTGAGACTTTTTAAGCTTTAAAAATATTATTTACACAAATCGAGAACAATTGTAGATATTTTTCACTTTTTAAAACTTAAACCTTAAGGCCCGCCGTACACTTGAGCTAAGTTAGCTCAGCTATGTGCCTCTTTAGAGCTTAACGTGGCGTGTTTCGTCACGTTGCAAAGTGAGCATAATATGAACCGCTAAACGTCCAAGTCTAAACAGGCACATAGCTAAGCTAACTTAGCTCAAGTGTACCGCGGACGTAAGAGCTGTAGATTAAAATATAATGGATATTTTTTAAACTCTGCATTTCTTGAATTCCGCCTCCATAAAAAAAATTTAAAATCAAATTTAAGTATCGTAAATTTCCACAATAATTGACTCAATTAAATATTACACTTAATGACAGTTCCATGACACTGTCTCTCGAATAATTAAGAAAAATGTAACAAATGTCTAGAGACAATTTTCCACCTGGCAATTGTTTACATAATCATCCAACCGCCACTTGTTTCAAACATAATCCATACACATATTCATAGTTAATACTAATATTTGTTTCGAATAAATTAATTTTCCATAAATTATATCGATTAATTAAATGCCATAAAATTCTATAATTTACTTATAAAGTTATTATTAGCGGAAAATCGTTGCAGTCACTCTTAGAAACTATCATATTAGCATAAAGATTTCTCTACGATTTTCTTAGAACTTAAAACTTTACTTAACTACGATGACCGGGTGATAAAATAAAATATGCAAGAATCATTGAAGTCGAACATGAGCTTAACAGATATATTTGAATTTATATAAAAAAAATAGGAAATATTTTTAATTCAATAAAAATAGGCAAATCATAAAGGCTTGGCAATTGCCACCATCTGATCATACCAAAAAGTCTTAGGTTTATGTCTCAGAAATGACTATCAGCAGGTATCCAAAGTCATCATCATGTTTTTTGCATAATTATTCATCAGATGTATTTATTGAATAATGTACAAGAACAAGAAAACTGGATATGCCTACATCATTATTGATTTTTTTTCGTATTGAAATATGTTGGTTAAGAATAGAATTTTACCTAAGTTTAAATTTTATCGGAGGAGTTACGATATTAAAACATTTTGTCTTGCCAAATTTTGTTAGTGTTGGAAAAAGTGATTAATTTTCATGGAATTTTGTAACCGCTTAACTAAATCTTCAAGGACACAGAATTTGAAATTAATGTAGTTGGCTTACAGACCTTAAATATGCAAATTAATTCGTTTACCGTGAAAATATTTTGGTGTTTTGTGTAAATTTTCGTATTAAATTTTGGTAGCAAAGTAATTTTTTTAGTTTTATCAGAAGCTTTTGTAATTTATTATGGTTTTAGGCAGGTGATAATTTCAATTAAAACAGTTTTAAATTTTCTTTGCAGAAATTGTTATCAAAAATCCAATAAATTTTATTACACGACAAACACAACGCCGAAAAAATACACTAGCAAATTAATCCGACGAAAAAGTCTTGGAAATTTCAACGTCGTTTATTTCCGTAATTCGCAAGTCCTATTTCTTACCCAATTTCAATAAGAAAATCGCATTTTCGCATTCGAACTTGATCCGTCAAAATGATTTCAAATTTTTCATGTCAAAATAGGTACGAACGCCCCCGGAAGGTAGCGCCGATACCATAGAAGGGGAGGGGGGAGTGCACTAAAATACTCGATTTAAATTTTTTTTCTGAAGTGTAGTCTCTTCCCAAGGAGCACAAAAGGTTGTAAAGCGGTCGTCGCAACTTTAGTTTCGTGACTGTATGGTCGCGACGGCCACTTTATGACCTTTTTCGCTACTAGGGTTAAGTTCATTTGGTTGAAGGGGGTTGGAGGAAGGGGGAGTGGGGGGGGGGTCGGCAAACTACAGAAATATAAAAAATGTAGAAAAATTTAGATTCTTAAAATTTTGTTATATTTATGTTTTCCCAAAAGCGCATATGTTTCGAGTAATTTTCAAAACGCTGTATTTTTTCAGAAGAAATGTATGGGAGGTATCCCGTATAGCTTTTCCAAAACTTTTTCCAAAAGTTGATAGAAAACTACGATTTTTGCAGACCTATTTCGTAGACCTAAAAATTTCAAGTCGCTAGCTCAACGCGTTCTCCATTTAAGATACGTAAAACGGACACACCGACAGACAGATGCACGGATATCGTCATAATTTTGCCTGAAACGGATTTCGAACTGATTAGAAGTTTTCAATCTGCCCCCGTTCCCGAGTCGTTTCTCCGTCATGAACACAATACCTTCCCCCTGCAACAGAGGAAAATAAAACATGGTAAATCTAACTATTTTTTTATAGTTTCAGCCAGAGCTTAGGAGAAGACCCTTTAATGCCGCAGCACAGCTCAGGATGGTCGGAAGAACGAAAGGAATTGTCGATTTATGTTCTCCTTGAACTTCTGCAGGTTATAGTCCGGGGGGAACACATCGGATGGTAAGTCGTTCCAAAGTCTTGTTGTTCGCTGAATGAAGGAACTCCTAAACTTTACTATACGAAAACGGAGAGGTCAAGGAAGAAGTTGTGAACACAGGGAACCGGGACTATAACAAAAATAGGCAATTTCTGCAAAAAATTTGGCTAAATTTCATATTTTTAGCAAAAATTCCCCTTTTGTTTGGGAAATTCAGTGTACCGTATATTCCTAATTTTTGTAGGAATCTGTCATATTATTTCTCTCCGTGAAGTAAACCATAAATCAGTTATAGGGTCCAACACAGAATTGTTTTTTGGGCAATTTTTTAAAAATCATGTTTGACCAACAAATTTTTTTTTTGTGTGAACCATTTTTTAGTTTTTTTTAAATTTTATGTTGAAGTACAGACGATTGTATATTTGCATTTAAATTCTTGCCGATCCTGATGCATTTTCCTAATCTTCTTAATAAATTCAAGATAAACTTCTATTTAATTTCTGATTTATCGAAAGATCTATGATTATGAAATTTACATATAAGCATTTGTAACCTGTACAGATGAATGTATTTAATTGATTGGATCAGTAAAACACTTTCCTGAGCTTCTTTTTTATTGCATTTTTTAAGGTAGAATTTATTTCTTCATTTTTTTTTTTTAAATTCCATATAAATATTCAAATTAGTTCTCGTATGGTAATCAATGTCAATAAAGTGGTGGGTAATCCAGAAGTCGAGAAAAACTAGATAAAAAATTGTTTTCGTATGTAATTAAAAATAACTTGACTACACACGAAATGCAACTAAATTAAACTACGTAATGAAAAATGCTTAATAATTTAGCCTTTACCTTGTTGCAAGTAATTAAAAATTCATTTTTTTCTGCCCTTCTTGGCCTTGGGAAAAGTGTTTTTTTTTTGTTGTGAACTATAAATTAGACAATTGCATGTTTTAAAACATGTGTTATTTCAATTTAGTTTACATAAATATGCAAAATACCACATAATCGGATAATTGTTTAAAACTACTTGATTTTAACGTGGTGTTAATAATCTCGTAGTTAAAAATTATTTTAATTGTTAAGGAAAAATTAACGTCTGTGCAGTTATTAACAAATAATCAAGTAATTTAAATTGTTTTACTTGGCTCACGCGTTTAACAAAATTTAAATAAAAAATTTATTATTTTCTTACTACAGTGTTGTATTTTGATTGTTTCAAAAAATCTTTTTTTACAGTCTTTTTTTCGTTTATTTGCTTTTGAAAGTAAAACAAAGAAACCCATTAGATTTTGATTTATATCAAACTAGGGGCTTCGGCCGCGCGTTGAACACTGGAAGAGCTAAGTTTCGATATCACTTTACCCCCTCCCCTTACTCCCCCACCCCTCGTGCTACTTTTCCATATGCCTATGTTGGAACCAGAACTACCAAAGAGACTCATGCCAAATTTCAAGTCAATCGGTTCAGCCGTTTTTGCGTGAAAGAGGAACAGACAGACAGACAGACACCAACTCATTTTTATATATTAGTAATATGATAAGTAGAACTCGGACCCACTTTCGTTCTAGCACTGTTAGCTTACACGTGCAACAAAAATCACGCAATTTGTTAGCCGAAAATGTAAGAATTAAAAATTATAAGAATAAAAAATGCCTGGAATGCACTTTTGCACAAACTTTCCATTCATTAAAATGCAATTCTTTCTCTCTTTCAGAGTTTTTTCTCTATGTTACTCTTTGGCGCGAGAACTGCCGAGCCGATTGGCCTGAAATTCGGCATAGTTGCTCACCGAGGCTTCAGCTCTAACACAGATCCATTGAAAAGTAGCCCAGATGGTGAGAGGAGTAAGGGGAGGGGTGAAGTGAATATGAATGCTAGAATTTATTGTCTTTTTGTTTATTTTTGAAAACCATTTTCAAAATAGAAAAAAACTTGAAAGAAAAGCACGTACCGCCCCACTCTAGGGTATCTAATTTATAACCAACTGAATTTTATTTTCCTAACCCTCGGAACACAATGACCGCAACCAAGCCGCAACTAAGGACGCTTCGAACTGTCATGCAACGCAGTTCATAAGCGGTTGAGCACAATAGAAGCGTCGTCTGTTGCGTTGTGAGACAAACACAGAAAAATAAATGTGAGCTAAAGTAGAAAAATATATAAAAAATGGATAATTTTGAAGCAATAATTTGCTTTGTTGGTCTTTATCTTTGTTATTTGTATGTTATTGCAATAAAGTTATCAATTTTTTCTTGAACGACATTTCCCCAACCTCACTTTATGAACTGTCAACGCAGACTTGTTGCGTTAAAGTTCAAAGTTTGGCAACTTTTGCGTTGATGGTTGCGTTCAATGCGTTCTCACTCAAAAGCATTTCTGTGAAATAAACTCGTAAGTGACATTTGGATGCGTGATGGTTGCGGCTTGGTTGCGTACATTGTGCTCCAAGGGTAAGTGTTTTTCTACTCATGCTATTAGCCGGGCGAAACCGGATCCAAATTCTAGTAGAGTATAAGAATTACTAAAAAAGTGAAGCCGAATTAAAACCAAAAAATCGTTTTTAAAATCGTTAAAATTTAAATTAGATTGACAAGCGAACATATTCTGTATTTCTGTCTGTAAAAGATATATTTTAGCTTATCTGGTTTATAAGATCTCATCTTTATTGCAAAAAAAAAATCGAGCCTTTAGATTTGATTCATTTTTGTAAAGCTTGAATAAAACAGATTGAATAATTAAATAAAATTATTTAAAAAAATTAATTGTTTCGAGTACTTCTTACCCCTTTTTTTAATTTTTAATGTAAATAATTCTCATTTTCTTATTATTTCAATTAAATATGATTACGTGACGAAAAAAAATTGAAAGCATTGTTTAAGCCGCAGATACTACCGTCAAGCATCATTTCATTCTTCAATTTTTCCACTTTTTTTCTTCGGCTTTTCAACTTGATTTGTAAACAAAATTCAATCCACAAAAAAAGAACATTTTTTTGCACAAGTAAGGAAATCTAAAGAATTATTCTTGATTACTAATAAAAAAAGGCATAAAAATAGTTTTACGAGAACCTATTATTAAACTCTTTGAGTCAGACCATCGTGATTGTTAAAACTAGCAATGAAATCTGCAAAAGAACATTGAAGATACAAAGCAGCTTATTCTTACATTAGATCTTTTTATCTATACGATTTTCTGCTAATAGAGCTATGGATCAGCAGTGCTTTAATCACAATACGAGTATCTTTGTATCTACCTGTTGGCCAGTTGAACAGATAAACTCTATAGGAAAATTTATTACTTTAGCCTCAATAGTCACGGGTTCTGAAAAATGACCCACGAGCCAAGAATAAGATTTAAGGTTGATTTCGTGTCTCAGATGGAGTCTAAGATGCTGTTTAACACTAAGACGGCTTTAATGATGTCCAGTTTGGATTTGTATGCAATTTTCATACATTTTCACATGAGTTTTGATTGAGGGGGCAGAAATATTTTATTCTACAGCCGAAGAAAAAAAAAATACCGGATTCAATCAACCACGTAAAGGCTGGCATCAGCCATGAACTGACGTTAATATTTTCCAGTACTTTAACACGACATATGATTTCTTAGAATAAATTCTAACATTTAAAATTGATATATTTAGCAAATTAGTCCAAGAACAAATCAGAAATATATGCATATTCCAATTAGCTCAGGTGCATGGAATCAAATAATAGTTGCAAAATCAAAGAAAGAAATCACTTGAACTATTTATCTTGTCAGTTTTCGATATTTTCGCATGAATTACACTTGAAATTAGGCCAAATTATGTGTAAATTGAAGACGATTGCGTGCCAACAGCTAATTGAGGTGTATACGGACAAAGAATTAATGTTTTCATTGCAGAATGGATAATCTTCAATGTCATGACCAATGCGAGCTACCATAAATTGCGTAATTTCTCATAACCACAGTGTAAAAAATTATTATATTGTAATAATTCAAATATGGAAATCGATGCATGCATATGATGTCGAAATCCGAACAGATCGCGCCTTTTGCCAAGAACTAACACACAATATGTTATGCAAAATAAGGTAAAGTGGCCATTTAATCAGCGCCAGGTGTTTTACCGCCTCTCTCTCTCTACCTGTTGACTACTTTTTTCTTTGATTTGCTGTAACGATTTTCCTTGATCTGCTGGACGCGAGTGGGTTAAAAGCGACAGCACAACAAACCCATGACAAACATTTGAATAACTTTGGGATTTTCTTTTACCAAAGCAACTTGTTTATTACTTAAGCGGAATTTACCCAAGTAAATTAATCGTTCTGGATTTTTTTATAAATATCTTTGTTGAGATTTACAGTGGAGATTTTATTTGTATTCTAAGAATGTGAAATTGGAATGTAAAACCTGGTCTCGATTAGGCATAAATTGTGATTTTTTATATGGTCTGCCATTAAAATGTCCTGCGGAATATATCCGAATTTTTCATTTGTCAGAATGTTGGACAAAATTGATTGAAAAAATGGGTCTGCAATTGTCATTTTAATGGCAGGCCATTAAAAAAACTCCCAATTCATGTCCAATCGAGACCTAAAAGAAGAAAAAAATGGACTTCTAGGAAAAAATGTGAAAAATCATATTTTTCCTAGGGTGTTTCAAAAGGAAATTTTTCCTATGGTGTTTCAAAAGGTGTTTTAAATGGGAAAAAAAAGTTTTATGTAAAAAAAGGAAAATTTATCATACTAATATATAAAAATGAGTTGGTGTCTGTCTGTCTGTCTGTCTGTCTGTCTGTCTGTCTGTCTGTCTGTCTGTCTGTTCCTCTTTCACGCAAAAACGGCTAAACCGATTGACTTGAAATTTGGCATGAGTGTCTGTGATAGTTCTGGTTCCAACATAGGCATACGGAAAAGTACCGCGAGGGGTGGGGGGAGTAAGGGGAGGGGGTAAAGTGATTTCGAAACTTAGTTTTTGCGCTATGTTACCCTTTCGCGGGGAAATTACCGAGCCGATTGGCTTGAAATTTAGCTCCAACATAGACCATCAAAAAAAAAAATTTGAAAAAACTTAACCCGGCAACGACGGGTATGCAAGCTAGTTAGAAATAAAATTGAAATTTGGACTTCTAATGTAGTGAAATTTACAGTCGCATGAAAAGAATATTTATTCAAATCGCGCACTAACCGAGGTTCCATACTTAAGATTTTTTATCCCAAGAAATATCTCACCGGAATGATATTTTTTTGAAAGCTGGGCAGAAAATTTCATGGAATTTCATTTATTTACATCCTTTTGAAATGAAAACAACTCGTCACAGCTGTTGCAATCCGTGCAATCAGATGTAAACGGCGCCTAAGACATGGCAAATGTTTAATGGAAACGAGGTGTTAAGAAAGAGAAACCCCGAGAAAATTATTTTGATTTTTTTAAAAGCTTCCAAAGTTTTGTGGTGGATAAAAATGTCTAAAATTGTTAGACTATTTATAACTAAAAATTTCACAATTTTGTTTTTTTTTTGTTAGGCCTATGTTACACACGGCAACTTTAAACCGATACACGATACAAAAAGTTGCTCGTTTGTGCTACACACGGAGACAAGTTGCCGGAAACTTCTGTATATTACACAGTGAGTGTTTCATGTGTGTGTGAAGTTGTGTGAAGAACAAACCCGTTCTTTGTGATTTTGTGCTTGTGTGCGTATTTTGTCGCCTTGTTTCTACTTTCGGAACTGGCGACATTAGCCACCGCTTCCCTCACTTCTCGCGCCTACACTTAAGAAAAGTCGCCGCTTAATGTTGCCCTGTGTAACAGGGGCCTTAGTTTAAAAAAAAAAAACGTCCGCACTCTTGCCAAATATATTGACAAGAATGGGTGATTTTTTTGTAAATTGAATTACGTTTTTACCATTTTTCTCGCTTATATTGTAAATATTTCTTATTTCGCATATAAGAATGTATTCAATTTACAAAAAAGCGTCTAACTAGGCAGCCGAGTATTCTTTTTGTGTCATTTTTTTTCAAAAACAAAAATATTTACGAAAACAGTCTTTAAGCCGGGATAAACCAGTTTTGCACTTTAGAAACTTTACTGTATTTTGAAGTCTTAAACAATGTATGGTGTAAAGCCATTTGTGGTCGTTTACTATCACTTACCAGTTCCCACCTTGTTGTTTCTTATAGCATTCTTTGAGTTCCGCCCTTTTTCAGTTATCGCACTGGACAACCTTCACCAAATCGGATTTAAATAAGCCAATCTTAACTCAAAATGTCGACTTTTTAGATAACCCAAAAAATTAATAAATTGTTTGGTTAGATTGGTAAATATATATTTTTAATGGCGCTGCCATTAACCTTGATTAATGAAACAACACCCGAGTAAATTCCAAGTTAACAACCTTTCGAAATGGAATAAAGCGGAATTACTTTTATTCTCAACCTAGGCCAACATTTGCGTAGAAATTCCAGATATTTTTAATTAGAATACTTTTAAATATCAAATCTATAAAAAGTTCTACACTAATTTCTATCGACCCACAATTAGACTCGTCAAAATGCTTTTATTATGAATGTTGTGATTAATTTATTTAGCACCAGCCAAGATATATTGAATCCCATTTAATAAAATCTGTGGTTAACGATTTGTCAGATCTGTAAACAAGGCTTTATGATTCAACTTAATTCTAACCAAATGACAGATAAAATGATTTAATCTGTTTTTTTTTTCAGATTTGCTAAAACCCCATTAAAACTGGTTCTAGAAGAGTTCGTGTCAGAAAGAATTTCCTTATTATCACACTTAATTCCTTTTTAGTCATTTATATGGTAATCTTTGGTAGGTGTAGGTACTGGGATTGTTACAAAATATTTTTTGCAGAATTTCTTTTTTTAAAAAAAAACTATAAATATATGAGTCGGTGGTGCTAATTGCATTGAATGATAATTGCAAACACTAGAAATGAATGACTCCCTCGAAAAACTGGAAATTTCACTTTTTCATATAACCGCTGTGATAATAATTGAATTTATTATTAAGGTGTGAAAATTGTTTTCAAAATCTGGTTTGTTATCTATTCGTATTAATCGCATGAGAAAATGTGATTATTGCAACGTATTTTTAATTTTTTAAATGATTTTAATATATTCTGGAGTCAATTTCCATGTTTTATTGTCGTTATTTTCGAGAAAATTCGAGTATTTATTTGTGAAAACTTTCAATAAAAGAACATTTTGATTTTCAGATTATTATGTTGAAAGTATGAGAATATAACAGGAGAGGGGGTTTTACAAAGAAAGGGAGGGGAGCTAAAAATCTCGTAGAAGGCGACCAACATTTATTTAGTAAGGAAATTCAGATTTTGTGACTTCCAAATTGATTAACACGTTCGTGACATTGGCTTTTTCAACTTTTTTTTACATTTGGACATCGTGTACCACGGTTGGTACACTAGCGATTTGTTTTCTGGCGGTTGTGCACCATCGGTGGTACATGGTGCGTGTTTTTATATTACTTCCACAAAAAAAAACTACGGCACTACTTACTCGCGCGGTTTTAAAAAACTGTACATGTACCACCAGTGGTACACGATGTCACGAACGTGTTAAAGACATTTTTAAAATATTGTTTTAATTCTAAGATAAACTATAGTAAAAGATCTATTAACCCTTCGCTCTTCAAAGTATTTTTTAATACAAATACTAAAAATAAATTAAAGAAAACTTTTGGTTAAAAAAATCAAAATTCAAAACTTTCTAAGGCCCCGTTTACACTTGCGATGTAGTTTTGAATTTTTTTGGAAATTTTATTTACAATAGAATGTATTTTTGCAAAATAAATTGCAAAAGTTGTCAACATTTGAATTTATTCCGACGGTTTTATATGAAAAATATCGAGTTCCGGCATCTCAGAAACAAAATTAGTGTAAACAGTCGTGCAACATGAATTTGTTGTCGAAAAGTAAAATTCGCGGAATAAGTTGTCAGTTGTAAACGATCCCTAAAAGAAGAAGAAATCCAATTTTGCAAGAGAAAAAAGAATCCAATTTTGCACCATAAAATTTGGCAGTGAATTACACCGTCACAAATGTTGGCACTGAGTGCCGTCTCGTAAACAATGGAGTGTAAAAATTAAAATACAGCTTAAGTTATAGGTACTAACTAAAAAAAATTTAGGAAATCAGTTGTGTAAGTAGAAATTGAAGATTGATCTCTATAAAAACTGTCATGTTTTATATTTAAAAAAAAAAACAAAAAGAGTTTGAAGATTGCAAATATTTCAATATTACAGACAAGCCAAAAATTTCAATAAATTCAAAATTTATATTTTTTGTGCCTATGAATTGCTCATCTTAGAAAAAAAACCTTAAAAAACCAACAGGTTGGTCTACAAATCTGTAGAAAATCCTGTATATTTGAACTGTTTTCATCTCGACCAAAATTTAGCGTATTTATAGGAAATTAATCCGCCTATGGGTCAGAGTTTTAAAAACTAGAGCCAATTCAGCCAAAACACTGTCAAATTCAGAGTGAATGATCAAAAACTAGAGCCGACCCAGCCCCAACAACGTCAAATTCAAACCACAACTCTAATATCAATGGCACCAAAAATAATGTTGGCCTGTGTAATTTGCTTTTTTTCCACAAAACTACTAAAAAAAATTGACAAACAATTTTTTTGGTGTAATTTTCAGTTTTTTGATTTTACTAAAAACAGTTTTATTCAGAGAACAACATTATTTCGTTGGAATTTGTTAATAATTTAATGTTAATTATTCCACAAATATTGTCTAACAAAATTGACAAAAATTTAGACTTTTTGGTAAAAACTCACGTTTAAAATTTTTTGTGTAACCTTTTTTTGTTTTAAAAAGGCAAAATGTAAGAAATTCTATCACTTTTTGAATTATTTTCACTCATAATGAAATAAAAATCCAGAAAAATGTTTGGGATTTTCTTAAAATCACAAACATTTTTCTGGATTTTTATTTCTTTAGCAATTTTCTTTAAATCATGGACCAAAAATCGACTTTTTTAATATTTTTGTATCATGTTTTGAAGAGAATTCTTCTGTTGTTTCAAAATGCTTTCAATATCAATGTTTTCGACCAGAAAATGTTTAGAAAAATCTTTCCCAACTTTTTACAACGAAATTCTTAAAAATATACTAATAAATAACGTCTAATTTTCACATCAAAAATTTTTTTTATCAAAACAGAATTTTAATTTCTAGTTAAAACAATTTTAAGGACACTTTTAAATTACAATAAAAAAAAAATCAACAAACCTTTTCCTTAAATTCGTAAAAATTGCATTAAAAAATCTCCACAATATATAAAAATATTGTTAGCTTTTCACTTTTTAATAAAATGTATTTAACATAATTTTTTCCTTCAAAAACAACGAATACTCGCTCACTTGCCAACTTGTACCGATCTACACGAAATATCCTCCACGTTTCTTCTATGATTCGAGATCACGCCACGATTTTGATCACTTTTCACTTTTTTTTTGTTAAGAATACACAGCGGGACGCCAAGAACAATTCGAAATGAAAGTTCTTGTTTAAAAGTTCTTCAAGATCTCTTAAGATTCTGTCGATCTTTAGACTGGTGGATCTGCTTCTTCTTGAATGCGATCGGTTCAAGTGTTCAAGTCGAACTGATACAAGAAATTCGCCAACAGCCACTTAAACTATACACTATTTTATAATTTTATTAATAAAAGTGGTGAATCGACTCTTGTTGGACTCAACCTGGGCTTGGATTGGAAATTCACTAGCAATTAATTAATGGGGATTGTGGGGATTTTTCATTTGGTATTTTCTATGTTTTCGATCCGCTCAGGTTGTTTGCGGTGTAGGTTGGCTTTTTGATATTTCATTTCCAATTTTTTTGACGCATTTTTGTTTATTTACGAAAATTTACTGTGTTAAAGTCCGAGCTTTTAGTGAAAGTATCTAAAAAAGGGGTAGCACGTGATACTTTTATGATCTTACAGGGAACTTGTTTACTTTTTTATTAAAAAAAATGTTTTTTAGTTAAATAGGAAGTTTTTATGGATAATTTCACAACTCATCATACCGTAGAGAAATATTTTCATAGTATATGTATTTTTATTACAATTGCCTAAAAATCTTGGAGTTTAAGATAAACAAGTATTTCTACAAGCAACAAACGTTTTTAACAACCGATGTTAACTTTGAAAATACGAAAAAAAAATCAGAAAATATCAAATGGCTGCAAAAAACGAGCATTTGTATTTAAAATGTGAAATTTATTTATTTTTTTAACTACTCTAAAGTCCAATTCAGACAAACGATTGCGATTACGATTACGATTACGATTACGATTACGATTACGATTACGATTACGATTACGATTACGATTACGATTCCGATTACGATTCTGATTACGATTCCAATTACGATTACGATTGAGCTTCCTCGACCAGTGAGATCAAAGCTTTCATTTTCCTATCGTTAAAAGCTTTGGCCTCATTGGCAATTGTAATCGTAATCGCAATCGTAATCGTAATCGTAATCGTAATTGTAATCGTAATCGTAATCGTAATCGCAATCGTTAGTCTGAATTGGGCTTAACCCTGAAAATTGTTAAAAATTAACACCCACCGGGAATTGTTGTGAACTTCTTAGGGTTTCCCATTTAAATTTGAGTCGGCACTGCCAAAAATCAATTCATTTACAATCATTGCCTCTCGGACGACGGTATTTCAGCAAATATTGTTAAAATTGGTATTTTATTTATTTATTTGTTTTGAAGAAAACCCACGTGCTTAGAAAATTTCCCGTTTATGATCATAATCAAATTTTAATCACGGATAAGTAATTACGATTTAAATCGGAAGAACATAAAAAAGTCAAATGAAAGTAAAATTTGTTTGAAAATATTAGACCCTTTATGATATACAGGAAATAATTTCAATTAACTCTGATAAGGCCTACAAATTCTTTAAGTACCTAATTGAAAAAAAATTTGAGTGTATCAACCTGTTTGCTACAAATTGATATAATTAAATAATTAAGGTTGCTGGCCGGTTGGCATATTTTTGTGACAAGGTGTAATTCAGTGAAGTTGGTTTGGCGATTTCAAACTGGCCGGCAATTAGCAAGCACTCGAGAGTTCAATTACCACCAGTAAGTCGCAACCTAAAATTCCTGCCCATAAGATTTCAGGTCTCTATTAGATCAAAGTCACGTGAATTCAAAATGCATCATCGCAAAAAAACCGTTGGCTAGTGAACGCAGGCAACTTGAGACTGGTTGTCATTTCGCAAAAGCAAGATATCAAGCCACGTTGAAGCCCATCTTCATCTGGACCAAAGTGATAACAAAAAAACCCCCGTGCTGAACGCGGGTATTTCCCTCGGATTTCTTATTACTTCCACGCATCGACGAAGCCATATAAACATATGAGTCTATAATTTGGTTCATAAATCGTCCACAGTCTCGGAAACACGTCATTGGGGCAATACGCGCAAAATCTCGGCGTCTGACGCGATCTCTGGCCGAGATTCCATAAAAACTGGACAGAGGATGGCAATCGCCGCCGATCTCGCAAACTTGGACTTACTTTCTTCGGTCATGTGATGAAGGCTAAGCCGGTTTTAGCACTTTTTGAGATACGAAGTCAATTTCGTCAGCATCTCTTCGTGAATTACACTATAAAAACTTTTTATGTAATTTTGTTAACTGTTAAGGAAGAACTGGTTTGGGCTACCAAAATAAATTTTTTGATAAAAATGGGCGAGGTTTAATTTCGGTTCACAAAAATATGTAAAACTATATATATGTGCAATCTTAAAGCTCGAAATAAACTCTGTTTAAGAAAATTAATGAGTACTAAGAATAACTTTATTCGAAGAATGATTTTTGTAGAAGAGTGATTAACTTTTAAGAAATCTAAGGCGCCATTTACACCTGACACTTTATTCTGCGAATTTTATTGTTTTGCACTAACGTAGCGCAACGAGAGCTGCTACAATACAGCCGCAACGGCAGCGCACTTTTTCTGTCGCCGCCGAGTTTGAAACAAAGTCAAACTTGCCGCCGCCGCCCAAAATGTTTTATGAAAACCACCACATTCGGCGCCAAATTCTATGACGATTTTTCTTCGTTGTTTTGTGACAACCACCACATTCGGCGCCACATTCTATGCAGATGTTTTGACGTTTTGATTTCGCAAAGACAGAAGCATATGCCGACGGTGCCGCTATCATTGAAGCTGGCTCGGCGGTATGTGTGGCGGCGCCATGCCGCCCGCCGTCGCCGCTGCCGCTTGCCGCCTTCATTGTGGTTGAACCATTAAATCCGTTTTCGAGAAAATTTATAAATCGATTTCGAGATAATTTCAAAGTCGTTTTCGAGAAAATTGTGAACAACCGAACGTAGCCAAACCTAGGCGAATTGCAACAGATCAAGGCGAACGCACCATTTACGCTGTTGCTTTCACCGTGATTCGGCAATGTCTCCATCAAAGAGTATTTTGTTTTTTTTAAATATTTTTTTCACTGTTTGTCGATTAAATTAGTTTACAATAGACTTAAGTTTTATTTTAACGACACTTTTACGTTTTTCAAAGTTTTTTAAACTTTTTTAATATTGAAGAGGCTTCTATGTAGCAAAATTATTGTAATATAGTTTAAAGAAAACTTTCAATAATGTTTTTTTAGCTTTTATTTATGTGAAAAACTACAATTGCAATTTTAGTAGGTAGCATTAAGACCAAAATCAGATTTTTATGTTGGTTATTCGTTTGTTAAGAAATACGAAGACAATTGAAAGAAATTTGAATGTATTCAGATGTTAAGTAAATATAAAGCATATTAACATATGTTAATCCCATCATATTTTTTCAAACTGTTTGCAAAAAAAAAATCAAACTTAATTTTTTTTCTTACAACACAAAATTTTTTGAAGTGTTCAGATTGGTTGAAATTCACCATTAGATAGAAAAGTCAGACACTAAAAGAATTCATCTTATTTTTGTTTCATTTGATTCCGTGCAAACATTTGATCTAACAAAATCGATGACTTCCTTACCTTTGAACGTCTTACGATTATGAAATGTAAGATGAAACTTTCAACTGGTTTGTAATGCGATAAAAAATCGTTATAAACTTGATTTATTCTTTTATTTTTGTTGATTCCGTAGCAAAGCGAAAAAAAACTGAGTCGCAAAAAACTAAGTTTCAACGTGAACGTCTTTTGATCTAATATGGATTTTAATTAATCAATTCCGATTAAATATTTGATTTGACCTGACGTAGTTTAGCCTTTTTTTTGTCGGCCATGAATATTTTGGGTTATTTCAAAAATCCAAAAGCATTTTCTCAAAAAATCAAATTCTTTATCATCTAAATGTTGTCGTAGTTGAAAAGACCTTTGGACAAGAAATTATTTTTGTTTTATTAAGATTGAATCATCAAAAATTTAGTTAATTTTGTTTATAAATTGTTTTCTTTTGCGTCTATATGAATAAAATCATTCATTTGATCTTCAAAAAAAAGAATAGATGTTTTTGGACTTCAAAAGCTTAATTTATCATCTGATCAAAACAATATTTCTTTGCTAGGGAAGCACATTGACCGCAAGAAGCTGGGGTTAAACATTTTAAATGCGGATTTTTATAAGTCATCGGATTTTCATTAGGAGCTGTCCATAAAATACGTCACATTTATGGGGGGGAGGGGGGAAGTCTGCGTTGATGCTTTATTTCCCCTCTTGCTCATTGTCCGAAATAAAATTCTATACAAAAAATAAAAAAAAAACGGAAATGCGGAAAGGCGAGAAAGGGGGGTTCGACAAAGCTCAAATGAGCGTGACGTAATTTATAGGCAGCCCCTAAGCATTTTTATAAGTCATACCAAATCATTCTAATATATAAAAATGAGTTGGTGTCTGTCTGTCTGTCTCTCTGTCTGTCTGTTCCTCTTTCACGCAAAAACGGCTGAACCGATTGACTTTAAATTTGGCATGAGTGTCTGTGGTAGTTTTGGTTCCAACATAGGCATACGGAAAAGAAGCGCGAGGGGTAGGGGAGTAAGGGGAGGGGGTAAAGTGATTTCGAAACTTAGTTTTTGCGCTATGTTACTCTTTCGCGGGGAAACTACCGAGCCGATTGGCCTGAAGTTTAGCTCCAACAAAGACCATCAAAAAAAATTTTAAAAACTTAACCCGGCAACGACGGGTATGAAAGCTAGTTTTAAATAAAACAAGAGTTTCCCCTCCCGACCTCCCAGATCGTGGTTCTTTTGCCGTTAGCTTTACTCCAGCCTTCGGCCCGTTGTAGATATCGTAGAAGAGGAGTTATAGAGAGAAATAATGGGGGTTGAATTTTGAATTTGGTGTGTATCAGAAATAAAAACAAAATAGCTTGAAATAAAAGCGAGATAGCTTGAACTAAAAGTGGGATAACTTTTATTTCTGATACACAGCACCCAAAAAACTATTTTTTTCCTTTTTAGTGCGTGTTTTCTAAATAAAAGCTTTTTAACACGTTCGTGACATTTGCTTTTTCAACTTTTTTTTACATTTGGACATTGTGTACCACGGGTGGTACACTAGCGATTTGTTTTCTGGCGGTTGTGCGCCATCGGTGGTACACGGGGTGTGTTTTTATATTACTTCCACAAAAAAACTACCGCACTATTTACTCGCGCGGTTTTAAAAAACTGTACATGTACCACCAGTGGTACACGATGTCACGAACGTGTTAAAAATAATTTTATTTTAATTTTTGGTTTTTTTTTCATACACAAAAACCTCTAAACCGATTGGCTTAAAATTTCTTATAGATCTCTTTGAAAATTTTGGGTCCAACCACCAACATTAAGAAATTTGAGTATTTTCTGCTCAAAACTGAATTTACTGTTACAACTATTAGGGCTTTTTATTTTTTTTAGCAAAATAAGTTAATTTTAACAAACATTTTCCACATCTCAACACAATGCCATCATTTGTTCTTGATCAAGGCCAAATAATCACGTTTAACAGCATATCACGCGATCGCCTTTTTAAATATTCAAGTTTTGTTGAATTTAAATTATTAGCACATATCTTACAGCAAGTCTTAAGTAAAAATTAAAGCCCATTTAAAGTCACTATCGAAAGTAAGAACATTTTTTCAATGTCAATGAAAAACAACTAAAACCCCCTAGACTAGCTAGAATGGACACAAATGTGTTCAACTCTCAAATGGAATGGACGAAATCAATCCACTGTAGTTCTTGAACCACTTTTCAATTTTTTTATAAAAATTCTATAAAAAACAGACTTCGGTTCGCTTAAAATAAAACACTAGTTACCGTACAACATCTTAAAGACAATGTTTCAATAAAAAAATTATTCATTTTTTTTTCTCTCTTTTCCAGAAAACCATCAAATCAATTCCAGAAAAAAAAGACGCAATGAAGGCAAAGTTGATTTTCTTTGGAGACGCGGAAACATCAAGTTCTAGATGGATTCTGTATTAGTCTGTGGTCAACTTGGACCAGCGGTAACCGCAAAGTCTTTATGGTGTGGTAACCGAATTGACCATGAACTCTGCATAAATCTTATTTACTTCTACACAGGTGAGCCATCAGGTAAATGCTTTTAACTATAGATATTTGTATTGTTATACCTTGATATGAAGACCATCAGATTAATCGCCATCGGCACTGACCGACCGCATGGTTTTCGAAAAAATTCGAACAATATTTTTGTATTGATGTTCGAAAAACATACGACATATAAGTGATTATAGCCAGTTAAATCCAGTTGTTTTGGGAATTTTTACTCTCGGAAATTTTTCTACGAAGCGAACGAAGGATGTATTTATGGCTATAATGGCTAATATGGAAAGAATTCTATTGACTATTTATTAAAATGTGAAAAAAATTTAATCAAAACAAAATTTGAATTTATTTCGGTGCAAAATTTGTCTCAAAAAATACTCTGATTCATTTTAATCTTTTTACCCTCCTCTTCTATTTATACAGGGAAAGTATTGTACGGAGACCGACTCGAGAATGGGGGGCAGATGGAAAATTTCTGGCCAGTACGAAATCCGCTTCAGGTAAAATTATGAAGTTGACCTTGCATTTGTCAGCCAGTCTGTCAGTCTGTCTGTCTGCCTGTCCGATGTAGGAAATTTAAATAACTCAAGATGGCGTTAACCTTTCGACTTGAAAGTTTTTTGTGAATAAGTTTTACAAAAACTGTAATATTCTATTAATTTTTGGAAAAGTAACGTTAGGGGAAAAATTCACGCAATAAATCATACTAATATATAAAAATGAGTTGGTGTCTGTCTGTCTGTCTGTTCCTCTTTCACGCAAAAACGGCTGAACCGATTGACTTGAAATTTCGCATGAGTGTCTGTGGTAGTTCTGGTTCCAACATAAGCATACGGAAAAGTAGCGCGAGGGGTGGGTAAAGTAAGGGGAGGGGGTAAGGTGATTTCGAAACTTAGTTTTCCTTCTATGTTACTCTTTCGCGGGGAAACTACTGAACCGATTGGCCTGAAATATGGCATAGATTTTCATCGGGGGTCCATCCCCAACATAGACCCATTAAAAAGTAGCCCGAGAGGTGGGGGAGTAAGGGGAGGATAAATTAAATGCGCGCCAGGAGGCCGCGTATCATGTGGGGGGTTAACCGCGAAGCGGTTCGGGGCGCAGCCCCTAGTTCTAAATAAAATTCTCGTATAAATTCGAGAAAAAATCGCAAATATGAACGGGGCCTAGCTGATTTTTTTTAGTTTTTCCAACTGAAATCATCAAGGAGGCGAAGTTAGAAAAAATACATTTTTCCAGCTTATGATTCAATAAGTAACGAGTTTTTCTTACGATTTGATTATTCCTTTAACTATTTATCAAAACGTTGTTTTAGAGATTACCATAAAATATGTGAATAACTTTATTTGGTGTCATCATTTTTTATCGATAAAACGTGTATTCAGATTGGTTTTCGCGATCTTCAACATGGGTTTACTTTCACATGGGTTGCAGTCTTTACGAGAGAATTATTGATTTATTAATTCACGATATTAAACAACACACACCTGACGTTGTTGAGGTTAACACGTGTATTCAAATTTTGTTATTCGGTAAAGCTGTATAGGAAAACCAACAGCTGAAATCGTCACAATTATGTTGTATTAACGGCATTGTCTCCTAATAGCATATTTGGTGTATGGAACATATTTACAAAAGACACATGTTCATAAGCGACAAGAAGGGGTGCAAGGGGGTGCACTTGCTCCCCCCCCCCCCTCTGACTTATAAAAAATGCGATGTAAAAAACGTAGATAACAGATTGCAGTGTTGCCATTAGAAAAATCTAAATCCGGTCAGATCTAAGAGGCTGTTTAGATTAGCCGATCCAGGTGGGGGGTCCTCCACTTCCTCGTCTTGCCTGTAATTTTGACAGTTTCATTCATGGCCTGGCGCCTGGATCGGCTAATCTAAAAAGCCTCTAACCGTTTGACCAGATTTTCTTTTTTTTTTTGCTTGAATCTGGTCAGAAAATCAGATATTATACAACATTATAAAACACAGATCACACTATGCCATATAAAATTACAAAATAAAATGGCCCTTTTTGGGCCTTTTTGTTTAACCACTGTATCGATCCATAATTGCTCAGAACAATGTTTTTGATCGGAAGATCAAAGTTTTTCATAAAAAACCACATTTTTTTTATTCTACGTAAACGAAAAAAAGGAATTTTAAATTGCCATCCAGATATAAATTTTCAAATCTAACGATTCTTTTAGATATTTCTAAAATGGTCATTCAGCAAATATGGATGAACCACGACTTTGCTGAATTCTGCTAAAATTTGCTGAATTACTACAACTATTGACAGTTATTGTACTGATTGATTGTAGACCGCCTCTGCATATGTTAAGATTGTTTTCGCCCAAAGATATGCTCCTTTGTGGCTGGAATTTTCTGAGTTAAAATTTATCAGACACGCATTTGAGGTTTTAAACGCAAATTCCCAGAAAACAAAAAAACTTTTGTTCAACCAGTTTTGGTGACTTTTATTCTTGACTGATCCCAATATAATACACAATACATTTTTCCCTTCAACCCTCTAGATTTGAAGATCCGTATGGGGTATACCTATTTCTACCAAAACGCGTCAAATTGCCTTACATTTCAACAATGCCTTAACTCGAGAACCATCCAACCGATTTTGATGTGGTTTTTCGCAATACATACATAGATTGAGTATCTGGTCAAATTATAGGCTATATATGTACCGGCTTTCCCACCCCTTCACATCTTATTCAATTTTTGTGATCCTTATCCATTTTTTCGACAATTTTTCGGATATTTCATGGTCTCGCGTATAAATGGCTGAACTAATATATTTGAAAATATGTTACAGTAATACTTATTCGCTAAACAACCATAATTCGTTTCCTCTAATTCCCCTCTCCAGCTTTCTAGTAAACTACGAAATCGATTTGAATGTAGTATTTATGATATCGGATAGAATACTACATAACAAAATAATTACCACCAAATTTTATACTCTATATGATATATCATATAGGAGTATATTAGATTTAGTATACCGTCTATAACGCATCGAACTAATTATCGGACAAAAACATTATACAAACGTGTTAGGGATGACAAAAGATTTTGATTTTCCCATGTCCGTCCGTCTGTCCGTCCGTGAACACCATAACTATCAATAGGATTTAGCTAGAGACTTGAAATTTTGTATAGTTGCGTTTCTCGTAAATGGCTAGGCTAAGTTCTTGAACGGGCAAAATTGGAACATTCCTTCCTGCCTCTCGCATACAAATGAAACAGTTGTTTGCAATTTTCTCGAAAACGGTGAGTCATATTGAAAAATTTATTAAGGTAAAATGTATTTAGAATAGAATTTTACATAACTTATCCATACATCAAAATCCAATCTGACCAGTGCTTCCCCCTATCCCATTCAAATGGAATACTTTTTTCCTATTCTCTACTTTTTGTTATGACAATGAAATGTGTTTAAAATAGGATTTTACATGTGTTTAGGAATAGTTTTCCATAAGGCACTTGGCACACCGAATGCGAATTCGCACCGTATAGCGAAAAAGTTCAAACTTACCAAGCGATCTTATATTATATGTAATCTACATGAGTTGTAATTTTGCAGAGACTGCAATTTTGGGGAGACCCCATTGTTACGTAATACAAAATTAGAGCTTATGTAGATGACATATGATATAAGATCGCGTGGTAAACTTGAACTTTTTCGCAATGCGGTGCGAATTCGCATTCGGTGTGCCAAGTGCCTCAGGCCTACGTCAAAAAACCTTTCCCCCCACTAAAATTTTATTTTCGGGTCAAATAGGCCCTAACTGTACAGTAGGGTTAAGTGAGAGGGAAACGGTGATTTTTTCGCACTAAAATCTTCGTCCCGTAGTATCAAATGCCAAAAACAGGGCCCGAAAAAGGTTTATTGAATCTATGCTACTGTCGTCCATAAAGAGTAAAAAATTGTAAGGACAAACAAACACACAAACTCTCCCCCCAAACGCATATGCCCTCTCCGTTCCGTCGGGGGTATAATCTAAACAAAGTTGGTTAAATAAAACATCGAAAATATGTGATTCAAATGTGAATTTTATTGAAACTTCATATTAACAAATATAATTTCATAGTCATAAAAAATCAATCAATAACAAATAAATAAATAGAGAGTTAGAAACACACTAGGTTTCATCGATTTTTTCTATTGAATAAACAATTTTATTTTATTCGTTTTTTTCATTTATATAAATTGACTTCGAAATCAGTAATTTATTAATTTTTTTAGTTATTTATTAAAGCTTGATAAACTAAAAACAGGAAAGGGTGCAATAATTTCAATGATTATACATTCATTATTTCGCTTTTTATAATTCTAAGTTTTTTTTTTTTAAATTAACACTAATTTAAAGCTTATTAATTTGATATAATTGTTTCGGCATTGGTTTGTAAACGAAAAAAAACAACACTTCTTAAATGTGAATTATAGTAAAAATATTCAAATACTCATTTATAGTATTTACACACATTGAATATATATATATAACTAAATACAATAATCTGAGCACGAATTGCATTAAATAATGAAAAAATATATATGTTAAAAATAATAATAATAACAAATTTAATTAAAGTACGTAAATTTATAAAACTTTTAAACATACTAGGCAAGTCTTTTCTTGCGATTTGGTGACATTATTTTAAGCATAGCGACGACTGGCGCCTCGAAGGCTAACGAGACGATGAAGGAGAAAATGTATGAACAGACGACTAATCCGAAGAATGTTATCACCTGGAAAAAACGGGTAAAAATTTTAAAATTTCCACAGGATGCCCATTTTGTAAATTATCACAAATATTTTTTTGTGAGTTTTACAAAACAAATGTTTTATTAACAAAAATTCTGTTAAATTCACAAAATTTTACCATTGAATCAGTTCCTAAATGAAGTGGTGAATCCGAATTAAGGGCCAGTGCTCTTATCACGATCGGATGAACCAAATATGCACAATAAGTCACCCTAGAGAACGGATAAATACAGGACGCAGACAGCAAAGTATTAACGCATCCCCCATAACCACAAGAACAGGCAATTGTAATCCACGCCAAAGACAGCGCCCAGGCCGAGTGGCTCAGAGAACTGTAGGCAGCTGCGGTGAAGAGGGACAGCTCCCTTTTGTACAGCCCAAATATCAGAAGCAACAAACAAACAATCGATGAAACCCATCCAATTGTAACCACTGTGCGGCTCATCTTGATTTTGCAATTCGTCCTGAACAAAATCCAACCAACGCACATTCCGATCAAGTACGGTCCCAATCGTGTCCATGGTTTGTCGTAGATTTTATCAAAAAGCGCCAGAGGATCATCGGAATTTGGCATGTGGTTGTTTGCGAATGCGATGTACGCCGTTGTCACCCAGGACGAAATCATGAAGACCATCAAAGTACTGGCTGCCAATTTGAAATGTCGAACGGCTATGATTAGGATAATTGCTCCAATAATGTAGAATTGTGTGTCGTCCGCGAGATACCAACTCCATAACATGCACTAGAAACAAATTTGAGGAAAATATTATTATAAATATGAGTTGAAAGGTCTGTTTGCAAACCATTTCTTCGACTGGGAATAAAGTGTTGATGTACATCACGTTTCTCCACCAATATTTTGGACAATTGACGTGATCCATTGTCGGTGGATCGAAAACTGATGTCGAATCCAGATGCTTCATAATCACTTCAACGACGCCAAGGACGAATAAATAGGGAGCTGTTAATCTGTAAGAGATTTTTAGCTAAAAAAAAGTCATAAAAATTTTGGGAAAAATTATTGTAGAATCTACACTGCCAGAATTTATAACCAGAAATGCCAATTTTTGGGGAGGGGTATGGAAAACTTTGGTATGCGACAGGAAATTGTAATAAATCTCAAAAAAGGTCTTCTAGTTTCCGCTGAAACCATTTTAGGGGCGGAAAATTTCAATCTCAACCATCTGCTAAGCCACTGTCAACCGGCTATAATTACAGGTAACTACACTCAGAAAAATGGAGGCTAACTCGACGACCTACATACGGCGTAATTGGCCTCGGGCAGGCGCGCGTTCGCCTGCATGTGGGCAAGTAAAACTGAGTTGACCTGTGGTCGGAGAAATTCTGAAATTAAGCAACCAGCAGGTGAAGTAGGGCATTGGGAGCTGCACGAGTTGACCTTAGATAGGTTAACTCTGACCGCTAGCTGGCTTACAGACACCTCTGTAAGGTCAGAGTTAACCTGACAAAAAGTTGACCTGGACATTTTTCTGAGTGTAGAATTTGGACCCGGCTTCGTCCGGTTCAAAGCGTGAATTAAACAAAACCTAGGAAAGCAAAATTTAGTTTTTCTTTAAAATTTTTTCTTCTCAGGAAATGATTGAAAAGACAAAAAATTCCCACATTCGGCTATTAGAGCTATTTTTATAGAAGACGCAAAAGCTTATTGAATCTTCTCCCGAAAAATCTTTAAGGGTCAATTTGGCAAATTTTACCATCTTTTCGTGCTCTACCAACCACCCCTTCCTTCGCTACTGTCGTCCATAAAGAGTCAAAAATTGAACCTCAGAAAAAAATGTAATTCAAACCTCACAAAGCGATATCCAACGAGGCCAAAGAAGTGATACGTGCCAGCTGTAATTTCATTAACCCCCTTGGACAAAGTGTCCAACTTTCCCTTAGCATTCGTCCTGAAGTAAATGTAAGACACCAAAAAACCACTGATAAAGAAAAATGTATCCACACTGAACGCTCCATTTGTAATGGTTTGGAAGAGGAACTCCTTTTCCACGACCTTGCGGAACTCCATGTTGTCAGAATACTTGAAAACCACAATGCAGGTGTGGCCCAAAACCACCCACGCCATAGAAAAAGCTCTCAGCCCATGTATCGAAGGGATCGTGTCGGATCCGACGCGACGATCACAAATTGCATTGAAATTTGTTATCAGCGAAAAAGACAGCAAAAGCTCCGAATAAATGCTGAGCTTTTTCGAAGATTCCGATCCGTTTGCCAAATTCTCATCCGAATTATTGTTATTATTGTGTGGCAGCTGAATATCAGCTGTGAAATCCTTTTTCAAATCGTGTGGAACGACATTTGTCAGGTCGTATGTTGTGCATCCGATACCAGAGGATGTTTCACTATTTGCCAATTCCTTGTGGCTATCCTGAAGGGCTTTCTTATATTTTCGCTCCAGGACGATGTCGTATGCAGTGCCAGCTGCTAGCAGAATTGACACAATCATCGATGTTGTACTAAAAAAGTATAGGATTAGAAATTTTAAGTATTTTGCTCTAAAAATCAACTCACAATAAAATAATGAATGTAGAATCCGTCCAAAAATTAAAAACATCGTCTCTTGGGGCACGAATTGCTAAAATGTGAAGTTGCCGATCAAGTCGTGGTTTCTGAGAGAAGGCGACCACCTTTTCAACGTCGCCCAGGCTGCAGGTTGAAGGGAAGCATAATCCAACGTGAATTGTTCGTTCCTAAAATACAAGATAATTTTTTTTAATGTTTTCTTAAAGAAGTTTCTTTTAAAAATTTCACTCACGAAAGCGGCGATCGTCGTTTGATTGATTAGGATTTTCAGCACATAGAAACCAGGCATGAAGGGTGGATTTTCATGTTTCAGGGCGTGACTTTGGTGAAGGTGATGGGAAAATGGTAGATCTATGCTGCGTGGCGTTGGTTGCAAGGACGTCTGTTCCTCATCTTCTGTGTAGATGCTTTGGCATAGCGATAGGGAGCCAATCCAGTAATTGTTGCCATAGAAAAATCCTGACGAATAATGTCCAGATGCATCGTCCACTAAAATTAGAACAATGGAGAAATTTGATTCATTTTTGTCAATTTTAGTTGAAGAAAATTGAAGAAAAAAATGAAAGAAAAAAATTAAAGCAAAGGTTTTGTTATTAAAGTTTTATTTAGCTTGCTTTCGTGTTTGTCTGTCAGGGTCAAATCTTGTAATCTAATTTTAACCCATATCCACTCATCTGATTGACTTGGATTTTTTTACACATACGTAACTCTGCTGACAATACATTTTATTCACTACTCCGTGCTTATAAGACCGTGTTTACATTAGGACTCATTTTGAGGCGGCACGTCATTCCTCATTTCTCTGTCGTGTGCACACGGTTCGCTTCATCTTCATTCGCTAAACCGGTTTCATCAACAAAACTCACCGAAACAGGTCTCAACAACCAGACTAAAACCGGTTTGTGACTGAAAATTTTAAGTGAATCTAAATTTCGTTCGCTCTTTTTGGTTTCCCTCCCCACTGCGTCCCTCACCATCACTTGGCCGGAGCGAAAGACGTGCCGCCTCAAAATGAGTCTCAATGTAAACACAGTCTGAGGATACCGTGGTTAGCCTTTTCCTCAAATTGTTAGAAAAAAAGTTTTATCTGAGGGTTTTTGGGTCCGCTAGATCCGATTCTGGTGTTAATAACTTTATGAGGACAACGGAAGATTCTGTAAGGGTACCGTGATTATCCTTTTCCTCAAATTTTTCGCTAAAAAATCTCGTCTGGTGGTTTTTGGGGCCGCTGAATCCGATTTTAACCTTAATAACTCTGTAAGGATAATGGAAGGTCCTGTTAGGATAGCGTGATTATAAATTATCCGGAGAAATCTCATCTGGGCATTTTTGGGGTTAAAGCGAATTAGAATAAAATAAATATTTAATTCGTTGTTATTTCTGATACATTTCTGATACAGAAATAAAAGCGAGATATTTATTTATTCTGATACAGATCTGAAAATTTAATAAAAAAACGTTTATAAAAAAGGAAAAATTATATAAAACAAACATTGTGGAAACATAATTCCGGTCGGCTATTACAGCAATACATATTTTTAGGACTCACATTGACCCCAAAACTGTATTCTTTTATATCGCTTATAACGACTAATTAAATCAACGAAAAGTACGTTTGCCACGGTTTCCGACTCTCAATTTCCGGTATTGGGCAAGAAATAGGACAAGGTAAAGTGTTAAACGTCCTCAAAACAAAGAATAACTTTGCTTTGTCAAAAGAAAATTTCAAACACTTCATATTTATCGGAACTAAATACTATGTGTTCTTTAAAACATATTAAAAGTCTTCAAAGAAATCCATTTATACTTGTATAACACGTTAGAGCTAAACGCAATTTTCCAACGGAGATTTTCTTTAAGTGCTTAAATTGACAGCAACTAAAAGTGTCTAAATAATATGTTGCTTGTAATTTCTTGGAGCAATCGAAGAAAGTGCTGTTAATCAACGTCCAAAAATCTTTTCTTTGTTACATCATCTGAGACATTTTTCTAACTTATCGCATTGTTTACCAGCAGCCACTTTGGTGACGCTTTTCGTCATTCTTAAATTCGCTTTTTCACGGATTTTCTTTTTTCTTTGAAATTGGACGTTACGATTCATAAATATTTCTCAACATTAGAAAAATCATTTAGGGAGAAAAAATTAGTTATGAAATCTAAGTTTCGTAATAATTTGATTTTAAATTGAACAATGTTTCCTTTTCCTTCAGAAAAATCGTTACTATATTATTTGATTTTTATCCGACAAATGCGTTTTTTTTTTTTTGAAAAATTATGCAAAGAAATTGTTGTCTTTGAATTTTTGGGGCTGTGTGACTGCTTTTATCTGACGCACAATGCAATGCCTATCTCCATAAGATTAGATGAATTATGCTATAATAATTTCTTGTCTCAAAAGTGAACACATATTTATTACTAATGGTCAGAGATTATATTCGTGACTGCAATTAAAATGTCCAAATGACGAATACAAAAAAAATGTTGCAGATATACAAATTAAGGTACTTGGAAGGTAAAGGGAAATAAACATTTAAAATAAATGAAAAGCAAAACTGAATGACATAACAATACCGCAAATTCTGTAATTTTGGTTAAAAATAATTTATTTTTTTTCAGATTAGGCTTCTGAGATTTTTCATTTCAAGAAAAATTCCGACTTTAATTAACCTTGTCCTAAAAAAAAGTTTTCTTTAAAATAGAACTTAACCATAAAATTTTCCAAGTCTAAAAACAAAGAAATTAAATTACAACAAATACAAAATTACTTTGCAGGCCTGCCGCGTACAGGTTGTGCCTACCGTACATTTTTTTCCAAACTCGGTGTCGGGCTAGGGGCGCCAAAAACTGCGTCAAAATCGTCACTAAAAAAGTTCTATTTTGTATGGTACGGAATTTTTTCTATGATTTCTGCCTATATGCATTCTTATTTTAAACTAGCTTGCATACCCGTCGTTGCCGGATTAAGTTTTTTCAAATTTTTTTTTATGGTCTATGTTGGAGCTAAACTTCAGGCCAATCGGCTCGGTAGTTTCCCGCGAAAGAGTAACATAGCGCAAAAACTAAGTTTCGAAATCACTTTACCCCCTCCCCTTACTCCCCCCACCACTAGCGCTACTTTTCCGTATGCCTATGTTGGAACCAGAACTACCACAGACACTCATGCCAAATTTCAAGTCAATCGGTTCAGCCGTTTTTCGTGAAAGATGAACAGACAGACAGACAGACAGACACCAACTCATTTTTATATATTAGTATGATTTTGCCTGCGCCGCAAAGCGCAATTTCTAATTTTTTTCTAATTTTTTTTTGTCTTTATCTAAAAACCTTTAAAATTTCCTCCACATTTCACGAATTTATCTCCATCAGAACTCGAGTTTCATAGTTTTGACCACTTTTACAGCATATATCGACACTGTGCGGCGGCCCTGAGTACAGAAAAAGTATTTCAAATTTGAAACAGAAAATGTCGCTTTCACAAAGAAATGTAGTTACGATAACTAAATTTTTTGCTTACCTAAATACCAACTCATATAAATAAGTCATCTCAATTAACATCAGAAAAATTATGGCCACTTTAATAACAAAAACAATTTGTTCAATTTAAGTAATTGTGAAACTTGAATTTCATAACTAATTTTTTCCCCCTAAATAAATTGAAAATATTTATGGATCGTAACACCAAATTTTAAAGAAAAAAGAAAATTTGTGAAAAAGCGAATCTAGAAATGTTGAAAAGCGTCATCAAAGTGACCGCTAGTAAACAATGCGATAAGCTAGAAAAATTTCTCAAATGATGTAAGAAAGAAAAGATTTCTGGACGTTGATTAACAGCACTTTCTTCGATTGTTCCAACAAATTACAACCAACAGATTGTTGAAGCAATTTTAATGGCTGTAAATGCAAGTGTAAGACTTTTATTTATTTGTTTGCATTTTTAGGTAACGCTTTTTTCTGCCAATTTCCAGCTCTTTCCATCTCAAAATCACATAAAAACGGATACCGCCATTTTCTTGTTAAACAACGACCAAAACATAGTTTATAAAAAATCTAAAACTCTGTGATTTTTCTATGTATGTGAAAAGAATTGCAATTTCATTATTAACCTAAAATAAGATAAATTAATTCTTGAATGCTTCGATTCTAATTATTCTGATTTAAATTAGATCCAAAAACGTGAGACCTTCGGAATAAAAATAATCGAGTGTCACCTTGTGTTGTTTCTGCATTTCATAAAGACGTTATTCTACTTGGCAATAAAATTATAGTTAAAATGGTCAATAATTTACAAATAACTTATGCGATTGGTCAATATCTGACACATTTCCAACAATCTATGGGTTTGGTGTCGCTTTAATCGAATTTATGGTCAAACAAAATGACAATTCTTCAAAAATCAATAAAAATTCCTATGATAACTCCATAATTGCAAAAATGGATTGAATCAAAGCATTAAACTGGTGTATGGAAAACAATTTAAAGTCAAGGTAGTGAAATCCGTTGAAATCATTATCAAGGCTAAACACAGAAATAGTAAAAAATCTTTTTTGAAAATCTCTGCTAAAATTGCGTCTTCACTTCAACTTCAACTTCAACTTTACTCTCGTGACTTCAATTTTATGCGTAAGTTTATGCTTCGGCTTAATAGTTTTTTCCCATATTCACCACACGTTCATTGACTTTGCTACTTGGAATTTCTTCTTATTCGGCAAATTTTCATTTGTCCGTATTTGGTTAATAAAGCAATTAAAAGTTTTGAACATTTTCCCAAATACAGCTGGACGATTGCCCGAAAAAGGTTAAAGATGTAATGTTTGCAGGTGATTTTATTTAAATGTTTGATAGTTTTTTTGGAAACGTATTCAAATTCACGTTTTTTGGACTTAAATGGAAAATTTAGTTCAAATTTCCGATCTAATTAATCAAATCTGAAGGCTTTTAAATCGATTAGTGATTTAGTGGTATTTTGTGTCTGCCTGTCTTTATTGTTTTACTAGATTTAGGACCCGGCTTCTCCCGGCTAAAAGCGGGAGTACAACAAAACCTAGGAAAACAAAATTCAATCATATCATCATACTAATATGGTGTCTGTCTGTCTGTCTGTTCCTCTTTCACGCAAAAACGGCTGAACCGATTGACTTGAAATTTGGCATGAGTGTCTGTGGTAGTTCTGGTTCCAACATAGGCATACGAAAAAGTAGCACGAGTGGTGGGGGGAGTAAGGGGAGGGGGTAAAGTGATTTCGAAGGTTAGTTTTTGCGCTATGTTACTCTTTCGCAGGGAAACTACTGAACCGATTGGCCTGAAATTTGGCATAGATGTTCGTCGGGGGTCCAGCCCCAACATAGACCCATTAAAAAGTAGCCCGAGAGCTGGGGGACTATGGGGAGGGGGTAAAGTCATCTCGAAACTTAGTTTTCTCTCTATGTTACTCTTTCGCGGGGAAACTACTGAACCGATTGGCCTGAAATTTGGCATGGATGTTCGTCGGGGGTCCAACCCCAACATAGACCCATTAAAAAATAGCCCGATAGGAGGGGAGTAAAGGGAGGGGGTAAAATGATCTCGAAACTTAGCTATTCCAGTGCTAAAAGCGCGGCCGGGGGCCCCGTTTGATTCGAGGCCGAAGGCCGAGGAGATGGAGGAGGCCGAAGGCCGACCTTTGGGTGGGGGGTGAACCGCGAAGCGGTTCGGTGCGCAGCTCCTAGTTGGTTATAAATTAGATAGCCGAGAGTATGCCTTAAAGTTATTCTTTTTCCCAATTTTTTCTCGGAAAAACTGTTTAGGAGGTTTTCTGGGTCGCTGTGCCAAAAAACTTTTGCAAAAAAATTTAACCCAGCAACGGCTAGTAATTCTAATAAAGACACCTTCAGTCAAGACTGGTATTATGTCCATCGCTGTTGATTGGTTAAAAAACCTTACAAATGTGAAAATCCCATTCATGATTCGCAATTAATATAAAACTCTGTCTTACAAACCTCAACATACTTTAAAATGTTTGACTATTGCGATATTTTCGCAAATTTCCAAGAGATTTCTTGTAACACAACTGCGTGAAGAGGATTAGAAACTAATCAATATCAATAAAATGCTATAAAGCTTACTAAATTATGTATTAAATGAGAAATTTTATTTACATTATTATCCAATAATGGATTATTTCATTTCAAATATACAATATAATTGAATGTATGATCATAATTTGATTGCTGTTGATTTCATAAAAACTTCGTAACATTCCTGTCTCCACTTGGTCGCTATTTTCCTTTCTAATTTTCCATTTTTCATTGCGATATTCACCTATTAATTGAAAAACGTAAAATTTTTACAGCATAGATTAACATTTTACACTTCCATAAGACGCCAAAATCTTTTGAGTTTTGGAAATTAATTCAATTGAATTATTTTGATTTTTCTCAGTTGTTTTGTTGCAATCTATGTTCAATTAACTGGCGCTACCGCGAATTTATTTTCAATTTCAATCGAAAGATAGTTTTCACTTAAATTTTTGTTACGAAAATTCATTAGGCGCTTACTGATGGTTTAGGTTGGAGTTATTCGATTAATCATAATTTAGAAATCACTGCTTCGTTAAGGATTCAAGATTATTTGGCAATACTCTTGTCGGAATTTACAGGCAATTTAAATAAATGAATGTGTGTTCAATTATGCCGGGGAGTTTTATTTATCAATAGATAAAAGTTTGTTTTATGGATGAGTAAAAAGCCTGAATTGCATAAATGGGAGTTGCTTGGAAAACTGCGGAATAAGAAAAATTACAAAATTGTTGTAAAGGGTAATGGGTAATGGCTGATCACGAATCCGTTGTCCGTTTTTCGATAGCTCTCACGGTTTGGCCAGGGCGCCTAGGATCAGCTCAAGGAATTGTGCTAGCTCAAAATGGACAACGAATTTCGATTTCTTGTCGCCCGAAACCCCTACATTCCAAGTTTCAGTCCGATAGGAGACAAAAAAAAATTTTGAAAAACAACGCCAAAAATTGCAGTGGTTAGTCCATGGTCTGTGTAAGTGAAGTGAACTATTTTGTGATGGAAATTATATTTCCGTTAAAGTCTTAATTTCCCAAAACTTTTGATTTTATTTTATGAAAATCCGACCGAGTAATGGTCAAAAATCGGGTTTTCGGTTTCCCCTCTAAGACCCGGTTTGCACTTAGGATTTTTTCTTGAATTTCTCGGCGAATTTTTTTTTTCATCTATCACAGAATAAATTCACCTAACACAAGCTGTCAAAATTTGAATTTATTCGGACGGTTTTATATGAAAAAAATCGGGTTCGGGCGTCTTTTAGGAATGAATTTCTGAATTTTGTGTCGTAGTGTAAACGGTTGTGCAACATGAATTTAGTGTTGATGAATAAAATTCGTGGAATAAAGTGTGATGTGTAAATGGCGTCTAAAACACCCCTTAAACCAAACTACTGTCAACTAAAAAATACCTGTCGCATATTTCTCATAGTTCTACAAATGTGTAAAGTTTCATAAAAATCGTAGCGTGACACTCTCATAGTTCTACGAATGTGCAAAGTTTCATAGAAATCTGGCTTATGAGTTCTAAAATAAAGAAAGGATTGCGACACAGGATGACATCGGAGGCATTGAGGGGTTTCAGCAAAAAAAAAGAGAAAAGGAAGCTCGCTTACATAGCTATAATAACTCAAAACCCCAAAAAAGTTACTTATACATAGTGAATTTTATTTGCAAACTGACGATATCTTCTTGTTTTTTGAAATTTTTTGGTTAACAGCCGAAAATTTTATGTTCTTGACCGTAATTTTTTCTCAAAAAACGATTTAAGGATTTGATAATTATTTTAAATTTGTTCTTGAACTAAAAAAGTTAAATTAATTATTGCAAAAATGGAGCCATTGACTCTTTTAATCTGATTCTCCAGAGTGGGTAGAAAAAGTTCACCTCTTCAGATCCCAACGACACTGAACCACTTTTGAAAAATGGCAAAAATCAATTTTCTCCAAATTAATTTAAATTGTGCGTAAAGTTCAGATAACTGGCTTATCCGTGTGCAGTTTTTCATCAAGCCGAACTTAAAGAATTTGATTAATGTTTAATCTTTCAACATGTTGCGCGTGGTCGCTTAGGCAGGTGCCAAACGACCTTGGACTAAATATTGCATTTTTATAACTGAAATATTGATAGCGTTCAAAAATCCCATTGACAGCGGAAATTTTTCATAATTGTGTCACTTTTTTGGAGGTGGTCTGGGAAGAAACATTCATGAATCGATCAATTTGACATTTGTTATGCGCAAAACAACATAAAATCATGTGACATGATTGGTCAAATGTAAACAATAAAATTGTATAAGTGCCGATAGTATCATAAAATCATGAAATATAATGCATCACATCTCATTTGTGTGACAGCTTCATTTCACTCATTTTAAATTCATAGAAAATCATGAAATTGTGGGCATGGGGCAATCGTTGAGAGAGACGGCTTGATGTCCAAGCGCCGATGGCCGGACAAAATGCCGTTTGGCAAGAGTTTGACGCATAATGCGGCGATTTTGATGGACTATTTTTACCTGGAATGCTGGTATTAGTAGCCCGGGGTTTCCTATGGTGTTTCAATTTAACACATTTTCCATTCAATCACCTCTGCTTACATTTTTTTTCGTTTTAAATTTTTGCATCAAACCCAAAGAAGTCCATCTGGATTTTGGCCCATGCGCCATTCCACAGCTTAAACTCACTGGCCCCCCGCTTGTCTTTTTGATGAAATCTGATGCAATTTTTATTGAGAAGATTTTTTTTTGGGAGGGTTTTTTTGTGTTGCTAACATGACTATTCATTTGTGATTCGTTTCGGGAAAAGATTTGAATTTTTTTTTATTTCGCTGTTTCTGTTTTTAATCGTTTTGATTCGTTCAGAAATCATTTTATGTAACAATAAAATAGTTGACACTGTTGCCAAAGGCAATTCATTTGTAATTATCTCAAATATTCAGCTATGAATGGATTCATTTTCATATCTGAATAGCAGGGATTTTCAATTAATTAAAATGTTTTTTCTTTTTTGCAAGTGCCATAACCTATCATAATTCAAATATTTTCAATTGTTGACCGCATTTTTATGCCCGATGTGTGATGAAGTTTTGATATAGGAAAGCATATTATTGCGGAGATTGGATAAAACCTGGCTGTTGTTACAATTTTCCGGTCAATTTTACCGGGTTTTTGTGTGGTTTCATTGTGGGTTAACATTTGATAAAAACCATATTTTTTCGGAATAAAACACCGACCTTATCGGGTTGATTAAAATAATTTGTCATATACTTTGCCATTTATTATCATCATCATCATCATCATCATATCATATCATCATACTAATATATAAAAATGAGTTGGTGTCTGTCTGTCTGTCTGTCTGTTCCTCTTTCACGCAAAAACGGCTGAACCGATTGACTTGAAATTTAGCATGAGTGTCTGTGGTCGTTCTGGTTCCAACATAGACATATGAAAAAGTAGCACGAGGGATGGGGGGAGTAAGGGGAGGGGGTAAAGTGATTTCGAAACTTAGTTTTTGCGCTATGTTACTCTTTGGGGGGAACTACTGAACCGATTGGCCTGAAATTTGGCAGAAATGTTCGTCGGGGGTCCAACTCCAACATAGACCCATTAAAAAGTAGCCCGTGAGGTGGGGGAGTAAGGGGAGGGGGTAAAGTTATTTCGAAACTTAGTTTTTGCGCTATGTTACTCTTTCGCGGGGAAACTATTGAACCGATTGGCCTGAAATTTGGCATAGATGTTCGTCGGGGGTCCAGCCCCAACATAGACCCATTAAAAAGTACCCCAATCAGGGGAGGGGGTAAAGTTATTTCGAAACTTAGTTTTTCCTCTATGTTACTCTTTCGCGGGGAAACTATTGAACCGATTGGCCTGAAATTTGGCATAGATGTTCGTCGGGGGTCCAGCCCCAACATAGACCCATTAAAAGGTAGCCCGAGAGGTGGGGGAGTAAGGGGAGGGGGTAAAGTGATCTCGAAACTTAGCTCTTCCTCTATGTTACCCTTTCGCGGGGAAACTACCGAGCCGATTGGCCTGAAGTTTAGCTCCAACATAGACCATCAAAAAAAAATTTGAAGAAACTTAACCCGGCAACGACGGGTATGCAAGCTCGTTTGTCATATGCTTTGCCATTTACCACTAGCTATATAAATTTGGACCCGGATTCGCCCGGCTAAAAGCGTGAGTAGAACAAAACCTAGAACAACACAATTCAATTGATGTTAAATAAGATAGCCTGGAGTAGGGCGGTCCGTGCTTTAATTTAAAGTTTTTTTCTTCGGAAAATGGTTTTCAAAAATTCACAAAAATACAATAAATTCCAGCATTTGGATTCGGATTCACTTTACCCTCCCTCCCCCCTCCCCCCTCCCCCACTACTCGGACGACTTATCCGGTACGTTTGGTCACCCTAGTTAAAAGCATGAAACATAAATCGAAGTAGGCGAATTTTCAAGATCAACATCATAGAATACTTTTAGGAAACGTAATTTAAATATTTGACGGATAAATAAGTATTCATATTGTTCGGATCAAATTTTAGGTACACCAAACGGAATTTTGTGACCTACACAGCCCTTTTATGTGCAAATGCAATAAAAAAAATATTCCATCGATACTAAAAAGTAGGCCAGACTATTATTTTCAATAAAAATTAAGTTTCCAACGATTTATAACAAAAAAAACTTTCTAATATGGTAAAAATATCTTACATTTAATGTAGGATGATCTCAGTGCATTATGTTAAGTTAAAGAAATCTTTCAACAAAATGTGTTAACACAAAAATCTTTATCACAATACAGTAACCGCACACAAACAAAACGAACAAAACCAAAATCTCATCTCCTCGAAGAAAAAATTACTTTACCTGATTAGCATGAAAGTGTGTCAAAAAAGAGCAAGCAATCTTCATAGAAATTAAGAAGAAATAGTGAAAAACATTTTTAACTCACAGCAAAATCCAAGTAGCGATGATCCATTTGAATGGTGAGTTTTAGTTATGTCGACGGCCTACAAAAACTTATGTAACGAGCCCCATTGAAGAAACCGCAACTGATTGATGGCGATCAACATCAACAGAAACATTAGCAACATGCAACTATTATTGTTATTATTATCAACATAATATTTTTTTGTTTTTCATCTCCTTCTCGTTATTATCCACGTTGATTGTTTGTATTTGTACGATGGATGGTTAACAAACTATATGACTTATTTCCCCAAATAACACTCTTACGCTTTATTTACTTCACGTTTAATGGACTGATTCGAGAAATTTCTTTTTCATGCAGTAGTTTTTGATGCAATTTTCCAACTGACATTATTTATAATTTACCAGCGTTTCCAATTTTCTTTATTTTTCTACATTCGACGGATCGGACGGAATGCATTCGTAATAATCACACAATTGGAATAAAACCAGCATTGGAAAGTTCGATAATTTTACAAATAGATACAAAGATTGAATTCCAATTGCATAACAATGTGATACAATTTGCTCTATTAGGTGGGTAATTTCAAGGCTTAAATTCAGTGCACTCAGGTGCAAAAAGTTTCAGAAAGATTTTGTTTTCTTAGCAAAAACCTGGCGTACGAACAAAGAAAAAAAAGAGAGCCATTAGTTTTTAGTGCGAATGTTTTGTTGTTTCAATGGCATATATTACGAAACGAACAGCGAGATTATTGCTAGTCAACATTTTTTTTTAAAACTAAAAGTAGGTTCTTAAATATAGAGCAATTCAAAAATTGAAGAAAAAAGTTTCTTTTTGGTGTCAAAAATGAAATAATGAGTATTTTGTGAAGATTTCCATAATTGTTCATTGAGTTAATGACATGCTCGTGAAAAAAACCGCAGCAACATAAGGTCTCTCAAAGTTTTAAGCCAATCGGCCATCAAAAAAGGCCGTAAAATGTTGTCTTTTAAAAAAAGGACCTTGAATTTTCGGTCGACGAAAACAGGTTCAATGAAATTTCTCACGCCCGTTGACCACAGATATTCCCTGTACCACTTGGCAAATACTATTCTTGGCGTTACACAAGAAATAATAGGAAGATAAACTTTTCTTCTTGTAAAATCGGAGTTACCAAACGCCTCAAATTAGCCATGACCGTCCCGGATTTAGGCATGCGAAAACTTTTTTTGTCGCCGATTTTCACCCATTTTAGTCTTGTAATTAATCAAACGCTAGAAAAACTGATAACTAGATATGCAAAACTTAATCTACTTTCGCTGGGGTTTATTCGGATTTGATCCGGACAATACGAATATTCAATAATGCGGCGCAATTTTTCAACAAAGTTCTACCTATGGCACATATGAGGCGTTAAAAGCTACACTCAGAAAAATGGAGGCTAACTCGACGACCTACATACGGCGTAATTGGCCTCGGGCAGGTGCGCGTTCGCCTGCATGTGGGCAAGTAAAACTGAGTTGACCTGTGGTCGGAGAAATTCTGAAATTAAGCCACCATCAGGTGAAGTAGGGCATTGGGAGCTGCACGAGTTGACCTTAGATAGGTTAACTCTGACCGCTAGCTGGCTTACAGACACCTCTGTAAGGTCAGAGTTAACCTGACAAAAAGTTGACCTGAACATTTTTCTGAGTGTAGAGTGGACCAAGCCACATAATCGAGTTTTTGAAGCTTTTCCACTTTTGTACTATTATTGACTGTAAATTTTTGGAAAAAAAATTTCTGTGGACGTTGAAATGTTCTTTTGCGCATCCAAACATTTTTATCTAAAAACTCACTCGCAATAGTGATTCAAACACAAAAAAATTCACGATTTCGACATGTGGGTTTGTCCACTCTAGCTTTTAACGCCTCATATATCTCAAATATTTTACCCTACAGCGCATTACCGTTTCTTAATATGTTGAAAAGTTAGTTATATCTAGGGTGACCATACGTCCCGGTTTGGCCTGGACAATCCGGGAATCAGGCATGTTGATAAACGACCACGTCTCCTTAGTTAAATTAATCACGAACGTTGTTGTGTGTGTCAAATTTCGTGGTTTTGCGTTGAATATCAAAACCTTGTATATCGGGATATCCTAAATTGAGGGATGCTTGTTAGAATGCATGAATTCATGGTGAAAATGGCAAACATTTCTGGGAAATAAATTGTCTGAGGAAAGAAAGAGTGTCTGATCAAATTTCTTAGTCAACCAATGATTCCACCAGAATGGCATAGCTTTTTTAATAACAGTCAGATTGGAAATCCAAAAACTATTTTATAACAAACCAACCTACATAATAAAAAATCCAAGATTTTAAAAATTTCAGATGCAATCAAATCTCTAATCAAAAGTTACAGATACTTTTATGACCACAAATAATGGCATAATGTTTACTTTAACACCTTCTGGTATTTACCAAGTCAATTAACTCAATTAAAATATGTATTTATAACACTATGCGTAATTTAAAAAACACTTCACTATGGTTTTCACAAAATGTTGCGCAACATGATCGTTTTCCGGATCATTCCGAAATCTCGGGTGAGTTGCACCTTGCATATGCGGAAAATCAAACTAATTGTGAGATAGAAACATAATTTTACCGTGACACCACTTCAAGTGCATGTGCAACAACACCGAAGTATGTTTTGTTGCTAACCGCAATGTGTGTAGTACAAATTAAATTGCATTACAGAACCAGTTTCTTATGCTTAACCCATATTTGAATGAAAAATGTTTTCCATTTTACCCAAAATGTTACCTGATGCTGGCCGTTAAACTGGCTAAAAGATACTTGCACTTTCTTGCTGTTTCTGTAAATGCTACCACCGACGTTTATTCCGGCTCATCGTTGATAAAAAAAAGCATCACATAACTTTATGTTTCTGGTTTTAATGCAATCGAATTTCTTGTAGACTGCTTGCATTGAGAAGTCATTACGGACGATTACATTATTGACGATCAAGTAAAGAAAAATGAAAGTGCTTCATGATGGATTTTCCACAGGTTTATTTATTTTGCTCCTAAATTTTTACAAAAAATTCCATTTTGTTAAATGAATTTTCTTAATTTTTTCTTTCGAGATTTTCATATTATAAACTTTGTGCTGAAAAAGCTTTGGTCAATCAGGAGTCCTACCGCAGAATACTGTCGCAGAATAAGCTACTGGTTCGAATCGTAAATTGAATGTTGTTGTTGGTATAAAATACTAACTCGTGTCGTATTCGATGATAGGGCCCCAGGTAATACCCGGTTTCTAATTTTGAGACTTCACCAAACGCAGCTTTTCAAGCTTCCGCAAAAAGTGCGACCAAATTTTTTTAGCTGCAGTTTTTGCAAATTTTCTCAAAAAAAAATTTTCTTTTGCCCAATCTTATCAATTTTTGCTGAAATTTCGCTAACCGGAAGTATACATAGTCGTCGTTTTTCCACATTTAATACTTTTGTATTAAATTGAAAAACTGACTAAATGACTCGTCAACGTCAAACCCAAACCCCTAAAGCTAGAAACCAGAAATTTTCACAGTAAAATCCTACCATGACGTAGATAGCCACAAAGCAGGGGTGGACTCTCGTACGGTGACAATTGATAGTGACTAAAACCCGTCAATTTTTTGAAAAAATTCACAAAAGTTTCTTTTGCCACCGTTCTCGAATCGGTCTCCATCATGAATACAACACTTTCCCTCTATAGCAGAGGAAAGTAAAATTGGAATTGTTTCCACCGTGCAATATGAAAAATAGGAATTATTCCCATTCAACGAATAATTCCTGTTTTTATCATTGCACGGTGGAAACAATTACAATTTTACTTTCCTCTGCTATAGAGGGAAAGTGTTGTATTCATGATGGAGACCGATTCGAGAACGGTGGCAATAGAAACGTTTTGATCAATATGAAATTCGTTTCAAACTGTCGGTCTGTCTGTTTTACGTATCTTAAATCACTTGAGAACGCGTTGAGCTAGCGACTTGAAATTTTCTGCAAATAAGTTTAACGAAAATCGCAGTTTTCTATCAACTTTTAGAAAAGTAACGATAGGTATAACGGGACCTAACGGAACATAACGGGACCTCCCACACTTTTTTTTAAAACCAATTTTTTGAAGTTTTTTTCAAAACTATGCGCTTTTATGAGAAAATGCATATAACCAAACTTGAAGAAAATTAAATTTTCTACATTTTTTAATTTAATGATTTTTACGTGTCTCTAGCCATTCTCAAGATATTTGAAAAAAAAAAACACTTTTTTGTAAAATTTCTCGATATTTATGCACTTTTGCGAAAAAATGCATATAAGCAAACTTAAAGGAAATAAAATTTTCCACATTTTTTTGCTTTAACGGTTTTTACGTATGTCTAACGGTTCTAACCATAATTCAAAAAAATTAAGTTTATTGAATACTTCTCGGAAACTATGCGCTATTATGAAGAAATGCATATAACAAAATTTATAGGAAATAAAATTTCCTGCATTTTTTCCTTTAACGGGTTTTACGTATCGTTAACGGTTCTCGAGATATTTGCAAAAATATTATTTTTTTACATATTTTTTCCGAAACTAAATATTGCAGAGGAAAATTTTGTGTTGATCACAACTGATATTTATTTATTTATTCATTATCGAATCACCGATTACCGTTGGTGAGCCAATAAAATTTCTGTCAACCACGTGACGATAGTGTTATTGACTCTTTACATAAACTAGCTCCAATTTTCAATCTTTTGCTACTGAATCGATCGAATGATATAATTTATTAATCTCTTTTAGACCTTTGAATTTTTCACATTCAAAAAAATTGACAGAAGTAGTAAATTAATGGGTCGAAGCAAAACTATCTACATCCACATATAATAATGAATTTATTGGTATATCGAAAAAAGAAAGTAAAATTAGGTCATAATGCAAGATTGTTTTTTTTTCCAAAGTGAAAAATACCAATCGCTTGTTGATCGTCTGCAAATCCGGTTTCACTATCGAAAAAATCGTCTACGGAAAAATTATTATCTCGCTTGCCTACAACAAGTCGTAAACCATTAAAATCAATAAAAAAAATTTAACGTATGTTCATATGTGAGTCTGACAATTACTCTGAATCATTAATATATTTTTTTGCGTTATTTTTTCTTAAATCATAAAAATCACTTCATACTTTCTTTGGCACTTTTGATTTTCGCGCTTGCGACGGTGATTGACGATTTTTTTATAATCTTCGGTTTAGTAAATCAGTTGGAATGAAAGGAAATCACCATCGATATATCTCGGCAGTTAAAGAGATAGTATACAAAAAAGGAACGACAATGGAACTGGATGTTTAATCAACAAAATACACAGATTTACCTGTGTTACATGTAACTCTTTTACCAATAGGTACGCTTAGATCATCCAAAACATGTAAAAGATACAAAAAAGCGTCAAGCCTATCCAATAAAAAAAATCGAGATTTCATCTCTGGAAATTGTTTACTTTTTTCGGCATTCAAAATGTATGTGAGTTCATTGCAGAAAACGTGGACCAGGGGGTCTCAAAGAAGGTGAAAAGCGGGAGGGTAAAACATGTGTGTACTTCAATCGTCAAGGTGCGTGACAATTTCTTTCATTTTTCGTTTTTTCCTCTTGAAAACGGGGAAAAGTGGAAAAAATTTGATGTGGAAATGACCTTTTAACGCCTTTTTCTTTTTCATACTGTAATTTTGAGCTTTTAGCTAAACATATAATGATACAATATTTTTTTTCACATTTTTTTTTGCTGAGTGCATCCCCTGAACCATGAAATGAGACAATTTTTGTGGAATTTTAACAGGGTTTATCCAATTGGAAATTATCAAATTGTAGGCAATTTTGACGAATTTGTAAGCAAGTAATATGACATATCTTGACTTTCTATGAGTGAAAATAGGAAAAGGATGGCTTGTGGGAAAGGGAATTAGCAGACACTGGTTTTGGGCCCTCGCAAAAAATTTTTTGGACTAGTCAGAAATTAAACTACAAGTTAAATCGATCAAAAATTAAATTTAAAAAATCTAGAGTGTCTCTCAGGCCAAAACCGCCGCGAAAGAGAGAGGGAAAGAAGGGGTTCTGCTCGTTTATAAAAAAAATTGTTCAAACAAATTCAAACAAGATTCAAAAATTTGAAAAATTTGAATTTTATTCAAACAAACGAAATTTGTTCACGTGGCGAAAAAAATCCGCGTCATTTTGGATGACCACACTAATCAAGTACAAAATGACTAAAAAGGATCAAATTCAAAAAATTAAATTAAAAAAATCTAGAGTGTCTCTCAGGCCAAAACCGCCGCGAAAGAGAGAGGGAAAGAAGGGGTTCTGCTCGTTTATAAAAAAAATTGTTCAAACAAATTCAAACAAGATTCAAAAATTTGAAAAATTTGAATTTTTTTCAAACAAACGAAATTTGTTCACGTGGCGAAAAAAATCCGCGTCATTTTGGATGTTTGGTCATACTAATCAAGTACAAAATGACTAAAAAGGATCAAATTCAAAAAATTAAATTAAAAAAATCTAGAGTGTCTCTCAGGCCAAAACCGCCGCGAAAGAGAGAGGGAAAGAAGGGGTTCTGCTCGTTTATAAAAAAAATTGTTCAAACAAATTCAAACAAGATTCAAAAATTTGAAAAATTTGAATTTTTTTCAAACAAACGAAATTTGTTCACGTGGCGAAAAAAATCCGCGTCATTTTGGATGTTTGGTCATACTAATCAAGTACAAAATGACTAAAAAGGATCAAATTCAATAAAAAAAGCTTTTATTTTAAAAAAATTGCTGAAAAACAATTTTTTTTTGGCTCTGTGTATTAAGAAGAAAAGCGTGATAAAAGCATAAAAAATAGAATAAATATTTATATCGCTTTTATTTCTACGGGTACGTCCATAGTGGTCATAAAACCAGCTTCTCGCTTCATTGCTTTCCACCCGCTGGTTTACGCTGGATAAAAATTAATCCGAGTATGAATTGTCGCGTTCATAGTGAACCGGCTTCTCGCTTTCATAAGAATCAGCCGGCGTTTACCAGCTTTTAACGGAATAAATTTTTAATTCTTGTTAAAGCCTAAACCACAATTACGCGTGCGTGCGTGCGGTACCCATGCGGTGAAAGTAAAAACTACGCATTTATATAAGTAAATGTATAATTGCGCGTTTTTCAGACGCGTTGCCGCGTCCGTGCCGCGTAGAGTAGGCTCAGTCTCTACTTTTAGACGCGGTGACAACTACGTAATTGTGGTTTAGGCTTAACACCGGTAACCAGCTACAAGCCTCTTTTGACAGTTGTTGACGTGAAAGTGCCATCGTATCTGCGGTACAGGCGCAAGATTCGCTATGACCATCACCTGCTTGAATTACGCTGGTTATAAGTACCAGCGTAAATCTCGCCGGAAAGCTGGTGCGCGAGAAGCTGGTTCACTATGGACGCACCCTAATACACAGCGCCTTTCTAGCATGTACCTACAGTTTTTTAAATATTTTTTTTAATTTTAATCTTTTCAATTTTTTTTTTTATTTTTTTTTTTTGAAGATAAGAGTTCTAACATCTGCAGAGCCACAGACTGCAGTCTTGACGGATAGAAATACAAGTCTTTTTATTAAATAAGTAGATAATTACTGGTTCAAAATTAAATTGAAAACCTTCAAAAGGTTATAACCACTAGAGACCCTTGACCGTAAGAACTTGAAATTGACAGCCTTGAGACGTTAAAAAGAAAGTGCTCCACACATTCAACAAAAATTAATTTCCTTCAGCAACAGAACTACATCCACACCTTATTTTCAAATTGCTAGCATAATAATTGATCGCTAATAGGATAAGAAAATCTGTACCAAATCTGTGTTAAAGTTTAACAATCTGATCACCTGTTATCACTCAACATATCTCCGGCACTGACACGACGTGAAGCGAAGCATAAAATTACTTTTATCAACTAAAAATTTCCCGCTATTGATTTGCAGAACGATCACATTTTTCTTCGATATTTTCCTATTTTTGCACAAACAATTGAAAGTGATATGTGCCCCCTCAGTGCAGCTTTCAAGGTTGAACTTGTTAAGAATTGAGAAATTTATTTTGAAAATTAAGTAAATTCCTTGATCAGCATTTTTTTCAATTTTAATAATAAACATTACACAATATTTTCGAAACGATGTATGATGGGGTCTAGAGTACAAACAAATATTTACTAAGCTTTTTAGTATTTTCTATTTCTTGTCATCTTTGAATCTTCTCTTCGCTTTTTTTTTCACCTGAAAAAAAGTTTTAAATCGGTGTGCACTTGAATGTTATTCAATTTTGATTATCGTGGTTTTACGGTTTAAACGATTTAATTCAGTGTGGGTTTATGTCAACGAAACCTAGTTTCGAAGAACAGTTGATTTTAATTTTCACACTTTTCCTGCATGTGTTTTTCAAAATTTCAGATTTTGAATGTTGGCAAAAATATCTATGAAAATGTAATATTTTTTATTTTACGAGAATTTTAAAAAATATAAGTCGTGATGAACACAAAATTTTCCTCTGCAATATTTAGTTTCGGAAAAAAATATGTAAAAAATATTTTTTCAAATATCTTAAAAATCGTCAAAAATACGTAAAACACGTTTAAGGAAGAAATCCAGGAAATTTTATTTCCTATAAATTTTATTATATGCATTTTTTCACAAAAGTGCATAGTTTTCCAGATATCTTCAAAAACCGAGAAATTGTCAAAAAACTTAATTTTTTTGAAATTTGTTGATAACCGGTAGAGATACATATAAACCGTTAAAGCAGAAAATGTAGAATATTTTATATCCTTTAAATTTTGTAATATTCATTTTTTCCCAAAAGAGCATAGGTTTCGAGAATTTTTTAAAAAACTGTAAAAGTTTGACGGCGAGATGGTTAACATTTATTAATTACTTGTTTGCATGCCCGTCGTTCCCGGGTTAAGTTTTTTGTATAAGTTTTAGAATACGAAGAAAACCAAAAAGAACTTAAAAACTTTTGAGAAAAATCTTATCCTTGCAGGACTCTCGGTTGCGAATTAGTATAACACCGGATTCGTGATCAGCGACCCCGAAAACCCCCGAGTGAAACTTTGCAGCCTCCTATTGAGCAGGATTCATGGCGAAAATTACGGTTTAAAATCACCCAAACCTCCTTGACCACCCGTTTACCCCCTTAGCGGTAAAATTTCGGAAAACCCCGCCTTAGTGAGCGTCTACGTGATGGTTGTGACAGACTGTGAAAGTTTCAAGTTTCTAGCTTCAGGGGTTTGGGCTGGGCGTTGATGAGTCAGTCAATCAGTCAGTCAGGTTAAACGATTTTATATACTAAATATATAGATTTTTCCTCAGATTTGATTTCTTGATTTTCAGCCAACCTTCGCTTTGTTTTCTAGAATTTTTGCTAATAAAATTAAAGATAAATATGGTTACCCTACGCAAATTCAGAACATCTTATGGTAGGGGCCAGCTTAGAACCAGGAGTCTTTTTCTAGAAAATTTAGGGTAACCATACAAAGGAGATCTGTGAAAATGTGAGCCCATTTTTAGTCCAATTTTTAGAGTTTAGATTAAATTTGATATCAAACAGGCTCGATTCCGTGGCAGCAAAGTTTGAGGGTGGCTTTTTGTACGAATTTGAATTTTGCTGCATCAAACCGATACGATTTTCCCAAAAATCAAAATTCCCACGTTCAAACAACCATCGTACATACCTGATCTATCCTCCTAAACTTGTTTTTAATACTTTCGATTATCCAATCTGCATTAAATGAAAACTGAAAACGAAATCTTTTTCAAAGTTTACAACCTGCACCTTGGAGTCACTTTCGGTTCCGCCCACACCGATAAAATCCCTGAAATCTCGTCTGACCTTACCACTGCATTATTTCTGATGACAACATTTAAATAAATTCAATTATTAATTTGTGAATAAATGCAACGTCATATCACAAAAGCCATTTTTATGTCTCTATTAATTTTCTAATGGTTGGACAGAGGCTTTTCATTTCCAGGCAATTTAAAATCCAAATGCATGGCATTTCAACAAAATTACATGCAAAGAAAATTTGAAAAATCTCTTTACCAACATAATTAATTGCGTATTTTTTAAAAGAAAGGTATTTACGCACGCTACCGCTTATACCTTAAGTCAGTTTCATGGTCCAGACTTCACTTCAGAGCCACGTCGTCGGTCGCATGGCTAGCATTAAATTATAAATTAAGCATGACTGCATAATTTTCATTTCCTTCCTTTTTCCCTTTCAAAAAAAAAATACCAGCGAAAAACATATCGAAAAAGAAAGAAAAGCTCCGGTGCTGTTCAGTTGGCGCAAAGCCACGAAAATTAAAAAAAATATATATAAATTCAAAGAAAAGAAAGTAAAAGACTGTTTCTTTTCCTTGGCCATGCGAGATATATGGACATGCATAAGGAAGAGTGTATGATGCCATGCAACATTTCAATGTAAATCGTCGTTTAATTAAAAATCATATGCCACAATAAAGTTAAATGCGTTCACAGTTTGTTGCACGTTGCATAAAAGTGTAAGGTGTTTAATGAAAAGATCTTTTCTGTTCGTCAACTAACTTCCCTGTTACCATCAAACGTTGGTCTTAAAACTTTAAAGATTAAAGGGTAATTCTCGAAAAGGGTAATTCTCGAAAAGGGTAATTTTCGAAGATTTTTCTCGAAAAGGGTAATTCTCGAAGATTTTTTCCCTTGATATTTTTAAGCACATTTACTTCAAAACAATGAAAAAAAAATATTGTCAACTTCAAGAGAGCGTTTTTTATGGCTGCAACATTTATTATTGCTGCAATATTTATATTTTATTCAATAGACGTACTAGAAAACATAAAAAAAAATGTTTGATACAGTAAGATAAAATATTTTAACTGCCATCGTGAACTTTAAACTGTGAGCAGTTGAAATTTTTTTTCTACATTTCCCTACAAACAGATAACACTGTACTATCACCGCCCAAATTATATTTATAAAAAAACTGATTGATTTTCTCATCGAAATACCTCGCCAAATGGCAAATCAACAGAAATTTAAGAGTTTGCTAAAATATTTTCGAAAAATTGATGAAGTAACATCACTAACTTAACGCTTTTTGGTGTTAAAGTGGCCGTTGAATAGTAGTTTGTCTGGAGTCGAGATTTCTTTGAGTATAGCTTATTGAAAAATAAAATTTGCGCAATAATTTTTTTTTTTCGTAATAAATAAAATCGAAGTAAATATGAACGAATAGCAAAGATGGTTTTTTTTTTGCCTAATATCTCTGGTTTGACGAAAATAAAAATTGATCAATTATAGATTTAATCAATTGTTGATTTGCGATCCTCTGCGGCTATAATTTAATTTAATTTCTTCACAACTTTTTACCGGGAGATCTTCATTATTTAAAGAGCATTTAGCACCACGAGGCGGAGTTGCGGAATTACGGATGGGTAAAAAGTGTAATCAAATAACAAATTAGAGATTATTCGAGCATGGCTGCTTATAACTTCTGGCCACATGATTCTGAAACATTTAGGTTTTGTGAAATATTTAATTGTAATTGAGATTGTAGGAGAAATTTATTTATTGATCAATAAATATTAGTTTAAGTTGTCTTTATATAAGAGTTTGGTAATACATATTTAGTAAATAATTATCACGATTATGCTTTATTTAAAGTGGCAACAATTGTTGCGCAACTTTCTTTGATCACTTGTCCAATGAGTTCATTTGCACTTGTTTTTCCAATTAAATTCCACAAAAATTTCACAAAAAAACACAAAAATTTCTAAAACAAAAACACGAAATATTAAAATAAAGATTTTTTTGCTTTAGATTTCACATATTTGCATATATTTTCGAAAAATTTCGCCATTTGTCTAGGAATTTTAATTTCAAAATCAAGTGTTGGGCGGTGATGCAGAAAATTAAAAAAAAAACTACTCAGAATTAACAACTATAAAACTTTGTAGGAATTATATGTTTCATCAATTTCATGGCTATAAATGGAAATCTGAAATTTTAAACTGCATTTTAGAGAAAAATTTTCTAGTAACAAAAAAAATTTATAGTTATATAAAAAAAAATTGCGAATACGTGAAGATGGAGAAGCCTTTTGAACCACCTTTTTACAGAAGTTCGAAAGGATCAAAATTAATATTAATATATTTTATGGATTGGACAATGGCAACATAACGGGCTGTCCATAAAATACGTCACACTAGCTTTCGGCCTGTCGCCCCCTTCTGCCCCCGGTTAGCACGTCCGTGATACTACCACAGACCACCATCCTAAAAGTCTGACGTGTTTTTTGCGCGGCCCCTAGGGTTGTATCGTCGCTTTGAAGACCTTTTTGCAATCTCTCGCCATATGGTCAGAAATCGGTTGTATTTTAAAAAAAAAACTTTTTGACCGGGGAAGCCCGATTCCACCTCCCCCGCGCGGGGGGGAAAGCTCTAAAAACACACTGAGATCTTATTTTCGCACTTGACACAAACTGAAAGAGGATTGCAAAAGCACTCCAAAAAGTTGCAGATATTCTTCCAGGTATTCCATAATCAAATTCGGTAAAATCTCGGTGAGAGAACGTCTATAAAACGAAACACGTGTTTCGTTGTTCACAAACCGAAATGTTGGTTACGAACCGAGGAACTTTTGGGCTCAGAAGTAGACAAACCGGAACGTTCACAAACCGAAACGTTCACAAACCGAAACGTTCACAAACCGAAACGTTCACAAACCGAAACGTTCACAAACCGAAACGTTCCCAAACCGAAATGTTCATGGACCGAAACGTTCACAAACCGAAATGTTCATGAACCGAAATTCCTATGCATATAACAAAATAAAAAACTAAAAAAAACAGTCATGAAGATGGGTCGCAAAAGATTAAGAAAAATTAGGTGAGGTTTCTTTTCTGCCCGTTGAACTTAAATTCAAAGAAATAGATTCATTAAAAACAATTCTAACCCAAGTAACAATTTGAGGTTACATTCCGGTTAAGAAACGTATTTGAAACCATGGTAACAAAACTCAAAAGTTTCACATTTGGTTTCTGTAACCTTTCAGAAACGTTTCAGAAACCCCCATTTAGAAGCTAGTTTCAAAATAACCGTTTTTGGCGGGTTTATTCGGAAACCATCTAAAATTTAACCAAATTGCAACCTAAATTGAAGGGTTTTTTGTAACCACGGTCACAAATTGTTTCTTGGGAACTTATATTATAATGCATCCGCCTGAGTGTCTCCCTGTTTACTTATAACTCGATAGCCACTAAACTGACTGATTTGGTTGAAACTTTCATAGAAGCTTGTGAAAAAATAATGTCTACAAAGTAAATGCCAAATTATTTCAATACAGTTGAAAATTTAAAATTACTGCAAACGAACTACTTTGCCAAAAAATCAACAAGTCTATTAAATAAACATGTCAACATGTTGCGGCAACATTTGTTAGTTAATTGACGATTTACAAACTATATTCGATTACTACACAATAAAACTAAAATACAAATAGGTATGAATATAAACAAATTATACATGCGTCAGAAAACTTGTTTTTCGATTTTACAAACTAAACTTTTTTTTCACTACGCATGATAAATTGAGATATTTGAGACAAAAAAACAATGCCGCACTCAAATCTTAGCATAAATAGTGAAAGTGAAAAAAATATTATTAACGGTTTAGCATAAAAATTTGTAATTATGATTTTTGTGGGTTTATTAAACTAATGGATAATTTCTATATAATGGAAAACTAAACAAAATATACATAGGTTTAATTCAGTGGCGTGCGGTGAAAAAATCGTTGGGGTGTGCAGAATTGTCTGAAAATACAACAAATTGATACCCTTTTTATATATCAATATTTTCGTTCCTCTTAAATGGAACGAAAACACAGTTTATTGATAACTTAACCAGAAAATGTCAGATTCTCTGGAATTTCTCGTTATCCCAGGGAATTTAATGGAAAACATTTCAATCACAATCATTGTTTTAATTTCTCAAAAAAATTCCTTGCATCTCAATCAGTAATACAGGAAATAAAATGTTCTCACTGAATATGCTCTTCAATTGAGAAGCTAGATTTTTTTAAATTTTTTTATTTGATTGCTTTTTGGGAAATTCTATGGGTGTGTTCGGCCCCTTCTGCACCCGCACGCCACTGGTTTAATTCGATTTAAACGAATGTGAGATACGAGACCTAACTTTTTGTATTCAAATATCCGTGTTTATTTCAAATTTAGAGTTCAAGTTGAAATTTTTTACAGCGGGTACGAAATTTATGAAAATTTTGTGGAGAAACTTTGAAATAATTTACAAAAATATTCAAAATACTGTAAAAAAATCACGACTAAATATTCGTAAAATAGTAGTCACAGCAATGTTATAAAACCAATAAGCATAGACATGATTGTTGTAAACAAATTCATTTCATTTCAATAGAATAATAATTAGAAAATTTCACAACAAAACCTTCAGCGCGACTATTAATTTTACTTCTTTATGTTGGCGAACATGATTTTAGCAATGAAAACTCAGCCAATATGTCGTAAGTGTTTTGCTGCGATTCATTA